>CM061749.1:140107491-140707491 GCA_030979885.1 Lolium multiflorum | reverse complement strand
GATTCTTCATCTTGTTGCAGTTGACTCATTTGTCTTTGAGTTCCACAGTAGTTTCTCCTTCGCCTCCAAAGCTGCTGTGGATTTAAGAGTGGGATGAGTACGAGCGTACTCAGCAAGTTCATATTAGGAAATAGGTGTATCATGCACTAGCTACAGCCACAGACCAGAAAGTCATAGGCAATGCAAGTTTTCGTAAACATTTCTTCAAAAGGTTTATTTTATTCTGAAAACTATGCCCGTCACACAGTTGACTAGAACTTCATGGAGTTCCTTTCTGCCGCGTTGCAGCCTTCCCGGAACAGGAGTGACAACCACTTTTTTATACACTCTGCAGAGGTGTGTTACTTTTCCCATAAGAGACCTTATCCTTGTTGCCAACCAGGCGAATTCTTTCCCGTCCACACTTCATTGGTGTGAGGCCAGGTGTAAGATCCAAGCCAACACTGCCTTCTCCGCGACCCTGCAGACCCACCTTTTGTAAGTCTGTCCTCCCCTTTATCTATGGGTAGACCGACCCAGGCACTTGTTCTCCCCTATACCATTAAGGTAGACCGTTCCGAACAACTCATGTGCCATGTCCTATACACCATAGATCGATCGATCCGGACAACCCTTACAATCCTTCATAGACCAATAATAAGTCTGCCCTCCCCTGTATCTAATGGTAGACCGTGACGGACGACATGTCCCCATCTTTACCAAAGATAGACCGATCCAGGCAACCGTTATTACTAGTCCTTTGGCATGCGAGAGGGAAAAGATACAGCTGACTTCCCCAGAGCCATTATAGATCTTATGGTTAACGCGATATGTACGGCGCTAGAATCACTGGACGACATTGGTACTTAATCCTAGATGAATAGTACCCGTGCAATGGAACCTCCACCAATCAACACATACCATGGTTCCATTGCCCACCACATAGTCATATTCATAATTGTAAAATAATATTTGCTTTTCAATGCAAGAGTGATAAGTATAGTACTTTGCATATAATTTGATAAAAATAATCAAATGACATGAGCAAGCGATGAACTTGCCTTTCTTGACTGCAAGATTATGCAAAAGCTTCGATACGTGATAACTCCAAATGCTGAAAGACCATCATCATCCGGTAAGGACAATGTTTGAAGAACTGGCAAAGATGCTATAATGCATAGTATGAGATGCAATCGTCTCGGGCGTAATCTAACCCCGATGATTTAAGATTGGTGAGTTGTGAAGATTTCTTTAGGGTTTGTTGCACTTTTAGAATGGTTCTCAAACAAGGTTTTTATTAGAGTTGGTGATATGAATAGCATAATAAACAAATGATATATAAGACATCATAACAAGCACATATACAAAGGATACTAGTGGAATAATATGTAAAGAATAGTTGTCAATTTTAAGTTCTACAGGACATGGTTGATGATTCCATAGATTATATATACTCCAAAAAATAACTTTTGAAGAACGGGTTAATTAAGAAATGATAAGTATAAATAAGAACTATGGCTTCTAGGGTTTACTATTGGATTCATTTAGTCTCTAATAGGTACTAGTTGGTTCTTAAGTAGAATGGGTTTATATGTAGCAAATATTGGCAAGTTCATTACTATGGTTGATTATGGTATCATATCAGAGGATGATGGTCAAGGTGATTCTATGAGTTAGGGTTTACTATAGCTTCTTATTTGTTTTACTAAGTAATCACTAATTGTTTCAAAACTAGGTGGCTTATTATTTCCTAAATAGGGTTTAGTTGAATAGGAGCATGTGATGTGCATTACTACACAAGATTGATATTAGGGTTCATCATTATGGTTCTACTAGGGTTTGATGGTTGAGATTGATTTCAATGGTATGGTATGGTGGTCAATGGTGCTAACATATTAACAAGCTAGGGTTTATACCTAGGTGGCACTAATTGGATCATATAGGTGTTAACCAAAAATAAAGACATGAAATGATAACCACATGTGAAATGATTTTGTTTTAAGTTAATAGATCATGATCATGAATGCATTTGTTTCTAACTATGGTTCTATAGGTATAGGTGAAGCTTATATAATCATATGAGCTAAACCCCTAGGGTTTTAGGATTGCAACTATTTAGGATGAACACATAAAATAATGGGATCAAGGTCTTACTTAAATTAAAACTAGGGTTTCTAAATTATGATACAATTCTTAAACTAATAATTGACCATAAAGTTGTGGTAACTAATTACTTTGAAACAAAATTAATAATGGTTTGTCATTTTATTCATTTTCACAAGAATTAATAATTAGGGTAACTCTTAATTAGGTTTAATTAAAAACTAGGGTTTAATAAGTGTTATTGGGTTTTTTAAAAATAATAACTTGTTAATTAGAGATATTTGAGTTCACAATATTTAAGCTACCAAATTAATATTGGATTTTAATATTTTCTTGATTTATTATTATTTAAGAAAATAGAAAATTAGAAATTTTCAAATTAGGGTTTATGAATTACCACTAATAATTAAGTTAATGCAAATATGATAAAGAAAGCTAATCTTAATATTTTACTTAGTTATTTAAATAGTTAAAATTTAATTTTGAAACTAATTATTTATTGAATTCAATTTGTTTTTAAAACAATTAGAAAGACATAATTAACAAAGAATAAAATAAGTGAATTTTTATTTTGACACATATTTTTATTTTATATTTTATTTGAATAGATTTTATTTTTGTGAGCATTTTGATATCTTATTCATATTTTTCTGAGTTGAAATGAATTTTATATGGTATTGCAAAGTTTCAACTATTTACTGGTTTTTAAATTAAACAGAAAAATTAAATGTACCGAGACAGATCTAGCCCTACACACTGACTGGTGGGGTCTGTGTCCACATCGGCTGCCACGCAAGCAAGGACCGGTCAAAGTTGACCAGGACCTTTGACCTTACCGGCGGTTAAACGCCGGCGGTCAGTAGACGGTGGCGCCGCCGATTTACGGCCTCCCGGGATGCGCGGCTAGGCTCTTTCGAACGAGGACAACACGACGAATCGAATGGTGGTGATGGTTTTGCAAGGGGATCACCGGAGCGTCGCCGGCGATGAGTACTGCGGCGGTGCTACTCCGGCGAGATTCGAATCGGAGGCTACAGAAGGTTCTAGGATGCGAGATCTAGCTCTATAGAGGCGTATGCTCACCCTGAACATGATGGCGTGGTCGGCTCCGGCGATGGTCGACGGAGACGATGGCGATTGGCGATCTCCCGACGAACTGCTGCGGAAGGGAACGATGAAATCGATCCTCCACACGGCTCCCCTGGATGCTGGGCTCCTCCCAGATGCTCCTTGAGTCCAGGCGCTCCTCCTGGACCACACGCCAGAGGCTGGGGTGGCCTCCTCCGTCGGCTTCGTCTTCGACTCCGGCGACAATGCACAGATGTTTTGGAAGATAGAGAGCGAGAGAGAGATCGAGAAGAGGTGGTGCAGAACTAGGGTTGCGAGGCACTTCTCCTCGACTATTTATAGAGCTCGAGGTGGTCTGGTTCATCGGCTCGCCGGCGGCAGTGGCTGAGATGCGATGGTGCCTGGAAGAGAATACGGCGTGAATCTTGATGCTCCTGGATAAGCTCGGACGCGAGAGAGATAGTGGAGGGTTCTGGAAGCTTCGGTGGCGTCCGGGGCATCCTTATCGGCTTCGAGGACGTGGCCGCCGTTCCTCGCTGCGCTGTCGACGCCGTGGAGGAAGACGACGCCCTCGTCTTGTTTTGTGCCAGCGACGAAACGGTAAGTGGCCGTGGGCTGGTGTTGGGCTGTGGTTGGGCCAAGGCTGGGCTGTGTTGGCCTGCTTCCTTTTCAAATTTCTATTTTATATTTTCTGTTTTCTATTTTGTTGTTTGAATTCAAATTTGAATTCTGTTTTGTTTTGCAGGTTCTAAATTATTTGAATATCATAACAATTTGATAATGATACTCACTATCTTGTTTTGTTTTTAAACAACCATTTATAATTGATTAATTTTGGTTCTTATGAGGTACAAGTTAAGATTCAAATAGATATTATTTTAGGGTTCATCTCAATTGCTTTTAAATTTAGAAATCAAATCTGTTTAAATGCTTTTAAAATTTAGAACATGTGCAAGGTGAACATATTATAATTTTCTAGTGCTAAACCATAGTGATTACTCACATACAATTTAGTTATGGCTAGGGTTTAACAAATAGTAAAGAGATTGGAATTGGTTTATGATTTTATGTGGATGATAGTTTCTTAGGGTTTAAGAAATGGTGGAATAAACTCTATAATCATCAATCAAACTTTGACTTAAATTATTTAGGATGGATCCTAAATTCCTCATGGTGAATTCAATTGCTCATGTGGTGATTCTATTTTATAAAATACTATTTCATTTGGTTCCCAAAGCAAGTACTTGGAAAGCAAAATAGAATTGGATATTGGTTCACTCTACTCACCAAATGGTATTTAGTCCTTAAGGCATATATGGATTGGTTTATACTTGTGATCCATGATACACAAGTTAGAACATAATATTTTATGTGGGGTGAATTCTATTTGAAAGGTTTAGAGCTTTGGTGATGTTTCACTAATTGAAGTATAAAATAGGCATGAGGCATGGCAGGGTTCTACTTATAATCCCAAGTGATACTTGGATTGAAATTCAAATGTGATCTAGGATTTTAGTGGTGATCACTAATAGGATATGGCTCTCACCTCCAAGATTAAAGGTTGGTTTGAACAAGTAAGATTTAATACTACTCTAGCATTTTCTAGGATAGACATGTCTATGGTTAGCATCTATAATCTCTCTCACTTCTAAATGTCTTGCAAAATCCTAAGGTCTTACTCAAGAGATGATGATATGATCCTCTAAATATATGGTTTGCCTAGGAATTATACCTTGGTATCTTATGTAGCTTGTTCTTCTGGAAATCTAATAAACCTGCATCTTGTGGTATGCCTCCACCTCCTAGCTTCTTTATCTTGATCCTAACTAATGCATGGAGTGGCTCTATGTGTTTGTTTCCTTGTATCATGCTACAAGGTGATCAAATGAATGAAGGGTGTGGCTCCTTTTATAGGCTTGGGCAAGCTCTAGTATCATGACACATAGGTGGGTGACTCTTGTTTTGGTTTGATGAGTAAGGTGCTTGGTTGTCATGCCCTCATCCATAGCAATCCTTTGAGCATGAGGTGGCATAGCTTGGAGTGCAAGTCATGTAGATATTTTCATCCCATGTGGCATGATCCTTATCCTCTCATATGATTTATATTTGGTTAGCCAACTGGCATTTGTTACTAAATATCTTGTGGATGGTTTTATCTTTGTGGATGAGTCACTATATCATATTTGATTGTATTAATATTATAATATTGGTCAAAAGTCAAGGTTGAAGGTTATTCCTAAAGTTTGGATAGTTGGTGTTTGATTTCACCAAGGCATGATCATATGAGTTTCAAAATACTCATGGTTAGTTTTATTCAAATAGTTTGAACTATAATTCGTAATGTAAATGGATTTAGTTTTATTATATTCCATATATTTAATAAGTTATGATTTAAATAAGAATGTGTGGCCTTTATGCAATTTAGACCATGTGATTTGCCTTATTTATTAATAAGTTTAGAAGTGAATTAAATTACACACAAGGGTAGTTGCTAACTTTTAAGTGTTAATAAGTTAGGGTTTGATTCTTAAAGAATGTGTTGTTGTAAGGAATACCATGTTGAGATCTTTTATAAGATCTTGTAATTGACCCTTACTTAAGATGTTATTTGTTGTAAAACTAATTCTATTTGATCTAGCCCATAGATCAAATCATATATACCCAAAACAAGGTTTTAGCAAAGATCACAATGAAGTTTATAGCGCTTGACTTGATGATCTACTTCAATTCCAGCAAGTCAAGTGAAACTTCAGTTACTGTGGTAAGTTTTATTTGAAAGCGCGAAAATTCCCCGGATTTTCTATGCATGAATGCAATGCACACTTTGGTGTTCTCTCATTTTATAGCCTCTAAACCTAGGATATTACAGCCTCTCCCCCTTAAACTGAACTTCGTCCCGAAGTTCGAACGCTCTCATGTTTCGGAATGTTGAACTGATTTGAACAGATCACAATCCTTCAAACTCCATGGTGATCTCATTAGATATAATTGGATATATCCCTTGTCTAGATCCTTCCTGAAGTCTTTTGGTGTCTGGCACTGATACTTTCTTCAATTCCATGATTTCTTCCAACACTCTAAGCTTATAGTCTTACTCTCCCAAAGATTCTTGGATTAGGACACCTTATTTTGCTAATGGACTTTACTATTGCTTGGGGTGATAGCTTCCTATCTGGGTACCCAAAACTTGGTTCTAACAGCTACGGTGATCCAAAGCTTAATTCTAAAAGAATTGTTTAAGCCCAGGTATTGTTTTCCCTTACTACCATAACTATAGTAATGTTACTAAGTAAGGTATATACAATAGGCATGTTCTTGGTGGTTTATTCCTACGAATGGATCAGACTCATTTAGTCCATCCAGTCATGGCTTCTAGTGTATACTAGTTGTCCTCCTTTTAGTTTCTTTAGGTTCCATGAAAGGAATCTTGCAAATAAACATTAGTTTTGGTTTGGTCAAACCCTTCGGTCTTTGAGCTTCTCAAGCTTTGATTGTCCTCAGACATCTTCTTCATCCAACTTCATTTTCTTAGACTTACTTGAGCTCTTCTACTTCTGAGTAATTATTCATTACCCACTCAAGTTAGGGTCTAACTCTTACTGATTCGAGATATAAACCTCGGCTTCTGGTCTGACATCCTTCTGAGAGTACTTTTATATGGGTACTTCCCGACAACCTTATAAAAATAAGATCGGACTTCCTCTCAGTTCAGACCTTCTACTTCATCTATCATTCTCCAAATATTATGTTTTGATACTTCTCATTCATCCTTCCTCTCCCCCTTGGAGTTTACTAATGATCTTTAAACTCCTTTTCTTCTAATCATTAAACTCCAAGGTTAGAATATTGGTCTTGGTCTGGCTTTTAATTTGTACTTTTCTAGAGTCTCACGAAGAATTCTTTGCGGTGTATCCACATAGTTGTGGGTATCCGATGTGAATCCTCCGACTAAATGGTTACCAGCTATGGAATACCAGCTGCGGAATACCAGCTGCGGAATCCCTCTTTCTTTTAGAGTAAAGGAATGTTCAAGCTGCGGAATATCTGTTACCAGCTGCAGACTATCTAGTACCAGATGTGGCTTATCTGAGACCAGCTATGGACTATTTATGGTTCTAGTCAACATCTACCTACCAGATGCGGATACTTTTATGGTTTTAATTAAGATCTACCTTACTTTCAATGCTTTCTCTTCATGTTTATCCTATATCAGCTGCGGTCTTATTACACCAGCTGCGACTTTACTGGTCCATTTTCCTTCTTCTAGGGTTTGTTTTCCAAGAAAACCACTGGTTGACACCATAAAAATAGTATCGTAAGTGACTTCACTTGCATTACCTTATTCCATAATGAATATGGCTCCACTTCTTCTGCTCCATATTCACTATTTTTCTCACTTCCATGATACTTCCATGTTGAAGTACTCCTCAATTGAGGATAAAAGTGAGTTTTGATTCGTCCTTCCTTTGAAGTAGTGTGGTTGCTTCCCACAACTATACTTCTTTCTTCCAGTGAACCTTCATCTTGTCTTCAAAATCTTCAGAATTCGTCACTTCCTCACGCGAATACCTTTACCCTCTATTCCTATAACATCAAGTAAGAGCTTGATATTGCAACATGCATTTGCATATCAAAGTCAAACTTCATGTATGGATCTAGTTAAACAATGAAAATTCAATAAAATCGAAGAAAATCCAGCTTTGTGCTTATAATACACATCCTTATATACCCGAATATAATAGTTGGGTAAGACATCCCTAAACATTAGGCTCAGATGTGTAGTATATAACACCACATAAGATAGGTTTAGGTTGTGATACTTAGCACATATATATGGATTCCTATTATTTGTCTCAATATTTACCTCGATTGCTCACCTGCAATCAAATAAACTTGAGAAAATTGGTCTAGAATAGTTGTGGTTGACCAAATTTCCTTGGAAAGTGCTAACTTACCTTCCATTTAATTGAAAACTAACCTCACATGATCTCTCGAAACTATAACATGGCTACTCTAAACACAGGATTGTTAGAATATACCACCTATGACTCTGGGATTTCTCCATGCAATATGCTCTAAATAAGCCTTCTTTAAACTAAGGACTCTAGTTCTAGCATACTTGACATAGTTAACATGATTTTAAGGCCTAAGTTTTCGAACTATTCCTTAAATCCTACTCCTTATCATACTTCTGTTATCGTACTTATGATGTTCTACTCCATCACATCATGACTCTCAAGTGAATCATATATGATTACCAACTCTACCATGAAAAGTAGACTTGTATAACTCCTATCACTCTTCCTTACTTCCTATGATTGACTTATCATGGATCTAAACTACCTCGTATGACTTATCTTCCTCATTTTATACCAGTCCTTTGACATTTTAAACGACTCTTACTTAACTATAACTTGCATTGGTATACTTCTTCCAATAGGATATCTTCCTTATGGTTGTATCCTCTCTTTGGACTACCATGTATTGTATACCAACTGTGGTCTTCTACCACCCATTACCTTAAGCTCCAATAGTGTTCTACTAATTTGGAATGAAGCAAGATAACTAATCAACTATACTTAAGAAAGATAGATAAGAAAGATTGACTCAAGTGTGTCATTATTATTCTCAAGTGAATACCCATCTCAAGTCATAAGAATAGTTGGTTTAGCATAGTTGACTTAGCTAACACAACTTCCTATAGACACTACCAAACCTGTAGGTCTCCTTTAAAGGGTTTTCAATCCTAGGGTCAAAGCATTTGCTCTGATACCAGCTGAGGTGACCCAGCGTACCACTGCATGGTGATGTACACAAGTCGTTGACATAACACAAGTGAAACACCATTCCACTCATATTACATCCCTCAGAGTGGTACAACAGAAACATATGCGAGTCCAAGGTATGTCTATAGAAGGATACACAAGCTGTTTACAAAAGATCAACACAGCCTCCTACTTTACAGTGAGGTAAAACTTCGAATAAAGCTCCATAAGAACGACTCGTAGTCTAACTTATTGCTAACTTAAGCTAAAGAGATACTTGGCTTGCTATAGAAATCTAGCTACTTAGGTGCTAGGATTAGGGAAAGGCTCCCTTCTATACTAGTCTAAGTTTCCACTCTAGTTGCTGCAGCAGTTGATCGACTTCATTGACTTCTTTGCTTGGATTCTTCATCTTGTTGCAGTTGACTCCTTTGTCTTTGAGTTCCACGGTAGTTTCTCCTTCGGTGCCTTGCATTTAAGAGTGGGATGAGTACGAGCGTACTCAGCAAGTTCATATTAGGAAATAGGTGTATCATGCACTAGCTACAGCCACAGACCAGAAACTCATAGGCAATGCAAGTTTTCGTAAACATTTCTTCAAAAGGTTTATTTTATTCTGAAAACTATGCCCGTCAGTCTTCACAGGTTGACTAGAACTTCATGGAGTTCCTTTCCGCAGTTCCCTTCCCGGAACAGGGAGTGACAGCCACTTTTTTATACACTCTGCAGAGGTGCGTTACTTTTCCCATAAGAGACCTTATCCTTGTTGCCAACCAGGCGAATTCTTTCCCGTCCACACTTCATTGGTGTGAGGCCAGGTGTAAGATCCAAGCCAACACTGCCTTCTCCGCGACCCCGCAGACCCACCCTTTTGTAAGTCTGTCCTCCCCTTTATCTATGGGTAGACCGACCCAGGCACTTGTTCTCCCCTATACCATTAAGGTAGACCGTTCCAAACAACTCATGTTCCATGTCCTATACACCATAGATAGACCGATCCGGACAACCCTTACAATCCTTCATAGACCAATAATAAGTCTGCCCTCCCCTGTATCTAATGGTAGACCGTGACGGACCACATGTCCCCATCTTTACCAAAGATAGACCGATCCAGGCAACCCTTATTACTAGTCCGTTGGCATGCGAGAGGGAAAAGATACAGCTGACTTCCCCAGAGCCATTATAGATCTTATGGTTAACGCGATATGTACGGCGCTAGAATCACTGGACGACATTGGTACTTAATCCTAGATGAATAGTACCCGTGCAATGGAACCTCCACCAATCAACACATACCATGGTTCCATTGCCCACCACATAGTCATATTCATAATTGTAAAATAATAGTTGCTTTTCAATGCAAGAGTGATAAGTATAGTACTTTGCATATAATTTGATAAAAATAATCAAATGACATGAGCAAGCGATGAACTTGCCTTTCTTGACTGCAAGATTATGCAGGCAAAAGCTTCGATACGTGATAACTCCAAATGCTGAAAGACCATCATCATCCGGTAAGGACAATGTTTAAAGAACTGGCAAAGATGCTATAATGCATAGTATGAGATGCAATCGTCTCGAGCGTAACCTAACCCCGATGATTTAAGATTGGTGAGTTGTGAAGATTTCTTTAGGGTTTGTTGCACTTTTAGAATGGTTCTCAAACAAGGTTCTTATTAGAGTTGGTGATATGAATAGCATAATAAACAAATGATATATAAGACATCATAACAAGCACATATACAAAGGATACTAGTGGAATAATATGTAAAGAACAGTTGTCAATTTTAAGTTCTACAGGACATGGTTGATGATTCCATAGATTATATATACTCCAAAAAATAACTTTTGAAGAACAGGTTAATTAAGAAATGATAAGTATAAATAAGAACTATGGCTTCTAGGGTTTACTATTGGATTCATTTAGTCTCTAATAGGTACTAGTTGGTTCTTAAGTAGAATGGGTTTATATGTAGCAAATATTGGCAGGTTCATTACTATGGTTGATTATGGTATCATATCAGAGGATGATGGCCAAGGTGATGCTATGAGTTAGGGTTTACTATAGCTTCTTATTTGTTTTACTAAGTAATCACTAATTGTTTCAAAACTAGGTGGCTTATTATTTCCTAAATAGGGTTTAGTTGAATAAGAGCATGTGATGTGCATTACTACACAAGATTGATATTAGGGTTCATCATTATGGTTCTACTAGGGTTTGATGGTTGAGATTGATTTCAATGGTATGGTATGGTGGTCAATGGTGCTAACATATTAACAAGCTAGGGTTTATACCTAGGTGGCACTAATTGGATCATGTAGGTGTTAACCAAAAATAAAGACATGAAATGATAACCACATGTGAAATGATTTTGTTTTAAGTTAATAGATCATGATCATGCATGCATTTGTTTCTAAATATGGTTCTATCGGTATAGGTGAAGCTTATATAATCATATGGGCTAAACCCCTAGGGTTTTAGGATTGCAACTATTTAGGATGAACACATAAAATAATGGGATCAAGGTCTTACTTAAATTAAAACTAGGGTTTCTAAATTATGATACAATTCTTAAACTAATAATTGACCATAAAGGTGTGGTAACTAATTACTTTGAAACAAAATTAATAATGGTTTGACATTTTATTCATTTTCACAAAAATTAATAATTAGGGTAACTCTTAATTAGGTTTAATTAAAAACTAGGGTTTAACAAGTGTTATTAGGTTTTTAAAAATAATAACTTGTTAATTAAAAATGTTTGAGTTCACAATATTTAAGCTACCAAATTAATATTGGATTTTAATATTTTCTTGATTTATTATTATTTAAGAAAATAGAAAATTAGAAATTTTCAAATTAGGGTTTATGAATTACCACTAATAATTAAGTTAATGCAAATATGATAAAGAAAGCTAATCTTAATATTTTACTTAGTTATTTAAATAGTTAAAATTTAATTTTGAAACTAATTATTTATTGAATTCAATTTGTTTTTAAAACAATTAGAAAGACATAATTAACAAAGAATAAAATAAGTGAAATTTTATTTTGACACATATTTTTATTTTATATTTTATTTGAATAGATTTTATTTTTGTGAGCATTTTGATATCTTATTCATATTTTTCTGAGTTGAAATGAATTTTATATGGTATTGCAAAGTTTCAACTATTTACTGGTTTTTAAATTAAAACAGAAAAACTAAACGTACCGAGACAGATCTAGCCCTACACACTGACTGGTGGGGTCTGTGTCCACATCGGCTGCCACGCAAGCAAGGACCGGTCAAAGTTGACCAGGACCTTTGACCTTACCGGCGGTTAAACGCCGGCGGTCAGCAGACGGTGGCGCCGCCGATTTACGGCCTCCCGGGATGCGCGGCTAGGCTCTTTGAACGAGTACAACACGACGAAGCGAATGGTGGTGATGGTTTTGCAAGGGGATCACCGGAGCGTCGCCGACGATGAGTACTGCGGCGGTGCTACTCCGGCGAGATTCGAATCGGAGGCTACAGGAGGTTCTAGGATGCGAGATCTAGCTCTATAGAGGCGTATGCTCACCCTGAACATGATAGCGTGGTCGGCTCTGGCGATGGTCGACGGAGACGACGGCGATTGGCGATCTCCCGACGAACTGCTTCGGAAGGGAACGATGAAATCGATCCTCCACACGGCTCCCCTGGATGCTGGGCTCCTCCCAGATGATCCTTGAGTCCAGGCGCTCCTCCTGGACCACACGCCAGAGGCTGGGGTGGCCTCCTCCGTCGGCTTCGTCTTCGACTCCGACGACAATGCACAGATGGTTTTGGAAGATAGAGAGCGAGAGAGAGATCGAGAAGAGGTGGTGCAGAACTAGGGTTGCGAGGTGATGACCCACAAGTATATGGGGTGTATCGTAGTACTTTCGATAAATAAGAGTGTCGAACCCAACGAGGAGCAGAAGGTGTTGACAAGCAGTTTCGATGAAGGATTCACTGTAAATGCTCACAGACAAGTTTTCAGGGGGTTTTGATATAGCAGATAAATAAAGTACAAGTAAATAAAATGCGAGAGAAATAATTGCAGCGAGTGGCCCAATCCTTTTAGCACAAAGGACAAGCCGGTTTGTTTACTTATAATGACCAAACGTTCTTGAGGACACACGTGGATTTTAGTCTAGTGCTTTCGCTTCATACAGTTAATTAATCTTCATTGTTTTGATAAGTGTTGTGTGGGTGAACCTATGCTAATGCACCGCCCTTCCTAGGACTAATACATACTTGTGATTATACCCCTTGCAAGCATCCGCAAATACAAGAAAGTAATTAAGATAAATCTAACCACAGCCTTAAACTCTGAGATCCTGCTATCCCTCCTGCACCGATATACTAACGGGGGTTTAGGTTTCTGTCACTCCGGCAACTCCACAATTAGCAAACGAATACAAGATGTACTCCCCTAGGCCCATAAAGGTGAAGTATCATGTAGTCGACGTTCACATGACACCACTAGAAGAGTAACACCACAACTTAAATATCATAACATTGAATATTACTCAACCATAATTCACTACTAACATTTAGACTTCACCCATGTCCTCAAGAACTAAACGAACTACTCACGAGACATCATATGAAACATGATCAGAGGTGATATGATGATGAATAACAATCTGAATATAAACCTTGGTTCAATGGTTTCACTCAATAGCATCAATAACAAGTTGTAATCAACACCGGGAGAGTTTCCCTATCAAACAATCAAGATCCAACCCAAATCGTTACAGCGGTGACGAGATGCAGCGGTGGAGATGGCGGTGTAGATGGTGGAGATGATGATGATGATGATGGAGATGATGTCCAGCTCGATGACGATGGCGATGGCGTCGATTTCCCCCTCCGGGAGGGAATTTCCCCGGCGGATTCCTGCCCGCTCTTTTCTCTCTGGTGTCTCTCCGCCCCGCAGAGGCGGCTCTGTCTATTCTCCGTAACTCCCCGTGGCTTAGGTTTTCGGGGTGAAGAAGTACGCGAAAGAGAGGCGGCCAGAGGGGGCTGTGGGCCACCTCCCCACATGGCGGCGCGGCCAGGCCAGGGCTCGCGCCGTCCTATGGGGGGGGGGGCATGGCGGCCCCTCTCGGCCCTCCTTTTGGCTCCTTCGTCTTCTGGAAAAATAGGATTTTTCGTATAATTTCCGTCAATCGTTGATCTTCCGAAATATGGTGTCCTGACGGTGCTTTTTCCAGCAGAATCCCGACTCCGGTGAATAATTCTCCAATGATCATGAAACATGCAAAATAGGTGAAATAACATAAGTATCATCTCTAAATATGAAATATATCAATGAATAACAGCAAATTATGATATAAAATAGTGATGCAAAATGGACGTATCAACTCCCCCCAAGCTTAGACCTCGCTTGTCCCCAAGCGAAACTGAGCTTAATAAACAAGACCACATGTTTATGGAGTGAAGAGTCGATAAATAAAATACGGACAAGAAGCATCATATTGATTCACACAAGATATTCTAGTAAACATTCTCTTCATATAACTCAACTTGAAATAAGTAAAGAGAAATCACAAATAGAGGTGCATAGGAAATCATAAATGGTTATGGCAAACTTTGTTCTTGGTCAGAGAACTACTAACGGATTGTACTTATTTTCTAAGCAAAGAATATTAGAATTTATATAGCAAGGCTTTCATCCTAAATCATAACAATCTCCTCATAATCATTGATAACTTTCAAAGTCATATTCATTCAGATAAAATTTGTACTAAACAAGAAAGCATAAAAGACATGATTAACTAGATCATAGCATAAATGGTTGGTTCACAACAACTCAATTGCTTGCTTAAGATAGAAGGACATAGGTTTACTGACTCAACATAAAAGTAAAAGATAGGCCCTTCGCAGAGGGAAGCAGGGATTAAATCATGTGCTAGAGCTTTTCAAGTTTTGAAATCATATAAAGAGCATAAAAGTAAGATTTTGAGCGGTGTTTGTTGTTGTCAACGAATGGTAGTGGGCACTCTAACCCCCTTGCCAAACAGACCTTCCAAGAGCGGTTCCCATGAAGGACGCATCTCTACCAGCAAGGTAGATCATCCCCCTTCTCTTTTGTTTACACATGTATTTTAGTTTTATTATGTATGACACTCCCCCCAACCTTTGTTTTCACAAGCCATGGCTAACCGAATCCTCGGGTGCCTTCCAACATTCACATACCATGGAGGAGTGTCTATTGCAAAATTAAGTTGCTTACTGATAAATCAGGGCAAAACATGTGAAGATAATTATTAATGAAAGTTATTAATTGGGGCTGGGAACCCTGTTGCCAGCTCTTTTTGCAAAATTATCGGATAAGCGGATGTGCCACTAGTCCATTGGTGAAAGTCCGCCCAACAAGATTAAAAGATAAAACACCACATACTTCCTCATGAGCTATAAAACATTGACACAAATAAGGAGTAATATAGTTTGAATTATTTAAAGGTAGCACATGAAGTATTTACTTGGAGTGGCGCAAAATACCACATAGTAGGTAGTTATGGTGGACACAAATGGCATGGGTTTGGTCCAATGTCATAGATGTATGAGAAGCATTCCCTCTCAATACAGGTCTTTGGCTAGCAAGGTTGGGTAGCAAGCATAAAGGTTGAGGGAAACAAAAAAATATACATGTGATAGAAACAATCATGCATCTTTCTCATAAGCACAAGCAATTTTAACTTCAGGATACTAAACTCACTAGTTGAATGCCCGTGCTTCGCCACGGCTCAATAAACTGATCCAACTAAAAAAATTAATTGTAAAACACAAAATTTATGCTTAATTAGTTATGCGTTAAATATGTGAAATGCCATATACAACTCATTTTGGTTGTATGATTGGTTACTACAGAAAAAATAACATCAAACTTCCCTAGAGCCTATATAGCACAAATATCAGTGCGGTTGCTACGGGTTCATTTTCTATTATGTGGATGAATCTGGCGTGAGATGAGGCTGACTCCATCTAAGCCAAGCGATCTGAAAGTTGTTGTTGATGACCAGCTTGGGGAGGACGATGGCGCTCAGCTTGTTGCAATGCCGCCTCTTCTTAGACGCCGAGTGTGAGTTGGTACTACGCGTCCGCTTGCGCGGGGAGGGGGGGCAAGCGGCACGACGCAATTTTTTTTGGTTTTGCATTGTTTCAATATAAACATAATTTACATAGGGAATAAAGGAAAATAAAAAATATAATACTAAAAGGTGCATGTAACGCCTGCTACCCTAGCCTACTCCTCGTCATCGTCGAGCACCACAAATTCGGGTATATGTCACATAACCTTTAGAAGCACGTGTCAAATAACCTTTACAAACAAACTGATTTACACATGAATTATTTGGAGCTTCCGTTCGCTGGCATTGTTGCCAAGCTTCCAAACAGCTCGCTTGGGCAGCACAACACCGGCACCTCCAGCCAGCTTCCCTATCCCTATTATTCTTTTTCATAAAAACACGTTTTATGCAAAGTTGGAACTTGTCAATTTTAGAGAAATTTCGCCTGGCAACAATCTCTGCTCACTTTCTCGAGTCCTTTGTTACCAACCCGCCATTGAGCAACCAGATGGTGCTCCTCACACTCATTGACCCTGTCAATCTATGTCAAATATCGAAAAAAGAAGATACACATGAACTCTCTAGACTTAATAGGTTACATGAGTTTTTGCTTTAAAATAGAGATAAATTTTATTACGTGAATTTTCTTTGTAATAAGATAGTTTGTTAAGGTTTCAAAAAAAAGATAGTTTGTTAAGAGGACGGATTTGTTCGGTAGAGACAAGGATATTTAACCTTCAGTCCTTCACTGTGTACAAATTAACATATATTCTTCATCGGAGATATTACAAAATATTAAGTGCATGATAGTTAGAACACCCTGTAAACATCCGATTTAAATATAAATGCTTCCTTTGAGCATACACAAACGCACGGGCATTCTGTTTCGTACCGGATCAAAGAGAATCCTCTGTACTTTAGAGCAAAGTATTAAACCTATGGCAACAAAGAAACCCAGAATGCTTACCAACACAAAAGGATGGTCATCTAAAAAAAAGAGCACAAGGACGACACCACACCATGATTGCTCATCTCCATCTCTGTGCATTAGAGACACCACTGCACCATCATGCATTACACCTATAGTATCAGATTGAGCGGAAGAGTGATGAAGAGGGGAAACATGTAGAACAATATCCCTGTCTCTTGATCATATGCATGTTCAGAGCCACCTTCAAAACCATGTCCAACTCCATGTATTGTCACACCGGTAATCCATCGTTTGGCATCCATGCTGTGGAGAATAGTACCACGCCATCGTCTGACCGAAGGTTGACAGAAGGCACAGACAACTACAAAAGTTCAGATTTGTGGACACCCAAGAAAGCGAAGCTTCCTCCGGTACGCTGCGCATGCAGAGCCTGAGCCTCTGATTGTTCTTGGACAAACATCCTCGGAGTGACTGCTCATACTCTAGTGTGTTCCCATGGAGGCCTCCGCCAGCACGGGAGAGGACAACGTAGGCTGACAGAGTGACAGGCACCACCCAGCACAAATAGCTTTCAGTCTGCGTTGGAGTCTTGGAGAGCATGGCCTTGAGCCCTTGACCGTGGCTGTGCTAGTTTTACCTCCGGCCGCCTTCTTCACGGGCTGAACGCTGGAGCGTGCAGGAAAATTTCAGGGAGCAAGAACTCACCGCATATGAGAGCCAAAACATTTCCCATGACCTCGCTTCGGTTCCCCAACGACCATGGTGAGACTGTCAGATGCAAACAACAAGAAGCGAAGTAGGTGATGTGTGCATTCCTCAGTCGCCGTTGCTTCCACCCATCTTTGGACTCTGATCAGCCCCAAATACCTTGCGAAACACATAGGTATTGGTCTAGAAAAAAGGTATTGGTCTAGAACCTGACCAGAACGGAAACGCCTGCGCCCAACGCTCAAGTCTCGACATCGTCCCAGCCACCTTCGACTCTTCTCCTCTCTCCAAGTCATGTTGTCGACTTGCCGCTAACCTGTCCCCTGCTGCGCCGCCTCACCGGAGCATGTCGTGGTACATACTTGCACTCGAGCGAGCGGAGCATGCCTCTTGCTCGAGCATCTTGTAGTACGGTATGCTGATGACTACCGCTTTGTCTGTCGCGCTGGCTAGCGCACCCACACTGCGAAGGAGAGTAGTCCAAGACCGACCTCATGGGCACCAGCGATCGTCGGCACGCAAGCGCAACGAAGCCCAGGCAGCGGCTGGGGAGGGTTTCATAGGCACATGCGATTTGCGACGGAGACGGTGGGTTTGGGCAGCTGTGCAGAAAGATGTAGAGAGAGTTTTTTTTGAAACAAAGATACAGAGAGAGTTTGTTAAGCGGATTTCTTTAGAATCAGATAGAGTTTGTTAGATGCCAAGTCGTGTGAGATAAGTCTTCCTTATATCTCTCCCGTTGAGGTTAGTTTGCAACAGAAAAAAACACTCCGGGGGAGATGAGCGGATTATGGTATGCGGTTGGGATTACAAAGAGGTGAGAGCGTTTTTAGGAGAGGATTGGAGGGAGTGCGGGGTGGCATGTTGTTTGTAATTTTAACTTCAGAATACTAAACTCATTAGCAGAAAGATAATAAAGCAATATATCTACATGTATTTCCCTTTTCTATTTAAACATCAAGGTGTTGTTGCTATTGACCAATGCTAAGTTTGCCAAAACCAAATAGATTTACTTGATGCTCCCAAAGTGATATCAATACTAATGTCAAGAATAATCATATAAAAGAAATTGCAAACTAAAATAAGATGTGCAAAAAGTAAATGATAAGACTTCTCATTAATATTCCATAACGATAACTCACACCAACAGATACATAGATAACCAACTAAGAGAGAGATACTTCCACACTGCAAACTATTCTATATGATAACTTCCCTACTCATGATATGACGCTACTTGATAGTAAAAGATAAAGATAGTGATGATGTGATACCGCGGCACTCCCCCAAGCTTGGAACAAACCAAGGGGATGCCAATACCGATGATGAATTACTCCTTCGGTGGTGATGGTGGTGGATTCTTCTCGATAAGCTTCTTAACAAGTTCCTTTAAGTCCTCAATCTCATAAGTGAGGTTGCGAATCAGCTCCGAGTTGTGCTCAACGCGGCTCATAAGCATGTCAGACGGCGAGTCCCAACTCTTAGAGTTGTTTCCCCACCCTTCAGCTTCAGGTTTCATCTCTCCTGCAATGTTAGAATGATCTATATCCCAAACACTAGGCAATACTACCTTGGGAGTCCTTTCAGTTTGACGACTGCAGATTAGATTGCGGAAAGGGTGGTAATTGCCCGGAGAAGATGTCCTTGGAGCTAAGAAGCGACGTGGAACTCCTCCTCCGGTGGCGATCCGTGCACTTCTCTTGGTGTTGGACGGATTTGATATCACGCCAATGCTTGCAATGGTGGCACGCGGGTGTACTCGCGGAATTTCCTCCACTTCTTCCTCATCCTTGCTCTCGACTTCTTCCTTCAATTCAGGGTCTTGAATATCTTCCTCCATAGGTCCCTTGTCCTTGTTGTTGGAGACCATGGTGCTTCTAGATCAAAGCAGATCCTGCAGAAAACAGCTCGAAACAAAACACGACGAGAAAACGATATACGGACCTGGGGTCCGGGGGATTATATAGCAAATATTTTTACGATAAAAGGAAGGTTCCAGGCCGAAAACGAGTGGAAACGGGACGCCGAGGGGCTGTCCCCATAGGCGGCGCGGCCAGGGTGGGGCCCGCGCCGGCCTATGGTGACGGGCCCTCGCGCGTCTCCTCCACTCCGTTTCGATCTCGTAATTTTTATATTTTCCAAAAACAGCAGAAATATTGTTCGGAAAGTTAAACGCGGACTTTTTATTATTAAAACTGTTACCTATTCAAAGTCGGACTCTGCAGCACTGTCAATTTGATCTTTGATGAAAGCTTCCGGAGTCATCACTTGAATAACATCAATATCTTCATTATAAGAATCTCCAAAATATAATGCTTGAGTCTTTGTCCATTCACTACTTGTGTGGCATTGCCTTCCAAAGTGCTAATTTTAATTGCCCCTGAACGATATACCTCCTCAATAACATATGGTCCTTCCCATTTTGAAAGTAATTTCCCTGCAAAAAATCTGAGACGAGACCGATACAATAGGACTTTATCTCCAACATTAAATTCTCTTTTAATAATTCTTCTATCATGCCACTTCTTAACTTTCTCCTTAAAAAGTTTAGCATTTTCATAAGCTTCACTTCTCCATTCATCTAAAGAACTCAATTGTAGCAACCTCTTCTTACCGGCAAGTTTAAAATCTTTATTAAGTTCTCTTACAGCCCAATAAGCTTTGTGCTCTAGTTCTAAAGGTAAATGACAAGCTTTTCCATAAACCATTTTATAAGGAGACATTCCCATAGGATTTTTATAAGCAGTTCTATAAGCCCACATTGCTTCCTTTAACTTACTAGCCCAATTCTTTCTAGATTTATTAACAGTCTTTCCCAAGATAGCTTTAATTTCTCTATTTGATAATTCTACTTGCCCACTAGTTTGAGGATGATAAGCTGAAGCAATTCTATGATTAATACCATATTTGGCAAGAGTTTTTCTAAAACCACCATGAATAAAATGAGAACCTCCATCAGTCATAATATATCTAGGTACTCAAAATCTAGGAAATATAACATCTACAAGCATTTTTATAGAGGTCTCACCATCAGCACTTTTTGTAGGTATAGCTTCTACCCATTTAGTAACATAATCAACAGCGACAAGTATATGAGTGTTACCTTCTAAAGAAGGGAAAGGACCCATGAAGTCAAATCCCCAACAATCAAATGGTTCAATAACAAGAGTATAATTCATAGGCATTTCATTGCGTCTAGAGATATTACCAACTCTTTGACATTCATCACAAGATAAGATAAACTTCCTTGCATCTTTGAAAAGTGTTGGCCAATAAAAACCTGATTGTAGAACCTTTTGTGCGGTTCTATCTCCGGCGTGATGTCCTCCATAGACACTACCATGGCATTTACTCAATATCTCTTGTTGTTCATATTCTGGGACACATCTTCGTATAATACCATCCACTCCTTCTTTATATAAGTGTGGGTCATCCCAAAAATAATGCCTCAAATCATAAAAGAATTTCCTCCTTTGCTGAGCTGAAAAGGTTGGAGGCAAGTACTTCGAAACAATAAAGTTAGCATAATCAACATACCAAGGACTATCTCGCGAGCTCACCTTTATTACAGCCAATTGTTCATTTGGAAAAGTTTCATTAACAGGAACAGGATCATAAGAAATATTTTCCAATCTAGACAAATTATCAGCAACAGGATTATCAGCACCTTTCCTATCTACAATATGTAAATCAAATTCTTGCAAAAGAAGCACCCATCTAATAAGCCTTGGCTTAGCATCTTTCTTTTCCATAAGGTACCTAATCGCAGCATGATCAGTATGAACTGTAACTTTTGAATCAACAATATAGGTGACATAGGCATCCCCAATGGGCCTGCCAAAGATGGTACCCGGGGTTTACTAAAGGCCCAGGACTCGAAGAATAAGAAGACTCGGAAGCCCATTTAGCGTTAAGGAAAAGATAGGTTGTATTAGGAAAGATAGAGATTTGTAATCTTACGGGTTGGCTATGAAACCCTCCCGAACTCTGTAACTTGTGTATTACGAAATCCTCGGCTCCATCCTCTATATAAGGGGGAGTCGAGGGACGGAGAAAGGATCGAATCTAATATCAACAAAAACCTAGTTTTCATAATCAGCGAGTACTTTTCGGCTGAAACCTTCGAGATCTACTTGCCCTCTACTTCTAGCAAAACCCTAGTCTACAATCTGTAGGCATTGACAAATTAATCCTTTGTCAATTGGCGCCGTCTGTGGGAATTAGAGGCTGCAAGGAACTGATCTCGATGGCACGTCCAGATCGTCGACTTCGTCGGTGGCTAGCAATGCGATGGATAGAGGTAAACGGGAAAAAACTGATTTAGATATAAAAAATTATCGAGAAGGATTACAAATATAGCGGCAGAGGATATTAATCTGTGGAGCCTACACCCAAGCACAAGTTCTTGGCTGTAGCCTCGGGGCTACTCCCATCGGGAACGCTGTTCGCGTGCCCGATGAATTTTGATCAAAATAAAGAAACAGAAGTGAGTATATTTCGAGTTACACAGATAACTCTACAAATACTCCCATCGGGAAGATAAAATAAGTCATCAAATATGACTCGATAAAATGTGCTATTCCAACAGCCGAAAAGCACTCGACAATATATTCTCAGAGCGCTATAAGTCGCGAATAAATATCAGAATGCTGCAAAACTTTGCGAAGGTAAGACCCCAGATCCGTTCGAGCGGCGTGGCACCGTCTCTCGACGGCGGACTTTACTTTCCGTATCAGATACGAAGAAAAATCCTAACGACGCGTTAGGTACCCGATAAAATATGACTGGGACTTGACAGAATGGTAAGACCTTAAGCGGCACCTGTCGAAGTTTACACCAGTATCCCGAGATCATGTCCAGGGACGTGATCTTGAAGTAGGTTTTTGCGGATTGCCACTAGAGCAGTTAACTAGTACCGATCCGTCAGATGAGCTAGCCCCAACTACCGATATCCCTGTACAAAATAATATTTGCATATCGAAAGATTATGTAATGAGTAAAATTGGAGATTTTCCCTGATTCTTCGATTCAAGAAAAATCTCGGGGGCTACTGACATAGGCATCCCCAATGGGCCCCAAAGATGGTACCCGGGGTTTACTAAAGGCCCAGGACTCGAAGAATAAGAAGACTCGGAAGCCCATTTAGCGTTAAGGAAAAGATAGGTTGTATTAGGAAAGATAGAGATTTGTAATCTTACGGGTTGGATACGAAACCCTCCCGAACTCTGTAACTTGTGTATTACGAAATCCTCGGCTCCATCCTCTATATAAGGGGAGTCGAGGGAAGGAGAAAGGATCGAATCTAATATCAACAAAACCCTAGTTTTCATAATCGGCGAGTACTTTTCGGATGAAACCTTCGAGATCTACTTGCCCTCTACTTCTAGCAAAACCCTAGTCTACAATCTATAGGCATTGACAAATTAATCCTTTGTCAATAGGGTCTAAAATTATCACATGCAAAAACTACGGCTAATAATTATTTCTCAGTTGTAGCATAATTTCTTTGAGCAGCGTCTAGAGTTTTACTAGCATAATGAATAACATTTAATTTTTTATCTACTCGCTGTCCAAGGACAGCACCTACAGCAAAATCACTATCATCACACATAATTTCAAAAGGCAAATTCCAATCAGGAGGTTCAACTACAGGAGCAGTTGTTAAGGCTTTCTTTAGAGTTTCAAAAGCTTCCTTACAATCATCATCAAAAACGAAAGGTACATCTTTTTGAAGAAGATTAGTAAGAGGCTTTGAAATTTTAGAGAAATCTTTAATAAATCTCCTATAAAAACCAGCATGACCAAGAATACTACGAATACCTTTAACATCCCTAGGATAGGGCATCTTCTCAATTGCTTCAACTTTAGCTCTATCAACTTCAATACCTTTCTCAGAAATTTTATGTCCCAATACAATTCCTTCATTAACCATAAAGTGGCATTTCTCCCAATTAAGAACAAGGTTAGTTTCTTCACATCTCTGCAAAACTTTATCAAGGTTTCGCAAGCAATTATCAAAAGAATTCCCATAGACAGAAAAATCATCCATGAATACCTCAACAATCTTTTCACAAAAGCCATGAAAAATAGCAGACATGCATCTTTGAAAAGTAGCAGGAGCATTACATAAACCAAAAGGCATACGCCTATAAGCATAAGTTCCATAGGGACAAGTGAAAGTGGTTTTCTCTTGATCTTTAGCTCTAACAGCAATTTGTGAAAACCCAGAATAACCATCAAGAAAGCAGAAATGAGTATTTTTAGACAACCTTTCTAACATTTGATCAATAAAAGGTAAAGGGTAATGATCTTTCTTAGTTACTTTATTAAATTTTCGAAAATCAATGCACATTCTATACCCTACAACTACTCTTTGAGGAATGAGCTCATCATTATCATTGGGCACAACAGTTATTCCTCCTTTCTTAGGAACACAATGCACAGGACTAACCCATCTACTATCAGCAATAGGATATATAATACATGCTTCAAGAAGTTTTAATACCTCATTTCTTACCACATCCTTCATCTTGGGAATTAGACGACGCTGATGTTCAACAACGGGTTTTGCACCATCTTCTATATTGATAGCATGTTGGCAAATAGCGGGAGAAATCCCCTTCAAGTCATCAAGAGTATAGCCAATAGCTCCTCGGTGTTTCTTCAATATTTCCAATAACCTTTCTTCCTCAATATCTGAAAGCTTAGCACTAATAATAACAGGATATGTTTTCTTATCATCAATATAAGCATACTTAAGATTATCAGGTAATGGTTTCAAATCAAATACAGGATCTTCCTTTGGTGGTGGTGTTACACCTAAATCTTCAACCGGTAAGTCATGTTTAAGAATAGGTTGACGAAGGAAAATTTCATCAAGCTCATCCCTTTTCCCTAAAAACTTCACTCTCACTATTCTCCAAATGTTGCTGCAAAGGATTACTAGGAGCAAGAGCAATAGATGCACACTGCTCAACTCTAAAATCATCATTAGGCAAATCAGCTTTATAAGGAGTTTTGGCAAATTTAGAGAAGTTAAACTCATAAGATTCACCAGCAAATTTAGTAACAATTTTCTCTTTCTTGCAATCTATAATAGCTCCACAAGTATTCAGAAAAGGTCTACCAAAAATAATAGGACAAGACTTACTAGCAGCAGAACCAAGTACCAAAAAGTCAGCAGGATATTTAATCTTACCACATAGAACTTCAACATCTCGAACAATACCAATGGGAGAGATAGTTTCTCTATTAGCTAGCCGAATAACCACATCAATATCTTCAAGTTCACAAGAACCAATTTCATGCATAATTTCCGTGTAGAGCTCATAAGGAATGGCACTAATACTTGCACCAATGTCGCATAAACCATAATAGCAATGATCACCAATTCGAACAGAGAGCACAGGAACACTAGCTTTCCTAGACTTATTAGGATGCGAAACAATATTAGAAGCATCTTCACAAAAAATAATATGACCATCTTCCACATTTTCAGTCACAAGATCTTTAACCATTGCAACAGCAGGTTCAACCTTTATTTGTTCTTCAGGTTCTATGGGTTTCTTTGCACTTTTATTAACTACACTAGTTATAACAGAATACTCCTTCATTTTAGCATGGAAAGGAGTTTTTTCAATATAAGCTTCAGGAAGAACATGATCAACAGTTTTAATTTCAATACATTTACCTTTGGGTGAATCAGTTTTATCTTTATAAGGTTCATGATACTTATCAAAATTCTTCCTAGGCAATTCAAAATGAGAGGCAAAGGCTTTATAAATATTTGCAACAACTTGAGAGTCAAGACCATATGTAGCACTTATATTACGATATTCATCGTATCCATAAAAGTTTCAATGCATTCATAATCATAATTTATACCTGACACTCTACCTTTGTCATTCTCCCATCCTTAAGTATTTTCTTGGATTCGATCAAGAAGATCCCATTTAAACTCTTCTTTATTGCGTGTGAATGATCCAGAACAAGCAGTATCCAGCAAGGTTTTATCTTGAAAAGAAAGTCTTGCATAGAAATTATCAATGATAATATTACCAGGAAGCTCATGAATGGGGCATTTGAGCATTAAAGACTTCAATCTCCCCCATGCTTGGGCAATACTCTCTCCATCATGAGGCCAGAAATTATATATACGGTTGCGGTCTTTGTGAATTTCACTTGGAGGATAGAATTTGGAATAAAATAGAGGCACAATATCCTTCCAATCAAGCGAACGCCCATCCTTCAGCAGTTTATACCAATGCGCCGCTTTACCAGATAGCGACATAACAAATAATTTCTTCCTAACTTCATCCATTGAAATACCTGCACACTTGAATAACCCGCATAATTCATGTAAAAACAGTAAATGATCTCCAGGATGAACAGTTCCATCCCCTTCATAGCGGTTATCCACAACACGTTCAATAATTTTCATAGGTATTTTATATGGTATTACTTCCTCACCTGGCGCCTCATCCACTACCGTTGCAGTAGTAGTAGATTTCCCAAATAGAAATTCAAGGGAGGATCTCTCCATAATGACTTATAGCAGCAAGAAACAAAATCAGCACGTACAGTAAAAGTTTCCTTACCAATTCCACTTACCAATAGCGCTTCACTCCCCGGCAACGGCGCCAGAAAATAGTCTTGATGACCCACAAGTATACGGGGTGTATCGTAGTACTTTCGATAAATAAGAGTGTCGAACCCAACGAGGAGCAGAAGGTGTTGACAAGCAGTTTCGATGAAGGATTCACTGTAAATGCTCACAAAAGTTTTGGGGGTTTTGATATAGCAGATAAATAAAGTACAAGTAAATAAAATGCGAGAGAAATAATTGCAGCGAGTGGCCCAATCCTTTTTAGCACAAAGGACAAGCCGGTTTGTTTACTTATAATGACCAAACGTTCTTGAGGACACACGGGGATTTTAGTCTAGTGCTTTCGCTTCATACGCTTAATTAATCTTCATTGTTTTGATAAGTGTTGTGTGGGTGAACCTATGCTAATGCACCGCCCTTCCTAGGACTAATACATACTTGTGATTATACCCCTTGCAAGCATCCGCAAATACAAGAAAGTAATTAAGATAAATCTAACCACAGCCTTAAACTCTGAGATCCGCTATCCCTCCTGCACCGATATACTAACGGGGGTTTAGGTTTCTGTCGCTCCGGCAACCCCACAATTAGCAAACGAATACAAGATGTACTCCCCTAGGCCCATAAAGGTGAAGTATCATGTAGTCGACGTTCACATGACACCACTAGAAGAGTAACACCACAACTTAAATATCATAACATTGAATATTACTCAACCATAATTCACTACTAACATTTAGATTTCACCCATGTCCTCAAGAACTAAACGAACTACTCACGAGACATCATATGGAACATGATCAGAGGTGATATGATGATGAATAACAATCTGAACATAAACCTTGGTTCAATGGTTTCACTCAATAGCATCAATAACAAGTTGTAATCAACACCGGGAGAGTTTCCCCTATCAAACAATCAAGATCCAACCCAAATCGTTACAGCGGTGACGAGATGCAGCGGTGGAGATGGCGGTGTAGATGGTGGAGATGATGATGATGATGATGGAGATGATGTCCAGCTCGATGACGATGGCGATGGCGTCGATTTCCCCCTCCGGGAGGGAATTTCCCCGGCGGATTCCTGCCCGCCGGAGAGCTCTCTTTCTCTCTGGTGTCTCTCCGCCCCAGAGGCGGCTCGTCTATTCTCCGTAACCCCGTGGCTTAGGTTTTCGGGGTGAAGAAGTACGCGAAGAGAGGCGGCGAGGGGGCTGTGGGCCCCCTCCCCACATGGCGGCGCAAGGCCAGGGCCCACGCCGGCCTATGGGGGGCCCATGGCGGCCCCTCTCGGCCCCTCCTTTTGGCTCCCTTCGTCTTCGGAAAAATAGGATTTTTCGTATAATTTCCGTCAATTGTTGATCTTCCGAAATATGGTGTCCTGACGGTGCTTTTTCCAGCAGAATCCTGACTCCGGTGAATAATTCTCCAATGATCATGAAACATGCAAAATAGGTGAAATAACATAAGTACCATCTCTAAATATGAAATATATCAATGAATAACATCAAATTATGATATAAAATAGTGATGCAAAATGGACGTATCACGAGGCGCTTCTCCTCGACTATTTATAGATCTCGAGGTGGTCTGGTTCATCGGCTCGCCGGCGGCAGTGGCTGAGATGCGATGGTGCCAGTGAAGAGAATACGGGCGTGAATCTTGATGCTCCTGGATAAGCTCGGACGCGAGAGAGATAGTGGAGGGTTCTGGAAGCTTCGGTGGCGTCCGGGGCATCCTTATCGGCTTCGAGGACGTGGCCGCCATTCCTCGCTGCGCTGTCGATGCCGTGGAGGAAGACGACACCCTCGTCTTATTTTGTGCCAGCGATGAAACGGTAAGTGGCCGTGGGCTGGACTGGGCCGTGGAATTGGGCTGCTGCGGTCCAGGTAAGCCAGGTAAGTTTCCCTCTCTTTCCTTTTCAAATTTCTATTTTATATTTTCTGTTTTCTATTTTGTTGTTTGAATTCAAATTTGAATTCTGTTTTGTTTTGCAGGTTCTAAATTATTTGAATATCATAACAATTTGATAATGATACTCACTATGTTGTTTTGTTTTTAAACAACCATTTATAATTGATTAATTTTGGTTCTTATGAGGTACAAGTTAAGATTCAAATAGATATTATTTTAGGGTTCATCTCAATTGCTTTTAAATTTAGTAATCAAATCTGTTTAAATGCTTTTAAAATTTAGAACATGTGCAAGGTGAACATATTATAATTTTCTAGTGCTAAACCATAGTGATTACTCACATACAATTTAGTTATGGCTAGGGTTTAACAAATAGTAAAGAGATTGGAATTGGTTTATGATTTTATGTGGATGATAGTTTCTTAGGGTTTAAGATAATGGTGGAATAAACTCTATAATCATCAATCAAACTTTGACTTAAATTATTTAGGATGGATCCTAAATTTCTCATGGTGAATTCAATTGCTCATGTGTTGATTCTATTTTATAAAATACTATTTCATTTGGTTCCCAAAGCAAGTACTTGGAAAGCAAAATAGAATTGGATATTGGTTCACTCTACTCACCAAATGGTATTTAGTCCTTAAGGCATATATGGATTGGTTTATACTTGTGATCCATGATACACAAGTTAGAACATAATATTTTATGTGGGGTGAATTCTATTTGAAAGGTTTAGAGCTTTGGTGATGTTTCACTAATTGAAGTATAAAATAGGCATGAGGCATGGCAGGGTTCTACTTATAATCCCAAGTGATACTTGGATTGAAATTCAAATGTGATCTAGGATTTTAGTGGTGATCACTAATAGGATATGGCTCTCACCTCCAAGATTAAAGGTTGGTTTGAACAAGTAAGATTTAATACTACTCTAGTATTTTCTAGGATAGACATGGCTATGGTTAGCATCTATAATCTCTCTCACTTCTAAATGTCTTGCAAAATCCTAAGGTCTTACTCAAGAGATGATGATATGATCCTCTAAATATATGGTTTGCCTAGGAATTCTACCTTGGTATCTTATGTAGCTTGTTCTTCAGGAAATCTGATAAACCTGCATCTTGTGGTATGCCTCCACCTCCTAGCTTCTTCATCTTGATCCTAACTAATGCATGGAGTGGCTCTATGTGTTTGTTTCCTTGTATCATGCTACAAGGTGATCAAATGAATGAAGGGTGTGGCTCCTTTTATAGGCTTGGGCAAGCTCTAGTATCATGACACATAGGTGGGTGACTCTTGTTTTGGTTTGATGAGTAAGGTGCTTGGTTGTCATGCCCTCATCCATAGAAATCCTTTGAGCATGAGGTGGCATAGCTTGGAGTGCAAGTCATGTAGATATTTTCATCCCATGTGGCATGATCCTTATCCTCTCATATGATTTATATTTGGTTAGCCAACTGGCATTTGTTACTAAATATCTTGTGGATGGTTTTATCTTTGTGGATGAGTCACTATATCATATTTGATTGTATTAATATTATAATATTGGTCAAAAGTCAAGGTTGAAGGTTATTCCTAAAGTTTGGATAGTTGGTGTTTGATTTCACCAAGGCATGATCATATGAGTTTCAAAATACTCATGGTTAGTTTTATTCAAATAGTTTGAACTATAATTCGTAATGTAAATGGATTTAGTTTTATGATATTCCATATATTTAATAAGTTATGATTTAAATAAGAATGTGTGGCCTTTATGCAATTTAGACCCTGTGATTTACCTTATTTATTAATAAGTTTAGAAGTGAATTAAATTACACACAAGGGTAGTTGCTAAGTTTTAAGTGTTAATAAGTTAGGGTTTGATTCTTAAAGAATGTGTTGTTGTAAGGAATACCATGTTGAGATCTTTTATAAGATCTTGTAATTGACCCTTACTTAAGATGTTATTTGTTGTAAAACTAATTCTATTTGATCTATCCCATAGATCAAATCATATCTACCCAAAACAAGGTTTTAGCAAAGATCACAGTGAAGTTTATAGCGCTTGACTTGATGATCTACTTCAATTCCAGCAAGTCAAGTGAAACTTCAGTTACTGTGGTAAGTTTTATTTGAAAGCGCGAAAATTCCCCGATTTTCTATGCATGAATGCAATGCACACTTTGGTGTTCTCTCATTTTATAGCCTCTAAACCTGGGATATTACAGCTGATTATGACCGCTCTCTTGGACAGTCCTCTAGAGCGAGCAAAGCAAAAAAAAAGTCGCCCAGCTTGGACAGCAAGACATTCAGATGGCCACTTTGTCGTGCAGTCCTATGATGATCCAGAGACGGCATCTATGATCGAACGGGAGGCTAGAGGTCAGGGAGCAGATGTTCAGTACCAAGATTACTATCCAACGGCTCAAGTCGTAAACAAGTATAGATATGGATATGATCTCGTCAAACCTGGCGAGCTCGCGCGTCTAGGGACTCAGATGCGAAGGTTGCATGAATGGTACCTGAGAGCCTGTCGAAGAGGTGATCGCTACCTCACGGTGTATCTTAGAGATGAGCATTACTTCCGGGGGCGGGAGGAGATAAACCTTGAGTTAGAAGAACTATTTCAGTTATTCAATCAAGACGCCCTCGACAAAGCTGTCATCAGTTGCTACTGCATGTAAGTGATTTATTTATGTAATTAAGTCTGTAGCTCAGCTCATTCATTTGCACTAACAATTATCCTCACTATATTCTTTGTGTACGCTATATGTTAATTATGCAGAATGAAGAATCTCGAATGCAAAAGAGGCAAGCTTCACAAGCTGGGGTTCATTGACCCAAACACAGTTAATGAAGTTACGGTTCGAGACTACCCCAAGGACACAGAGGACAACATGCTAATGTTTTTAGTGAAGCAAGCAGACAAAGAGGATATATTCTTTCCCTACAACTTCAAGTGAGTGTTATAACATACATTATGCTTGTGCAACTTCCACTTTATTCTCCTAATCATTGAGCTATGCTTGTGCAGATTCCACTTTATTCTCCTAATCATTGATCTTCAAAAAGGAGACGTAAAAGTCATGGACTCGAAACGTAAAGAACATGTGGAATGGGCGAACATGGCTGCTCTGCTCCAGAGGTAATTTCAATCAATTTCGTATCGGCATCTTCATCTGTTCTCATTCGACGATATCATCAACTAATCAATAACTCATTTACTCATTTCTTCTTTGCCGGGCAGGGCTTGGAAACGGTTCATCAATACTGTTCCGGGTAAATGGAAACCGGAGCTTACATTTAACGATTACCCTGTAAGTAGTACTATATATAGAGCTATGTCCGTGAATCTCTTTGATATTTTGTTTCAAATACGATGCTTGATTACTAGTTTGATCGAACTATTTTTTCGTAAAGTGTATGAGGCAGGAACAAGGGAATAACTTATGTGGATACTACGTCTGCGACTTCATTCGTGAGATGGCTGTTCACAGGGATGCGGAGGACGCTATACACCACTCTCGTGTACGTGAACAAATATTCACAATTAATCTTATTACCATCAATTGTATTGAGTTCCATTCATATATATTGATCTCCTTTTTTAATATAGATGATACGCCTGCGGGACACTCTCATAACGGAGGATCGCATACGAGCAATTCAAGAGGAAATCGCGGGATTCTTTCTTAACGAGGCCATTGCCCCAACTGGCGAGTACTATCTGAAGGTCGTAGCTATGTATTGAACAACTTCGTTAAGGCAACTAGATTTAGTAAAGAGATCCGACTTTATATTGTAAATATGCATGCATTACGTGTACTGTTGATGATGTCTATATATATTCACGACGATATTTTGTGGTTTCTTGAATGATATATATGCATTGCTGAAACTCGCCGCGGCAGAGAAACACCTGTTTCTTGCTACAAAAACCTGTGCCGCGCAGAAATAGCAATTCTATGCCGCGGCAGAGAACCACAGGCCCGGTTCGTACCACGAACCGGGACCAAAGGCCATCCACCGCGAGCTCCCTGGCCACACAACGTGGCGCCGCCTTTAGACCAGGTGTAACTTTGAACCGGGACTAAAGGGTCCCCCCTTTAGTCCCGCCTAATTGGTCCCGGTTTGGAAACCGGGACTGAAGGCCCAAATGGACCGGGCCTATAGCCCCGTTTTCCACCAGTGTCCTATCCGTCCTCGCTGCGAGGGCGAGGGCACACTCGGCCTTCGCCGACGTGATGGTGTAGTTACCGCTCATCTCGCGTGCGGTGGCGCGTTTCACAGCTTCCCGTGCCTCGAGGCGGGCGAGGCCGGCGAGCCGGGCCTCCTTGTTCCCCTGCTGGCGACCCAAACGCTGCTGCTGGCCTAGCTCCGCCTCGAGGCGGCGCTCCTCCTCACCTGCCTTGTGGGCGCGCTGCTCAGGCGAGGGCATCTAGAGGAGGCGGCGGGCAGCCACCTGGGCGATGAGCTCGTTCTTTCTCCCGATAAGGTCGCCTAAACGGCAGCGACCAGCTCGGACGGAGGCCTCATGCTCCGTGCTCGCGCGCGTCATCTCAGCGAGACTCTCCATGATGGCGGCGTTGAGCTTTGCCATCTCGCGATGGTGGACGGCGTCCGTCTCCTCCTCGGCGGCGTGGTGGACCGCGAGCCGCGCCGCATTCCTCCCGGGGACCCCTGGCGCCTCCTCCATGGCCTCGTACCAGCCACCCCCGTCCGCCTCCATCTTCTCCGCGTCCTTTGCCTCCTTCGCCGCCTCCTCGGCCGCAATGCGGACCGCCTCATCGTCAGCGACCCATCACGCGTCTTCCGCTACTCCTCCGGCGTCTGCGGGATCCTAGTGCGGGCGGCGAGGGAGAGCTTCGCCCATGTGGTCTGCAGGCTGCGCGGCATGGTGATGGAGGAGGAGAGGGCGCCAGAGAAGGTAGAGGGAGAGAGGGGCGCCGGAGGCTGCTGTGAGCTCTACGTGGCCGCGCGCGACGCCTTTTATAATGGCGGGCGGGAGAACCGTGCGGGAAAGTTCCCTATAAACGAGGTGTGTATTTCATATAAACATTTCATATATATGGTAGAATTCTGGAGGTGTTGTATTTTGAGCTATATAAAAAAGATAAGTTTCTAAAAAAAAAATATTTTTTCTATCCCTATAAACAGCCAGAATTTTTTCTCCTAAAGCTCACACGACTACTTTTTATTTCTGTAGTTCAAAATACAATGCAATTTCTGCCGACATATTGCATGAGTATCCAGGATATGTATATGTATTCATGAAGCCAAAAAATTTATTTTTCGAAAATCATGAGCATTGGTGCTCGAGTGCACCATATCTGCTCTTAGTTCTTAGTCTAGTCTCTGCATTACCATTTTCTGCTAGCGTTTTTTTTTTCCTCAATGGTCTATTTGGAAAAGTCTCAAAATTCCCGAATATATATTGTAGTCCTGAAACATGCGACGTGATTCTGAACTCTGGATAATCTGTCGACATAAAAGATAAAACAAGCGAAAATAAGATTGCACTAATATTTTTTAAGAATAAATAGTTGCACATGCTGCACTGTATTCACTTCAGAAAAATGAAGAAGAGCCATTTTTTTGTGCAAGGACGGAATCACACAAGGAATTGTACAGCAAGTAACTCATGATTCGTGAATGACTCAACTCATACAAGTCACGAGAAACCATTACTAGTGCATGATAACAAGGCAGGAATTAGATGATTAACTCATATAAATAGCCAGAAATAGCAGCTTGTGTTGTCTCGTTGTGATAGTCGTAATGTTCTCATACCAACTTGAAATCAATAATGTGAGGTAGTGGAGTAAGACAAAAGAGTCTATAGTCTATCTTGTGCTCGTTCGTTCTCGAAAGAGTAGGTGCCGATGGCAAGTTGTAAATCCGCATTTTCCCCCAATCTAATCCAACAAGGTGCTGGAATTAGCGTGTCTAGGGCGCCGATTTCAGCTCTTAGAGGCAAACCATATATCCGGAGGTGGAGGCCAAAAGGGTTACATGAATGAAGCAGCATAGCCTCTTATTGTCTACAAGTGGTTCGTGCAAGAGAGGAAGTGTGTATCATCGTCGTAAAACTGTACCATGATATCGTGGTTCCTATGGCCGAGCAAGGTGGGCTTGATCCACCTTGTTGACGAAACTGCCCTTGTTTTTCTAGGTCTTGTTGTGGAGCCACCAGGTAATGCTTCACAGATTTAGTGAATTCGCTGTCCTGAAGAACATCTTGAAAGGTATGGTAGCGATAAGGTGCTCTTGTGGCTCGGTGACGATGTTGTGTATCCACAAACGGTGTCCGCTCTAGAAATAGACGGTGTCCGCTCTAGAAACAACCTCGTCAAAGGAGATGTGTACATTGCTAACAAGAGTCTTGGCCATCTGCTAGTGGCTCCTACTTGGAGTAGTTGCTTGATTTGTACCACATTTTCGTGTATTCCTGATTGAAGTGTTGTAGTAGCTTCCGTCGAAAATAAAAACTACACACAAAAAAGGTCGCTCCAAGTCATCATGTTTCTCTTTTGAAGTATTTGGAATCTTTACCTTATTATGCATGATATTGCCATCCACAACTCTCTTTTTTTCAGGAACTCTGATGGAAGAAGGGGATGTCTCCAAAAGAAATTTAGTTTTCACTTAGAGTTTTCTCTGTAATAATGTTTAACTTTTCTTTTTGGCGGGGATCTCGTTCTTTCAAGGATAACTCCATTGCATGCCAGTGCACATGCCAAGTAAGGTCTAAAGACTATATAGTGATTGGAAACTGAGGGAGGCGTGTCATCTTCCCCTCCTCTAAACACAACGTATTTAAATGAGTTCTCTGATACTCTCCTAATCTAAGCTGGCCGTTTTAGGTGTCTTAATCCTCCTGGTCACTGACACGTGGGCCCTAACCGTATTTTTAAATTGTAGCGCTAGAACGCATCGTCCCGGGCGCAGCACGGGCGAAGCTACATTCCAAGTCCAAGCTGCCCCATCCCCAAATCTCAAACCCCCACTCCCATTCGCCATCCGAGCAAAAAATCATGGCAACCATGTCCGCCGCCTGCCACTCCCCAGCCCGCCTCTCCGTCTCCTGCTCCTCCTCCGCGCCGGGGCGCCCGCTGCGCGTGGCCGTGGTGGGCGGCGGCCCGGCCGGCGCGTCGGCGGCCGAGGCGCTGGCCTCCGCGGGCGCCCAGGCGTTCCTCCTGGAGCGCAGCCCGGCGGGAGCCAAGCCCTGCGGCGGCGCCATCCCGCTCTGCATGCTCGACGAGTTCTCCATCCCGCTGGGCCTCGTCGACCGCCGCGTCACCCGCATGCGCGTCCTCTCCCCCTCCAACCTCGCCGCCGACTTCTCCCGCGCCATCCCCCCCGGCGCACACATCCCCATGCTCCGCCGCGAGGTGCTCGACTCCTTCCTCCGCACCCGGGCCGCCGACGCCGGCGCCACCCTCGTCCCGGGCCTCGTCACCTCGCTCTCCCTCCCCGCGGGCCCCACCGACCCGTACCTCGTCCACTACATCTCGTCCGGCGGCGGCGGCGACGGGCCCTCCCCCACCCGGAGCGTGCTCGAGGTGGACGCCATCGTCGGCGCGGACGGCGCCAACAGCCGGGTGGCGCGCGAGGTGGGCGCGGGGGACTACACCACGGCCATCGCCTTCCAGGAGCGGATCCGGCTCCCCGACAAGGAGATGGCGTACTACGACGACCTGGCCGAGATGTACGTGGGCGGGGACGTGTCCCCGGACTTCTACGGCTGGGTGTTCCCCAAGTGCGACCACGTCGCCGTCGGCACCGGCACCGTCGCCGCCAAGCCGGAGATCAAGAAGCTGCAGTCGGGCATCCGGGCCCGCGCGGGCCCCAAGATCGCGGGCGGGCGGGTGATCAAGGTGGAGGCGCACCCGATCCCGGAGCACCCGCGGCCGCGGCGCGTGGTGGGGCGCGTGGCCCTGGTGGGCGACGCGGCGGGGTACGTCACCCGGTGCTCCGGCGAGGGCATCTACTTCGCGGCCAAGTCCGGGCGGATGTGCGGGCAGGCCATGGCCAAGGAGTGGCGGCTCACGGGCGCCGTGACGGAGGCCGGCATCCGGCGCGGGTACCTACGGCGGTGGGACGACGAGTTCCTGCTCACGTTCAGGTTCCTGGACCTGCTGCAGCGCGTCTTCTACGGCGACAACGCCGGCCGCGAGGCGCTGGTGGAGATGTGCGCGGACGAGCACGTGCAGCGGAGGACCTTCGACTGCTACCTCCACAAGAGGATGGCGCCACCCGAGCCATGGGCCGACCTCCAGCTGCTCTGGCGCACGGCGGGCAGCATGGTGCGATGCAGCGTCCTCGGCAAGGAGGTCCAGCGCCTCCGGCAGCTCGACATGCTGCAGGCTTAAGCTTTTTTTTTTTTCCCCTCTTCTGCAGCGCTGTGTACTGAATAATAATGTGGTGAACCAAGATCTGTACTACTAGTAGTAGCAGCAGCATTTCTGCACTCAGGGCATGTAACGCAGTGATGCGGCTCCGTGCTTTGTTGTCGTGGTAGCCTTGATTTCAGGCAATGTTATGAACTGAAATGGCAACTGCTATATGATGAAGTGCCACCACTGACCAACATTTTGAATCTGACGCTACTTCACTGTCTTTTGCCACCGACCGAACTGCCCTGCGATTGCGTTGGTGCTGACATAGGGCTGCTTGATTCCTTGCTAAACTAGTGGTCTGGACATTTGGGAAATGTAAACTACATAATAATGCAGCTTGGATGATGCGATGTCATACACATGACAATAATATAAAATATAGAGAATGATAGGCCGTGACAATCTGAATCTGTCATCGGTCATGCCTTGCCAAGTTGCCATATCTCTTAGTAAAAGATACTCCCAAGTCCACGTTGAAATATCTAAAACATCTACTCCCTCGGTCTATAAATAGATGTCTTAACTTTGTTAAAATTTAAATGTATCTAGACCCGTTTTAGTATCTAGATACATTCAAATTTATCCTAAGTTGAGACATTCTTTTATAAACGGAGGTTAGTACTTTACATTTCGTGATTGTTGCCTTGTTGGCATCTGTTGTTAACCATGAAGGTACAACACGAAACATACACCACCTTTTAGAATGAAATCGATCCCCTGTTTCAAAACATCACCTTCTCACCACAGAAGAATCATTCCACAAAATGCAAAAAAGTATATTGCATTAACAAAAATGACGGTTTGACATGCATTTCTAGAACATAAAATATTCAGTACATGGCAAACATGCATCCAGTTCCAGCACGATACAAACTCCATTTCATGCTATGAACTTGAAGTCGATGCGATCTCACCACGAGATGCACATTCACAACATATCAGGGACAACGATCCAAGGCACAAAAGCATATCTAGATCATCGAGCCACAATACATAACTTATTCAACATCATTTTCCTCCAGCGCGTTGAACAAATAAATAAATACATAAATTCTCATTGATAACCAAAACACAAAAGCTCTCCTCTCCCTAAACTGTACTACCACCGTTCCAAAATATACTTCGGAACGGAGGTAATATTTCATTATTTCCATTCAATCACCCAATACTCAAGACAGAAAGAAAAGTATAAATTAGAAGAAAAAAAGATGGTACATAAGGCCATGCTGCCCAAACTGAAGCTAATCACTCAATGGAGAATCTAAAGCTTTCAGCCTGGATATCGGTATTACAGTATCATCGCTGCTTTGTTAAGCACCCTAATCTGTCGCACACAGATGTAATTCATTCAGAGTGAAGCTATTACAGGGCAGTATCCATGGTCTCCATTGCATTTGTGATAGATCTGTCTATAACATATAGTGGTAAACTTTCTGGAGAGCTAACGAGGTCAATCTACGCGTCCACTCGAACAAACATCAGTTAAGGTGAATGCTTGTATTACTAATTCTAGCTAAAGGCCTGCTGCCTGCCTGCCACCAAAGAAATGACCTAATTACTTGATTCTAATGCCTCAATCTTCAGCAAGGTGTAGAAAACGACTGCAAGTTAGGGCCAGCTTGAAAAGGAACATCGAAGATGTGCTATCTAAACCCTAAAATATTGCCTGGGGAAGGGACGGACAAGAAAAACAGTGCATGCTAGCTCCCTGAGCCCTAAGGTTGAGTATGGCTCTTTTCCTAGCTTGTCTTCTCTTGACTTTCTTGCATTAATTTTTCCATTTCCTTTTGCCCACTAGATATCAGGATCTTCATCGTGTCAAATGCAGTGAGTTTAATGCTGCATGGGTATAAAACTTGTGAGATAAGATAACTTATAAGGCTGGTTAAAATAGGATATTTTCACAAACATGGTAACAAAAAGGCACCTGCTATTGGGCAGATTTTTTAACGCGTTTGGCACAAAACCTCGGTATAGTCCAACTAGACCATCACGCTCCACAATACCTTCATTTGGCACAAAAAAATGCTTCAGTTTAGTCTATAAAGAACAAGATCAAGCTGCAAATGAGTACATAGAATGGTGGAAGTTGTAAAGAACATAGTACAGAATGAGGCTGCTATGAAGCTACATGCAGAAGATACTGCAACTGCTAGCTGCAAATGCAAGCCACATGATTCAAGCAGCTACCTGGAATGGCATCGAAAATTGTATTGTATGGCGTGCCTTTCATTTGCATCTGCCTCCTAACAGTGTCCAACGGATAGCACATCAAAGTCGCAAATGTTGCTGAAAGAAGAGCAGTTGCTAGAGATGTCTCTGGTCTACTCTTGTACTTCTCCGGTACAGATTTCTTCATTCTTCCATACATAAATGAAGAGTAGGATATAAATAAACATTAGACATATATCAAAATTTGAGACCATTATGTATAGCACACTATGATGATGCAGTAGAAAGAATCTCACAGGTCAAAAACACAGAAGTTTACAGCAATGTAAGGAGCAATGCCTATAAGAGATGGACCAAGGCCTCCATAGAAGGAAGCTAACCCTTCTTCTCTCAGCATGTTCAGAGCAACCTACAAAACCATAGGCATCATGTAATGCCAGTTTCCAGATACAAATATTCTTGCTTGTAATAGTTGTTACCTGTGACATAGTGCCATGTCCAGATTGAACTGCTAGCCTAAGCCGGAGAACATCCAATGGGTAAGTCACCTATCAACAAGTACAGATTGAAAGTTCAGAAAATGATAGAGTGAATGGATTCTGAATATCCAAGAATTTTCGCACCATAATGACCAAAACGCAACCAATTTCATGCATACTGCATCCCCACATCTAACCAATAAAACTACAAATCTTGACAGAAAGTGCATAGATAATAAAATTACAAGTGTAGATGTCATGCCCGCACAAGCACCAGCAGCAAGTCTTCCAAACACAGAAAGCTCTCCATCCTTTCTTCGGAATATTTTCTGAAGTGGTGTTGCAAGATAACAAAGAACGTGAAATTCACAATTACAAGAGCATAAAATAGAACAAGTGACTAATGGTAGCAAGGAATTGTTAGCACCTTGTAAACTTCATATGAGAAAAGTTGCACTGCACTATACGGAATTATGCGGATAACCTGGAGGAGTTTATGAGCACAAAGTTAACACAGACCACAAGATAAGTCATGCATGAGTCATAAAATCACAATTTGCATGATGGGTGTGATATCGAGAACCTGCGGAAGATTGCCCTTCCAGTAACCCTTTAGACCCTCCTCCTTTCCTATCTCTGCCATAGCCTGCACAACTGAAAATGTATCAGATAACATGATTTTCTTTATACGTGAGCATAAGTATCACCAACGAGAAGGACATTAAACCAAATCTATTGCCCCCATCTCCTCTATGTCATGAAGTGGAAGTCTAAAGTCTATCCATCCAACAAACACGATGAAATACTTCCATATCAAGCAGGAAATTAAGCTGGCATAGAGGGAAACATGTTAAACTGGGTACCAGGTATTCCATGGTCAACATTATTCAACTAATCAAACAAGAATCTGAATTATATTAATATCTGAAGTAATATAACATTATAAGTTTCAAGTACAGTTAAATGACATGCTGTTGTCTATTTCTGTCAATGCTATCATCAGTTCTAGTTACACATTAACTTACCAAACTCAGACAAAGTAACTTCATAAACACAAAAAGAATCCATACATGACTGAGCAGAGTTACTAACGGCTGGCATCTTTGGTGTAGAGTTAACGACTGCCAAGCATAATTACTTATCACAGAGAACATTCAGGACGGAGAAACATGCAAGAATATATGTTATCCCCCAAAAGAGACATAGCAGAGGAAGGAATAAAAGGAGGGAGGAATAAACATGACTTGGTGACTCTGAAACATGCAAGTGTGATGTTCCACTTGTCATTTTTTTTCTTACCTACTTCTCATATTTCAGAGAACGTGTTTTTTTGTTTTGTTTTGGTTACTCATGATCATCAATTTACATATGACTGCAGGTGTGGTGAAAGAGTGTTGTGAGAAGTCTGAACGACTAGAATTTTGTTTTTACGCTGAAACAGTATGGCATTAAAATTGGTGAAGAATATGCATATGTGCAAATTTGCAGGACTAGAACTCAGTTAACTCCAGATTTTCCCTGAGTGATGCATTCAGAAACTGCAGAACTAGTACATTTCCATGGAGCTTGTATAGGTTTGGGTTAACCATGTCAAAATTGACATGGTTTGGATCATTCTTGAGTCTGCAGCACGAAATGGAACAGGGCCGAAGAGAAGGTAGTAGCATTGTTACCTCCAGGAATTGAATTCCCTTCTTGGTGCCCTCACCCGCCACCCGCACGCTGTGAGTCTGCAGCAAGAAGAGAGGAGCGCGGGTTAGAAACGCCAGCCATCTACCAGTACCAGGCAGCATGAACCGAGTGGAGGCATCGGGATCAGAAGGCATGCCTGCATGAGGATCTTGACGCGGTCGAGCGGCGCGGTGACCGTCTTGGCGACGGCGCCGGCCCCGGCGCCGGCGGCGAAGAGCGCGACGCTGCTGGGCACGAGCGCCAGCAGCGCCAGCGGGTGCTTCAGCAGCTGCGCGACCGGCGGCACCTTGCCCTTCTTCCCGGACCCCTCGGCGGCTATCTCCCTGTCCTCGTCCGCCTTGACGGCCATGGCCTCCCCGCCGTCGCGGACGGAAAGGGACGCGAAGGCGCCGGGCGGCGAGGAGGAGGAGCGGCCCCAGGGGCCACCCGCGCGGAGCAGGAGCGCAGGTGCCTGCGCGGGCGCGGGCGGCGGGCGCCAGGAGTCGCACGCCTCCACTCGCCGGTGGGTCATCGGGAGGTATGGTACGGCCGACGGTGGTGCCTGGATCTGCGAGGCCGCGGGAATCGGAGGAATTCGGGAACGGGAGGGGATAAGGGGAGAGCAGGAGGGAGGATTAAGGTACGTCCGCCGAGTTGTTAAACCCCGCCGCGGGTCCGTTTGCCTGCAATTATAGGTGGCAGCAGCAAATGACACTGCCACCACCTGTGACAGCAGCTAGTGCCGATGATGCGTGGGAGTCCCTGTCTATTTTTCCCTTGCTTTATATCCAGATGACATTTTTTAGGTATCATCTCGATGGGAGAATGGTCCGCTTTCGTGGATGATGATTTGTAATCCATCTGAAGCTACAATAATCTCAAAGAAACAAAAAGGATTACGTGATGTAATTGGTGTGCAGCCTCTTTTTGATTCATCTTAGGTGGTGTTGAGGAAAGGGATGCGGAGCGACACCCGATCCGCTCCGCTTTTTAGTCAAAACCAGTCACGACGGTGTTGGGTATGCTACGGAGGTGGGTGATGGAGGCGGAGGTCACGGCCGCGGACCAGTGGTTGGTGGTGTCCTCCTCCTGCCAAAGGTGGTTGACCGACTAGATCTGGCGGGTCTCTGGATCCCACTCCTGGTGGTGAGTTGGGGTGGTGCAATTGTTGGTGAAAACCAAGCCTCGACTCCGGTCATGGCGGCGTGTACGCGTCGTTACATTGTTGAAGACATATTTGTTGGAGTTTGTCCACTCAATCGCACTACTATAGGGGAATCCTTATATCTGTGTGACATGGGTATACCTTATTGGGCCGAAGCCCATGAACAAAGCATGTCGAAGAAGGAAAGACCCATCTAGAAGCTGACATAAACATAGCCTTATATGATTACTTGTAAACCGACACAAACTGGACTCTGAGACCTAACCTCCTTTATAAAGGCTACGAGCAGCCATCGGGAGGAAGATAACGAAACAATTGCTGTTACCCTAGATCTGTTCTAGTATTACTGCGACTTAGCCTGATAATCAATATATCGTCGGGCCACCTTGTTTGTCTTACCAGCCGACGAAATCACCAGCGCACCTCTTTCCCAGAAACCCTAAGTCCATATCCATGGACATTGCCGAGGTTAACCCTCGTCAATGGGTATCCCGGATCGGACAATGCGGCGTTGACGATGTCGTTCTCCCTCGTGATGGCATTGTTATTTGGAGTAGTTGTCGGATGGTGGAGGTAGGAGATGGAGTTGTGTGCTTCCACCACGTCGATGTTGGCGAGCCTCGGCGGTGTGGTTTCCCGGATCCTTGATGATGGTTGCGGTGCTATGGACTCGCACAAGGTGGGGGTGTTGTCGGGGGACATGGCGTCATCGATGGCAGGCCTGGCAAAGGCTATGCGGAGATCTGTCCTAAAGTTAACCAATGGTTGATGTGGTGATGACTTCTGAAGTGAGTGCATGAGGTGTTTGCCGAGACTCTGGTAGACTGGACGTGTACCCCTAGAGGATGACCCGGTGATGCCCCCGATATTTAGATGTGGGACGTTGTTATGTGGTTTTAGAGCATAAGATGTGGGTCCATTTGCCTGCAATTGTAGGTGGCAGCAGGAAATGACACTGTCACCGCCTGTGATAGCAGCTAGTGCCGCTGATGCGTGGAAGTCCCTGTCTTTTTTTTTCTTCCTTGCTTTATATCCAGATGACAATTTTTTAGGTATCATCTTGATGGGAGAATGGTCTGCTTTCGTGGATGATGATTTGTAATCCATGTGAAGCTATGTTAGACATGTATAGTAGCTGCATATGTATGTCATACCGTATGTGTTATAGACACTATCTCGTATATCCATATATATATGAGATAGGCCTCTCCTTTGGAGTAGTGCCGGTTCCCCCCAAATCATTATTCATTACATGGTATCAGACTAGGTCGGCGCCGCCCCAAACCCTAGGTCACCCAAACCCTAGGCCGCCGCCGCCGTGTCTTCGATCCCACGCTTCTGCCCCGCCATGTCGAGTTCGTCCTCGACCACCGGCCTCACCACCGCCGGCCTTCTGCCGGCCTCCCTCGCCGCGCTGCTGAACAGGCCGCTCGACCACGCCGCCATGACTGGCCCGTCGATCGGGATTGTTGCCGTCGGCTCGATGTTCTCGCATCCGCCGTCGGCATCGTCGTCCGCGGCCCCGTCCTCGCTGCAGCTCCAGGTCCTCGGCACGCCCGCGGCCTCCTCCGCTGCTGGCTCCTCGTCCGCAGACCCTCCACCGTCGGCTTCTCAGTCGGCTGTCTCCGCGATGGCCACGCCATCGGCTGCGCTGTCCCCGGCGCCGGACTCATCTGGCCCGCTCCCGGCGCCCTACCACTTTGGTAACCATATTACCATCAAAATCTCGCCGGAAAATTATATCTTCTGGCGTGCGCAGGTCCTTCCTCTCCTTCGGAGCCACTACCTCATGGGCTACGTCGACGGTACACTACCTTGCCCAACCTTTCTTCGATCCAGGGCCCCCTCACGCCGGGGGTCGCTGGGCTCGTTGTCTTCGCCAAAACCTCGCATGAGGCGTGGAGCACCCTGGAGAAGACCTTCTCGGCGCAGTCTCAGGCCCGCGCCAACGCTCTCCGTCGTCAACTCGGCGAATGTGAGAAGCTCGACCTCAGCATCACGGACTACTACAACAAAGTCCGTGAGCTTGCGGACACGCTGGCCTCTATTGGCCAGCCTCTTCGCGACTCCGAGTTCACCTCCTACGTCGTCAATGGTCTCGATGAAGAGTACAATGGCCTCATCGAGGTGTTCAATGAGCGCGCCACCACCTCTCCGATGCCTCCCCACGAGTTGTACCAGCGCCTCCTCAACACTGAACAGCGTGTGGAGGCCCGTCCTGGGCGACGGGAGCGCGGTGGCCACGAGGACGTGTCCGCCCTCGCCGCCAACAAAGGGGGAGCACGCCCTCCTTCTTACACGGCGCCTACCTCGGGGAAGACTTACATCCCCAAGAACTCTGCGCCTCCACCGGATCACTCGGGTGGTGGCCGTCCCCAGCGCACATGTCAGTTGTGTGGTCGTGACGGTCACCTCGCCTCCAAGTGTCATCACCGGTTTCAGCGCAGCTTCCTCGGCATCAGCAATGACGGCAAGGACACCCGCAACAATGCCCGTCAAGCTGCCATGGCCGATCGCCCCACTCCTCAGGGTCAGCAGGGGAACACTCAGACCTATGTTGATCCTCACTGGTACATGGACACCGGTGCTACGGATCATCTGACGAGTGAGTTGGGCAAGCTCCATACACGTGATGCCTACCATGGTTCCGACAAGGTTCACACCGCCAATGGGGCAGGTATGCACATCTCTCATATTGGTCAAGCATCTCTTCTTACTAGACATGCCAATAGGAATCTCTGTCTTCGTAATGTCCTTAGAGTTCCCTCTGTGACACGTAGTCTCCTTTCAGTTCCGAAACTCACTTATGATAATAATGTGTTTTGTGAATTTCACCCTTTTGATCTTTTTGTTAAGGACCGAGCCACAAGGGACATTCTTCTTAGTGGGCGCCTATGTCAAGGTCTCTATCGGTTGGAGTCACCCCGTGCGTCCCAGGTCTTCAGTGGAGTCCGCACTTCGTCGTCACAGTGGCATGCTCGCTTTGGTCATCCAGCCACACCTATTGTTCGCCATATTCTCCATCGTCATGAGCTTCCTAGTTTGTCTAGTAATAAAGATCCTGCAGTGTGTGATGCATGTCAGCAGGGCAAGAGTCATCAACTCTCCTTTTCATCCTCTAGTCGAGAAGTTAAGAATCCTCTAGAAATTGTGTTTTCAGATGTGTGGGGTCCTGCTGATATTTCTGTCAGTGGTCATAAATATTATGTCAGTTTTATCGATGCTTATAGTCGATTTACTTGGTTATATCTTATTAAGCGCAAATCTGATGTGTTCAATGTTTTCATTCAGTTTCAACCCCATGTTGAACGGCTTCTCAAGCACAAAATTATTCATGTTCAGTCTGATTGGGGTGGCGAGTATCGCAATCTCAACACTTTCTTTCAAAAGCTTGGGATCTCTCACCGTTTAGCATGTCCTCATACACATCAGCAGAATGGCACTGTTGAACGTAAGCATCGTCACATTGTTGAAACTGGCCTCACTTTGCTTGCTCATGCATCTGTTCCTTTTCGCTTCTGGAGTGATACTTTCTCCACTGCGTGTTTTCTCATCAATCGTACTCCCACTAGAGTTCTTAATATGAAGACACCCATTGAATTGCTTTTACATGAAGTTCCTGACTATACTATTCTCAAGGTGTTTGGGTGTGCTTGTTGGCCTCACTTACGCCCCTACGATAAACGGAAGTTGGAATTTCGCTCTAAAAAATGTGTTTTTTTTTGGGTATAGCTCTCTTCACAAGGGCTACAAATGTATTCATGTTCCTACCAATCGTGTCTATATTTCTAGGGATGTCGTCTTTGATGAAAAACTGTTTCCTTTTGCCAACCTACCATCCTCCCCTGCCGAGTGATGGCGTGTAACTCACACGTTCGTTGGGAACCCCAAGAGGAAGGTATGATACGCACAGTAGCAAGTTTTCCCTCAGAAAGAAACCAAGGTTTAATCGAACCAGTAGGAGCCAAGAAGCACGTTGAAGGTTGATGGTGGCGAAATGTGATGCGGCGCAACAACAGGGATTCCGCGCCAACGTGGAACCTGCACAACACAACCCAAGTACTTTGTCCCAACGAAACAGTGAGGTTGTCAATCTCACCGGCTTGCTGTAACAAAGGATTAAACGTATCAAGTGGAAGATGATTGTTTGCAAGAAAATAGTAAAACACAATTGCAGTAGATTGTATGCTATGTAAAGAATAGGACCGGGGTCCACAGTTCACTAGAGGTGTCTCTCCCATAAGATAAAAGCATGTTGGGTGAACAAATTACAGTCGGGCAATTGACAAATAGAGAAAGGCATAACAATGCATATACATGATATGATAAATATAGTGAGATTTAATTGGGCATTACGACAAAGTACATAGACCGCCATCCAACTGCATCTATGCCTAAAAAGTCCACCTTCAGGTTATCATCCGAACCCCATTCAGTATTAAGTTGCTAAGCAACAGACAATTGCATTAAGTATGGTGCGTAATGTAATCAACAACTACATCCTTAGACATAGCATCAATGTTTTATCCCTAGTGGCAACAGCACATCACAACCTTAGAACTTTCTGTCACTGTCCCAGGTGTCAATGAAGGCATGAACCCACTATCGAGCATAAATACTCCCTCTTGGAGTTAAGAGCAAAAACTTGGCCAGAGCCTCTACTAATAACGGAGAGCATGCAAGATCATAAACAACACATAAACAATAGATTGATAATCACCATAACATAGTATTCTCTATCCATCGGATCCCGACAAACACAACATATAGTATTACAGATAGATGATCTTGATCATGTTAGGCAGCTCACAAGATCCAACAATGAAGCACAACAAGGAGAAGACGACCATCTAGCTACTGCTATGGACCCATGGTCCAGGGGTGAACTACTCACTCATCACTCCGGAGGCGATCATGGCGATGAAGAGTCCTCCGGGAGATGAATCCCCTCTCCGGCAGGGTGCCGGAGGCGATCTCCTGAATCCCCGAGATGGGATTCGCGGCGGCGGCGTCTCGGAAGGTTTTCCGTATCGTGGCTCTCGGTACTGGGGTTTTCGCGACGGAGGCTTTAAGTAGGCGGAGGCAACGTGGGGGCCACACGAGGGCCCCACACCCTAGGTCGGCGCGGCCAGGGCCGGGCCGCGCCGCCCTATGGTGTCGGCGCCTCGTGGCCCCACTTCCTTCCCTCGGTCTTCTGGAAGCTGCAAAAATAGGACCCTGGCGAAGATTTCGCCAATTCCGAGAATATTTCCTTACTAGGATTTCTGAAACCAAAAACAGCAGAAAACAGCAACTGGCTCTTCGGCATCTTGTTAATAGGTTAGTTCCGAAAATGCGTAAATATGACATATAATGTGCATAAAACATGTAGGTATCATCAATAAAGTAGCATGGAACATAAGAAATTATCGATACGTTGGAGACGTATCAGCATCCCCAAGCTTAGTTCTGCTCGTCCCGAGCAGGTAAAACGATAACAAAGATAATTTCTGAAGTGACATGCCATCATAATCTTGATCATACTATTTGTAAACATATGTAATGAATGCAGCGATCAAAACAAAGGTAATGACATGAGTAAACAAGTGAATCATATGACAAAGACTTTTCATGAATAGTACTTCAAGACAAGCATCAATAAGTCTTGCATAAGAGTTAACTCATAAAGCAATAAATCAAAGTAAAGGTGTTGAAGCAACACGTAGGAAGATTAAGTTTCAGCGGTTGCTTTCAACTTATAACATGTATATCTCATGGATATTGTCAACATAAAGTAATATAACAAGTGCAATATGCAAGTATGTAGGAATCAATGCACAGTTCACACAAGTGTTTGCTTCTTAAGGTGGAAGGAGATAGGTAAACTGACTCAACAATAAAAGTAAAAGAATGGTCCTTCAAAGAGGAAAGCATCGATTGTTGTATTTGTGCTAGAGCTTTTATTTTGAAAACATGAAACAATTTTGTCAACGGTAATAATAAAGCATATGAGTTATGTAAATTATATCTTACAAGTTGCAAGCCTCATGCATAGTATACTAATAGTGTCCGCACCTCGTCCTACTTAGCTTGGACTACCGGATCTTTGCATGCCATGTTTCAACCAAGTGTCACAAAGGGGTACCTCCATGCCGCATGTACAAAGGTCTAAGGAGAATGCTCGCATTTTGGATTTCTCGCTTTTGATTATTCTCAACTTAGACATCCATACCGGGACAACATGGACAACAGATAATGGACTCTCTTAAATGCATAAGCATGTAGCAATGATTATTATTCTCATATGAGATTGACGATATATGTCCAAAACTGAAACTTCCACCATGATTCATGGCTTTAGTTAGCGGCCCAATGTTCTTCTCTAACAATTTTGCATGCTCCAACCACTAAAATGATAGATCCTTCAGACAAGACGGACATGCATAGCAACTCACATGATATTCAACAATAGTTGATGGCGTTCCCCAGAAGCATGGTTATCGCACAACAAGCAACTTAATAAAAGATAAAGTGCATAAGTACATATTCAATACTACGATAGTTTTTAAGGCTATTTTGTCCCATGAGCTATATATTGCAAAGGTGAATGATGGAATTTTAAAGGTAGCACTCAAGCAATTTACTTTGGAATGGCGGAGAAATACCATGTAGTAGGTAGGTATGGTGGACACAAATGGCATAGTAGTTGGCTCAAGGATTTTGGATGCATGAGAAGTATTCCCTCTCGATACAAGGTTTAGGCTAGCAAGGTTATTTGAAGCAAACTCAAGGATGAACCGGTGCAGCAAAACTCACATAAAAGACATATTGTAAACATTATAAGACTCTACACCGTCTTCCTTGTTGTTCAAAACTCAATACTAGATATTATCTAGACCTTAGAGAGACCAAATATGCAAATCAAATTTTAGCAAGCTCTATGTATTTCTTCATTAATGGGTGCAAAGCATATGATGCAAGAGCTTAAACATGAGCACAACAATTGCCAAGTATCACATTATCCAAGACATTTTAGAATTACTACATGTAGCATTTTCCAATTCCAACCATATAACAATTTAACGAAGAAGAAACTTCGCCTTGAACATTATGAGTAAAGCCTAAGGACATATTTGTCCATATGCAACAGCGGAGCGTGTCTCTCTCCCACAAAGTGAATGCTAGGATCCATTTTATTCAAACAAAAACAAAAACAAAAACAAACCGACGCTCCAAGTAAAGAACACAAGATGTGATTGAATAAAAATATAGTTTCAGGGGAGGAACCTGATGATGTTGTCGATGAAGAAGGGGATGCCTTGGGCATCCCCAAGCTTAGACGCTTGAGTCTTCTTAGAATATGCAGGGGTGAACCACGGGGGCATCCCCAAGCTTAGAGCTTTCACTCCTCTTGATCATAGTATATCATTCTCCTCTCTTGACCCTTGAAAACTTCCTTCACACCAAACTTCAAGCAAACTCATTAGAGGGTTAGTGCACAATTAATAATTCACACATTCAGAGGTGACACAAACATTCTTTACACTTCTGGACATTGCATAAAGCTACTGGACATTAATGGATCAAAGAAATGAATCCAACATAGCAAAAGAGGCAATGCGAAATAAAAGGCAGAATCTGTCAAAAACAGAACAGTCCGTAAAGACGAATTTAAAGCTGGCACCAGACTTGCTCAAATGGAAAAACTCAAAACTAATGAAAGTTGCGTACATATCTGAGGATCAACTCGTAAATTGGCAGATTTTTTCGAATTTTCTACAGAGGACTGTGCCCAGATTCGTGACAGACAGCAATGCTGTTTCTGCGCAGCGATCCCAAATATAACATCAACTTTGACATAGAAACTTTACTTGGCACAAAAACATGATAAGGAGAGGTTGCTACAGTAGTAAACAACTTCCAAGACTCAAATATAAAACAAAGTACTATAGTAAAAACATGGGTTGTCTCCCATAAGCGCTTTTCTTTAACGCCTTTCAGCTAGGCGCAGAAAGTGCAAATCAAGTAACATCGAATGAAGAAGCATCAACATTATTATTTTTCATGCAAACACAACTTGTTGCAGAGGGTACTTTAGGTGCTCCATTATCTAAATTCTCTATGGTGGTGCTAGGGGTTTTAGAAATTTTAGGCCTATAATAATTCTTTTGTTTAGGCACTTTAGAGGCGTACATGAATTTTTGCTCTTTACCCACATAAGCTTTCTCATTATACTTGAGAGAAGAAAAGGTTGAACCCAAGGTTTCCATAGCTTTTTCAAGTTCATCAATCCTATTGGTTTGATTATCATGGACAACACAAGTTCCTAGGACACTAATTCTTTCATCAATTCCTCCTAAGGATTTATCAAGTTCATAAGTTTTGTCAAATAACATTCCCAATTTAGTTTCAACACTTGGAAAATTTTTCTCTATGGTTTCCAATTTTTTCATAACATCTTCAAGAGAGATTTCAATTTTAACTTCATTAACAGGTGGTATTCCAACTAGACTCTCAATGATGCAACTAGCTTCTAAAGCGGGAGTACCTAGGAAATTGCCTCCCGAAAGAGTATCAAGAACATACCTATTCCAACTAGATAGACCAACATAAAAGTTCCTAAGAAGGATAGTGGTGGAGTGTTTCTTAATGCACCTATGATGAGCATTACTAATTCTGTACCAAGCATCTTTAAAACTTTCTCCACCTTGTTGCTTAAAAGAACGAACTTCAACTTCAGGATTACTCATGATAACAGCAATAAAGTAAACTAGGCAAATAAAGTAAAGACAAGTAACTAATATTTTTGTGTTTTTGATATAGAGAGCAAGACAATAAATAAAATAAAACTAGCAACTAATTTTTTTGTGTTTTGTTTAGGTGCAGCAAACAAAGTAGTAAATAAAATAAAGCAAGACAAAAACAAAGTAAAGAGATTGAGAAGTGGAGACTCCCCTTGCAGCGTGTCTTGATCTCCCCGGCAACGGCGCCAGAAAAAGAGCTTGATGGCGTGTAACTCACACGTTCGTTGGGAACCCCAAGAGGAAGGTATGATACGCACAGGTTTTCCCTCAGAAAGAAACCAAGGTTTAATCGAACCAGTAGGAGCCAAGAAGCACGTTGAAGGTTGATGGTGGCGAAATGTGATGCGGCGCAACAACAGGGATTCCGGCGCCAACGTGGAACACAACACAACCCAAGTACTTTGTCCCAACGAAACAGTGAGGTTGTCAATCTCACCGGCTTGCTGTAACAAAGGATTAAACGTATCGAGTGGAAGATGATTGTTTGCAAGAAAATAGTAAAACACAATTGCAGTAGATTGTATGCTATGTAAAGAATAGGATCGGGGTCCACAGTTCACTAGAGGTGTCTCTCCCATAAGATAAAAGCATGTTGGGTGAACAAATTACAGTCGGGCAATTGACAAATAGAGAAAGGCATAACAATGCATATACATGATATGATAAATATAGTGAGATTTAATTGGGCATTACGACAAAGTACATAGACCGCCATCCAACTGCATCTATGCCTAAAAAGTCCACCTTCAGGTTATCATCCGAACCCCATTCAGTATTAAGTTGCTAAGCAACAGACAATTGCATTAAGTATGGTGCGTAATGTAATCAACAACTACATCCTTAGACATAGCATCAATGTTTTATCCCTAGTGGCAACAACACATCACAACCTTAGAACTTTCTGTCACTGTCCCAGGTGTCAATGAAGGCATGAACCCACTATCGAGCATAAATACTCCCTCTTGGAGTTAAGAGCAAAAACTTGGCCAGAGCCTCTACTAATAACGGAGAGGATGCAAGATCATAAACAACACATAAACAATAGATTGATAATCACCATAACATAGTATTCTCTATCCATCGGATCCCGACAAACACAACATATAGTATTACAGATAGATGATCTTGATCATGTTAGGCAGCTCACAAGATCCAACAATGAAGCACAACAAGGAGAAGACGACCATCTAGCTACTGCTATGGACCCATGGTCCAGGGTGAACTACTCACTCATCACTCCGGAGGCGATCATGGCGATGAAGAGTCCTCCGGAGATGAATCCCCTCTCCGGCAGGGTGCCGGAGGCGATCTCCAGAATCCCCCGAGATGGGATTCGCGGCGGCGGCGTCTCGGGAAGGTTTTCCGTATCGGGGCTCTCGGGGGTTTTCGCGACGGAGGCTTTAAGTAGGCGGAAGGGCAACACCACACGAGGGCCCCACACCCTAGGTCGGCGCGGCCAGGGCCTGGGCCGCGCCGCCCTATGGTGTCGGCGCCTCGTGGCCCCACTTCCTTCCCTCTTCGGTCTTCTGGAAGCTTCGTGCAAAAATAGGACCCTGGGCGAAGATTTCGTCCAATTCCGAGAATATTTCCTTACTAGGATTTCTCAAACCAAAAACAGCAGAAAACAGCAACTGGCTCTTCGGCATCTTGTTAATAGGTTAGTTCCAGAAAATGCGTAAATATGACATATAATGTGCATAAAACATGTAGGTATCATCAATAAAGTAGCATGGAACATAAGAAATTATCGATACGTTGGAGACGTATCACCAGTCATCTTCACCTCCTTCCACTACTGTTCCTGCTGACCAATTTGTAGATGCTGCATATTCTCCTATGTTGTTGTCTAACCATGGTGCAGGTATTGGTCGTGGTGCTCGGTTGGAGTTGTTAGAGGACAATGCGCCGTCGTCTCCACTGTCTTCCGCGACACCTCCTACCGCGGCTGTGGATCACGTCGATCACGGCGTTTCTTTGCATGGCCTCGATGGCCGTGCCCATGCAGACGCCCACGTCGCTTGGCCGACACCGCCTCCTACCGCGACTCCTACGTCGCCCTCTACCGCGACGTCACCACCGCCTCCGCATGGTTCTGATGGCCGTGCCCATGCAGCGGCCGACCCGCATGTGCATGGCACTGGGGATCATGCATGATGTCTACGGGTACTTCTATTCTTGTAGACAGTGTTGGGCCTCCAAGAGCAGAGGTTTGTAGAACAACAGCAAGTTTCCCTTAAGTGAATCACCCAAGGTTTATCGAACTCAGGGAGGTAGAGGTCAAAGATAGTCCTCTCAAGCAACCCTGCAATTAAGATACAAGAAGTCTCTTGTGTCCCCAACACACCTAATACACTTGTCAGATGTATAGGTGCACTAGTTCGGCGAAGAGATAGTAAAACACAGGTGGTATAGATGAATATGAGTGGTAATAACAATCTGAAATAAATATGGCAGCGAGTAAACATGCAGTAGAACAGTAAGTAAGCGGTGTTTGCAGTATTGGAAACAAGGCCTAGGGATCATACTTTCACTAGTGGACACTCTCAACATTGATCACATAATAAATTAATAACTTCTCTCATTTGTGCTACATACACTCTTTTGTTGGATGACAAACACCATTCGTTGTGTAGGGCTACAAGAGCTCCCTCAAGCCGGAGTTAACAAGCGCCACAACATTCGGCATTCATATTTAAGTAACCTTAGAGCATAATAGATCTTTGCAAAATAAACCGAGAACTAACATAGCATACACACTTTCACCATTACACTATGAAAGGGGGAATAGATCACATCAATACTATCATAGTGATAATTAAACTCCATAACCTACAAGAGATTATGATCATAACCTACGACAAGAACTACACGGTGCACACACTGTCACCTTTACACCATGCAGGAGGAATAGACTACTTTAATAACATCACATGAGTAGCACATAAACTAGTAGCGATACAAAGCTCATCATATGGATCTCAATTATGCAAAGCAATTCATGAGATCATTGTATTGGAGTACAGAGAGAGATTAACCACATAGCTACCGGTACAGCCCTTAGCCTCGGGGAGAACTACTCCCTCCTCATCATGGGAGACAGCGATGACGATGAAGATGGCGGTGGTGTCGATGGAGATGGCTCCAGGGGCAATTCCCCGTGTGCCGGAACGAGACTTCTGTCCCCCGAATTGGAGTTTCGCGATGGCGGCGCCCTGGAGCTTTTCTGGTGTTTCGTCAATCGGTATCGAAGATTTAGGTCACGAGGGGTTAAATAGGCGAAGAGGCGGCGCGAGGGTGCAGGTGGGCTCCCCACCCGGGCGCGCCCCCTCCTCTCGTCGCGCCGCCGTGGTGTGGGCCCCCGGCCCCTCTCCGGCTCCCCTTCGGTGTCCTGGTCCGTCTCGGTGAATTATGATGTTTGGTCTTCGTTTCGTCGAATTCCGAGAATATTGCCCGAACAGCCTTTCTGGAACCAAAAACAACAGAAAACAGGAACTGACACTTCGGCATCTCGTCAATAGGTTAGTTCCGGAAAATGCATCAAAACGATTTAAAGTGTGAACAAAACATGTAGGTATTGTCATAAAACTAGCATGGAACATCAGAAATTATGGATACGTTTGAGACGTATCAATGCCCATGCACGTCTTGATGAACTGGGCGCTGATCGCCCGTCTCCGTCGCCCAAGCCCTCGCCGCCCGAGCCTGCCTCGCCTCGCCGCGCCTCCTCGCTCCGCGCCCCGCCCGCCTCGCTCGCGGGCCGCCGCCTGGATAGTTCTTCTTCCGCACCCCCACTCCTTCGACGACGTTGCTCATGTGGCCCTTCGCCCGCATACACGCAGTCGCAGTGGAATTGTTCGACCTCGTCAGCGCACTGATGGTACTGTTGCATGGTATGCTGCCTGTCTTGCTGCTGCACTTGTTGATCCCTCTGCTAAACCTCGCAATTATCAAGCTGCTATGAGTGTGCCTCATTGGAGAGAAGCTATGGAATTGGAGTATCAGGCCTTGCTTCGTAATGAGACTTGGACACTTGTTCCTTCACCACCTCGGGTCAATGTCATTGATTCTAAATGGGTCTTCAAAGTGAAGAAACATGTGATGGGTCCATTGAGCGCTACAAAGCGTGTCTTGTTGCTAGAGGTTTTCGACAACGCTATGGTCTTGATTATGAAGATACCTTCAGTCCAGTGATCAAGCCTACTACCATCAGGTTACTTCTCTCCATTGAAGTTACTCGAGGTTGCTTGATGTCTACGGGTGCTTCTATTCTTGTAGACAGTGTTGGGCCTCCAAGAGCAGAGGTTTGTAGAACAGCAGCAAGTTTCCCTTAAGTGGATTACCCAAGGTTTATCGAACTCAGGGAGGAAGAGGTCAAAGATATCCCTCTCATGCAACCCTGCAACCACAAAGCAAGAAGTCTCTTGTGTCCCCAACACACCTAATATGTGCACTAGTTCGGCGAAGAGATAGTGAAATACAGGTGGTATGAATATATATGAGCAGTAGTACGGTGCCAGAAAAGTGCTTGGCGCGTAGTTGATGAGGGAGGAAAAGTGCTTAGTTGCCGGGCAGTTGATGGTAGTAATATTGCGGGAAGTAAACATGTAGTAGTAACGCAGCAGTAGTAACGCAGTAAAACAGTAACAAGCAGTGATAGCAGTATTTAGGAACAAGGCCTAGGGAATAGACTTTCACTAGTGGACACTCTCAACATTGATCACATAACAGAATAGATAAATGCATACTCTACACTTTTGTTGGATGATGAACACATTGCGTAGGATTACACGAACCCTCAATGCCGGAGTTAACAAGCTCCACAATAATGCTCATATTTTAGTAACCTTTAGTGTAAGATAGATCAAAAGACTAAACCAAGTACTAGCATAGCATGCACACTGTCACCTTCATGCATATGTAGGAGGAATAGATCACATCAATATTATCATAGCAATAGTTAACTTCGCAATCTACAAGAGATCATGATCATAGCATAAACCAAGTACTAACACGGTGCACACACTGTCACCTTTACACACGTGCAGGAGGAATAGAACTACTTTAATAACTTTGCTAGAGTAGCACATAGATAGTAGTGATACAAAACTCATATGAATCTCAATCATGTAAGGCAGCTCATGAGATTATTGTATTGAAGTACATAGGAGAGAGATTAACCACATAGCTACCGGTACCCCGAGCCTCGATGGAGAACTACTCCCTCCTCATGGGAGCAGCGGTGATGAAGATGGCGGTGGAGATGGCAGCGATGTCGATGGAGAAGCCTTCCGGGGGCACCCTCCGGCAGGGTGCCGGAACAGAGACTCCTATCCCCCATCTTGGCTTCGCGATGGCGGCGGCTCTGGATGGTTTCGCGTACCGTGGCTTCCTCCGTAAGGGTTTTCGATGCAGGGCTTTAAATAGGCGAAGAGGCGGCGCAGAGGGCTGACGAGGCGGCGACACCATAGGGGGCGCGGGCCACCCCTGGCCGCACCGGCCTATGGTCCGGTGGGCCTGTGGCCCCCCTCCGTCCTTCCCGGTGTTCTGGAAGCTTCGTGGAAAATAGGAACCTGGGCGGTGATTTCGTCCAATTCCGAGAATATTTCGTTACTAGGATTTCTGAAACCAAAAAGCAGTAAAAAACTGGCACTTCGCATCTTGTTAATAGGTTAGTTCCGTAAAATGCACGAATATGACATAAAGTGTGCATAAAACATGTAGGTATCATCAATAAAGTAGCATGGAACTTAAGAAATTATCGATACGTTGGAGACGTATCAGCATCCCCAAGCTTAGTTCTGCTCGTCCCGAGCAGGTAAAACGATAACAAAGATAATTTCTTAAGTGACATGCCATCATAACCTTGATCATACTATTTGTAAACATATGTAATGAATGCAGCGATCAAAACAATGGTAATGACATGAGTAAACAACTGAATCATAAAGCAATGACTTTTCATGAATAGCACTTTCAAGACAGGCATCAATAAGTCTTGCATAAGAGTTAACTCATAAAGCAATAAATCAAAGTAAAGGTGTTGAAGCAACACAAAGGAAGATTAAGTTTCAGCGGTTGCTTTCAACTTATAACATGTATATCTCATGGATATTGTCAACATAGAGTAATATAACAAATGCAATATGCAAGTATGTAGGAATCAATGCACAGTTCACACAAGTGTTTGCTTCTTGAGGTGGAGAGAAATAGGTAAACTGACTCAACATAAAATTAAAAGAAAGGTCCTTCAAAGAGGAAAGCATCGATTGCTATATTTGTGCTAGAGCTTTTATTTTGAAAACATGAAACAATTTTGTCAACGGTAGTAATAAAGCATATGAGTTATGTAAATTATATCTTACAAGTTGCAAGCCTCATGCATAGTATACTAATAGTGCCCGCACCTCGTCCTACTTAGCTTGGACTACCGGATCTTTGCATGCCATGTTTCAACCAAGTGTCACAAAGGGGTACCTCCATGCCGCCTGTACAAAGGTCTAAGGAGAAAGCTCGCATTTTGGATTTCTCGCTTTTGATTATTCTCAACTTAGACATCCATACCGGGACAACATGGACAACAGATAATGGACTCCTCTTAAATGCATAAGCATGTAGCAACAATTATTATTCTCATATGAGATTGAGGATATATGTCCAAAACTGAAACTTCAACCATGGTTCATGGCTTTAGTTAGCGGCCCAATGTTCTTCTCTAACAATTTTGCATGCTCCAACCACTAAAATGATAGATCCTTCATACAAGACGGACATGCATAGAAACTCACATGATATTCAACAATAGTTGATGGCGTTCCCCAGAAGCATGGTTATCGCACAACAGATAAAGTGCATAAGTACATATTCAATACTACGATAGTTTTTAAGGCTATTTTGTCCCATGAGCTATATATTGCAAAGGTGAATGATGGAATTTTAAAGGTAGCACTCAAGCAATTTACTTTGGAATGGCGGAGAAATACCATGTAGTAGGTAGGTATGGTGGACACAAATGGCATAGTAGTTGGCTCAAGGATTTTGGATGCATGAGAAGTATTCCCTCTCGATACAAGGTTTAGGCTAGCAAGGTTATTTGAAGCAAACTCAAGGATGAACAGGTGCAGCAAAACTCACATAAAAGACATATTGTAAACATTATAAGACTCTACACCGTCTTCCTTGTTGTTCAAAACTCAATACTAGATATTATCTAGACCTTAGAGAAACCAAATATGCAAATCAAATTTTAGCAAGCTCTATGTATTTCTTCATTAATGGGTGCAAAGCATATGATGCAAGAGCTTAAACATGAGCACAACAATTGCCAAGTATCACATTATCCAAGACATTTTACCAATTACTACATGTAGCATTTTTCCAATTCCAACCATATAACAATTTAACGAAGAGGAAACTTCGCCATGAATATTATGAGCTAAGAACACATGTGTTCATACGAACCAGCGGAGCGTGTCTCTCTCCCACACAAGGATGAACTTATTCAGAGAACTAAGATAACAAAACAAAAACAAAAATAAAAGCACACAGACGCTCCAAGTAAAGTACATAAGAATGTGACGGAATAAAAATATAGTTTCACTAGAAATGACCTGATAAGTTGTCGATGAAGAAGGGGATGCCTTGGGCATCCCCAAGCTTAGATGCTTGAGTCTTCTTGAAATATGCAGGGATGAACCACGGGGCATCCCCAAGCTTAGACCTTTCACTCTTCTCGATCACATTATATCACCCTCTTCTATTGACCCTTGAAAACTTCCTTCACACCAAACTTCAAGCAAACTCATTAGAGGGTTAGTGCATAATTAAAAATTCACATGTTCAGAGGTGACACAATCATTCTTAACACTTCTGGACATTGCACAAAGCTTCTGAAAGTTAATGGAACAAAGAAACTCATTCAACTTAACAAAAGCGGCAATGCGAAATAAAAGGCAGAATCTGTCAAAAACAGAACAGTCCGTAAAGACGAATTTAAAGCTGGCACCAGACTTGCTCAAATGGAAAAACTCAAAACTAATGAAAGTTGCGTACATATCTGAGGATCACGCTCGTAAATTGGCAGTTTTTTTCGAATTTTCTACAGAGAACTGTGCCCAGATTCGTGACAGACAGCAATGCTGTTTCTGCGCAGCGATCCCAAATATAACATCAACTTTGGCATAGAAACTTTACTTGGCACAAAAACATGATAAGGAGAGGTTGCTACAGTAGTAAACAACTTCCAAGACTCAACAAAACAAAAATTGCTGTAGTAAAATAAACACATGGGTTATCTCCCAAGAAGTTCTTTCTTTATAGCCATTAAGATGGGCTCAGCAGTTTTAATGATGCACTCGCAAGAAATAGTATTTGAGGCAAAAGAGAGCATCAAGAGGCAAATTCAAAACACATTTAAGCCTAACATGCTTCCTATGAAAGAGAATCTTGTAAATAAACAAGTTCATGAAGAGCAAAGTAACAAGCATAGGAAGATAAAACAAGTGTAGCTTCAAAAATTTCAGCACATAGAGAGGTGTTTTAGTAACATGAAAATTTTTACAACCATATTTTCCTCTCTCATAATAACTTTCAGTAGCAACATGAGCAAACTCAACAATATAACTATCACTTAAAGCATTCTTATCATGAGTCTCATGCATAAAATAATTACTACTCCCAACATAAGCATAGTCATTCTTATTAATTGTAGTGGGAGCAAATTCAACAAAGTAGCTATCAAATATAGGAGGTATATTGTAATCATAATCAAATTTATCCTCCATAACAGGTGGTAACAAAAGACTACTATCATTATAATCATCATAAATGGGAGGCAAAGTATCATCAAAGTAAATTTTCTCCTTAATGCTTGGGGGACTAAAAATATCATGCTCATCAAAGCCAGCTTCCCCAAGCTTAGAATTTTCCATAGCATTAGCAACAATGGTGTTCAAAGCATTCATAGTAATAACATTCTCATTAGCATGCATATAAAGTTCCATGGGTTTCTTAATTCTTTCTTCAAACACATCATGTCCTAATTCAAGATAAAGTTCATAAAGATCTCTCATATTTTTGTTGTTTTCCATTATGCCTAACTAGTGTAAACAAGAAACCAAATGTCGCAATTGCAGAGTCTAAAGGAAATAGCTTCGAGCACACACACAATGGCGCCAGAAAAGTACTGTTACCTGAAACCGAAGTATGAGAGCCTTTTACCTTTCCTCCCCGGCAACGGCGCCAGAAAATAGTCTTGATAACCCACAAGTATAGGGGATCGCAACAGTCTTCGAGGGAAGTAAAACCCAAATTTATTGATTCGACACAAGGGAGGTAAAGAATACTTATAAGCCTTAACAACTGAGTTGTCAATTCAGCTGCACCTGGAAAAACACTAGTAACAGGGGTGATGTGAAAGTAGCAGTAATATGAGAGCAATAGTAACAGTAACACAGCAGCAGTAATAGCAATATGAGAGCAATGGTACCAGAAAATAGTTGACATGTAGAACGAGTATATAATGATGCGAGATGGACCGGGGTTCCCAGCTATCTACACTAGTGGCAACTCTCCAATAACAAGTGTTGGGTGAACAAATTACAGTTGGGCAATTGATAGGATTGATAAGGCATTAAGAAAGAACATCAATTCATTAATCATGTAGGCATGTTTTCCATATTTAGTCGTACGTGCTCGCAATGAGAAACTTGCACAACATCTATTGTCCTACCAGCCGGTGGCAGCCGGGCCTCAAGGGAATCTACTGGATATTAAGGTACTCCTTTTAATAGAGCACCGGAGCAAAGCATTAACACTCCGTGAAAACATGTGTCCCTCACATCACCGCCATCCCCTCCGGTTGTCCCGATTTCTGTCACTTCGGGGCCTTTGGTTCCGGACAGTGACATGTGCATACAACTTGTAGATACAATCTAAGCAATAATTATAGAGCTCAAATCTAAGATCATGCCACTCGGGCCCTAGTGACAAGCATTAAGCATAACAAGATTGCAGCAACAATAACTTCACAAACTTTATAGATAGACTAATCATAATGTATCATCCATCGGATCCCAACAAACACAACACCGATTACATCAGATGAATCTCAATCATGTAAGGCAGCTCATGAGATCATTGTATTGAAGTACATGGGGGAGAGAATACCAACTAGCTACAGCTAGAACCCGTAGTCCATGGGGGAACTACTCACGGAGCATGATGGAGGCGATGGCGTTGATGGAGATGGCTTCCGGGGGCACTTCCCCGTCCCGGCAGGGTGCCGGGACAGAGACTTCTGTCCCCCGAATTGGAGTTTCGCGATGGTGGCGGCGCCCCTGGAGTCTTTCTGGAGTTTCGTCAAGTGGTACGGTGTTTTTAGGTCGAAAGGGATTTTATAGGCGAAGAGGCGGCGCAGGGGGGCACCTGGGGGCGCCACACCCTAGGCCGGCGCGGCCAGGGTCTGGCCCGCGCCGCCATGTGGTGTGGTGGCCCCCTGGCCCCTCTCCGACTCTTCTTCGGTGTTCTGGAGCCTTCCGGGAAAAATAGGAGGTTTGGCGTTGATTTCGTCCAATTCCGAGAATATTGCCCGAACAGCCTTTCTGGAACCAAAAACAGCAAAAAACAGGAACTGGCACTGTGGCATCTCGTTAATAGGTTAGTTCCGGAAAACGCATAAAAACATCATAAAGTGCAAGCAAAACATGTAAGTATTGTCATAAAACAAGCATGGAACGACAGAAATTATGGATACGTCGGGGACGTATCAGCATCCCCAAGCTTAGTTCCTGCTCGTCCCGAGCAGGTAAACGATAAAAAGAATAATTTCTGTAGTGACATGCTACTTACATAACCTTGATCATACTATTACAAAGCATATGAAATGAATGAAGTGACTCAAGGCAATGATCTATAGTTGCTAACAAATAGATAACATATAGCAAAACTTTTCATGAAGAGTACTTTCAAGACAAGTATCAAAAGTTTTGCACAAGAGTTAACTCATAAAGCAATAAGTTCAAAGTAAAGGCATCGAAGCAACACAAAGGAGGATATAAGTTTCAGCGGTTGCTTTCAACTTTCAACATGTATATCTCATGGATATTGTCAACATAGAGTAATATGATGAATGCAAATAAGCAAGTATGTAAGAATCAATGCACAGTTGACACAAGTGTTTGCTTCTAAGATGGAAGGAAGTAGGTAAACTGACTCAACATAAAGTAAAAGAGTGGCCCTTCAAAGAGGAAAGCATCGATTGCTATATTTGTGCTAGAGCTTTGGTTTTGAAAACATAAAGAGAGCATAAAAGTAAAATTTTGAGAGGTGTTTGTTGTTGTCAACGAATGGTAGTGGGCACACTAACTACCTCATCAACCGGACTCCCAAGAGCGGCTCCCATTTTATTTTTTTTGGGTGGCACTCCTTCCAACCTTTCTTTCACAAACCATGGCTAACCGAATCCTCGGGTGCCTGCCAACAATCTCATACCATGAAGGAGTGCCTTTTTATTTTAGTTTTATTATGATGACACTCCCCCCACCTTTGCTTACACAAGCCATGGCTAACCGAATCCTTCGGGTGCCGTCCAACAATCACAAACCATGGAGGAGTGTTTATTTAAGTTAATTAATTTGGGACTGGGAATCCCATTGCCAACTCTTTGCAAAATTATTGGATAAGCGGATGTGCCACTAGTCCATATGAGAGTCCGTCAAAAGTAAATGACAAGGTTGAAAGCTAAACACCACATACTTCCTCATGAGCTATGAAACATTAACACAAATTGAGAAGCATTTTGAATTATTTAAAGGTAGCACTCAAGCAATTTACTTTGGAATGGCAGGAAATACCACATAGTAGGTAGGTATGGTGGACACAAATGGCATAGGTTTTGGCTCAAGGATTTTGGATGCATGAGAAGTATTCCCTCTCGATACAAGGCTTAGGATAGCAAGGTTATTTGAAGCAAACACAAGTATGAACCGGTACAGCAAAACTTACATAAGAACATATCGCAAGCATTATAATACTCTACACTGTCTTCCTTGTTGCTCAAACACTTTTACCAGAAAATATCTAGACCTTAAGAGAGATCAATTATGCAAACCAATTTTAACAAGCTCTACGGTAGTTCTCCACTAATAGGTTTAAACTACATGCAAAAACTTATGATCTACTTGAGAGCTCAAAACAATTGCCAAGTATCAAATTATCCAAGACATATGAGGCATTTTCTTTTCCCAACCAAATAAAGATAAATATTGTAGCTTCCAACTTTTATTCATTGAACATTAAAAGTAAAACGAAGAACAAGTGTTCATATGAAAAAGCGGAGCGTGTCTCTCTCCCAAACATGGATTGCTAGGATCCGAATTTATTCATAAACAAAACGAAAAATAAACACACAGACGCTCCAAGTAAAGCACATATGATGTGACTGAATAAAAATATAGTTTCAGGGGAGGAACCTGATAAGTTGATGAAGAAGGGGATGCCTTGGGCATCCCCAAGCTTAGACGCTTGAGTCTTCTTGAAATATGCAGGGATGAACCACGGGGGCATCCCCAAGCTTAGACTTTTCACTCTTCTTGATCATATATCATCCTCCTCTCTTGACCCTTGAAAACTTCCTTCACAACAAACTTCTCATAAACTTCATTAGAGGGGTTAGTACTCAAAAAATTTGAATCCACCTTGGTCCTGTAGTGGCACATTGCAAGAACTCAATAAAACATTAGCTACAGCTCTCTATGTCTAGAAAAGCTCGCTTAAAGTCCACAAGAGACAATGCAAAAAACAGAGACAGAATCTGCCAAAACAGAACAGCCAGTAAAGACGAATTTTAATAAAATACTTCCGTTGCTCAAATCAGAAAACTCAAAACTAATGAAAGTTGCGTACATATCTGAGGAACACGCACGTAAATTGGCATATTTTTCTGATTTTTCTACAGAGAAAACAGCCCAGATTCGTGACAGATAGAAATCTGTTTCTGCGCAGAAATCCAAATCTAGTATCAACCTTCGATTAGAGGCTTCACTTGGTACAACAAAACACAAAACTAAGATAAGGAGAGGTTGCTACAGTAGTAAACAACTTCCAAGACACAAATATAAAACAAAGTACTGTAGCAAAATAACACATGGGTTATCTCCCAAGAAGTTCTTTTCTTTATAGCCATTAAGATGGGCTCAGCAGTTTTAATGATGCACTCGCAAGAAATAGTATTTGAAGCAAAAGAGAGCATCAAAAAGCAAATTCAAAACACATTTAAGTCTAACCCACTTCCTATGCATAGGAATCTTGTACACAAATAAATTCATGAAGAACAAAGTGATAAGCATAAGAAGATAAAACAAGAGTAACTTCAACAATTTCAGCATATAGAGAGGTGTATTAGTACCATGAAAATTTCTACAACCATATTTTCCTCTCTCATAATAATTTTCAGTAGCTTCATGAACAAACTCAACAATATAACTATCACATGCAGCATACTTTTCATGATTTCCAAACACATAATTTTTATCAAGCTCAAATATAGTAGGATCAAAACTTCCAAACTCACTTTTATCAATAATATAACAAGGTGATCGATCAATCTCAAGAGATATGGGACTCTTAAATAAAGTCAATACTTTTCCAATCCCATTTTCATTAGTAGTACAATTAATATTATCAAGTAACATAGGACCATCATCTAGAGCTTTATCATAAACATTTGCCAAGCAAAATTCTTTAGTACCATGCATTTCGACATCAGGCACAAACAAAGCATTATCATAAGATTTATCAAAGTAGCATGGATTATCATATATAACAGTAGCATAATTATTCTCACAAGTTTTACTCATAGGTAATATTTCAAGAGAATCCACAGGAACATAACATTCAACCTCTTTCGGTAAGCATGGAGGACAATCAAATAGTGTAAGAGATAAAGAGTTACTCTCATTAGAAGGTTGGCATGGGTAGCTAATCCATTCTTCCCCCTTTTGTTCGTCGCTCTCCTCTTCTTTTTCATCCAATGAGCTTTCAGGTTCATCAATTTCCTCCTCTTTTTCATCCAATGAGCTTTCAGGTTCATCAATTTCTTCTTCCACCGGTTCCTGCAAATTGTGAGTGCATTCTTGTGCATTAATGTGTCTCTCTTTATAATCAAGGATATAAGGATTCCTACTGTAGCATTCTATACAAGAATTAAGGATAGTAGAGACATAATCTTTAAGGTCCTTACAAATAGCACAAGTTTCATAATTCTCAACCATGAAGGATTCTATCTCGGAGGCTCCCATAAATAAGACAAATTGTTCTACCTCTTCGAACCCATAATGAATATAGCAATTCCGATTATAGTTCTTAATTAAAAATTCCTCACTAAAGCCACATTGAAATTTAAGATGTTTAGTATCATGTTGAGAGCAACAGTTTATATCATGGCGTCTAAGCAAGATTTCAGCAATTGTATTCAATTTTTCTATCATAGCACTCATTATTTTACCAGTTCTTGATTCTCTATAATTATTATAACATTCTATAAGCTCCAAGTAGGTTGTTGGTTCTCCCATAACAGCAGTTTTTAATTTTTAGGTTTTTCAAATTTTTATGGATTTTTGGGTATATAGGAAAAGTAAAACAAGACAAAAAGAAACTAAGCAAAAGTAAACTACGCAAAATAATACTAGACAGAAATAAACTAAGCACAAATAAACTAGACAAAAGTAAACTAAGCAAAACAAAATAAAATAAAACAGAGAGAGAGGTAGAGTGTACTCCCCAGGTGAACTTATGAGTAGAGCTATGCCTCCCCGGCAACGGCGCCAGAAAATAGTCTTGATGTCTACGGGTGCTTCTATTCTTGTAGACAGTGTTGGGCCTCCAAGAGCAGAGGTTTGTAGAACAGCAGCAAGTTTCCCTTAAGTGGATTACCCAAGGTTTATCGAACTCAGGGAGGAAGAGGTCAAAGATATCCCTCTCATGCAACCCTGCAACCACAAAGCAAGAAGTCTCTTGTGTCCCCAACACACCTAATAGGTGCACTAGTTCGGCGAAGAGATAGTGAAATACAGGTGGTATGAATATATATGAGCAGTAGTACGGCGCCAGAAAAGTGCTTGGCGCGTAGTTGATGAGGGAGGAAAAGTGCTTAGTTGCCGGGCAGTTGATGGTAGTAATATTGCGGGAAGTAAACATGTAGTAGTAACGCAGCAGTAGTAACGCAGTAAAACAGTAACAAGTAGTGATAGCAGTATTTAGGAACAAGGCCTAGGGAATAGACTTTCACTAGTGGACACTGATGTCTACGTTCCCCCTCCTTTCCTGTAGACAGTGTTGGGCCTCCAAGTGCAGAGGTTTGTAGAACAGCAGCAAGTTTTCCCTTAAGTGGATCACCCAAGGTTTATCGAACTCGGGGAGGAAGAGGTCAAAGATATCCCTCTCATGCAACCCTGCAACCACAAAGCAAGAAGTCTCTTGTGTCCCCAACACACCTAATAGGTGCACTAGTTCGGCGAAGAGATAGTGAAATACAGGTGGTATGAATATATATGAGCAGTAGCAACGGTGCCAGAAAATAGCTTGATGGCGTGTAGTTGATGGTGGTAGTATTGCAGCAGTAGTAACACAGTAAAACAGTAAACAAGCAGTAGTAACTCAGCAGTATTTAGGAACAAGGCCTAGGGATTACACTTTCACTAGTGGACACTCTCAACATTGATCACATAACAGAATAGATAAATGCATACTCTACACTTTTGTTGGATGATGAACACATTGCGTAGGATTACACGAACCCTCAATGCCGGAGTTAACAAGCTCCACAATAATGCTCATGTTTAAGTAACCTTAAGTGTAAGATAGATCAAAAGACTAAACCAAGTACTAGCATAGCATGCACACTGTCACCTTCATGCATATGTAGGAGGAATAGATCACATCAATATTATCATAGCAATAGTTAACTTCGCAATCTACAAGAGATCATGATCATAGCATAAACCAAGTACTAACACGGTGCACGCACTGTCACCTTTACACACGTGCAGGAGGAATAAAACTACTTTAATAACACATCACTAGAGTAGCACATAGATAAATTGTGATACAAAACTCATATGAATCTCAATCATGTAAAGCAGCTCATGAGATCATTGTATTGACGTACATAGGAGAGAGATTAACCACATAGCTACCGGTACAGCCCCGAGCCTCGATGGAGAACTACTCCCTCTTCATGGGAGCAGCAGCGGTGATGAAGATGGCGGTGGAGATGGCAGCGGTGTCGATGGAGAAGCCTTCCGGGGGCACTTCCCCGTCCCGGGTGCCGGAACAGAGACTCCTGTCCCCCAGATCTTGGCTTCGCGATGGCGGCGGCTGGAAGGTTTCGCGTATCGTGGCTCCTCCGTCGGGTTTTTAGGTCAGGGACCTTTATATAGGCGAAGAGGCGGCGTCGAAGGTCGAAGAGGCGGCGAGGGGGTAAGGCGGCGCGGGCCAACCCTAGGCCGCGCCGGCCACCCTCCTGGTGGGCCTGTGGCCCCCCTCTGGTCCTTCCCGGGTGTTCTGGAAGCTTCGTGGAAAAATAGGAACCTGGGCGTTGATTTCGTCCAATTCCGAGAATATTTCGTTACTAGGATTTCTGAAACCAAAAACAGCAGAAAACAGCAACTGGCTCTTCGGCATCTTGTTAATAGGTTAGTTCCAGAAAATGCACGAATATGACATAAAGTGTGCATAAAACATGTAGGTATCATCAATAAAGTGGCATGGAACATAAGAAATTATCGATACGTTGGAGACGTATCAGCATCCCCAAGCTTAGTTCTGCTCGTCCCGAGCAGGTAAAACGATAACAAAGATAATTTCTTAAGTGACATGCCATCATAACCTTGATCATACTATTGTAAGCATATGAGATGAATGCAGCGATCAAAACAATGGTAATGACATGAGTAAACAACTGAATCATAAAGCAAAGACTTTTCATGAATAGTACTTCAAGACAAGCATCAATAAGTCTTGCATAAAAGTTAACTCATAAAGCAATAATTCAAAGTAGAGGTATTGAAGCAACACAATGGAAGATTAAGTTTCAGCGGTTGCTTTCAACTTGTAACATGTATATCTCATGGATAATTGTCAACATAGAGTAATATAACAAGTGCAATATGCAAGTATGTAGGAATCAATGCACAGTTCACACAAGTGTTTGCTTCTTAAGGTGGAGAGAAATAGGTGAACTGACTCAACATAAAAGTAAAAGAATGGTCCTTCAAAGAGGAAAGCATCGATTGCTATATTTGTGCTAGAGCTTTTATTTTGAAAACACATAGAGAGCATAAAAGTAAAGTTTTGAGAGGTGTTTGTTGTTGTCAACGAATGGTAATGGGCACTCTAACTACCTCATCAACCAGACTTTCAAGAGCGGCTCCCATGAAGGACGTTATCTCTACCAGCAAGGTAGATCATCCCTCTTCTCTTTTGTTTACACATGTACTTTAGTTTAGTTTTTCTTTATTTATGGATGACACTCCTCCCAACCTTTTGCTTACACAAGCCATGGCTAACCGAATCCTCGGGTGCCTTCCATCATTCACATACCATGGAGGAGTGTCTATTTGCAAAATTAAGTTGCTTACTGATGAATCAGAGCAAAACATGTGAAGAGAATTATTAATGAAAGTTAATTAATTGAGGCTGGGAACCTCATTGCCAGCTCTTTTTGCAAAATTATTGGATAAGCGGATGAAGCCACTAGTCCATTGTGAAAGTCTGTCAAAAGTAAATGACAAGATCGAAAGATAAAACACCACATACTTCCTCATGAGCTATAAAACATTGACACAAATAAGAGGTAATAACTTTTGAATTGTTTAAAGGTAGCACTCAAGCAATTTACTTTGGAATGGCGGAGAAATACCATGTAGTAGGTAGGTATGGTGGACACAAATGGCATAGTAGTTGGCTCAAGGATTTTGGATGCATGAGAAGTATTCCCTCTCGATACAAGGTTTAGGCTAGCAAGGTTATTTGAAGCAAACTCAAGGATGAAACGGTGCAGCAAAACTCACATAAAAGACATATTGTAAACATTATAAGACTCTACACCGTCTTCCTTGTTGTTCAAACTCAATACTAGAAATTATCTAGACCTTAGAGAGACCAATTATGCAAACCAAATTTTAGCATGCTCTATGTATTTCTTCACTAATAGGTGCAAAGTATATGATGCAAGAGCTTAAACATGAGCACAACAATTGCCAAGTATCAAATTATCCAAGACATTTTACCAATTACTACATGTAGCATTTTTCAATTCCAACCATATAACAATTTAACGAAGAGGAAACTTCGCCATGAATATTATGAGCTAAGAACACATGTGTTCATACGAACCAGCGGAGCGTGTCTCTCTCCCACACAAGGATGAACTTATTCAGAGAACTAAGATAACAAAACAAAAACAAAAATAAAAGCACACAGACGCTCCAAGTAAAGTACATAAGATGTGACCGAATAAAAATATAGTTTCACTAGAAGAAACCTGATAAGTTGTCGATGAAGAAGGGGATGCCTTGGGCATCCCCAAGCTTAGATGCTTGAGTCTTCTTAAAATATGCAGGGATGAACCACCGGGGCATCCCCAAGCTTAGACCTTTCACTCTTCTCGATCACATTATATCACCCTCTTCTATTGACCCTTGAAAACTTCCTTCACACCAAACTTCAAGCAAACTCATTAGAGGGTTAGTGCATAATCAAAAATTCACATGTTCAGAGGTGACACAATCATTCTTAACACTTCTGGACATTGCACAAAACTTCTGAAAGTTAATGGAACAAAGAAACTCATTCAACTTAACAAAAGCGGCAATGCGAAATAAAAGGCAGAATCTGTCAAAAACAGAACAGTCCGTAAAGACGAATTTAAATATGGCACCAGACTTGCTCAAACGGAAAAACTCAAAACTAATGAAAGTTGCGTACATATCTGAGGATCACGCTCGTAAATTGGCAGATTTTTTCGAATTTTCTACAGAGAAATAGGCCCAGATTCGTGACAGACAGCAATGCTGTTTCTGCGCAGCGATCCCAAATATAACATCAACTTTGACATAGAAACTTTACTTGGCACAACAAAACACAAAACTAAGATAAGGAGAGGTTGCTACAGTAGTAAACAACTTCCAAGACACAAATATAAAACAAATTACTGTAGCAAAATAACACATGGGTTATCTCCCAAGAAGTTCTTTCTTTATAGCCAAGATGGGCTCAGCAGTTTTAATGATGCACTCGCAAGAAATAATATTTGAAGCAAAAGAGAGCATCAAGAGGCAAATTCAAAACACATTTAAGTCTAACATGCTTCCTATGCATAGGAATCTTGTAAATAAACAAGTTCATGAAGAGCAAAGTAACAAGCATAGGAAGATAAAACAAGTGTAGCTTCAAAAATTTCAGCACATAGAGAGGTGTTTTAGTAACATGAAAATTTTTACAACCATATTTTCCTCTCTCATAATAACTTTCAGTAGCATCATGAGCAAACTCAACAATATAACTATCACATAAAGCATTCTTATCATGAGTCTCATGCATAAAATAATTACTACTCCCAACATAAGCATAATCAATTTTATTAGTTGTAGTGGGAGCAAATTCAACAAAGTAGCTATCATTATTATTCTCATCATCAAATATAGGAGGCAAAGTATCATCAAAGTAAATTTTCTCCTCAATGCTTGGGGGACTAAAAATATCATGCTCATCAAAGCCAGCTTCCCCAAGCTTAGAATTTTCCATATCATTAGCATTCATATTAATATGTTCCATGGGTTTTTTAATTTTTGCATCAAACCATCCATGTCTTAAATCAGGAAATAGAATAAAAAGGTCATTGTTGTCCATTATACCTAACTAGTGTAAACAAGAAACCAAATGTCGCAATTGCAGAGTCTAAAGGAAATAGCTTCGAGTACTTACAACGGCGCCGGAAAATAGCTTAGTAGCCGAGATCCGGAGTGTGAGTACCTTTTACCTTTCCTCCCCGGCAACGGCGCCAAAAGGTGCTTGATGTCTACGTTCCCCCTCCTTTCCTGTAGACAGTGTTGGGCCTCCAAGTGCAGAGGTTTGTAGAACAGCAGCAAGTTTTCCCTTAAGTGGATCACCCAAGGTTTATCGAACTCAGGGAGGAAGAGGTCAAAGATATCCCTCTCATGCAACCCTGCAACCACAAAGCAAGAAGTCTCTTGTGTCCCCAACACACCTAATAGGTGCACTAGTTCGGCGAAGAGATAGTGAAATACAGGTGGTATGAATATATATGAGCAGTAGCAACGGTGCCAGAAAATAGCTTGATGGCGTGTAGTTGATGGTGGTAGTATTGCAGCAGTAGTAACACAGTAAAACAGTAAACAAGCAGTAGTAACTCAGCAGTATTTAGGAACAAGGCCTAGGGATTACACTTTCACTAGTGGACACTCTCAACATTGATCACATAACAGAATAGATAAATGCATACTCTACACTTTTGTTGGATGATGAACACATTGCGTAGGATTACACGAACCCTCAATGCCGGAGTTAACAAGCTCCACAATAATGCTCATGTTTAAGTAACCTTAAGTGTAAGATAGATCAAAAGACTAAACCAAGTACTAGCATAGCATGCACACTGTCACCTTCATGCATATGTAGGAGGAATAGATCACATCAATATTATCATAGCAATAGTTAACTTCGCAATCTACAAGAGATCATGATCATAGCATAAACCAAGTACTAACACGGTGCACGCACTGTCACCTTTACACACGTGCAGGAGGAATAAAACTACTTTAATAACACATCACTAGAGTAGCACATAGATAAATTGTGATACAAAACTCATATGAATCTCAATCATGTAAAGCAGCTCATGAGATCATTGTATTGACGTACATAGGAGAGAGATTAACCACATAGCTACCGGTACAGCCCCGAGCCTCGATGGAGAACTACTCCCTCCTCATGGGAGCAGCAGCGGTGATGAAGATGGCGGTGGAGATGGCAGCGGTGTCGATGGAGAAGCCTTCCGGGGGCACTTCCCCGCTCCGGCAGGTGCCGGAACAGAGACTCCTGTCCCCCAGATCTTGGCTTCGCGATGGCGGCGGCTCTGGAAGGTTTCGCGTACCGTGGCTTATTCCGCCGGGGTTTTTAGGTCAGGGACCTTTATATAGGCGAAGAGGCGGCGTCAGAAGGTCGAAGAGGCGGCGAGGGGGTAAGGCGGCGCGGGCCAACCCTAGGCCGCGCCGGCCACCCTCCTGGTGGGCCTGTGGCCCCCTCTGGTTCTTCCCGGGTGTTCTGGAAGCTTCGTGGAAAAATAGGAACCTGGGCGTTGATTTCGTCCAATTCCGAGAATATTTCGTTACTAGGATTTCTGAAACCAAAAACAGCAAAAAGAACTGGCTCTTCGGCATCTTGTTAATAGGTTAGTTCCAGAAAATGCACGAATATGACATAAAGTGTGCATAAAACATGTAGGTATCATCAATAAAGTGGCATGGAACATAAGAAATTATCGATACGTTGGAGACTAGTGGACACTCTCAACATTGATCACATAACAGAATAGATAAATGCATACTCTACACTTTTGTTGGATGATGAACACATTGCGTAGGATTACACGAACCCTCAATGCCGGAGTTAACAAGCTCCACAATAATGCTCATATTTTAGTAACCTTTAGTGTAAGATAGATCAAAAGACTAAACCAAGTACTAGCATAGCATGCACACTGTCACCTTCATGCATATGTAGGAGGAATAGATCACATCAATATTATCATAGCAATAGTTAACTTCGCAATCTACAAGAGATCATGATCATAGCATAAACCAAGTACTAACACGGTGCACACACTGTCACCTTTACACACGTGCAGGAGGAATAGAACTACTTTAATAACTTTGCTAGAGTAGCACATAGATAGTAGTGATACAAAACTCATATGAATCTCAATCATGTAAGGCAGCTCATGAGATTATTGTATTGAAGTACATAGGAGAGAGATTAACCACATAGCTACCGGTACAGCCCCGAGCCTCGATGGAGAACTACTCCCTCCTCATGGAGCAGCGTGATGAAGATGGCGGTGGAGATGGCAGCGATGTCGATGGAGAAGCCTTCCGGGGCACTTCCCCGCTCCGGCAGGTGCCGGAACAGAGACTCCTGTCCCCCAGATCTTGGCTTCGCGATGGCGGCGGCTCGGAAGGTTTCGCGTACCGTGGCTTCCTCCGTAAGGGTTTTCGATGCAGGGGCTTTAAATAGGCGAAGAGGCGGCGCAGAGGGCTGACAAGGCGGCGACACCATAGGGGCGCGGGCCACCCCAGGCCGCGCCGGCCTATGGTCTGTGGGCCTGTGGCCCCCCTCTGGTCCTTCCCGGGTGTTCTGAAAGCTTCGTGGAAAAATAGGAACCTGGGCGGTGATTTCGTCCAATTCCGAGAATATTTCACTAGGATTTCTGAAACCAAAAAAGAAAGGAACTGCACTTCGGCATCTTGTTAATAGGTTAGTTCCAGAAAATGCACGAATATGACATAAAGTGTGCATAAAACATGTAGGTATCATCAATAAAGTAGCATGGAACATAAGAAATTATCGATACGTTGGAGACGTATCATTGGTCTATGCGTCAGCTCGATGTGCAGAATGCCTTTCTTCATGGTTTATTGGAGGAGGAGGTGTATATGCGTCAGCCCCCTGGTTTTGTTGATTCGGCTCGTCCGATTACCTATGTCGACTCACTAAAGCTCTCTATGGTCCGGGCAGCTCCTCGTGCTTGGCATGCGCTCGCCACCGCGCTTCGTGCTCGTGGTTTTGTGCCTTCTACGCCTGATTCATCATTGTTCCTTCCGCAGGCCCCGAGGTTACTATGTACTTCTTGGTTTATGTGGATGACATTATTCTTCTTGGGATGTCTCCTATGGCGCTCTTATTAAATCTTTGGGTGCTGATTTTCTCAAGGACCTTGGTCAGCTTCACTTCTTTCTTGGCTTGGAAGTGACTCATCGTGACCGTGGCTTGATTTTGACACGTAAAAGTATTCTTTGGATCTATTGCGGCTGGCATGAAGTGTAAGACAGAGCAACTCCCATGTCTTCCATAGATAAGATCACCGTTGTAGATGGTGAGCTTCTTTCCTCCGATGATGCCACCGAGTACAGGAGCATTGTTGGTGGTTCTGACTTGACGATTACTCGTCCGGATATCTCTTTTGCTGTCAATCGAGTTTGACAGTATCTTCATAAGCCTCGTGACACTCATTGGTCCGCCGTTAAGCGCATTTTGCGCTATGTGCGTATTATAGTGTCCAACGGTCTCCATATTCAGCCGAGTACCTCTGTTGTGCTCTCGGCCTATTCTTATGTTGATTGGGCAATCGATGACAAAGCGATCCACGGGGGTTATGCGTATTCTTTGGCTCTACCTTGATTGCCTGGAGTGCTCGCAAACAAGCTCAGTAGTCCGGAGTACAAGGCTGTTGGTAATGCTACTGCTGAGCTCATTTGGGTACAGTCGCTGATTAAGGAGTTGGGCATTCCCCAACGTAGACCTCCTATACTTTGGTGTGATAACATCGGTGCTACATACCTCTCTGCGAATCCGGTATTCCATGCCCGAACAAAGCACATTGAAGTTGATTTTCATTTTGTGAGGGAACGTGTTGCAAAAAGGCTACTACAAATCAAGTTCATCTCCTCTAAGGATCAACTTGCTGACATCTTCACGAAGCCATTACCTCTACCACAGTTTGAGGCTTGCAGGCGCAATCTTACCCTTCTTGATTCTTTACGAAGTGGCTAAGATTGAGGGAGGGTGTTAGACATGTATAGTAGCTGTATATGTATGTCATACCGTATGTGGTATAGACACTTGTGAAAGTGCATGGAGCCCCCATGTGTGGTTTTGGTAATTAATGACAAACCCTATGGACTAATGTTTGCATTGAGTTATATTTGTAGGAGTTGTCCATAGGCAATTCTTGAACCATTTGTTGGCTTCAAGGTTGCAATAAGAAGAAATTGATGAAGGATATCAAGTGTCAAGTATGTCTTGAAGATGAAGATGAAGTGAGCCCTCAAGTTACTTCAAGACATCAATATGATGAAGAATGAAGAATGAAGTGCAAGTTCAAGATGAGCCAACTCGAAGAGTTCATAAGCTTGAAGCTTGCCATGGAGAAATGAAGTGCAAGTTCAAGATGAGCCATCTCGAAGAGATCCTTTGCTTGAGTCTTGCCATCCATATGGTGATCATGGATATGTGAAGATGCGCCGAAGAAGAAGCTCTCCCATGGTGGATTATGGGGGAGCAATCCACATGGTGGTCATGGTTATGTGAAGATGCGCCGAAGAAGAAGCTCTCCCATGGTGGATTATGGGGGAGCAATCCACAAGACTTCGTCAAGCAAGCACAAGCAAGAAAGGCGTTCCATCTTGTTGAGGTCAAGATCGTCGTCATCGAGCTCAAGTGGAATGCGCAAGTATAAGGTTTGCTCTTGATAGGGTTTCTTTCTCACCGGTCTCATAGTGTAGTTGGAGACCGGTTTATAGTTTAGTTGCCGTACTATCAAGAGGGCTCTCGAGTGAGTAACTCGATCGTATCGTTCGGAGAGAGCTCAAACCTTTGCATCCTTGCATCATCTTTCTTGGTTGTTATTTGGACCTTATCCATGTGATGTTTTAGAGCTTGTGCTTATTCTCATGACAAGTTCTAGTTCATCGAAAACGGATTTCGCATAGATCACTTGTTGTGTTTTCGACTTTGATTCATCATCTTTCTTGGTTGTTATTTGGACCTTATCCATGTGATGTTTTAGAGCTTGTGCTTATTGATGACCCACAAGTATAGGGGGTGTATCGTAGTACTTTCGATAAATAAGAGTGTCGAACCCAACGAGGAGCAGAAGGTGTTGACAAGCAGTTTCGATGAAGGATTCACTGTAAATGCTCACAGACAAGTATTCAGGGGGTTTTGATATTGCAGATAAATAAAGTACAAGTAAATAAAATGCGAGAGAAATAATTGCAGCGAGTGGCCCAATCCTTTTTAGCACAAAGGACAAGCCGGTTTGTTTACTTATAATGACCAAACGTTCCTGAGGACACATGGGGATTTTAGTCTAGTGCTTTCGCTACATACAGCTGATTAATCTTCATTGTTTTGATAAGTGTTGTGTGGGTGAACCTATGCTAATGCACCGCCCTTCCTAGGACTAATACATACTTGTGATTATACCCCTTGCAAGCATCCGCAACTACAAGAAAGTAATTAAGATAAATCTAACCACAGCCTTAAACTCTGAGATCCTGCGATCCCTCCTGCATCGATATACTAACGGGGGCTTAGGTTTCTGTCACTCCGGCAACCCCGCAATTAGCAACCGAATACAAGATGCACTCCCCTAGGCCCATAAATGGTGAAGTGTCGTGTAGTCGACGTTCACACGACACCACTAGAAGAATGACACCACAACTTAAATATCATAACATTGAATATTACTCAACCATAATTCACTACTAGCATTTAGACTTCACCCATGTCCTCAAGAACTAAACGAACTACTCACGAGACATCATATGGAATACAATCAGAGGTGATATGATGATGAATAACAATCTGAACATAAACCTTGGTTCAATGGTTTCACTCAATAGCATCTACAACAAGTATAGAATAACACCGGGAGAGTTTCCCCTATCAAACAATCAAGATTTAACCCGAATTGCTACAGCGATGACGAGGTGCAGCGGTGGTGATGGCGGTGTAGATGGTGGAGATGATGATGATGATGATGGAGATGATGTCCCGCTCGATGACGATGGCGATGGCGTCGATTTCCCCCTCCGGGAGGGAATTTCCCCGGCGGATTCCTGCCCGCCGGAGAGCTCTTTTCTCTCTGGTGTTCTCCGCCCCGCAGAGGCGGCTGTAACCCTTCGTGAGGTCCTCTCTGTGGCTTAGGTTTTCGGGACGAAGGAGTACGCGAAGAAAAGGAGGCGAAAGGGTCGTGGGCCCCCCAACACAGGTGGCGCGGCCAAAGCCTGGGCCGCGCCGCCCTATGGTCTGGGCCCACAGTGGCCCCTCTCTTCTTCCCCTTCTGGCTCCCTCCGTCATCTGGAAAAATAGGAATTTTCGTGAAATTCCCTTCCACAGTTGATCTTCCGAAATATTGCGTTCTGACGGTGCTTTTTCCAGCAGAATCCTGGCTCCGGTGCTTGATCCTCCAATGATGATGAAACATGCAAAATAGATGGAATAACATAAGTATTGTGTCCCAATATGAAATATATCAATGGATAACAGCAAATTATGATACAAAATAGTGATGCAAATTGGACGTATCAACTCCCCCAAGCTTAGACCTCGCTTGTCCCCAAGCGAAACTGAGCTCGATAAACAAGACCACATGTTTATGGAGTGAAGAGTCGATAAATAAAATACGGACAAGAAGCATCATATTCATTCACACAAGACATTCTAGTAAACAACTTCCTCATATAACTCATCTCGAAATAAGTAAAGAGAGATCACATGTAAAGGTGCATAAGAAATCATAATTGGTGATGGCAAACTTTGTTCTTGGTCAGAGAACTGCTAACGGATTGTACTTCTAAGCAAAGCTTTCATATTAGATTTTATAGCTGAGCCTTCATATTTAAGCATAACAATCTCTTCATAATCATTGATAACTTCAAAGTCATATTCATTCAGATAAAATTGGTACTAAACAAGAAAGTATAAAAGACATGATTAACTGAATCATAGCATAAATGATTGGTTCACAACAACTCAATTGCTTGCTTGAGATAGAGGGAAATAGGTTTACTGACTCAACATAAAAGTAAAAGACAGGCCCTTCGCAGAGGGAAGCAGGGATTAAATCATGTGCTAGAGCTTTTCAAGTTTTGAAATCATATAAAGAGCATAAAAGTAAGATTTTGAGCGGTGTTTGTTGTTGTCAACGAATGGTAGCGGGTACTCTAACCCCCTTGCCAAACGAACCTTCAAAGAGCGGCTCCCATGAGGGACGGTATCTCTACCAGCAAGGTAGATCATCCCCCTTCTCTTTTGTTTACACATGTATTTTAGTTTTATTATGGGTGACACTCCCCCCAACCTTGGCTTTCTCAATCCATGGCTAACCGAATCCTCGGGTGCCTTCCAACATTCACATACCATGGAGGAGTGTCTATTGCAAAATTAAGTTGCTTACTGATAACTCAGAGCAAAACATGTGAAGAGAATTATTAATGAAAGTTATTAATTGAGGCTGGGAACCTCATTGCCAGCTCTTATTGCAAAGTTATTGGATAAGCGGATGTGCCGCTAGTCCATTGGTGAAAGTCCGCCCAACAAGATTGAAAGATAAAACACCACATACTTCCTCATGAGCTATAAAACATTGACACAAATAAGGAGTAGTAGTTTGAATAATTTAAAGGTAGCACATGAAGTATTTACTTGGAATGGCAGAAAATACCATGTAGTAGGTAGGTATGGTGGACACAAATGGCATAGGTTTGGTCTAAGGTTATGGATGTATGAGAAGCATTCCCTCTCGATACAGGTCTTTGGCTAGCAAGGTTTGATAGCAAGCATAAAGGTTGAGGGAAACAAACAAATATACATATGATAGAAACAATCATGCATCTTTCTCATAAGTACAAGCAATTTTAACTTTAGAATACTAGGCATAGAGATAATAGAGTAATGTATCTAAGTGTATTTCTCTCCTTCATTAAACATCAAGATGTTGTTGCTATTGACCAATGCTAAGTTTGCCAAAACCAAATAGATTTACTCGATGCTCCCAAAGTGATATCAATACTCATGTCAAGAGTAATCATATAATGGAGATTGCAAACTAAAATAAGGTGTGCAAAAAGTAAATGATAAGACTTCTCATTAATATTCCATAACGATAACTCACACCAACGGATACATAGATAACTAACTAAGAGAGATACTTCCACATTGCATACTATTCCATATGATAACTTCCCTATTCATGATATGACACTACTTGATAGTAAAAGATAAAGGTGGTGATGATGTGATACCGCGGCACTCCCCCAAGCTTGGAACAAACCAAGGGGATGCCAATACCGATGATGAATTACTCCTTCGGCGATGGTGGTGATGAATTCCTGACAAGCTTCTCAATAAGCTCCTGGAGCTCGTCAATCCTGTATATGAGATTGCGAATCATCTCTGAATTGTGCTCGACGCGGTTAAGGAGTCTGTCCGACGGTGAGTCCCAACTCTTGGAGTTATTTCCCCACTCTTCAGCCTCAGGCTCCTTCTCTCCTGCAGTGTCAGAACGATTTATATCCCAATTACTTGGCAACACTACCTTGGGGGTCCTTTCAGTTTGACGATCGTAGATTAGATTGCGGTAAGGGTTGTAATGGCTCGGAGAAGATGTCCTTGGAGCCAAGTAATGACGTGGAACCGCTCCTCCGGTAGCGATTCGTGCACTCCTCTTGATGTTGGATGGACTTGATATCACGCCAATACTTGCGACGGTGGCTTGTTGGCGTTCCTGCGGAGCTTCCTCCACTTCTTCCTCATCCTCTCTTGCATCTTCTTTCTTCAGCTCCGGGTCTTGAATATTTTCCTTCAAAGGTTCCTTGTCCTTGTTGTTGGAGACCATGGTGCTTCTAGATCAAAACAAATCTGGCAGAAAACAGCTCGAAACAAAACACGACGAGAAAACGATATTACGGACCTCCAGGGGTCCGGGGGATTATATAGCAAATATTTTTACGACAAAAGGAAGGTTCCAGGTCGAAAACGAGTCGGAAAGGGGCAACGAGGCGGCCAGACCATAGGTCGGCGCGGGCCCAGGTCAGGCCGCGCCGGCCTATGGTGGCACCCCCTCGTGCGTCTTTTCCACTCCGTTTCGATTCCGTAATTTTTCATATTTTCTAAAAACAGCAGAAATAATGTTCGGAAAGGTAAACGCGGACTTTTTATTACCTATACTGTTACCTATTCAAAGTCCAGTTCTGGCGGACTGTCAATTTGTCCTTTGATGAAAGCCTCCGGTGTTTCCACTTGAATAATATCAACATCAACATTATAAGAATCGCCCGAGATATAATGCTTTAGTCTTTGTCCATTCACCACTTGTGTGGCATTGCCTTGGAGAGAGCTAATTTTAATTGCTCCTGAACGATACACCTCCTCAACAACATATGGTCCTTCCCACTTCGAGAGTAATTTCCCTGCAAAGAATCTGAGACGAGACCGATACAATAGAACTTGATCTCCAACATTAAATTCTCTTTTGATGATCCTTCTATCATGCCATTTCTTAACTTTTTCTTTAAAGAGTTTAGCATTTTCATAAGCTTCACTTCTCCATTCATCTAGAGAACTTAATTGCAACAACCTCTTATTACCGGCTAATTTAGGATCTTTATTTAATTCTCTAACAGCCCAATAAGCTTTGTGCTCTAGTTCTAAAGGTAAATGACAAGCTTTTCCATAAACCATTTTATAAGGTGACATTCCCATAGGATTTTTATAAGCAGTTCTATAAGCCCATAACGCTTCTTTCAATTTGCTAGGCCAATTCTTTCTAGATTTATTAACAGTCTTACCCAAGATAGCTTTAATCTCTCTATTTGATAATTCTACTTGACCGCTAGTTTGAGGGTGATAAGCAGAAGCAATTCTATGATTAATACCATACTTAGCAAGAGTTTTTCTAAAACCTCCATGAATGAAATGAGAACCTCCATCAGTCATAATATATCTAGGTACTCCAAATCTAGGAAATATAATATCTACAAGCATTTTTATAGAGGTCTCACCATCAGCACTTTTTGTAGGTATAGCTTCTACCCATTTAGTAACATAATCAACAGCGACAAGTATATGAGTGTTACCGTCTGAAGAAGGAAAAGGACCCATGAAGTCGAATCCCCAACAATCGAATGGTTCAATAACAAGAGTATAATTCATAGGCATTTCATTGCGTCTAGAGATATTACCAACTCTTTGGCATTCATCACAAGATAAGATAAACTTCCTTGCATCTTTGAAGAGTGTTGGCCAATAAAAACCTGATTGTAGAACCTTTTGCTTCTATCTCCAGCGTGATGTCCTCCATAAACACTTCCATGACATTTATTCAATATCTCCTGTTGTTCATATTCAGGAACACATCTTCGCATAATACCATCCACTCCTTCTTTATATAAGTGTGGGTCATCCCAAAAATAATGCCTCAAGTCATAAAAGAATTTCCTCCTTTGCTGAGCTGAAAAGGTTGGAGGCAAATACTTCGAAACAATAAAGTTAGCATAATCTGCATACCAAGGGCTCTCTCGCGAGCTCACCTTTATTACAGCCAATTGTTCATTTGGAAAACTATCATTAACAGGAACAGGATCATAAGCAATATTTTCCAATCTAGACAAATTATCAGCAACAGGATTATCAGCACCTTTCCTATCTATAATATGTAAATCAAATTCTTGCAACAGAAGTACCCATCTAATAAGCCTTGGCTTAGCATCTTTCTTTGTCATAAGGTATCTAATTGCAGCATGATCAGTATGAATTGTAACTTTCGAATCAACAATATAGGGTCTAAACTTATCACAAGCAAAGACTACAGCTAACAATTCCTTTTCAGTTGTAGCATAATTTCTTTGAGCAGCATCAAGAGTCTTACTAGCATAATGAATAACATTTAATTTTTTATCTACCCGCTGTCCAAGGACAGCGCCTACAGCAAAATCACTAGCATCACACATAATTTCAAAAGGCAAATTCCAATCAGGAGGTTCGACTACAGGAGCAGTTGTTAAGGCTTTCTTTAGAGTTTCAAAAGCTTCCTTACAATCATCATCAAAAACAAAAGGTACATCTTTTTGAAGAAGATTAGTAAGAGGCTTTGAAATTTTAGAGAAATCTTTAATAAATCTCCTATAAAACCCAGCATGACCAAGAACACTACGAATACCTTTAACATCCCTCGGATAGGGCATTTTCTCAATTGCTTCAACTTTAGCTCTGTCAACTTCAATACCTCTCTCGGAAATTTTATGTCCCAATACAATTCCTTCATTAACCATAAAGTGGCATTTCTCCCAATTAAGAACAAGGTTAGTTTCTTCACATCTCTGCAAAACTTTATCGAGGTTTCGCAGGCAATTATCAAAAGAATTCCCATAGACAGAAAAATCATCCATGAACACCTCTACAATACTTTCGCAAAAACCATGAAAAATAGCAGACATGCATCTTTGAAAAGTAGCAGGAGCATTACATAAACCAAAAGGCATACGCCTATAAGCATAAGTTCCATAAGGACAAGTAAAAGTGGTTTTCTCTTGATCTTTAGCTTTAACAGCAATTTGTGAAAACCCAGAATAACCATCAAGAAAGCAAAAATGAGTATTTTTAGATAACCTCTCTAGCATTTGATCAATAAAGGGTAAAGGGTAATGATCTTTCTTAGTAACTTTATTAACTTTTCGAAAATCAATGCACATTCTATAACCTACAACTATTCTTTGAGGAATAAGCTCATCATTATCATTAGGCACAACAGTCATTCCTCCTTTCTTAGGAACACAATGAACAGGACTAACCCATCTACTATCAGCAATAGGATATATAATACCAGCTTCAAGGAGTTTTAATACCTCGTTCCTTACCACTTCCTTCATCTTCGGAATTAGACGACGTTGATGTTCAACAACAGGCTTTGCATCATCTTCCATATTAATAGCATGTTGGCAAATAGAAGGAGAAATCCCTTTCAAATCATCAAGAGTATAGCCAATAGCTCCTCGGTGTTTCTTCAATATTTCCAATAACCTTTCTTCCTCAATCTCTGAAAGCTTAGAACTAATAATAACAGGATATATTTTCTTATCATCAATATGAGCATATTTAAGATTATCAGGTAAAGGCTTTAAATCAAAAACAGGATCTTCCTTTGGTGGCGGTGTTGTACCCAAATCTTCCACCGGTAAATCATGCTTGAGAATAGGTTGGCGAAGAAAAATTTCCTCAAGCTCATCTCTTTCTTTCCTAAAAGCTTCACTTTCACTATTCTCCAAATGTTGCTGCAAAGGATTATTAGGAACAAGAACAATAGATGCACACTGCTCCATTTTAAAATCATTACTAGGCAAGTCAGCTTTATAAGGAGTTTTGGTAAATTTAGAAAAGTTAAATTCATAAGGTTCACCAGCAAATCTAGTCAAAATTTTCTCTTTCTTACAATCTATAATAGCTCCACAAGTATTTAGAAAAGGTCTACCAAAAATGATAGGACAATGATCACTAGCAGCAGAACCAAGTACCAAAAAGTCAGCAGGATATTTAATCTTACCACATAGAACTTCCACATCTCGAACAATACCAATTGGAGAAATAGTTTCTCTATTAGCCAGATGAATAACCACATCAATATCTTCAAGTTCACAAGAACCAATTTCGTGCATAATCTCCGTGTAAAGTTCATAAGGAATAGCACTAACACTTGCACCAATATCACATAAACCATAATAGCAATGATCACCAATTCTAACAGATAGCATAGGAACACTAACTTGTTTGGATTTATTAGGATGTGAAACAATATTAGAAGCATCTTCACAGAAAATAATATGACCATCCTCCACATTTTCAGTCACAAGATCTTTAACTATAGCAACAGCAGGTTCAATTTTAATTTGTTCTTCAGGTTCTTTAGGTTTCTTTTCACTTTTATTAACCGCACTAGATATGACAGAGTACTCCTTCATTTTAGCAGGGAAAGGAGTTTTTTCAATATAAGCTTCAGGAATAACATTATCAACAGTTTCAACCACTACACATTTGTTTACAGATGAATCAATTTTATCTTTATACGGTTCATGATACTTATCAAAATTCTTCTTAGGCAGTTCATAATGAGAGGCAAAAGCTTTATAAAGATTTGCAACAACTTGGGAATCAAGACCATATGTAGCACTCATATTACGAAATTTATCAGTATTCATAAAAGCTTCAATGCATTTATAATCATAAGTTATACCTGATTCTCTATCTTTGTCATTCTCCCATCCTTCAGTATTTTCTTGGATCCGATCAAGAAGGTCCCTTTTAAACTCTTCATTCTTGCGTGTAAATGATCCAGAACAAGAAGTATCCAGCAAGGTCTTGTCTTGAAAAGAAAGTCTTGCATAGAAATTATCAATAATAACATTACCAGGAAGCTCATGAATGGGGCATTTGAGCATTAAAGACTTCAATCTCCCCCAAGCTTGGGCAATACTCTCTCCATCATGAGGCCAGAAATTATATATGCGGTTCCGATCTTTGTGAATTTCACTTGGAGGATAAAATTTGGAATAAAATAAAGGCACAATGTCCTCCCAATCAATAGAATCACCATTCTTCAGCAATTTATACCAGTGCGCCGCTTTACCAGACAGCGATATAGTGAATAGCTTCTTTCTAACTTCATTCATAGAAATACCTGCACATTTGAATAACCCGCATAATTCATGCAAAAACAATAAATGATCACCAGGATGAACAGTTCCATCCCCTTCATAGCGGTTATCCATAACACGTTCAATAATTTTCATAGGTATTTTATATGGTACTACTTCCTCACCTGGCGCTTCATCCACTACCGTTGCAGTAGTAGTAGATTTCCCAAATAGAAATTGAAGAGAAGATCTCTCCATAATGATTTATAGCAGCAGGCAGAAATAAAATCAGCACAAACAGTAAATTTCCTTACCAATTCCGCTTACCAATAGCGCTTCACTCCCCGGCAACGGCGCCAGAAAATAGTCTTGATGACCCACAAGTATAGGGGGTGTATCGTAGTACTTTCGATAAATAAGAGTGTCGAACCCAACGAGGAGCAGAAGGTGTTGACAAGCAGTTTCGATGAAGGATTCACTGTAAATGCTCACAGACAAGTATTCAGGGGGTTTTGATATTGCAGATAAATAAAGTACAAGTAAATAAAATGCGAGAGAAATAATTGCAGCGAGTGGCCCAATCCTTTTTAGCACAAAGGACAAGCCGGTTTGTTTACTTATAATGACCAAACGTTCTTGAGGACACATGGGGATTTTAGTCTAGTGCTTTCGCTACATACAGCTGATTAATCTTCATTGTTTTGATAAGTGTTGTGTGGGTGAACCTATGCTAATGCACCGCCCTTCCTAGGACTAATACATACTTGTGATTATACCCCTTGCAAGCATCCGCAACTACAAGAAAGTAATTAAGATAAATCTAACCACAACCTTAAACTCTGAGATCCTGCGATCCCTCCTGCATCGATATACTAACGGGGGCTTAGGTTTCTGTCACTCCGGCAACCCCGCAATTAGCAACCGAATACAAGATGCACTCCCCTAGGCCCATAAATGGTGAAGTGTCGTGTAGTCGACGTTCACACGACACCACTAGAAGAATGACACCACAACTTAAATATCATAACATTGAATATTACTCAACCATAATTCACTACTAGCATTTAGACTTCACCCATGTCCTCAAGAACTAAACGAACTACTCACGAGACATCATATGGAATACAATCAGAGGTGATATGATGATGAATAACAATCTGAACATAAACCTTGGTTCAATGGTTTCACTCAATAGCATCTACAACAAGTATAGAATAACACCGGGAGAGTTTCCCCTATCAAACAATCAAGATTTAACCCGAATTGCTACAGCGATGACGAGGTGCAGCGGTGGTGATGGCGGTGTAGATGGTGGAGATGATGATGATGATGGAGATGATGTCCCGCTCGATGACGATGGCGATGGCGTCGATTTCCCCCTCCGGGAGGGAATTTCCCCGGCGGATTCCTGCCCGCCGGAGAGCTCTTTTCTCTCTGGTGTTCTCCGCCCCGCAGAGGCGGCTGTAACCCTTCGTGAGGTCCTCTCTGTGGCTTAGGTTTTCGGGACGAAGGAGTACGCGAAGAAAAGGAGGCGAAAAGGGTCGTGGGCCCCCAGAGCACAGGGTGGCGCGGCCAGGCCCTGGGCCGCGCCGCCCTGTGGTCTGGGCCCACAGTGGCCTCTCTTCTTCCCCTTCTGCTCCCTCCGTCATCTGGAAAAATAGGAATTTTCGTGAAATTCCCTTCCACAGTTGATCTTCCGAAATATTGCGTTCTGACGGTGCTTTTTCCAGCAGAATCCTGGCTCCGGTGCTTGATCCTCCAATGATGATGAAACATGCAAAATAGATGGAATAACATAAGTATTGTGTCCCAATATGAAATATATCAATGGATAACAGCAAATTATGATACAAAATAGTGATGCAAATTGGACGTATCTTATTCTCATGACAAGCTCTAGTTCATCGAAAATGGTTTTTGCATGGGCAACTTGTTGCATTTTCGAGATTGGAGGTTTTACCGGTATGTCTTTTTTAGATAGGTCAAACCTTTCATCATTTGTTTCTATCCTCCCTTGTTGGACTATGATGGTTTCCTGCATGATCTTGTAGAGCTTGTTCCTAGCTTCAAAACAAGCCCAAGATCATCAAAATCGGAGTCCGGATGCTAAAGTTATGCCCGTTTTAGTTTTGGTGTTTCTGCAGTTTGCTGGGCCGGATAATCCGGCGGAAATATCCGGCCCCCTCGAAATCGGAAGAAAAGCAGCTCTGGACAGGGGCCGGACTTTTGGCTAGATTTTTACCAGGTTTTGTCCCTGAGGCCGGATTATCCGGGGGCGGATTATCCGGCCCTTACTTAGGCCGGATTATCCGGCCCTGGTTTTGCCCAACGGCTCGATTTTCTTGGGGGGTATAAATACCCCCCTTCTTCCTCCTTGGGCTGTGGCTTCTCTCACTCTCTCTCTCCTCCATTGTTGAACTAGAGAAGCTTGCACTATCTCTCAATCCCTCCATGATTCTTGCCCCCATTTGAGGGAAAAGAGAGAGGAGATCTAGATCTACACTTCTACCAATCAAATCCATCTCTTTGTGAGTGGAACTCTCTAGATCTTGATCTTGGTGTTCTTTGTGAATTCCTTTGTTCTTCCTCTCTTATTCCCCCAATAGCTTTTGTAGCTTTGTTGGAATTTGAGAGAGAAGGACTTGAGCATCTTTGTGGTGTTCTTGCCATTGCATTTGGTGCATCGGTTTGAGTTCTCCACGGTGATTCGTGGTGGTGAAAGCAAGAAGGTTGTTACTCTTGGGTTCTTGGAACCCTAGACGGATTCTACGCCTTTGTGGCGATTTGTTGGGAGCCTCCAATTAAGTTGTGGATGTGTGCCCCAATCTTTGTGTAAGGCCCGGTTTCCGCCTCGAAGGAAATCCCTTAGTGGAACCGTGACCTAGGCCTTTGTGGCGAGGGTCACCGGAGATTTAGGTGAGGCGCCTTCGTGGCGTTCGGTGTGTGGTGTGAGTACCGCATCTTGGGGTGAGGCCTTTGTGGCGTTGGTGTGCATCGAGCAACCACACCTCAAGGTGAGCCTCTTGTGGCGTTCGGGAGCACTAAGCAACCGCACCTCTCCACCGGAGATTAGCACTCGCAAGAGTGTGAACTCCGGGATAAATCATCGTCTCCCGCGTGCCTCGGTTATCTCTATACCCGAGCTCTTTACTTATGCACTTTACCTTGTGATAGCCATCGTGCTTGAAGTTATATATATCTTGCTATCACATACTTGCTTGTATTGCTTAGCATAAGTTGTTGGTGCACATAGGTGAACCATTGCTTAGAATAAGTTGTTGGTGCACATAGGTGAACAATAGTATATAGGCCTTGGGCTTGACAAAGTAAACGCTAGTTTTATTCCGCATTTGTTAAGCCCATCTCGTAAAAGTTTTAAATCGCCTATTCACCCCCCTCTAGGCGACATCCGTGTCCTTTCAATTGGTATCAGAGCAAGGTCTCTCATTCTTAGGCTTCACCGCCTTGAGAGTAAAGATGTCGGTTAGGGGATTAGCGCACAATAACTTGTTTATATTTGATGGCACAAATTATGATCTATGGAAAATTTATGTGCTTAAAATCTTACGGGGTATGTCCCCGGACATGGAGCGATTTCTTGGCATGGGTTTTTCTTCTCCTAAGGATCCTCAAAATTTATCTCTTGAGGAGGAGAAAAACTCTTGCCTCGATGCTCTTGCTTCTCATGTGTTTTCCATTGTTGTGAGCAATGTAGTTACTTCGTCAATCATGCCTTTTGGGAGCTCTCATGAATTATGGACAAAGCTTCAAGACAAATATGATGTGTCCAATATTATTGAGGATGATTGTATTGCTTCCACTTCCGGCCGTGATGAGTTCTCATCTTCATCCACTTCACCAAAGTGTGGTAAGACACAAGGTAATGATATGGTGAGTGGTGATGAAAATTGCAATGTTGATATTGAGCTTACTATTGATGATTCTTCATCTCTATCTCATTGCAATGGTTCATCTTTGGACTTAAACACATCTAGCACTAGAAATGATTTACATGCTTGTGTTGATAGTCCTTGCATATCATGTGTAAGTTGCTTGAATAAATCTAATGATGATATGCTTGCTTTGTCTTGTGGCCATGATAAAAATGCTTCTATTTCCTCTAGTTGTTGTGTGACTAACATTGTAGAGGAAACCAAAGATTCTATTGGTCAAGACAAGATCTTGAAAGGAGCCTCAAGTAACTCCTCATCTTTATCTCACGGTCCTCATATATGCCTTATGGCCAAGGGTTCCACGGTACCTCCTACCATGGAACCTAATATGTCTCGTGGTGATAAGGATGAGGATGAATATGAAGAAGAGGATTGGGTTGTCTCTCTACGCGATAAGGGTGAGAGCGTATTCAAGGTTATTTGCAAAGATAAAATTGCTAGCACTCACTTCTTTGAAATCTTGACTACCGCTATTGAGAGCCAAAAACTTATTTGGATGCATGAGAACACCATTGATAAAAAGGGTGCTCTTGAACGAGAGTATGCCAATGATGTAGCATCCCTAAAGAATGATCTTGAAGAAGAACAAGAGACCATAGCCTCTCTTGAAGAGCAACTTGAAACCCTTGAAGTGTCTCAAAATGAAATAGTTTCTAAACTCACTAAGGAAAGAGACCATGCTAAAGCTCAAGTAAAAATGCTTAAAAAGGAAAATCCCAAAGTTGGTGTTGGTCATGATAAACTTGTTAAGGATCTAGATGATCTAGACAAGGCCCACAAGGTCTTGGAGAGCGAACACTCTATCCTCACCAAGTCCCATGAGCAACTTCAAGCTTCCTATTTAAAAGAGCATGCTATGTTACCCTCTCTTCTTAATATGTCTTGTGATGATGCTTGTGCTACTAACTCTACTTCTTGTGAAGCATCTATCTTGAAGGAGAATGTTGAGAACAGCAGCAAGTTTTCCCTTAAGTGGATCACCCAAGGTTTATCGAACTCAGGGAGGAAGAGGTCAAAGATATCCCTCTCAAGCAACCCTGCGATCACAATGCAAGAAGTCTCTTGTGTCCCCAACACACCTAATACACTTGTCAGATGTATAGGTGCACTAGTTCGGCGAAGAGATAGTGAAATACAAGTAGTATGGATGTATATGAGTGGTAATAGCAATCTGAATAAAATATGGCAGCGAGTAAACATGCAACAGAACAGTAAATAAGCGGTGTTTTATTGGAAACAAGGCCTAGGGATCATACTTTCACTAGTGGACACTCTCAACATTGATCGCATAATAAATAATAACTTCTCTCATTTGTGCTACATACACTCTTGTTTGATAATGAACACCATTCGTTGCGTAGGATTACACGAACCCTCAATGCCGGAGTTAACAAGCTCCACAACATTCGATATTCATGTTTAAGTAACCTTTAGAGCATAATAGATCTTTGCAAAATAAACCAAGAACTAACATAGCGCACACACTGTCCACATTACACTATGAAAGGAGGAATAGATCACATCAATACTATCATAATGACAATTAACTCCACAACCTACAAGAGATCATGATCATAGCCTACGACAAGAACCACACGGTGCACACACTAGTCACCTTTACACCATGCAGGAGGAATAGACTACTTTAATAACATCACATGAGTAGCACATAACTAGTAGCGATACAAAGCTCATCATATGGATCTCAATCATGTAAAGCAGCTCATGAGATCATTGTATTGAAGTACATAGGAGAGAGATTAACCACATAGCTACCGGTACAGCCCTTAGCCTCGATGGAGAACTACTCCCTCCTCATGGGAGCAGCGGTGATGAAGATGCGGTGGAGATGGCAGCGGTGTTGATGGAGAAGCCTTCCGGGCGTCCCGGCCGGGCGCGGAACAGAGACTCCTGTCCCCCAGATCTTGGCTTCGCGATGGCGGCGGCTCTGAACTTTTCTCGTACCGTGGCTTATTTGTCTCGGTTTTAGGTCAGGGAGCTTATATAGGCGAAAGGGGAGCCTCGGAGGGGCCCTGGTGGGGCCAGACAACAGGCCGGCGCCGGGTGCCGCCACCATGTGTGGTGGGCTGTGGCCCCCTCCGCGGCTCTCGGGTGTCTGGAAGCTTCGTGAATTTCTAAGATACTGGGCGTTGATTTCGTCCAATTCCGAGAATATTTCCTTACTAGGATTTCTGAAACCAAAAACAGCAGAAAACAGGAACTGGCACTTCGGCATCTCGTCAATAGGTTAGTTCCGGAAAATGCATCAAAACGATATAAAGTGTGAACAAAACATGTAGGTATTGTCATAAAACAAGCATGGAACATCAGAAATTATAGATATGTTGGAGACGTATCAGCATCCCCAAGCTTAGTTCCTACTCGCCCTCGAGTAGGTAAATGATAACAACAATAATTTCTGAAGTGACATGCTACCATCATAATCTTGATCAACATTATTGTAAAGCATATGACATGAATGGAGTGATTCAAAGCAATGATCTATAGTTTGCTAACAAATAGATAACATATAACAAAACTTTTCATGAATAGTACTTTCAAGACAAGCATCAAAAAGTCTTGCATAAGAGTTAACTCATAAAGCAATAAGTTCAAAGTAAAGGCATCGAAACAACACAAAGGAAGATATAAGTTTCAGCAGTTGCTTTCAACTTTCAACATGCATATCTCATGGATAATTGTCAACACAAAGTAATATGATGAATGCAAATAAGCAAGTATGTAAGAATCAATGCACAGTTGACACAAGTGTTTGCTTCTAAGATGGAAGGAAATGGGTAAACTGACTCAACATAAAGTAAAATATGGGCCCTTCGCAGAGGGAAGCAGGGATTAAATCATGTGCTAGAGCTTTTCAAGTTTTAAAATCATATAGAGAGCATAAAACTAAATTTTGAGAGGTGTTTGTTGTTGTCAACGAATGGTAATGGGTACTCTAACTACCTCGCCAACCAGACTTTCAAGAGCGGCTCCCATGAAGGACGTTATTTCTACCAGCAAGGTAGATCATCCCTCTTCTCTTTTGTTTACACATGTACTTTAGTTTTATTTATTAGATGACACTCCCCCCAACCTTTTGCTTACACAAGCCATGGCTAACCGAATCCTCGGGTGCCTTCCAACATTCACATACCATGGAGGAGTGTCTATTTGCAAATTTAAGTTGCTTACTGATAGATCAGAGCAAAACATGTGAAGAGAATTATTAATGCAAGTTAATTAATTGGGGCTGGGAACCCCGTTGCCAGCTCTTTTTGCAAAATTATTGGATAAGCGGATGAAGCCACTAGTCCATTGTGAAAGTCTGTCAAGTAAATGACAAGATCGAAAGATAAAACACCACATACTTCCTCATGAGCTATAAAACATTAACACAAATAAGAGATAATAGCTTTTGAATTGTTTAAAGGTAGCACATGAAGTATTTGCTTGGAATGGCAGGAAATACCACATAGTAGGTAGATATGGTGGACACAAATGGCATGGGTTTTGGCTCAAGGTTTTTGGATGCACGAGAAGCATTTCCTCTCAGTACAAGGCTTAGGCTAGCAAGGTTGTTTGAAGCAAACACAAGTATAAACCGGTACAACAAAACTTACATAAGAACATATTGCAAGCATTATAAAACTCTACACTGTCTTCCTTGTTGCTCAAACACTTTTACCAGAAAATATCTAGACCTTAGAGAGACCAATCATGCAAACCAAATTTCAACAAGCTCTACGGTAGTTCTTCACTACTAGATTTAAACTACATGATGCAAGAGCTTAAACATGATATATGAGAGCTCAAAACAATTGCCAAGTATCAAATTATCCAAGACCATATGAAGCATTTTCTCATTCCAACAAAATATCAACAAGTGAAGCGATCAACTTTCGCCCTTGAACATTAAAAGCTAAGAACACATGTGTTCATATGAACCAGCGGAGCGTGTCTCTCTCCCAAACAAGGATGAAATTATTCAGAGAACTAAGATAACAAAACAAAAATAAAAGCACACACAGACGCTCCAAGTAAAGTACATAAGATGTGACGGAATAAAAATATAGTTTCACTAGAAGAAACCTGATAAGTTGTCGATGAAGAAGGGGATGCCTTGGGCATCCCCAAGCTTAGATGCTTGAGTCTTCTTAAAATATGCAGGGATGAACCACCGGGGCATCCCCAAGCTTAGACCTTTCACTCTTCTCGATCACATTATATCACCCTCTTCTATTGACCCTTGAAAACTTCTGCACACCAAACTTCAAGCAAACTCATTAGAGGGTTAGTGCATAATCAAAATTCACATGTTCAGAGGTGACACAATCATTCTTAACACTTCTGGACATTGCACAAAACTTCTGAAAGTTAATGGAACAAAGAAACTCATTCAACTTAACAAAAGCGGCAATGCGAAATAAAAGGCAGAATCTGTCAGAAACAGAACAGTCCGTAAAGACGAACTTGAAAGGGGCACTTAACTTGCTCAAACGTAAAAACTCAAAACTAATGAAAGTTGCGTACATATCTGAGGATCACACACGTAAATTTGCAGATTTTTTGATTTTTTTACAGAGACTTCTGCTCAAATTCGTGACAGACAGCAAATCTGTTTCTGCGCACAATCCAAATCTAGCATCAACTTTACCATAGAGACTTTACTTGGCACAAAAACATGATAAGGAGAGGTTTCTACAGTAGTAAACAACTTCCAAAACTCAAAAAAACAAAAATTGCTGTAGTAAAATAAACACATGGGTTATCTCCCAAGAAGTTCTTTCTTTATAGCCATTAAGATGGGCTCAGCAGTTTTAATGATGCACTCGCAAAAAATAGTATTTGAAGCAAAAGAGAGCATCAAGAGGCAAATTCAAAACACATTTAAGTCTAACATGCTTCCTATGCATAGGAATCTTGTAAATAAACAAGTTCATGAAGAGTATAGTGGCAAGCATAGGAAGACAAAACAAGTGTAGCTTCAAAAATTTCAGCACATAGAGAGGTGTTTTAGTAACATGAAAATTTCTACAACCATATTTTCCTCTCTCATAATAACTTTCAGTAGCATCATGAGCAAACTCAACAATATAACTATCACATAAAGCATTCTTATCATGAGTCTCATGCATAAAATTATTACTCTCCACATAAGCATAATCAATTTTATTAGTTGTAGTGGGAGCAAATTCAACAAAGTAGCTATCATTATTATTCTCATCAAGTGTAGGAGGCATAGTATAATCATAATAAAATTTACTCTCCATAGTAGGCGGCACCAAAAGACCACTATCATTATAATCATCATAAATAGGAGGCAAAGTATCATCAAAGAAAATTTTCTCCTCAATGCTTGGGGGACTAAAAAGATCATGCTCATCAAAACCAGCTTCCCCAAGCTTAGAATTTTCCATATCATTAGCAACAATGGTGTTCAAAGCGTTCATACTAATATCATTGCTACTAGCATGCCAATAAGATTCCATAGGTTTTTTAATTTTCGCATCAAACAATCCATGTCTTAACTCAGGAAATAGAATAAGAAGCTCATTGTTACTTTCCATTATGCCTAACTAGTGTAAACAAGAAACCAAAAGATGCAATTGCAGGATCTAAAGGAAATAGCTTCGAGTACTTACAATGGCGCCGGAAAATAGCTTAGTAGCCGAGATCCGGAGTGTGAGTACCTTTTACCTTTCCTCCCCGCAACGGCGCGAAAAATAGCTTGATGTCTACGGGTGCTTCTATTCTTGTAGACAGTGATGTCTCGGGTGCTTCTATTCTTGTAGACAGTGTTGGGCCTCCAAGAGCAGTAGAACAGCAGCAAGTTTCCCTTAAGTGGATTACCCAAGGTTTATCGAACTCGGAGGAAGAGGTCAAAGATATCCCTCTCAAGCAACCAATCACAAAGCAAGAAGTCTCTTGTGTCTGTCACATCCGAAATTTTCTAAATTTTGGAATGTAAAATAAAAATAAATTTAATGCTTGATTGTTTGAACTTGATTAAAAATTCACAAGGAATTAAAACTTTTGAGTTTTATTTAAAATCCTTCCACTAAATAAGTTTTCACCAAGATTTGTTTTCAAAGTATTTCCAAACCAAACCTATTCGATTTTATGGTTTTGAAATCATATAAGATTTTATTTTGAAACTAAAGGCCCAAACCTTATTTTGAAATAGCAATGCCCAAGTAGCCATGTAAAGTGTTATATGCATAATAACAGTCTTGTAATTTGGTTTTGACCAATGCTATTTTTATTAAGTCATTTGGGACGTTTTAGATTTCAAAAGATCAAAATCTAGGTTTGATAAAGATTTTAAAAGGTTACCGTTTTTAAAAAAAATAAAAAATTTCTTTTGTTTCTTGCATAAAACCTAAATCTGATTTCTAGTTTTGTTAAATAGCCTATTAGGCCATATGCACAAAAAAATGTATACCCTTGTGTTTTGGTTTGGGCTATATCAATGCTTCATAATGTCTAGATACAGCTTTTGAAATATATTTTTCCTCAAAATTCTCTGAGTTTGTTCAAATCAAATTTGAATCAATTTGGTTTTAGCAAATCAAATTTTAGCTAAGAAAACGAAAATAAGAAAATCCAATAAAAAAAAAGCCAGCGTCAAATGCAACGGACGAGCAATCTAGCAAAATCCCAGGCAGACCACTTCTTTCTCTCTCTCACGTAATCTGACCCAGGAAACGTCTTCAACCTCCGTCCTAGATTACCGCGAGGAGCCGAGAAGACAACGTGTGCACTATTGTCTCTGACGATAAATTCGGTTGATTGAGGCCATTACTCGACGTGCTGCCTGCACCTATAAAACGACCTCATCTCTCTCTCTCTATTTTTCCCCATCATCTCCTATTCATCTCCCCCAAGTTCTCCGAACCTGAGCGCCCCCGGTCTGCGCGGATTTCGCTGCCTAACTCCGCAATTCCGCCGCCGCCCGTAGAAGATTCCGGCGGGTACACGACGTCCACGCCATGAGGATCGCCGCGTGGGTGACCAGTCCACCATCGCGGGGAACCACCGGATTTCCGGAGCGTCCTCGCCGTCGATGACCCGCGCCGGCCGCTGCTCCGTCCTATCGCCGTCGTCCTGCCAGGAGGAGAACCTCAAGGCCGAGGCCATCATCTTCTTCACCGCGTCGCTCTGGAACTCGTGGACATCCTCGTCGTCGCTGAAGATCACCAAAGTCGCCAGGGATAGCACCACTGTCCACACCGCAACAACGCCCGCGACATGGTCAACGTCCTCGTACACCACCGCTGGTAATTTCACTGTGATATGCTTAAGTCTGGGTAGATAAAGACACATATACTGCAGGCCGTTAGATCTGAATCTAAAGGTTCACGTTAGATCAATTATACTGAATAAGTACGAAGTTGCGATCGATCTGTTCCTTTGTTTGTGCTAGCTCATCCCATGTCAAAAACGTATAAATTCCATAACAATTGATCTAAGGTTCCGTTTTAGATGAATCTTCTTCTATTGAGTTTATAATTTAATTCTCTTCAACTTTAGTGTAGACAGTTTTTCCATCTAAGAAACTTTTTCGGACAAGTTTTCGTACACCATTAAATCTGTAGCCGCTTCGGTATAATTTGGTAAAATTCATATCTTGAGTTCTACAAGTCGGATTTCGGCAAACTTTATACCGTGGTAATCAGCAAATCGCATAGATCATTTTAGATTTTTTGCGTGGCAGTTTCGCCCACTTTATTTTCGCGGTTCCTCTTTAATCCGCAACACCATCTATAAAATAAATCCTACAAACTTTTTCCGAGAGATTCTTTTGGCGATATGCTTGTAATGGAATTCTCTACAACTTCCATGTAGAAAAGTCTTCCATCCGGAAAAATTCTTCTAATGACTTTTTGAAAAGTGTAGTCCTATAAGTGGTTCCGACATAGTTCATTTAGCCAAAATAATCCCTACAGAACCACTTGGTCATTTAATTCTTTCTCCAATATCATATCTACCCAAACCATGATAGTCTAGCTCACTCTTTAATTGAGTTGTCCAAGTGGAACTATGTTCCCATTTTCACATGTGTATTTGTTGTGACGAGTTAGTCCACACAAATGATCATATGCTCAAACCAGTGAATATCCATTTCATCTCTGAATCTCTTCATCAATACCAACCTTGACATAGCCATGTCTCATATCATATCTCCTATACTGTTCATATATGTGATAGATAAAGTTTAAAATAAAGTAAATACTACACATGTAAATCACTTCATCTTAATTGTTCACTTGTCTCCAAGATCATAACTTAAAAATAAGAATACTTTAGTAAGATCTTAAATCAAAATGATCCTTAGCACTATCTATCCCTATCATCCATATCTATCCTGTTAAGATAATTCTACAAACCTTATATTCCTCCCTACCTTGAAAATATTTATTCAATTTACAAATGGCAAATTGAGTAAGTCTTATCTTGCCCTAACCTGAGTATTCTTTCTGCCACTAAAATCCAATACCCAAATCCCTAAATCCTTGAATCTTTAATATATTAAAATCCCACTTATCAAAGCCAAACCTTGCAAGTCTTGCCTCATGCCATATATTCTATCCTGATGATCTATAAAATCAATAATGGGTAAAACACGTTGAATAACCAAAACTTGCTTTGTTTGTTATGCTTGATTTTGTTGCCTTGGAATGTGTGTTTATGTTGTGTTATTATTCTTGTCTTTTAGCTTGAACGGAGAGACACGTGGTTGAGTGAAGTTGAAAGGCCTCGATTACCAAAAAGGCAAGTGACATTCAAATCCTACTTATTTTATATATGCATTAGTGTTTTGAAACTAGTATGCATGGTAGGATTTTGATTTCAAAAGAAAAGTATTATGCTATGCTTAGAAAACCCTAGTAGTGTGTAGCTACTCCTGAACCTATTGATAGGATACTTTATTTCTGCTCTGCAACATCAAATGCCAAATGTTGTTTCATTGTTTTGATTGTGATGTTCTGAAAAGTGAAAATTAACAACCTTAATGAAACACCTGGGTGGATTTGGAATTGCTTGGTGGGCGGCTACTCAGGGCCACATTGTGGTTGTCATCGCCTGAGGGTGCGCAAATGTTGAGTGGCTACTCAGGGCCACATTGTGGTTGTCATCGCCTGAGGGTGCTCAAATGTTGAGTGGCTACTCAGGGCCACATTGTGGTTGTCATCGCCTGAGGGTGCACTTGTGGATGGCCACTCAGGATTAAAGAGATTATTATGTCGTCCATGTTTTAGATAGCTTCCAGTGCAACCACAATACAATATGGGCTCTGTCTTGGCTAAGTACTTAGTGGGAAACCTTGCCTGGGTACCGCCAGAGGGTGGAATTTTGGGTACGGGCGGATCCGGTAGGTGGAGGGGCTACTAAGGAAAAGCTTCGTAGTGACCTCGTCCTGGCCTTAATGAAGATGAAGAATTTTGGCAAAAAGGCTTGGTTGTGAATTGTGGGTAAAGAGCGCAACCTCTCGAGAGTTAAACCTAAGATCTTAGCCGTGTCCCCGGTTATGGACAATTTGAGCTCCTAGGCAAGGAATGTACGGAAGAATCTCATCACCTTTTATGAATGTATTTAAAATTTTGTATCAACCTTTGAAAACTCATGGGAGATGTAACCATGTGATTATTCTAAAACCCATGGAGGATTTAACCATGGTGTGATTTCATAATGTCATTCAAGGATTTCAAAATGTTTTGTTTTAAACAAAATATAGGATAAAATTGGCTTTATGCAAATTTTCCTAAACTCCACTAGCCAAATATCATGTAGATAGTCATGCCTAAAACTGCCACCATATAAGTGTCATTTGCCAGTACATCATTGTACTGACCTCCATTCGTGGGGCTGCATATTCAAACGTGCAGGATTTTCTGAGGAGAAGTACGTGGTAGGATCTCGAGTCTACATTCCAACATGACTGCCTGTGGCACATGAAGATGATGAAGGCTCATTGCTGATTTACATTTCCGCTGTGTTTGTTCTGAACATTGTTTGAGCTAGTCCATGTGACTATGCAATTTGTAAGGTTTTACTTTACCCTCTGGATCAAAGATGTAGTAATTTGATACTATTGCAATGATTACTATATTTTGTAATGTGTGTGCTATCAGTGATCCCGGGAATAGCACTATACACATGTATCTTGCCTTTATTAAAAGGTAGGGTGCTACAGAATGGTATCACACCAATACACTTGTCAGATGTATAGGTGCACTAGTTCGGCGAAGAGATAGTGAAATACAAGTAATATGGATGTATATGAGTGGTAATAGCAATCTGAATAAAATATGGCAGCGAGTAAACATGCAACAAAACAGTAAACAAACGGAGATTCGATGCTTGGAAGCAAGGCCTAGGGATCCTGCTTTCACTAGTGGACACTCTCAACAATGATCACATAATAGAACCACTCTACACTCTTTTGTTGGATAATGAACACCACTAACTGTGTAGGATTACACGAACCCTCAATGCCGGAGTTAACAAGCTCCACAGTATTCGATATTCATGTTTAAGTAACCTTAGAGTGCAAGATAGATCAACATAATTACACCAAGAACTAACATAGCATGCACACTATCACCATCACGCCATGAAGGAGGCATAGATCACGTCAATACTTATCATAGCAATAGTTAACTTCATAATCTACAAGAGATCACAATCATAGCCTACACCAAGTACTGCACGAGGCACACACTGTCACCATTACACAGTGCAGGAGGAATAGAGTACTTTAATAACATCACTAGAGTAGCACATAGATGATATTCAACTAGATCACATAAAGAGAGAGATGAACCACATAGCTACAGGAGCCCTCAGCCTGGGTGAATTACTCCCTCCTCATCATGGAGACAGATGGCGGTGAAGATGGCGGTGGAGACGGCGGTGGAGATGACTCGGGCAATTCCGTCCCGGCGGCGTGTCGAACAGACTTCTGTCCCCCGAATCTTGATTTCGCGATGGCGGCGGCTCGGGAAGGTTTTCTCGGGTTTCGTCGAACGTATCGTTGTTTTTAGGTCGGGACGACTAAATAGGCGAAGAGACGGAGTCGGAGGGGCCACGGGGTGCCCACACACTAGGGGGCGCGCCCCGGGCCGCGCCGGGTGGCGTGGCCCCCTGGCTCCCCTCTCGTCCTTCTCCGGTGCTCTGGAAGCTTCCGGGAATTATAAGGTCTTCGGTCTTGATTTCGTCCGATTCCGAAAATATTTCTTTACTAGGATTTCTGAAACCAAAAACAGCAGAAAACAGCAACTGGCCTTTCGGCATCTCGTCAATAGGTTAGTTCCGGAAAACGCATAATAATGACATATAATGTGTATAAAACATGTAGGTATCATCAATAAAGTAGCATGGAACATAAGAAATTATAGATACGTTTGAGACGTATCAAGCATCCCCAAGCTTAGTTCCTACTCGTAGGTAAACGATAACAATGATAATTTCTTAAGTGACATGCCATCATAACCTTGATCATACTATTGTAAGCACATGTAATGAATGCATCGATCAAAACAATGGTAAATGACATGAGTAAACAAATGAATCATAAGACAAAGACTTTTCATGAATAGTACTTTCAAGACAAGCATCAATAAGTCTTGCATAAAAGTTAACTCATAAAGCAATAAATTCAAAGTAAAGGCATTGAAGCAACACAATGGAAGATTAAGTTTCAGCGGTTGCTTTCAACTTGTAACATGTATATCTCATGGATAGTTGTCAATGCAAAGTAATATAATGCAATATGCAAGTATGTAGGAATCAATGCACAGTTCACACAAGTGTTTGCTTCTGAGGTGGAGAGAGATAGGTGAACCGACTCAACATAAAGTAAAAGAAAGGTCCTTCAAAGAGGAAAGCATCGATTGCTATATTTGTGCTAGAGCTTTTATTTTGAAAACATAAAGAGAGCATAAAAATAAAGTTTTGAGAGGTGTTTGTTGTTGTCAACGAATGGTAGTGGGTACTCTAACCCCCTTGCCAGACAAACCTTCAAAGAGTGGCTCCCATTTTATTTTATTTTTGGGTGGCACTCCTTCCAACCTTTCTTTCACAAACCATGGCTAACCGAATCCTCGGGTGCCTGCCAACAATCTCATACCATGAAGGAGTGCCTTTTTATTTTAGTTTTATTATGATGACACTCCTCCCCACCTTTGCTTTCTCAAGCCATGGCTAACCGAATCCTTCGGGTGCCGTCCAACAATCACATACCATGGAGGAGTGTCTATTTTGTTAATTAATTTGGGACTGGGAATCCCATTGCCAGCTCTTTTTGCAAAGTTATTGGATAAGCGGATGAAGCCACTAGTCCATTGGTGAAAGTTGCCCAACAAGATTGAAAGATAAACACCACATACTTCCTCATGAGCTATAAAACATTGACACAAATAAGAGGTAATAACTTTTGAATTGTTTAAAGGTAGCACTCAAGCAATTTACTTTGGAATGGCGGAGAAATACCATGTAGTAGGTAGGTATGGTGGACACAAATGGCATAGTGGTTGGCTCAAGGATTTTGATGCATGAGAAGTATTCCCTCTCGAAGGTTTAGGCTAGCAAGGTTATTTGAAGCAAACTCAAGGATGAACCGGTGCAGCAAAACTCACATAAAAGACATATTGTAAACATTATAAGACTTTACACCGTCTTCCTTGTTGTTCAAAACTCAATACTAGAAATTATCTAGACCTTAGAGAGACCAATTATGCAAACCAAATTTTAGCAAGCTCTATGTATTTCTTCATTAATGGGTGCAAAGTATATGATGCAAGAGCTTAAACATGAGCACAACAATTGCCAAGTATCACATTATCCAAGACATTTTACCAATTACTACATGTAGCATTTTCTGTTTCCAACCATATAACAACAAGTGAAGCGATCAACTTTCGCCCTTGAACATTAAAAGCTAAGAACACATGTGTTCATATGAACCAGCGGAGCGTGTCTCTCTCCCACACAAGCATTTATTCAAACAAAAACAAAAACAAAAACATACAGATGCTCCAAGTAAAGTACATAAGATGTGACCGAATAAAAATATAGTTTCAAGAGAAGGAACCTGATACTTTGTCGATGAAGAAGGGGATGCCTTGGGCATCCCCAAGCTTAGATGCTTGAATCTTCTTGAAATATGCAGGGATGAACCACCGGAGCATCCCCAAGCTTAGACTTTTCATTCTTCTTGATCGTAGTATATCATCCTCCTCTCTTGACCCTTGAAAACTTCCTCCACACCAAACTCAAAACAACTCATTAGAGGGTTAGTGCATAATCAAAAACTCACATGTTCAGAGGTGACACAATCATTCTTAACACTTCTGGACATTGCACAAAGCTTCTAAAAGTTAATGGAACAAAGAAATCCATCCAACACAGAAAAAGAGGCAATGTGAAATAAAAGGCAGAATCTGTCAAAACAGAACAGTCCGTAAAGACGAATTTTAAAATGGCACCAGACTTGCTCATATGAAAATTCTCAAATTGAATGAAAGTTGCGTACATATCTGAGGATCACTCACCTAAATTGGCATGATTTTCTAAGTTACCTACAGAGAATTAGGCCCAGATTCGTGACAGCAAGAAATCTGTTTCTGCGCAGTAATCCAAATCTAGTATCAACCTTTCTATCAAAGACTTTACTTGGCACAACAATGCAATAAAAATAAGATAAGGAGAGGTTGCTACAGTAGTAACAACTTCCAAGACACAAATACAAAATAAAAGTACTGTAGCAAAATAAACACATGGGTTATCTCCCAAGAAGTTCTTTCTTTATAGCCATTAAGATGGGCTTAGCAATTTCAATGATGATGCTTTCATAAGGATGAGAGTCGCAGCAAAGAGAGTATCAAAAAGCAAGTATGAAGCAAATTTAAGCCTAACCCTCTTCCTATGAAAAGGAATCTTGCACACAAATAGATTCATGAAGAACAAAGTGGCAAGCATAGAAAAGCAACACAAGCACAATTTCAAGATTCTCAACATAAAGAGGGGAAACTTAATATTATTAAGATGAATATAACCATGTTTCCCTCTCTCATAATAACTTTCAGTAGCATCATTGATGAAATCCACAATATAACCATCACTTAAAACATTCTTATCATGGTTCATATGCATAAAGGTATCATTATTTTTGACATAAGAAAAACTCTTCTCATTAATAGTAATTGGAGCAGGATCATTGTTGAGAATTTGAACATGGTAAACAAGTTGCATACTAAGGGAATGGTTTTTGGCAAGCCCATCATAACTATGACAAGTTTCATAAGGATAATTGTAACATGTGTCATATACATCTCTATAGCAATTATCTAAACCAGAATATGTAATATCATCATTTTCACTAAAAGTAGAGGTCTCAAATATAGGATCTTCAAGCACAACATCCCCAAGCTTAGGGCTTTCAATATCATCGTTTAAGGGGACATGAATAATGCTATCATCATTACTTTCATAATCAGTACCAAAGAGATTTCCAATATCAAAGGTAGTGTGCTCATTCAAATCATGAAAATATAGGATCTTCAAGCACAACATCCCCAAGCTTAGGGCTTTCAATATCATCGTTTAAGGGGACATGAATAATGCTATCATCATTACTTTCATAATCAGTACCAAAGAGATTTCCAATATCAAAGGTAGTGTGCTCATTCAAATCATGATCGCTAATGTATGTAAAGGGCATAGGAAGATCATCGTATTTAGATTCATTATCACAATAATCATTAGGAGCAACATACTTACGGTTACCTAGCGTTATCTAATTCACGCGGGGATACGCCGTTACCTCTTCTTCTTCTTCTTCTTCTTCATCGTTTAAGGGGACATGAATAATGCTATCATCATTACTTTCATAATCAGTACCAAAGAGATTTCCAATATCAAAGGTAGTGTGTTCATTCAAATCATGATCGCAAATATAGGATCTTCAAGCACAACATCTCCAAGCTTAGGGCTTTCAATATCATCGTTTAAGGGGACATGAATAATGCTATCATCATTACTTTCATAATCAGTACCAAAGAGATTTCCAATATCAAAGGTAGTGTGTTCATTCAAATCATGATCGCTAATGTATGTAAAGGGCATAGGACGATCATCGTATTTAGATTCATTATCACAATAATCATTAGGAGCAACATACTTACGGTTACCTAGCGTTATCTCATTCACGCGGGGATTCTTCTTCTTCTTCTTCTTCTTCTTCTTCTTCTTCTTCTTCTTCTTCTTCTTCTTCTTCTTCTTCTTCTTCTTCTTCTTCTTCTTCTTCTTCTTCTTCTTCTTCTCCTCCTCCTCTCCCTTCTTTAGGAGGAAGAGGCTTGAAGGGTGGCTTGTCCGCATAACCTGATTTACTTTTAGAAACAATAGAAGAAACTTGGGAGGATCCCTCCTTTTCATTAATTAGTTGAAAACACACAGCGGTCCTATCATATTTTGGCAAGGTGTCATCTTCTAAAATATTTTGTATGTAAGTATTTGTATGGCTATTATCAATGCAATAAGAAAGACACCCATGCAGGACATCATCAATATCAAGATCGTTAATATCTAACAAAGAAATTTTTCTTGATAACTCTTCACACTTCAAAAATAAGGTAAGTTCATCATGCTGATTAGGAATAATTTCATCATCACAATACAAATTTGCAGCACTCATGGGGTTCGAATTATCATTGGAGGAGCATTGAAAATTAAAATGACCAACTCTATGGCAAAGTTCACAAATAAAAGGATAGAGGGCACACACTTTTTCTCCAAGATCATCTAGAGCCCTAGACCACTTTCTAGTTTTTTCATTCCTATGATGGATACAATATTCTTCCTCAATTTGATTAATTCCACAAGGTCTATGTATTCCACAAAAATTAACATGCTTATAGGAAATAGCATTTTCAGAAGTTTGAACATGTTCATTGCAATCATTAATAACAGTTTCATCCTTCATGCAAGCGTCTTTAAAAGGTTCATGATACTTATCAAAATTCTTCCTAGGCAATTCAATGTGAGAAGCAAAAGCTTTATAAAAATTTGCAACAACTTGAGAGTCAAGACCATAGGTAGCACTCATATTTCGAAATTCATCAGTATTCATAAAAGTTTCAATACATTCATAATCATAGTTTATACCTGATTCTTTACCTTTGTCATTCTCCCAATCTTCAGCGTTCTCCTTAATCCGATCAAGAAGGTCCCTTTTAAACTCTTCTTTGTTGCGCGTGAATGATCCAGAACAAGTAGTATCCAGCAAGGTCTTATCTTGAAAAGAAAGTCTTGCATAGAAATTATCAATGATGATATTACCTGGAAGCTCATGATTGGGGCATTTGAGCATTAAGGACTTCAATCTCTCCCATGCTTGGGCAATATTCTCTCCATCATGAGGCCAAAAATTATATATACGGTTTCGATCTTTGTGAATTTCACTTGGAGGATAGAACTTGGAATAAAATAGAGGCACAATATCCTTCCAATCAAGAGAGCGCCCGTCCTTCAATAGTTTATACCAATGCGCCGCTTCACCAGATAGCGACATAACAAATAATTTCTTCCTAACTTCATCCATTGAAATACCTGCACACTTGAATAACCCGCATAATTCATGCAAAAACAGTAAATGATCTTCAGGATGAACAGTTCCATCCCCTTCATAGCGGTTATCCATAATACGTTCAATAATTTTCATAGGTATTTTATAAGGAATACTTTCAGTAGGTGGATTTAAAATATCACAAGCATCATTAGAGTTATCGCATATGGAAGATAAAGTATTATCAGAGCAAATTTTCTCCCCTAAAGATGGGAGGCTAAAAAGATCACATAAACTAGCTTCCCCAAGCTTAGACTTCTCCATAGCATTAGTAGTAATTGCATTCATACTAATAACATTGCTACTAGCATGCAAATAAGGTTCCATAGATTTTTTAATTTTTGTATCAAACAATTCTAAATCAGGAAAAAGATTAAAAAGCTCACTAATTTTTTTGTTGTTTTCCATTATGCCTAACTAGTGAAAAATAAAAACAAGAAACAAAAAGATGCAATTGCAGGATCTAAAGGAAATAGCTTCGAGTACTTACTACGGCGCCGGAAAATAGCTTGGTAGCCGAGATCCGGAGTGTGAGTACCTTTTACCTTTCCTCCCCGGCAACGGTGCCAGAAAAGTGCTTGATGTCTACGGGTGCTTCTATTCTTGTAGACAGTGTTGGGCCTCCAAGAGCAGAGGTTTGTAGAACAGCAGCAAGTTTCCCTTAAGTGGATTACCCAAGGTTTATCGAACTCAGGGAGGAAGAGGTCAAAGATATCCCTCTCAAGCAACCCTGTAATCACAAAGCAAGAAGTCTCTTGTGTCCCCAACACACCAAATACACTTGTCAGATGTATAGGTGCACTAGTTCGGCGAAGAGATAGTGAAATACAAGTAATATGGATGTATATGAGTGGTAATAGCAATCTGAATAAAATATGGCAGCGAGTAAACATGCAACAAAACAGTAAACAAACGGAGATTCGATGCTTGGAAGCAAGGCCTAGGGATCCTGCTTTCACTAGTGGACACTCTCAACAATGATCACATAATAGAACCACTCTACACTCTTTTGTTGGATAATGAACACCACTAACTGTGTAGGATTACACGAACCCTCAATGCCGGAGTTAACAAGCTCCACAGTATTCGATATTCATGTTTAAGTAACCTTAGAGTGCAAGATAGATCAACATAATTACACCAAGAACTAACATAGCATGCACACTATCACCATCACGCCATGAAGGAGGCATAGATCACGTCAATACTTATCATAGCAATAGTTAACTTCATAATCTACAAGAGATCACAATCATAGCCTACACCAAGTACTGCACGAGGCACACACTGTCACCATTACACATGCAGGAGGAATAGAGTACTTTAATAACATCACTAGAGTAGCACATAGATGATATTCAACTAGATCACATAAAGAGAGAGATGAACCACATAGCTACAGCGGAGCCCTCAGCCCCGGGGGTGAATTACTCCCTCCTCATCATGGAGACAGCGATGGCGGTGAAGATGGCGGTGGAGACGGCGGTGGAGATGACTCCGGGGGCCCCCGTCCCGGCGGCGTGCCGGAACGGAGACTTCTGTCCCCCGAATCTTGATTTCGCGATGGCGGCGGCTCTGGAAGGTTTTCTCGGGTTTCGTCAAACGTATCGTTGTTTTTAGGTCAGGGACGACTAAATAGGCGAAGAGACGGAGTCGGAGGGGCCACGGGGTGCCCACACACTAGGGGGGCGCGCCCCCCCTGGGCCGCGCCGGGGTGGCGTGTGGGGCCCCCTGGCTCCCCTCTCGTCCTTCTCCGGTGCTCTGGAAGCTTCCGGGAATTATAAGGTCTTCGGTCTTGATTTCGTCCGATTCCGAAAATATTTCTTTACTAGGATTTCTGAAACCAAAAACAGCAGAAAACAGCAACTGGCCTTTCGGCATCTCGTCAATAGGTTAGTTCCGGAAAACGCATAATAATGACATATAATGTGTATAAAACATGTAGGTATCATCAATAAAGTAGCATGGAACATAAGAAATTATAGATACGTTTGAGACGTATCAACAGTGTTGGGCCTCCAAGAGCAGAGGTTTGTAGAACAGCAGCAAGTGTTCCCTTAAGTGGATCACCCAAGGTTTATCGAACTCAGGGAGGAAGAGGTCAAAGATATCCCTCTCAAGCAACCCTGCGATCACAATGCAAGAAGTCTCTTGTGTCCCCAACACACCTAATACACTTGTCAGATGTATAGGTGCACTAGTTCGGCGAAGAGATAGTGAAATACAAGTAGTATGGATGTATATGAGTGGTAATAGCAATCTGAATAAAATATGGCAGCGAGTAAACATGCAACAGAACAGTAAATAAGCGGTGTTTGCAGTATTGGAAACAAGGCCTAGGGATCATACTTTCACTAGTGGACACTCTCAACATTGATCGCATAATAAATAATAACTTCTCTCATTTGTGCTACATACACTCTTGTTTGATAATGAACACCATTCGTTGCGTAGGATTACACGAACCCTCAATGCCGGAGTTAACAAGCTCCACAACATTCGATATTCATGTTTAAGTAACCTTTAGAGCATAATAGATCTTTGCAAAATAAACCAAGAACTAACATAGCGCACACACTGTCCACATTACACTATGAAAGGAGGAATAGATCACATCAATACTATCATAATGACAATTAACTCCACAACCTACAAGAGATCATGATCATAGCCTACGACAAGAACCACACGGTGCACACACTAGTCACCTTTACACCATGCAGGAGGAATAGACTACTTTAATAACATCACATGAGTAGCACATAACTAGTGGCGATACAAAGCTCATCATATGGATCTCAATCATGTAAAGCAGCTCATGAGATCATTGTATTGAAGTACATAGGAGAGAGATTAACCACATAGCTACCGGTACAGCCCTTAGCCTCGATGGAGAACTACTCCCTCCTCATGGGAGCAACGGCGATGAAGATGGCGGTGGAGATGGCAGCGGTGTTGATGGAGAAGCCTCCGGGGCACTTCCCGTCCCGCGGCGTGCTGAACGAGACTCCTGTCCCCCAGATCTTGGCTTCGCGATGGCGGCGTCTCTGGAACTTTTCTCGTACCGTGGCTTATTTGTCTCGGGGTTTTAGGTCAGGGAGCTTATATAGGCGAAAGGGGAGCCTCGGAGGGGCCCTGGTGGGGCCAGACAACAGGCCGGCGCCCCCCCCTGGGCCGCGCCGCCACCATGTGTGGGGCTGTGGCCCCCTCGCGCTCTCGGGTGTTCGGAAGCTTCGTGGATTTCTAAGATGCTGGGCGTTGATTTTCCGAGAATATTTCCTTACTAGGATTTCTGAAACCAAAAAAGCAGAAAACAGAACTGGCACTTCGGCATCTCGTCAATAGGTTAGTTCCGAAAATGCATCAAAACGATATAAAGTGTGAACAAAACATGTAGGTATTGTCATAAAACAAGCATGGAACATCAGAAATTATAGATACGTTGGAGACATATCATGCTTGTGCTACTAACTCTACTTCTTGTGAAGCATCTATCTTGAAGGAGAATGTTGAGCTAAGGGCTCAACTTGAATTGCTAACTAGCAATTATGGGAAATTGGAAGAAAATCATGGAAAGCTTTCTAGCTCCCATGAGGATCTTCTAGCCTCCCATGATAGGCTAAAGTTAGCTCATGAGGCTATCATATCAAAGGCAACACCTTGTGAGCCTCATGTGGATACTAGCACTACTACCCAAAAAGCTATATTGCCATGTGCTAGTCCTAGTAATTCATCCACTCATAGTATTGCTAAATCTTGTGATGAATTATCTTCCTTGCCTTGTTGCTCTAACAATGAAGGTTCTACTTCCTCTAGTACTTGTGTTGTTACTAACCATGTAGAGGAAATCAAAGAGCTCAAGGCCCAAGTCACTTCTTTGAAGACCGACTTGGTAAAGAGTCATGAAGGGAAATGCAAACTTGACACGATGTTAAGTGTGCAACAATCCCCCAATGACAAGAGTGGACTTGGATTCAAATCCAACAACAAGAACAAGTCCAACAACAACAACAAGAAGGGCCAAGTACAAGTCAAAGACCCGGCCAAGATTGTTTGCTTCAAGTGCAAAATTGAAGGGCACCATGTTAGATCTTGCCCTTTGAAGAAGAAGCAAAAAGGGAAGCGGCCTCAAGCTCAAACTCATATTCAACCTCAAGTTGAAGAAATTCCACTTCCCAAGAAGAATCAAGCCAATGCTCCCATTGTGGAGAAATCTAGTGAGAAGAAGGAGAAGAAAAGAACTTGCTACATATGCCGTGAGAAGGGCCACATCTCCTCCTTTTGCACTATTGGTACCTCATCCAACTCTATCACCATTGATGATGTTTATTCTCTTCGTAAGGATGAGGGTGGCAATGTGTTTGCCAAATATGTTGGTGCTCAAAGTGGTGTCAAGAAAAGAACCATTTGGGTTGCCAAGCCTATTGTGACTAACCTCTTAGGACCCAACTTAGTTGGGGACCAACAATCCAAAACTTGATCAATAGGTGCTTGTTGGAGGGCATTGGAGACTTGGCTACATCATGAAGAATTAAGGGATCTTCATCATTTATATTATATCAAGCCAAGTCTTTTGATTATCTTGCTACTATCATATATCCAATGTTCCTCCTTGCGGTAACATGTTCTCAACTCATTTATATTGAAAGTTACTCGCCCCTTTGCATGTGTTAGTTTTGTTCCTAACATGTGTTTGTATATGTTGTGCTTCCTAATAGTTTTGCTTGAGAAATCAAGTCTATGCATGTTGGGTTGCACACCATGTATTTGTGTTTGTGTTGGAGCCTCTTTGCATCTTGTTGTATCTTATATGGCTCTTATGAGCGATTAATGGACAATCCCATTTTGGGGGAGTGATATTCCTTTGGGAATTTCATGATCCTAAACAATGTGTGTACATGAGGAATATCACTTAGAATTGATATTGCGAGATTATCTAGTCGCTATGTGGTATGTCATCTTCATGAGAAATTCAAATTCTAATGTCCATTAATATCTCTACTTGGATCTTATTTGCCTCTTGTGAAAATAAATTCCTTATCACATTATGGGGGAGTAATAAGCTTTGTGCATATTACAAGCCTAGAAAATGTGAACATTTGAGGTTGTGTCACATAGAATTGATACCGTAAATTATCTCTCTCCTATGTGGCATGTTTGCTCAAACAAGCTCCAATTTGCTTAAATGGCTTCATTGCTAATATCTTTGTGGATCTTATTTGTGAAAGTTTTTCTTGGCATGGTTTTTCACAACGTGTCCCTCAATACATTTTTGGAAAACCATGTGCTTCAAGTCATACTATTAATTGCTTTGCATGTTGGTATGAATACTATTAATTGCATTTTGCTATTAATTGCTTGGTTGGTATGAATACTATTAATTGCCTTGCATGTTGGTATGACTAAATGAAGCTATCAAGAAACTATCTTTGCATGATGGTTAACTCTTATCTTTTACCATATGCTTTGTTCGTTGTAAATATGATCTTATGTATACTTACAAACTACCACCGGGAAATATTTCCTAATACCTCTTGTCCTAGGACAATTGGTAATCAATTATGAGGTAGATATTTATTGATCATATCTACATTGGCTCTTGTATTTATATTGCCTTATTTATTGCCATGAATTTGTTGTGCTTTGACTCCCATGTGTCTTCCTTGCATCTTATGGATCTAAGTTGTCTATTCAAACTTTCTTAGCATTGTTAGAAGATATAGGTAGCGTGATGATCCTAGTTTTGTGCATTTTGTATTCATATAAAAAATCCTAGATAATGCACCAAACTTGGGGGAGCTCTTCTATATTATTAGAATGCTTAACATCTCTTGATCTTTATCAAAAATTTGGTTTTGGGAGACATAAAATTTTCTTTTTGGTACTTTGTGCCATCATAAAAAGTTTCGAGGGTTTGGTTTATTTGTTGGAACCTTGCTCTCTTGGGAGTTGGTTATCTCATTCCTTTGTGTTTAGGTTTAATTAGCTTCTTATAATGAGATAAGTCTTTGGAGTCAATCTTGTGTTGATTTGATTCTTTGATATAATTTGGACAACCATTGTCTCTTGGTTTATTTGGTGTTTTGTCCAAATTGTATCTTCCTTTGGTTCTTGAAAGTATTGTGCATGCATATTTAATATATGTATATCTTATGGCATGTGTCACTTTCTTTGATCCAATATATAGGGTAAACTCCATCAAATCCTAATTTGGCTAAGATGTGCATGAAATTCAATTTCATATCTATATGCACATAGAATTGTGGAGTTTGTCCTATATGTTGTAGTGTGTCTAACTACTTCGGACCCAATTAGTTTGGGGACCATTTTGTACTTACCTTTGTGTTAGGTACAATGGATATGCATTGAATGCTTGTCTCACTCTTGGAAAGAAGTGGTGACTCAATGGTAACTTGAGGCAAGCTAGGATGGTCAACGAACACATATCTACTACATCCACACCAATGCTATCTTGGTAACAAGTATCTTCTCATGCATACTTTTCTTGTATCCAACCTTATGGTTGCATCTTGGCATGAATCTCTTGATTTGCAAATGTTGTGCTTCTTGCAAAAGTCTTAATGAAACCTCTTTATTGTGAATGTGAGTAATTTGAGATGAGTGCATTTGTTGGGAAGTATTTTAAATCATGCTCATGATTCATCCATCCCAACTATGCCTATCTAGCAATTTTGTTGCATATCAATTCCTCAAGGCTCTCACATGTGCAATATAGATGAAAGTGCAAATTTAGTTACTTCTTTTGGTATCCCCGTTTGTGATACTTGTTGCCTTTCTCAAATGCATCCCAACTATCTTCTATCCCTTGTTGATATTTGTGATGTATTTTAGTTGTTTGTGGTTGAAGTTCATGAATGTACAATAAGATAAAATTGAGCCTTTGGCCATGCTATTAAGCAAAAATTCTTATTGGTATATTGCATGACTTCGTCTTGGATATCATACTATTTTTCTTGCGTATCTATTTTATGTGTGCATGTTTCTTTGTGGATAAATATCTTTGTGATATTGCCCACTTAGAGAAACTTATACACATAAGAGATGATACATCTCCTTTTGATATCTTATTTATTTATTGCGTGTTGATTGGTCATGCTAAGCAATATAATTCATTGAAGACTATGATGATGCTTTTTGCTCATCCTTGTAATAGTCTTATAATATGCTTTATCATGCCTTTCACATATCCTCTTGGTTGAGCCTTTTTATTATGGTGCCTCTTACTTGTTGCTCAACTATTTGTTTGACAACGTCTACTTTCCCGAACACTTTTGCTATTGTTTTGCCTCTAATTTGTGTATTTTGGATACAACTAACACGGACTAACGCTGTTTTCAGCAGAACTGCTCTGGTGTCTCGTTTTTGTGCAGAAATCCAACTTTCGGGAAAATCCTCGGAATTCTTGCAGAAGGCCCTATTTCACCAAAATATTGACGGAGCCAGAAGGGCAAAGGAGGTGGAGGCCCGAGGGCCCCACACCATATGGCGGCGCGGCCCAGGGGGCCCGCGCGGCCATGTGGTGTGGCCCCCTCGGCCGGCCTCCGACGCCCCCTTCGGACTACTTATTGGTTTCGACCTGAAAACGCACGGAGAGAAGTCGAAGTCGCCAGAAACCCTCCAGAGAGCCGCCACATCGCGAAACTCCGTCTCGGGAGCCAGAAGTCTCCGTTCTGGCACTCCGCCGGGACGGGGAATTGGAGGAGATCTTCACCGCCATCACCGCCAACGCCTCTCCATCGACCAGCAATGTTTCCCCCATCCATGTGTGAGTAATTCCCCCGCTGTAGGCTGAAGGGGATGGTAGGGATTGGATGAGATTGGTCATGTAATAGTCATAAGATTGTTAGGGCATAGTGCCTAGTATCCGTAGATGTCACTTTTATGATATTGTTGCAACTTGTTATGCTTAATGCTTGTCACTAGGGCCCGAGTGCCATGATCTCAGATCTGAACATGTTATTGTTTCATCATGATATGCATTGTTTATTGATCTTACCTGCAAGTTGTATACACATGTCGCTGTCCGGAACCAATGGCCCCGAAGTGACAGAAATCGGGACAACCGGAGGGGATGGTAGTGATGTGAGGATCACATGTGTTCACGGAGTGTTAATGCTTTGCTCCGGTACTCTATTAAAAGGAGTACCTTAATATCCAGTAGTTTCCCTAGAGGCCCGGCTGCCACCGGCTGGTAGGACAGAAGATGTTGTGCAAGTTTCTCATTGCGAGCACGTACGACTAAATATGGAACACATGCCTATTGATTGATTAGTACTTGGATACCGTTTTATTATTATCTGCAAATGCCCATGCTTTGATTGTTACATGAGTTTCTCTCATCCATGCAACGCCCGTTAAATCCGTCCCTGTGCCTACAGTATTTTAATCCTGTTTACTATAATCACTCTGCTGTCTTTATTTACGCCGCTGTTATTTCGCTATTTCACGCTTAAAACTACATTACGATAAACTCTTGCGAGCAAGTCTGTTTCCAGGTGCAGCTGAATTGACAACTCCGCAAGGCTTACAAGTATTCTTTGTCTCCCCTTGTGTCGAATCAATAAATTGGGTAATACTTCCCTCCTGTTGCGATCCCCTATACTTGTGGGTCATCAAGACTATTTTCTGGCGCCGTTGCCGGGGAGCATAGCTTTATTTGGAAGTTCACTTGGATTGATATTGTTCGCTGCAAATTCTCCATTATGGGTAAACCTCGCGATACTAAGATCGCCATATTACCATCCACTACAAGAAAAGGTACAACTCTGAGTACCTCTGCTGCTCTTGATTCACCATCTGTGATTGATAAACTTGTTTCACCGCCACATGCTTCACGTGCTGGTACTTCTGTTGAATCTGAAAATTCTCATAATATTGATAATGTTTCTGCTGTGCTTGATGATAGTGGTTCATTGGGATCTTTTCTAGATGCTACAATTGCTAAGTCTAGACAAATTGAAAATACTGAAACTCCTAATGCTACTACACCTGTTAAATCACCTGAACTTGATTATTCTAGTGATGATCCTGATGAAGATTATGTAGAGCTTGATGATGATTTTATTGAAAAATGCAATGCTACTACTGATGCAAGAAAAATTAAAAAGTTGCTTGCAGAACATGCTGTTAGATATAAACCATCTCCTGATCCTAAATTTGCCACATCTCCTATAAACATTAGGGATAAAGATTATGATTTTTCTCTTGATCTATCTCATATAGCTATTGTTGAGAAAACACCCTTTTGTGGTACTGAAAAAGAAAGTGCTGTTGAACACTTGACTGAGTTATCTACTCTTAGTGGCGTGTTTTCTGATGATGTCAAGATGCGTACTTATTTTGTCGCTAAATTTTTTCCGTTCTCATTAAAGGATGATGCTAAAACTTGGTATAATAATTTGCCTCCTGGTTCTATTAAAAGTCCAACTGACTTGCGTGATGTTTTCTTTCGAAAATACTTTCCTGCTAGTGCTCAACATGCTGCTTTGCAGAGAATTTATAATTTTGACCAGGAAGATGGAGAGAAATTGCCTGAGGCTTGGGCTAGATTTTGCTCTCTTATTAGAGCTCAGCCTGACCATGATTTAGAAAAGCATGATTTACTTGATATATTTTATAGTGGACTAACTATTGAGTCTAGGGCATACCTGGATAGTTGTGCTGGTTGTGTTTTCAGGAAAAGAACTCCAGACGACGCTGAAGAATTATTGGCTAAAATAGGCCGGAATCATGATGATTGGTCTACACCTGAACCAACCCCGACACCGATAGTGAAGAAGAGGGGTATGATTAAATTAAATGATGAAGATATGAGGGAAGCCAAGAAGTCTCTTAAGGAGAAGGGTATTAAACCTGAAGATGTGAAGAATTTACCTCCTATTGAAGATATATGTGAGACGATTCCCCCTTCATCCATGATTGAGGTACACTCGCTTCAACACTTTACTAGGGAAGATATTCCGTATTCAAAATCTCCTGCTCAATGCTTAGATGAATTTGATAATTATATTGTTAAGCAAGAAAACTTTAATATGAGAGTAGAGAATCATTTAATGGAAAATTCCCGAGCTATTAGTGAATTGCATGGTATTGTGGAGAGAACCTCCAATGATGTTAAGATACTTGTTAAACATTTTCAAATGGTTCAAACTCAAATTGATCAACTTACTAAAGTGCAAAATGACTTGTTGGGAAATAATTCTAAAGAAAAACATGCTTGTGAAGTAACAACTAGAGGTGGTGCTTCTACCCAGGATCCTCTATATCCTGAAGGGCATCCCAAAAGAGTTGAACAAGATTCTCAACTAATTAAAACTAGTGCTCCATCTAAGAAAAAGAAAAAGAAACATAAAAATGTTGTAGAATCCTCTGAACCTGTTAATGATCCTAATAGTATTTCTATTTCTGATGCTGAAACTGAAAGTGGTAATGAACATGAGGAAGATAATGATAAGAATGATGCTCCTGATAAAGAAGAAATTGAAAAAGAACCTGAAAAGCATGCTAAAAATAAAAAGTACACTAAAGAAGACTTTATTACTGAGAAGCATGGTAATGAAAGAGAACCTTGGGTTCAAAAGCAAATGCCTTTTCCTGCTAAGAAACTAAAATCAAAGGAGGAGGAACATTATAATAAATTTTGTGATTGGATGAAACCTTTATTTTTGCAAATCCCTTTGACTGATGCTATTAAATTGCCTCCTTATTCAAAGTATATGAAAGATATTGTTACTAACAAAAGGAAAATCCCCAATGAGGAAATTTCTACTATGCTCGCTAATTACTCCTTCAATGGTAAGATTCCAAAGAAGTTGGGCGACCCAGGTATACCGACTATTCCTTGTTCCATCAAGAATAATTATGTTAGAACTGCTCTATGTGATTTGGGAGCAGGTGTGAGTGTGATGCCTTTTTCTCTTTATAAGAGACTTGATTTAGATAAATTGATACCAACTGATATATCTTTGCAAATGGCTGATAAATCTACTGCTATTCCTGTTGGTTTATGTGAAAATGTTCATGTTCAAGTTACTCAGCATTGCTTGATATTAACTGATTTGTTGTGTTGGAAATGCCTGAAGATGATAATATGTCCATTATTCTTGGAAGACCCTTTCTTAATACTGCAGGGGCTGTTATTGATTGCAATAAAGGCATGGTTACTTTCAATGTTGATGATAAGGAACACACTGTCTATTTTCCCAAGAGGATTGATAAAGTATGTGGAGTCAATACAATTTTTAATGTGAAAACTATCAAAGTGGGATCCATTGATTGTCCTATATATGAGCCTAAAGAAGAATATCAAACTCTTGTGATTGGATCCATATCAATTCAATATAAGGTAACATGATTGATTTGAGGTTTATTTCTTCTTATGTCATATAAAATTTATTTGGTAGCAAGACTTGATCAACCTTGTTAACAAGTATATTTTATTGCATAAAAGAGCTAAACAACACTTCTTTCTTTCTTTCTCCCTTCACCTATTTTACTTGCTGTAGCACTTTTGTTTTGCAATATGCTTTAGTCATTTAAGATTTTAGAAATCATTTTCCTGCGCAGTAATCATTAATTTAATACCCAGAAATGTGCATTTTTCGAAGTTCTCTAAAAATTACAAAAATTACACCGTTGGTCCTATTTTTCGACGAGGCACCTGGGAGCACCAGAGGATGACCTGTGGGGCACCAGGGGGTGCCACACCATAGGCCGGCGCGGCCAGCAGGGGGCCGCGCCACCATGTGGTGTGGGCCACCCCTTGCCCCACTTCACCATCTCTTCCTCCCAGCATCTTCTCTCTCCCGAAAAAGCTCGTACCAAGTTTCTCTCACTCGTGTTTCTGCTCAAGAACTCGCGATTTTTCGATCTCCTTGCTCAGCCCAGATTTCTGTCTGAAATTTGGCACATTTACTCCTTGGTATGTGACTCCTTTGATTGTCCAATTAGAATTTCATTTGGTTGAGTATATATTGAATATTTTGCTGCTGTAGATAACATGTTTAGTGAGCTTGCATGCTTGTTCTAAGTGGTAGAAATTAGTTTTGATGCATGTGTAGTACTCTAGCAAGTTCCTATAGTGGTTCCCTTCAATTACACACCTTGAAATCAAATTTTATAATGATTGTTGAAAATTTCAGAAGGGGAAGATGAAGAAATTCAAGTTTGGAGAGTTGTTCAAGAAAGCAACAACCAGCACCGGTAGGCCCTCAAGGGCGTCTACTCAAATTAGGCGATCCTACAATGAGGATGTCATCGCGCCTAGCTTCGCGCCCGAGGAGGACCATGGGGCTCCTAATGCTTCATCCTTCCCCTGTTATGAGTTTCTGACCAATGCAGGGATATTGGATGACTTCTTCACCCTTGTCAACAGGGCAGGCCTAGCCACCTACGTGGGAGACGAGAGGGGACAATATTACAGGCTCACCAAAGTTTTCGTTGAGAGCTTCAAGTTCCACAACACGGAATATGAGCCGACAGTCGCATTCAAGATTTATGATATTCCTGTTACCATGAAATTGGAAGAATTTTGTTGTGCATTGGGTATTGCCCCTGTAGGTACAGCAAGGAGGATTGATGACAACCCCCGGGACTTGTTGGAGCTCTACCGAGGGATCACCGGGGATGATTGCCGCACCATCCAGCGAGGGAAGATAAGAAACATTCAACTCCCCGCTATTAAGTATTTCGCATATTACATTGGTACTAGCATTTTGGGTAGAGAAAATACTAGTAACATCTCTAGCTACCATCTTGCTTTCTTGAATGTTGCACTTACTGGAGAGACACCTTATCATCTTGGTTCTCTTATTGCTCGCCGCCTGTCTAGCAGGGGGCCTATTTTTGGAGGAACTATTGCACTACGCATTTTAACACATCTAGATATTCCTCTTGATTCTAATGATGTACCATTAACCCCTAGGAAGCTAGATATTGCTGCTATGAAGAGCCATCGTTTTGTTACTACTGACTCCACTATAGATAATATGGTCTATAGAATGTTGTTTGCTGATGGGAATGAGAAGGAAATCCCTCTTCCCCAGCAGGGTTTGTTTAATATTGACAGGCAATCATGGTCGCTAACAAAGGAGGTGGTGGAGGAACATATGAAGATACAAGAATTCCACCAGCAACATGACTCCGAGAACGCCGAGCCCTCCTACGACTACACCGTCACGTACCCCGACGTTTCCTCCAGCACATACATGGAACCGGGTCGTTCTTCGTCATATTACGAAGACACCACTTCATGGGGACCGTGGGAATGAACTCCACTTAGGCCAAAAGCCTAAGCTTGGGGGGAGGTATACCGGCATCACTCATTCTTTGCATATTATGGTTGCTGGATACTTGTACATACTTGTTTAGTCTCTAGAGTGGTTTTCTAATGAGAGGGAGATGATATTTGGGGAAGTGCTGTCCAAAAACAGATTCTGTGCTGTTACCAAAAAAATTCGTACGCACAGCCAGAACGTTATTTTGAGTTGCCAATTTTTGAGCATGTTCCCCAGGTTGTTATCTAACTTTCATTAGTTGAACACTTTTTGGTCTGAGCAATGGAAGATTTTTGTTAAATTCGATTTCTGTACTGCTGTCAGGATTTGGCAGATTTCTGTCATCCTGCTTTTCTGTGTTTCTGTTAGTTTGCATTCTTTTGTTTTCGCTTTGTTTCTTTCCTAAAACACAAAAAGACCAAAAATATTTCTGTTGTTTCTCTTCACCATTTGTTTATTTGGTACCTTGCTCTTAGTTTGCTTTATTTGCTATCGTTAGTTTGCTATAAGAAAACCCAAAAAGATTTTGCTTTGTTTGCTTGTTTTCTTTCGTTCTTGTTTCTAATTCGAAAACACCAAAAATATTTGCTGTTCTTCTTTGGTTTGTAAAGTTCATCATGAGTTCAATGGTCTTCGGTGGCTGGAGCGTGGTTTTCATTTTATATTATCCAAGCTACACAAGTGAAAAGGCAATAATGACGATCTACGACAATCTGATTGTGGTGAGAGGCTGGTATGAACTCTATTTGCTTTCATTTTTGTACATATACTCATCCATATGAGCATGCTTAGTTGGTTCATGTGAGGTATATGTTATTTGAGAAAGTCTAGTAGCTCATGATCTCTCATGTTTAGTTCCAATTTATTAATATGAGTAGCATGTCATGGATGTTTGCTTGCATTGTTTTATTCATAAGTAAGTATGGCATTGTGGTATCCTCCTCTGAATAATTCATTTATATCGACTTGGCACATGCTCACGCATGCATATGACTGAACAAAAAGTCAATTAAGCCTCGATGATTTATATTGCTTCAGAGTTCTTGTATCACTTTTATGCCTCCGTTAATTTATTTTGCCGCAAGCATGATTATGACAGTTACTGCTCTCTTGATTTGTCGCTCCCTAGTCTTTTGCTAGCCTTCACTTGTACTGAGCGGTGACGCCGCTCGTGCTTCCAAACACCTGAAAACCAAGTTGTTCCAAAGTGTCCACCATAAATACCTATGCATGGCATTTCAAACCATTCCAAGTAAATTCTCATGCGCTACCTTTAAAACTTTCAAAATGCTTCTCAATTTGTGTTAATGTTTCATAGCTCATGAGGAAGTATGTGGTGTTTAGCTTTCAACCTTGTCATTTACTTTTGACGGACTCTCATATGGACTAGTGGCACATCCGCTTATCCAATAATTTTGCAAAAAGAGCTGGCAATGGGATTCCCAGTCCCGAATTAATTAACTAAAATAGACACTCCTCCATGGTTTGTGATTGTTGGACGGCACCCGAAGGATTCGGTTAGCCATGGCTTGTGTAAGCAAAGGTTGGGGGAGTGTCATCATCATAATAAAACTTAAATAAAAAGGCACTCCTTCATGGTATGTGATTGATGGCAGGCACCCGAGGATTCGGTTAGCCATGGTTTGTGAAAGAAAGGTTGGAAGGAGTGCCAACCAAAAATAAATAAATGGGAGCCGCTCTTGTGAGTCCGGTTGATGAGGTAGTTAGTGTACCCATTACCATTCGTTGACAACAACAAACACCTCTCAAAATAATTTTACTCCTTCTTTACAAATGAAAAGCTCTAGCGCATGTTAATCCCTGCTTCCCTCTGCGAAGGGTCAATCTTTTACTTTTTATGTTGTGTCTCCATTCTTTCTTTGAGCACTATCTTGAGAGCACAACTGTCATTCTTAGTATAATATGCTTGTCTCAAAATATGATTGATCGGGGTATAACTTTGATGCTTTTATCTTTGACAATCACTACTTCTAGTCTTTCTATGAACTCAAGAGGTGCCTCGGCATTTATGTTTTGCCGATCAAATACAGGCAAGCGAGATACCACTTTATCATATTCTCTTATGAACATTGCAATCCTGCTTATATACATGATTCATGGTGCTTATTATTAATTGTTGGTACCTCTCCATGATTGACATAGCTGTTGGATGATCTTATTTGCATGTATCTCATTATGAACTGCTTAAGTATTAGCCATAGCATGAGAATATGTACATCATATGAGCAAATGTGTTCGTGAAAGTTCTTTTATCGCTCAGTTGTTAACTGAATTGCTTGAGGACAAGCAATAAGCTAAGCTTGGGGGAGTTGATACGTCCAAAACGTATCTACTTTCCCGAACACTTTGCTATTGTTTTGCCTCTAATTTGTGTATTTTGGATACAACTAACACGGACTAACGCTGTTTTCAGCAGAACTGCTCACAGTGTCTCGTTTTTGTGCAGAAATCCAACTTTCGGGAAAATCCTCGGAATTCTTGCAGAAGGCCCTATTTCACCAAAATATTGACGGAGCCAGAAGGGCAAAGGAGGTGGAGGCCCGAGGGCCCCACACCATATGGCGGCGCGGCCCAGGGGGGCCCGCGCGGCCATGTGGTGTGGCCCCCTCGGCCGGCCTCCGACGCCCTCTTCGGACTACTTATTGGTTTCGACCTGAAAACGCACGGAGAGAAGTCGAAGTCGCCAGAAACCCTCCAGAGAGCCGCCACATCGCGAAACTCCGTCTCGGGAGCCAAGTCTCCGTTCTGGCACTCGCCGGGACGGGGAATTGGAGGAGATCTTCACCGCCATCACCGCCAACGCCTCTCATCGACCAGCAATGTTTCCCCCATCCATGTGTGAGTAATTCCCCGTTGTAGGCTGAAGGGGATGGTAGGGATTGGATGAGATTGGTCATGTAATAGTCATAAGATTGTTAGGGCATAGTGCCTAGTATCCGTAGATGTCACTTTTATGATATTGTTGCAACTTGTTATGCTTAATGCTTGTCACTAGGGCCCGAGTGCCATGATCTCAGATCTGAACATGTTATTGTTTCATCATGATATGCATTGTTTATTGATCTTACCTGCAAGTTGTATACACATGTCGCTGTCCGGAACCAATGTGACAGAAATCGGGACAACCGGAGGGGATGGTAGTGATGTGAGGATCACATGTGTTCACGGAGTGTTAATGCTTTGCTCCGGTACTCTATTAAAAGGAGTACCTTAATATCCAGTAGTTTCCCTAGAGGCCCGGCTGCCACCGGCTGGTAGGACAGAAGATGTTGTGCAAGTTTCTCATTGCGAGCACGTACGACTAAATATGGAACACATGCCTATTGATTGATTAGTACTTGGATACCGTTTTATTATTATCTGCAAATGCCCATGCTTTGATTGTTACATGAGTTTCTCTCATCCATGCAACGCCCGTTAAATCCGTCCTGTGCCTACGATTTTAATCCTGCTGTTTACTATAATCACTCTGCTGTCTTTATTTCGCCGCTGTTATTTCGCTATTTCCACTGCCATAAAACTGTTACTCTGATAAACTCTTGCGAGCAAGTCTGTTTCAGGTGCAGCTGAATTGACAACTCCGTTGTTAAGGCTTACAAGTATTCTTTGTCTCCCCTTGTGTCGAATCAATAAATTGGGTAATACTTCCCTCGAAGACTGTTGCGATCCCCTATACTTGTGGCTCAACTATTTGTTTGTTGCAAGTGTTTAGCTTACTTTTCTATCTATGATCTATTACAAATGTTTGTGTTTTAAATGAGGGAGTGAGGATTCCATGTTATGCATATTGTATTCAAATGCAACATTTTATTTTATGCATGTACCTTGGGGAGCTTCCTCATTTGATTTAGAACACTATCTTGTGGTGATCATTAGAGTTTGATTCACTTGGTATCTTTTGTTTTTGAATGATATTATGGGAGTGATGATTCCATGTTTGTGCACTTTATACTCCAATGCAAATTGTCTAGTTTTGTGCACAAACCTTGGGGAGCTTCCTCATATTATTTAGAGCAATCTTCTTGATCTTATCATAATATCTATCTTTCTTTTGGTATCTTCCTTGTGGTTCATTTGGTTGCTTGCTTCATTTGTTGAAGCTTCTTGACTTTGTTATCTTTTTGCAATCTTTGATCCTATCTATAGTGTGATTCCTTCCGAATATTCGTCATTGGATATGTGCATTTGATTCCACTCAAATTATGAGAAATGCACACGCTATGGAGGAACTCTCACTATATTGGCCTTCTAAAATTTTCACCCATTTCGGCAATTGGTGCCAATGGGGGAGAAGTTTGGAGGGTTTAAGGGAATTTGGTTATGTCTTTGCTTTGTGCTTAAGCATGTGCCTTTATTGCATTGCATCTTGTTGCTTTGCATAGTTGAATATTTAGAGGAAACTCCACTAGGCTTTGAATGCCAATATATGCAATGAAAGTCAAGATCATTCACACATGCATATATTATGGGGGAGTTTGCTCTATATATTCAACTTATTTGTTACTTAAATTCCTTATATAAACCCTCTCAAAGAGATTGTCATCAATTACCAAAATGGGGGAGATTGAAAGTGCATGGAGCCCCCATGTGTGGTTTTGGTAATTAATGACAATCCCTATGGACTAATGTTTGCATTGAGTTATATTTGTAGGAGTTGTCCATAGGCAATTCTTGAACCATTTGTTGGCTTCAAGGTTGCAATAAGAAGAAATTGATGAAGGATATCAAGTGTCAAGTATGTCTTGAAGATGAAGATGAAGTGAGCCCTCAAGTTACTTCAAGACATCAATATGATGAAGAATGAAGAATGAAGTGCAAGTTGAAGATGAGCCAACTCGAAGAGTTCATAAGCTTGAAGCTTGCCATGGAGAAATGAAGTGCAAGTTCAAGATGAGCCATCTCGAAGAGATCCTTTGCTTGAGTCTTTCCATCCATATGGTGATCATGGATATGTGAAGATGCGCCGAAGAAGAAGCTCTCCCATGGTGGATTATGGGGGAGCAATCCACATGGTGGTCTGATACGTCGCAAACGTATCTATAAATTCTTATGTTCCATGCTACTTTTATTACAATACTTGAATGTTTTATACATACTTTACAACATTATTATACATTTTCCGGCACTAACCTATTAACAAGATGCCGGAGCCGCTTCTGTTTTCTGCTGTTTTGGTTTCAGAAATCCTAGTAAGGAAATATTCTCGGAATTGGACGAAATCAACGCCCGGGGCCTATTTTTACACGAAGCTTAAGACCGAAAGACGAAGGGGCCACGAGGTGGCAGACACCGGGCAGCGCGGCCGGCCCCCGGCCGCGGCCCCGTTGTCCGGCCCTCGCGTCGCCGACCTACCCTTCCGCCTACTTAAAGCCTCGTCGCGAAACCCCCGTGCCGAGAGCCACGATACGGAAAACATTGCTGAGAGGCCGCCGCCGAATCCCATCTCGGGATTCGGAGATCGCCTCGGCACCCTGCCGGAGAGGGAATCATCACCGGAGGGCTCTACATCATCATGCCCGCCTCCGGATTGATGCGTGAGTAGTTCATCCTTGGACTATGGGTCCATAGCAGTAGCTAGATGGTTGTCTTCTCCGCTTGTGCTTTCATTGTTATAGATCTTGTGAGCTGCCTAACATGATCAAGATCATCTATTTGTAATGCTACATGTTGTGTTTGGCGAGATCCGATGAATATAGAATACTATGTTAAGTTGATTATCAATCTATCATATATGTGTTGTTTATGTTCTTGCATGCTCTCCGTTGCTAGTAGAGGCTCTGGCCAAGTTGATACTTGTAACTCCAAGAGGGAGTAATTATGCTCGATAGTGGGTTCATGCCTCCATTTAATCTGGGACAGTGACAGAAAGTTCTAAGGTTGTGGATGTGCTGTTGCTACTAGGGATAAAACATTGATGCTTTGTCTAAGGATATTTGTGTTGATTACATTACGCGCCATACTTAATGCAATTATCTGTTGTTCGCAACTTAATACTGGAAGGGGTTCGGATGATAACCCAAGGTGGATTATTTAGGCATAGATGCATGCTAGATAGCGGTCTATGTACTTTGTCGTAATGCCCTGATTAAATCACATAGTAATCATCGTTGATATGTATTGAATCTTTATTTGTCAATTGCTCGCCTGTAATTTGTTCACCCAGCATGTTAGTTATCTTATTAGAGAGACACCTCTAGTGAACTGTGGACCCTGGTCCATTCTTTTACATCTGAATACATTCTACTGCAATCTTGTTCTTTGCAAACAAACACCATCTTCCACTCGATACGCTTAATCCTTTGTTTTCAGCAAGCCGGTGAGATTGACAACCTCACTGTTACGTTGGGCAAAGTACTTTGATTGTGTTGTGCAGGTTCCACGTTGGCGCCGGTTTCACCGGTGTTGCGCCGCACTACATTCCTCCACCAACAACCTTCATGTGCTTCTTGGCTCCTACTGGGTTCGATAACCTTGGTTTCTTTCGAGGGAAAACTTGCTGCTGTCGCATCACACCTTCCTCTTGGGGTTCCCAACGGACGTGTACATCTACGCGCATCAAGCTATTTTTTAGCGCCGTTGCCGGGAGATCAAGACACGCTGCAAGGGAGTCTCCACTTCCAATCTCTTTACTTTGTTTTTGTCTTGCTTTACTTTATTTTATTTAATGTCTTGTTTGCTACATATTAAAAACACAAAAAAATTAGTTACTTTACTTTCTGTCTTATTTACTAGCTCTATATCAAAACACAAAAAAATTAGTTACTTGTCTTTATTCTATTTGCCTAGTTTACCTTATTGCTGCTAGAATGAGTAATCCTGAAGTTGAAGTTCGTTCTTTTAAGCAACAAGGTGGAGAAAGTTTTAAAGATGCTTGGTACAGAATTAGTAATGCTCATCATAGGTGCATTAAGAAACACTCCACTACTATCCTTCTTAGGAACTTTTATGTTGGTTCATCTAGTTGGAATAGTACTCTTTCGGGAGGTAATTTCCTAGGTACTCCTGCTTTAGAAGCTAGCTGCATCATTGAGAGAAGTTAAAATTGAAATCTCTCTTGAGGATGTTATGAAAAAATTGGAAACCATAGAGAAAAAATTTCCAAGTGTTGAAACTAAATTGGGAATGCTACTTGATAAAACTAATGAACTTGATAAATCCTTAGGAGGAATTGATGAAAGAATTAGTGTCCTAGGAACTTGTGTTGTCCAGGATAATCAAACCAATAGGATTGATGAACTTGAAAAAGCTATGGGAACCTTGGGTTCAACCTTTTCTTCTCTCAAGTATAAGGAGAAAGCTTATGTGGGTAAAGAGCAAAAATTCATGTATGCCTCTAAGGTGCCTAAACAAAAGAATTATTATAGGCCTAAAATTGCTAAAACCCCTAGCACCACCATAGAAAATTTAGATAATGGAGCACCTAAAGTACCCTCTGCAACAAGTTGTGTTTGCAAGAAAAATAATAATGTTGATGCTTCTTCTCTTGATGTTACTTGATTTGCACTTTCTGCGCCTAGCTGAAAGTTAAAGAAAAGCACTTCTTGGGAGATAACCCATGTTTTATTTTATTTACTGTATTGTTAAGTCTTGGAAGTTATTACTACTGTAGCAACCTCTCCTTATCATGTTTTTGTGCCAAGTAAAGTTTTTATGTTAAAGTTGATGTTATATTTGGGATCGCTGCGCAGAAACAGCATTGCTGTCTGTCACGAATTCTAAGTCTCTGTAAAAAAATCGAAAAAATCTGCAAATTTACTAGCATGATCCTCAGATATGTACGCAACTTTCATTAGTTTTGAGTTTTTCCATTTGAGCAAGTTAAGTGCCCCTGCCAGATGCATCTTTACGGACTGTTCTGTTTTTGACAGATTCTGTCTTTTATTTCGCATTGCCGCTTTTGCTATGTTGAATGAGTTTCTTTGTTCTATTAACTTTCAGAAGCTTTGTGCAATTTTCAGAAGTGTTAAGAATGATTGTGTCACCTCTGAATATGTGAATTTTTGGTTATGCACTAACCCTCTAATGAGTTTGCTTGGAGTTTGTGTGAAGGAAGTTTTCAAGGGTCAAGAGAAGAGGATGATATACTATGATCAAGAAGAGTGAAAGGTCTAAGCTTGGGGATGCCCGGTGGTTCATCCCTGCATATTTTAAGAAGACTCAAGCATCTAAGCTTGGGGATGCCCAAGGCATCCCCTTCTTCATCGACAACATTATCAGGTCACTTCTAGTGAAACTATATTTTTATTCCGTCACATTCTTATGTTCTTTACTTGGAGCGTCGGTTTGTTTTTATTTTTGTTTTGAATAAAGTTGGATCCCGCCATTCTTATATTGGAGATATTACGCTCCGCTTTTTCATATGGAACACTTGTGTTCTTAATTGTGCTTTAATGTTCATGGCGAAAGCTTATTGCTTCGTTAAATTGCTATTTGGTTGGAATTGGAAAATGCTGCATATGGTTTGGTAAATTTGGCAATTGTTTGAGCTCTCATAGATCATGTTTAAGCTCTTGCATCATGTAGTTTAATCTATTAATGAAGAACTACCGTAGAGTTTGTTTAATTTGGTTTGCATGATTGTTCTCTCTAAGTCTAGATATTTTCGGGTAAAGTGTTTGAACAACAAGGAAGACAGAGCCTTATAATGCTTGCAATATGTTCTTGTGTGAGTTTTGCTGTACCTGTTCATACTTGTGTTTGCTTCAACAACCTTGCTAGCCCAAACCTTGTACTGAGAGGAAATGCTTCTCGTGCATCCAAACACCTTGAGCCAATCTCCATGCCATTTGTGTCCACCATATCTACCTACTATGTGGTATTTTTCTGCCATTCCAAAGTAAATTACTTGAGTGCTACCTTTAAAATTTCATTCCTCTACCTTTACAATATATAGCTCATGGGACAAATAGCTTAAAAACTATTGTGGTGATGAATATGTAGTTATGTGTCTTAATTCTTATAAGTTGCTTGTTGAGCGGTAACCATGTTTTCTGGGGACGCCATCAACTTTATCTTTGTTGGATATCATGTGAGATGCTATGCATGTTCGTCTTGTCTGAAGTAAGTGGACTTCACGATCAAATGGTTTGAGTATGCATATGTTAGAGAAGAACATTGGGCCGCTAACTAAAGCCATGTATCATGGTGGAAGTTTCGGTTTGGACATACAACCTCAATCTCTTATGAGAATATTAACTATTGTTGAATGCTTAAGCATTAAAAGAGGAGTCCATTATCTGTTGTCTATGTTGTCCCGGTATGGATGTCTAAGTTGAGAATAATCAAAAGCGAGAAATCCAATGCGTGCTTTCTCCTTAGACACTTGTACAGGCGGCATAGAGGTACCCCTTTGTGACACTTGGTTGAAACATATGTTATGCGATGAGAATCCGTGTTTCCGAGCTAAGTAGGACAAGGTGCGAGCACTATTAGTACTCTATGCATGAGACATGCAACTTGTAGGAAGTATTATGCATAGCACATATGAATTATTACTACCGTTGACAAAATTGTTTCTATGTTTTCAAAACAAAAAGCTCTAGCACAAAAATAGTAATCCATGCTTCCCTCTGCGAAGGGCCATTCTTTTACTTTATTGTTAAGTCAGTTTACCCACTTCTTTCTATCTTAGAAGCAAACACTTGTGTTAACTGTGTGCATTGATTCTTACATGTTTACTTATTGCACCTGTTATATTACTCTATGTTGACAAATATCCATGAGATATACATGTTACAAGTTGAAAGCAATTGCTGAAACTTAATCATCCTTTGTGTTGCTTCAATGCATTCTACTTTGAATTTATTGCTTATGAGTTAGCTCTTATGCAAGTCTTGTTGATACTTGTCTTGAAAGTACTATTCATGAAAAGTTTTGCTATATGATTCATTTGCTTAGTCATTATCTTTGTTAGCAATCTTTTGTTCAGATCACTCCATTCATCTCATATGCTTTACAATAATGTTGATCAAGATTATGTTGGTAGCATGTCACTTCAGAAATTATTTGTGTTATCGTTTACCTACTCGAGACGAGTAGGAACTAAGCTTGGGGATGCTTGATACGTCGCAAACGTATCTATAATTTCTTATGTTCCATGCTACTTTTATTACAATACTTGAATGTTTTATACATACTTTACAACATTATTATACATTTTCCGGCACTAACCTATTAACAAGATGCCGAAGTGCCAGTTCTGTTTTCTGCTGTTTTTGGTTTCAGATATCCTAGTAAGGAAATATTCTCGGGTGGACGAAATCAACGCCCAGGGGCCTATTTTTACACGAAGCTTCCAGAAGACCGAAAGGGAGACGAAGTGGGGTCACGAGGTGGCCAGACACCAGGGCGGCGCGGCCAGGCCCCGGCCGCGCGGCCTGTTGTCTGGGCCCGTCGCCCCCGACCTACCCTTCCGCCTACTTAAAGCCTCCGTCGCGAAATCCCCTGTACCGAGAGCCACGAAACGGAAAACATAACTGAGATGCCGCCGTCGCGAATCTCATCTCGGGGGATTCAGGAGATCGCCTCCGGCACCTTGCCGGAGAGGGGAATCATCACCGGAGGGGCTCTACATCATCATGCCCGCCTCCGGATTGATGCGTGAGTAGTTCATCCTTGGACTATGGGTCCATAGCAGTAGCTAGATGGTTGTCTTCTCCGCTTGTGCTTTCATTGTTATAGATCTTGTGAGCTGCCTAACATGATCAAGATCATCTATTTGTAATGCTACATGTTGTGTTTGGCGAGATCCGATGAATATAGAATACTATGTTAAGTTGATTATCAATCTATCATATATGTGTTGTTTATGTTCTTGCATGCTCTCCGTTGCTAGTAGAGGCTCTGCCAAGTTGATACTTGTAACTCCAAGAGGGAGTAATTATGCTCGATAGTGGGTTCATGCCTCCATTTAATCTGGGACAGTGACAGAAAGTTCTAAGGTTGTGGATGTGATGTTGCTACTAGGGATAAAACATTGATGCTTTGTCTAAGGATATTTGTGTTGATTACATTACGCGCCATACTTAATGCAATTATCTGTTGTTCGCAACTTAATACCGGAAGGGATTCGGATGATAACCTGAAGGTGGATTATTTAGGCATAGATGCATGCTGGATAGCGGTCTATGTACCTTGTCGTAATGCCCTGATTAAATCACATAGTAATCATCGTTGATATGTATTGAATCTTTATTTGTCAATTGCTCGCCTGTAATTTGTTCACCCAACATGTTAGTTATCTTATTGAAGAGACACCTCTAGTGAACTGTGGACCCCGGTCCATTCTTTTACATCTGAATACATTCTGTTTTTGTTCTTTGCAAACAAACACCATCTTCCACTCGATACGCTTAATCCTTTGTTTTCAGCAAGCCGGTGAGATTGACAACCTCACTGTTACGTTGGGGCAAAGTACTTTGATTGTGTTGTGCAGGTTCCACGTTGGCGCCGGTTTCACTGGTGTTGCGCCGCACTACATTCCTCCACCAACAACCTTCACGTGCTTCTTGGCTCCCTCTGGTTCGATAACCTTGGTTTCTTTCGAGGGAAAACTTGCTGCGTGCGCATCACACCTTCCTCTTGGGGTTCCCAACGGACGTGTACATCTAGCATCATGGTCATGGTTATGTGAAGATGCGCCGAAGAAGAAGCTCTCCCATGGTGGATTATGGGGAGCAATCCACAAGACTTCGTCAAGCAAGCACAAGCAAGAAAGGCGTTCCATCTTGTTGAGGTCAAGATCGTCGTCATCGAGCTCAAGTGGAATGCGCTAGTATAAGGTTTGCTCTTGATAGGGTTTCTCTCTCACCGGTCTCATAGTGTAGTTGGAGACCGGTTTATAGTTTAGTTGCCGTACTATCAAGAGGGCTCTCGAGTGAGTAACTCGATCGTATCGTTCGGAGAGAGCTCAAACCTTTGCATCCTTGCATTATCTTTCTTGGTTGTTATTTGGACCTTATCCATGTGATGTTTTAGAGCTTGTGCTTATTCTCATCACAGGTTCTAGTTCATCGAAAACGGATTTCGCATAGATCACTTGTTGTGTTTTCGACTTTGATTCATCATCTTTCTTGGTTGTTATTTGGACCTTATCCATGTGATGTTTTAGAGCTTGTGCTTATTCTCATGACAAGCTCTAGTTCATCGAAAACGGATTCCGCATAGATCACTTGTTGCATTTTCGAGATTGGAGGTTTTACCGGTATGTCTTTTTTAGATAGGTCAAACCTTTCATCATTTGTTTCTATCCTCCCTTGTTGGACTATGATGGTTTCCTGCATGATCTTGTAGTGCTTGTTCCTAGCTTCAAAACAAGCCCAAGATCATCAAAATCGGAGTCCGGATGCTAAAGTTATGCCCGTTTTAGTTTTTGTGTTTCTGCAGTTTGCCAGGCCGGATTTTCCGGGCCGGATTATCCGGGCCGGATATTTCGCCCTCGAAATCGGAAGAAAAGCAACTCTGGACATGGGCCGGACTTTTGGCCGGATTTTTACCAGGTTTTGTCCCTGAGGCCGGATTATCCGGGGGGATTATCCGGCCCTGGTTTTGCCCAACGGCTTGATGTTCTTGGGGGGTATAAATACCCCCCTTCTTCCTCCTTGGGCTGTGGCTTCTCTCACTCTCTCTCTCCTCCATTGTTGAACTAGAGAAGCTTGCACTATCTCTCAATCCCTCCATGATTCTTGCCCCCATTTGAGGGAAAAGAGAGAGGAGATCTAGATCTACACTTCTACCAATCAAATCCATCTCTTTGTGAGTGGGACTCTCTAGATCTTGATCTTGGTGTTCTTTGTGAATTCCTTTGTTCTTCCTCTCTTATTCCCCAATAGCTTTTGTAGCTTTGTTGGAATTCGAGAGAGAAGGACTTGAGCATCTTTGTGGTGTTCTTGCCATTGCATTTGGTGCATCGGTTTGAGTTCTCCACGGTGATTCGTGGTGGTGAAAGCAAGAAGGTTGTTACTCTTGGGTTCTTGGAACCCTAGACGGATTCTAGCCTTTGTGGCGATTTGTTGGGAGCCTCCAATTAAGTTGTGGATGTGTGCCCCAATCTTTGTGTAAGGCCCGGTTTCCGCCTCGAAGGAAATCCCTTAGTGGAACCGTGACCTAGGCCTTTGTGGCGAGGGTGTGTGGTGTGAGTACGGCATCTTGGGGTGAGGCCTTTGTGGCGTTGGTGTGCATCGAGCAACCACACCTCAAGGTGAGCCTCTTGTGGCGTTCGGGAGCACTAAGCAACCGCACCTCTCCACCGGAGATTAGCACTCGCAAGAGTGTGAACTCCGGGATAAATCATCGTCTCCCGCGTGCCTCGGTTATCTCTATACCCGAGCTCTTTACTTATGCACTTTACCTTGTGATAGCCATCGTGCTTGAAGTTATATATATCTTGCTATCACATACTTGCTTGTATTGCTTAGCATAAGTTGTTGGTGCACATAGGTGAACCATTGCTTAGAATAAGTTGTTGGTGCACATAGGTGAACTAGTATATAGGCTTTGGCTTGACAAAGTAAACGCTAGTTTTATTCCGCATTTGTTAAGCCCATCTCGTAAAAGTTTTAAATCGCCTATTCAACCCCCCTCTAGGCGACATCCGTGTCCTTTCAACTTGTATATGTATCTTGTATACCCATATATATATATATGAGATAGGCCTCTCCCTTGGAGTAGTGTCGGTTCCCCAAATCATTATTCATTACAAGCTACAATAATCTCAAAGAAACAAAAAGGATTGCGTGATGTAATTGGTGTGCAGCCTCTTTGAGTCGTTTGGGTGGTGGCGGGTGAGAGCGAAACCCGATCTCCGCTGTTTAGTCAAAATCGGTCACGACGGTGTTGAGGGTATGCTACAGAGGTGGGCGATGGGGCGGAGGTCCGGCTGGTGGTGGTGGTGTCCTCCTCCTGCCGAAGGTGGTTGGCCGACTAGATCTGGCGGGTCTCTGGATCCCACACCTCGTCCTGGCGGCGAGTTGGGGTGGTGCAGTTGCTGGTGAAAACCAAGCCTCGACTCCGGTCATGGCGGCGTGTACGCGTCGTTACATTGTTGAAGACATATATGTTGGAGCTTGTCCACTCAATCGCGCTACTCCGAGGGAATCACTGGATCTAGGTGACATGGTGTATACCTTATTAGGCTGAAGCACAGGAACAAAGCATGTCGAATAAGGAAAGGCCCATCTAGGAGCCGACATAAACATAGTCTTATATAATTACTTGCAAACCGATCCAAACTGGACTCTGAGACCCAACCTCCTATATAAAGGCTAGGAGCAGCCAGTAGGAGGAAGATAACGAAACAATTACTGTTACCCTAGATTTGTTGTAGTATTACTGCGACTTAGCCTTATAATCAATATATTGTCGGACCACCTTGTTTGTCTGACCAGCCGATGAAATCACCAGGGCACCTATTTTCGTGAACCCTAAGTCCATATACATGGATATTGCCGAGGTTAACCCTTGCTAATGGGTATCCCGGATCAGACAATGCAGCGTGGACGATGTCGTTCTCCCTCGTGAGGGCATTGTTCTTTGGAGCAACTAACGGATGGTGGAGGTAGGAGATGGAGTTGTGTGCTTCCACCACGTCGATGTTGCTGAGCCTCGGCAGTGTGGTGTCCCAGATCCTTGATGATGGTTGCGATGTTATGGACTCGCACAAGGTGGGGGTGTTGTCTGGGGGCATGGTGTCGTCGATGGCAGGCCTGGCAAGGGCTATGCGGAGCTCTTCCCTAAAGTAAACCAATGGTTGATGTGGTGATGACTTCTGAAGTGAGTGCATGAGGTGCTTGCCAAGACTCTAGTAGACTGGGCGTGTGCCCCTAGAGGATGACCCGGTGATGCCCCCGATATTTAGATGTGGGACGTTGTTATGTGTTTTTAGAGCATAAGATCATGACGCCATGTTTTCACCCATTGCCGAGTTTGTAGGTGTGGCTTCAGTGTTTGTGATGTATGCTCTGGCCTCGAGGAGTTGCATGCCTCCACCCGCTGATAGGTCATCGGAGGGTACGGTACGGTGGATGGAGACGGGAGGGTGTTGACTGGATCTGCGAACCCGCGAGAATCGGAGGAATATGAGCAGGAGAGGAAGAGGATGAAGAGGATAAGGGCATCTCCAGCGGGCCGACCCAAATGACCCGTTTCTATCCATTTGGACCAGCCCACTGACAGAATGTGAGCGTCGGTCCGACCGGCCAGGACAGTGCGCCTACCGGCTAACCCATTTGGTCTGGTGTTTGGACAAATCTAAATTGCATAGAAAATTCTGAAATTGCATACATATTTGGAGACTAATTTTCTTGAAGCAAATTGATAGAACTTAATAAAAACATAGTACAAGACTACAATGTCTGCATCTTTTCGTCTCCTAGTCGTCCTCGTTGGTGTGGTATTGGTGGCGGCACATAGTCTCGTCGAAGACCTTGACGGTGAAGATGTTGTGGCCGGCGTACTTGAAGACAACAAAGTGCCCGACTTCAATGGCGTGCGAGCGGGCGAAGCACCTCCAGCCATTGTGGAGGAACATCTTCCCTTCATCATCGTACATCACCTCCGTGGACCACAGGCCGGTCATGCCGCCACACACGTAGGAGGACATGGTGCGGCTCTTGCCCATCGATGATCGAGGCAAACCTCTTGGCGCATGATGGCGTGTGATGCACACGTCCGTTGGGAACCCCAAGAGGAAGGTGTTATGCGCACAGCAGTAAGTTTTCCCTCAGAAAGAAACCAAGGTTATCGAACTAGTAGGAGATGAAGGCCACATGAAGGTTGTTGGTGGAGGAGTGTAGTGCGGCGCAACACCAGGATTCCGGCGCCAACGTGGAACCTGCACAACACAATCACAATACTTTGCCCCAACTTAACAGTGAGGTTGTCAATCTCACCGGCTTGCTGTAAACAAAGGATTAAACGTATGGTGTGGAGAATGATGTTTGTTTGCGAAGAACAACAGAGAAAGAGATTGCAGTAGATTGTATTATCAAATGTAAAAGAATGGACCGGGGTCCACAGTTCACTAGTGGTGTCTCCAATAAGATAAATAGCATGTTGGGTGAACAAATTACAGTTGGGCAATTGACAAATAGAGAGGGCATAACAATGCACATACATACCATGATGACTACTATGAGATTTAATTAGGGCATTACGACAAATAACATAGACCGCTATCCAACATGCATCTATGCCTAAAAAGTCCACCTTCAGGTTAGCATCCGCACCCCTTTCAGTATTAAGTTGCAAACAACAGACAATTGCATTAAGTACTGTGTGTAATGTAATCAACACAAATATCCTTAGACAAAGCATCGATGTTTTATCCCTAGTGGCAACAGCACATCCACAACCTTAGAACTTTCTGTCACTGTCCCAGATTCAATGGAGGCATGAACCCACTATCGAGCATAAATACTCCCTCTTGGAGTCACAAGTATCAACTTGGCCAGAGCCTCTACTAGCAACGGAGAGCATGCAAGAACATAAACAACACATATATGATAGATCAATTAATCAACTTGACATAGTATTCCATATTCATCGGATCCCAACAAACGCAACATGTAGCATTACAAATAGACAATCTTGATCATGATAGGCAGCTCACAAGATCTAAACATGATAGCACAAGAGGAGAAGACAACCATCTAGCTACTGCTATGGACCCATAGTCCAAGGATGAACTACTCACGCATCAATCCGGAGGCGGGCATGGTGATGTAGAGCCCTCCGGTGATGATTCCCCTCTCCGGCCGGGTGCCGGAGCGATCTCCTGAATCCCGAGATGGGATTGGCGGCGGCGTCACGGAACTTTCTCGTATCGTGGCTCGGTAATAGGGTTTCGCGACAGAGAATATATAGGCGAAGGGCAGAGTCGGGGGACGCCGAGGGGCCCACCCCATAGGGCGGCGCGGCCAGAGTTGGGGCCGCGCCACCCTAGGGTGTGGCCGCCTCGTCGCCCCTCTTCGTCTCCTCTTCAGACTTCTGGAAGGCTCCGTGGAAAATAAGACCGTGGGCTTTTGTTTCGTCAATTCCGAGAATATTTCGTGTAGGATTTCTGAAACCAAAAAGCAGAAAATAGGAACCGGCGCTGGCATCTTGTTAATAGGTTAGTGCCGGAAATGCATCAAAATGATGTAAAGTGTATATAAAACATGTGAGTATTGTCATAAAACTAGCATGGAACATAAGAAATTATAGATACGTTTGAGACGTATCAACGCAGCATATCCCAGTTCATGCCTTGGTGGATGGTGACACCATACTCGAAACCGCAGAGGTCGATCGCCATGGGGCCATGCGACGATGGTGTCGATGGCGGTGGTGACAGGAACGGTGGTGGGTGAATCTGTCCTCTCCCACCACTCCTTCCTCGGTGACCATGGTCTCGGACACACCCACGGCCCGGAGGCCATCCTAGACGCCCTCCCCTCAATCATGTGCGACCAGCCATTGCTACGAAGATGCCTATGGCGGCGGTGGTGGGTAATGAAAGAAGTGAGGTTGTGGAAGAAAATAGCCTCCGCTGGCCTGCTTAAAAGGGCTAGAGCTTTGGATGTCGGCGCATAGAATGAAACGACGATATTGATGAAGGGCAGGCGACTTTCGCAGTGGGTGGGCGGTGCAGCCAGAACAATAGCGCATGCGTCGTGTGGCGCGGCCAGAGCAGGAGCGGCAGGGTCATCCTACTTCCATTGATGGCTAGAGAAAGAAGGGCATTGGGCCGCTGCCATGCGGGCCCTCGGTCCACGCGGGCGGACACGTGGGTTACGTGCGCTGTCCGTGTCGATGCATCAGTTCCCCAAATTTGATGTGACGATGGGTCATGACTGACGGGTCGTTCCATTTGGGTCGTTCGCTGGAGCGTGTGTGGTCTGTTCGTCTGTGAGAGCGAATCGATTCGGACAATCCATGACCCAGAGAATAGGCTCGCTCGTGAGAGAGCAGGAGGATAGGTCAACCGAGTTGTTAGGGCATGTACAATGGGGTGATGTCAGCCTTCCCTTACGCTTGCCACGTTGGATTTTTGCTTAGTTGGCAGAGAGAGAATGAAGGAAGAGAAGGTTGTCTTCCCTTAGCTAAGGGATGATCTCTTATGAAATAAGAGAAGGTTATTTTTACCATTGTACGACTTGTCTTCTCTTAAACACATAATTTCCTACTAAAAATAATTAATTATTATTTATTGCAAGGGATGACAATAAGAGATAATGCATTGTACCTATTATATTTATCATCCTCTCTAGATGACATGGACTACTAAGAGAAAATGCGGCTTCCCTACCATTGCACATGCCCTTAAACCCCGCGCGTGTCCGTTTGCATGCAGTTGTAGGTGGCAGCAGAAATGGGCCACTTGGGGACATCAAGTAGGGCCGCTGGTGCGTGGGAGACGAGTGTAGCGCACTGTGGATTCTTTAGAAAAACAACGAGACGTTCTTTAACAAAAATCAAGCACTAATATCGACATAAAAGGAGAACTTCCTCTATAGTGAGACAGACAAAATACATCCTCCCTTCCTAAAATAGTGTTAATTTTCGTAAAGTCAAACAATATAAAGATTAACCAAAGTTTATTTGAAAGAAAACTCTGCCCAATTAGCATTTGGTTCATACGGTTGATTTTGTAGCGATAAGAGCTACTATAATATATCTCAGCTGAGGAGGGTTTTAGCAAGATCACATTGAAGTTTATAGCACTTGTATGAATGATCTAATTCAATTCCATCGGCTTAAGTGAAACTTCAGTCTCCGTGATAAGTTTATTTGAAAGCGCGAAAATTTGCCGGATTTTCTATGCATGAATGCAATGCACACATCTTGTTCCTCTCTTTTGTAACCTCAAATCTTGGGATGTTACAGCTGAGGAGGTACATGACTTCATGCCTATCAGCCTTATCCATGGCATCGCCAAGCTAGTGGCGAAGGTGCTAGCGAACCGTGTCGTTCCTATCCTCCCTCAGATGGTAGGGGTGCAGCAAAGTGCATTCGTATATGGAAGATGTTTGCATGATAAATCTATGATGGTACAAGGGATAGCGTGCAAGCTTCATAGAAGCTCAACCCGGGCGGTTCTACTGAAGTTAGACATAACCAAGGCCTTGAACACAGTGGATTGGGCTTTCCTTATAGAGGTCCCAAGGAAGCTAGGCTTCGGCAAAAGAATCTTGGCCTGCATTGTTGCTCTACTCTCCACGGCTTTGACACGTGTTTTGCTTAACGACACTCTGGGTTCGTGGAATGCCAATAGGTTTTGCGGCAAGGGGATCCCCTATCCCCGCAACTCTTCATCTTGATCATGGATGTCTTGCACTTGATGACTGTGAAGGCGTCAAGCAAGGGGTTGCTTACCCGGCCCACTAGCACCATCAGGACTGCGCCACCCCACTTCAATCTATGTGGATGAGGTCATGACTTTCTTACGTCCCACTGTGCTGGACTTAAGAGTCTTCACTGCGATCGTTGATGACTTTGGTGCAGCCTCAGGCCTCTACACCAACATGGACAAGTGCTCGGCAAATCTCATCTGATGCACTGGTACCGACGAGGCTTTGGTGGCCCAAGAGTTACGATGCCATGTGGTGCCCTTCCCCCTCCGGTTCCTTGGGCTGCCCCTGACATTGAGAAAACCGAGTGCGACACAGCTTCAATATCATTCGGTTACATTCAAGAGATCCAATCTAAAGTTGTGACCATGTAGGTGCCTTATGTATCTTTAGTTCTTTACCATTGTAGACCAGTCTAACATTAAATTGTTTCATAAGTTATTCAATCTACAAAGAGATATATATAATTTATAGTTTATTACAGATATGGAACATTACATGTTGTAAACATATTTGAGTTGACAAGGTACATTTTTTCCATCTAGAAGCTAGAAGCTCATGCTAAGCATCTTTAGACTGAAAGATAAAAATCTGAAGAGAAACGTACAATAATAAAAAAAATGTGTTATCAAGTTTGGCACACTGATCGATAATACATTTAAGGAGGTTGTGGCAAGAGTGTATAATTAGGTATATTTATTGGTATACCATTCGGCTAAAATAAAAGAATTTAAGGTTAAGACAATGTATCCATGAAATAAGCTACAGTAAGTTCACATAAGTTGGTTCATCGCACAAGCCTCATGCTTGGATCACAAAACAAAAAAGAGGGTTGTGCGCAGCATACAGTAATATTGGATTGATTTTAGATTTCAACGAACGATTTAGCTAAGACATATACACCCTATTCAACAATAATTGTTAGTAAAGTTGTTGCCCTTAAGAATTATCAACCACTAAATTTTCAATAATTTAGAATCTACTGATTGTCTAGACTCGCATACATGTGCACAAGAAAATATTGGTAAACAGTTATTAAACAGAAAATATTGGTAAAACAGTTATAAATGAAATATTGGTATCAAATTTTCTTTAAAGGTCATTTCTCCAAATATGAAGAAATACACTGGGCACAAATATATTATAAACCTAGGATACCCAAATTATTTATATCCATGGTAAATTTCATTGATATATACTTTATTACCTCCAAAAGAATAATAAACAACTGACTGATACTAATACCTTACCACAAAACAGATCTGATTGGAAAGAGGAAGGTACATCCCTTCCCTTACCTGTGATAAGCAAGACTACTTTCAAAGCCTAGGTAAGGCCAGAGTCCAGCAATCCAACATATGCTGGTCGGCTGGTCGCTGCTGCCACGGGTCTACCCAATCTGCATAAATCATGCAGGTCATATGGAGGCAGACCTCGACCTATAACCCTGAAACTTGAATAAGTAGATATGATGTTAAACTAAAGATGGGCATGTAGCAAAATAATACAAGAAAAACACTAAGAAAGATGCAGTGTACCTTTGATATGTGCACTGACTGCTCCATAGTGCATCCATGGGTCGATGAGTACGATTGATTACGATTTGGATAGTCCACAACAAATTTAATGGCACATATCAATGGAATTTGGTTGTGGACCACCCACCCACTGTGCGCCAACGCCTCGGCCTCGGCACGGCACATCAGTTAGCCACAACTGTATGTCCTCATCTTCTAGCCCTCCTCGTGCCTCTCCTTTTCTTCCCCTCCTTCGCCTGGTCGGACCACGACACTACGTGCTCGCCAAGCTCAAGGCCATTCCTCATGTTCATACTCATCCCTATCCCAGATTCCGACCGGCCATCTCAACCTAGAAAGGATGTCGGAACATCTATCAAGCCATGGGATCATTTAAGTTGTGACTCACACAACTTCTACTTACCTAGTTACATATCTTAGGCATCTATACAAAACACATTGAGCTCCCTAATATCTTTGTCGGCTAGAAACTACAATATTCGTTGCTAGTAATCATGAACAGTAAGTGAAGAAGCAGAAGGTCTCGTCCAATCCATTAGATGCTTTGATATGTGCTAATTATCATGATTGTCAATTTAAGAAAGCCACTAGGAATCGGATGCCGATCCTTGGCTTTCCATCGGACTAGTGCCGAACCGCACGATTGATTTTGTCTAGAGCGTGCAATTTGCTTGCATGCAGAGCCAGCAAAAGGCGCTTCAATTTGCTTGCATGCAGCGCCATTACTACTAATGGCAATTTATTACTTTCCTAATAAGAGCAAGTACAATAGAGTCCAGTCAGATGGCTATAAGACATTAAATAATATATCTTAGATGATTGGAGGAGAGAGAAGGGGAGAGAGAAGGGGAGAGAGAAGAGAGATGGGCTACTATGCAATAGCCAGCTCTTGCACGTGCTCCTAGGCACATTGTGAGAGTGAAATGTGGGCCATGTGTTAGTAAAGTAGTCCATTCTTATAACCAACTATTATACATGTTAGCTATATGGTGACTACAAATGACATGACATCTTGTTATAGTCAACAGTTGGCTATACTATTGGAATTGCTCTAAGTGCTCTTTGATTCACGAACAAACTGCCAGCGCCATGGAATTTGCTTCCATATGAAGAAATTTTATTTTCAATTGTATAGTCCGCTTGGTTGCTTCCATGTGAAGATATTTTGTTTCCAACTGCAGTCCGTTTGATTGTCGTTGAGACTTAATTTTGCCCCCAATACAAATACTAGTTTTTTTTTTCTCTCAGACAACACGATAGTTTGATATATCTTGTTTATGACATAGAAAAATATGCTTCAAAAGATCAAAGATTGCCGCCAATACAAATACTAGTTTTTTTTTCTCTCAGACAACACGATAGTTTGATATATTTTGTTTCTGACATAGAAAATATGCTTCAAAAGATCAAAGAGTTTGCTTCCGTGTAATACTCGCGGAGCCAGGAGTACAAAGTTGTGATATCATACATGTATTTGTATATATTTTGTAGTATTTTTTTGCATGAATTTAGCCTATATGTGAAGTTTTCGCCAAAATGATATGTAGTCAAACTACACAGCAGGCCTGTGGATCCGTCATATATTGCTTCCAATGAGATATAGTTGTTCTACCAACAGTGATTCCCAATAGAAAAGGCTTTGCTTCCAATGGTCGACGAGGCTGCTTCCAACTTAACCGGAGATTGTGTCGATCAGTTTTTAAGTTTCCAAGGTAGAAACAATGTGCTTCCAAGGACCAAATGAATGATTTGGTTTACCATTAAATTGCTCCCACTGGTAAAAATATATTAGTTTCGATCAATAATGCTTCCAATAGAGATTATAATTTGCTTCCAAATAAATATCACTTGCTCGGAATGGTATCAGAAATTGGTTCAATATACAACATGGATGGATCATGGCAGGGATTAGATTTTGTTCCATTTGGGAAGAAGTCCATTGTGTTCTGCTGTGTTGGCGATGGCATAGGAGTGCCATGCCGACAAGCCACAAAGCATGTGTTCTACCTGGTCAACGATAGTGAAGTCACACTTCATGTTGTCGAGACCAAGGAAGTATGGTAGCTCGGACTATGCTTGCGTAAACATCTATACAACCATGCAGAGGAGCATCAAGTAGGAGCAAGACATTAGAGTCGTGACTGACAGCTTTGATAGTCTCGTCACCGAAGAACAACAAAGTAAATATGGTTTTTTGCGTGAAGGGTGAAGGTGGTCTATGCGGTGAGGTTGTTGCTCGAGACATATTTGTAGATCTGGATCTGAAACCTTCACGATTTTGAAGATCGGTCCTGCAAAAAAAATTGGATGGATGACATATTTGATGATTGTTGACAACTAGCTAGGTAGAAGCAAACATTACATATGAAATTAACTAGGAATCATGACACGTTGAAGCATCAAATCTTTAAATACAACATAAAAGAAAATGGCATTCGCTTCCGTTGAATACGAAATTTGCTTCCATGAAAATTGTGTGGCACTATGCCTGTATAGAAGCGACACGATCTGTAAGCGCATGGAGACGGCCTAGGTGACGGTTGCTGTGCAACCATATTACTAGCACGCAGAATCGTGGAAGCACCTGTGGATGATAATAGAAGCTGAACGGCAGGCCGTCGAAGCACCCGCGCGGAGGACGCAGTGGAGGCAGCATCGGCTAGGTCCGTGGAAGCACCAATGAACGACGAACGCCAGGGCCGTCGCACCCGGGCTGACGACGTAGTGGAGGCAGCATCAGCCGGGCCCGTGTAAGCACGCGTGCACGACGGTAGAAGCTAAAAGTTAGGACCGTCGAAGCACTCGTCGACAACCATACAAGCGCGATGCCAGGGCCATCGAAACACCCACGCAGTAGAGGCAGCCTACCATGGGGCGCTAGATGCATGTTGCATCAGATCGCAAGCATACACCGCATTGACACTGTTGCCAGCAAAACGATGCGTCGCCTCGGCCAGACTCCATGCGCCGCAGCTAGAAGACCCCGTCGCCATGGGGCGCTGGAAGCAACCTAAAACCAACAGCTTCGGTCTGATTGGATCCTTGACGGCCTGGCTGTGCCGCCTCTAACTGCTACTGCACCGGCAAGTGATGGCCCCGACGGCAGAGCTTCAAGCGTGTGTATCACGTTCGATTCCTAGCATGTAGAGGCGGAGGTGGAGGCGTCATGTGATGGTAGGATGCAGCATGGAGAACAGAGACGCTGCGATGGCGTGGAGAGCAGAGGGATGACGATGAAAAAGTTGCGAGGTCTGCAAGGATCGATTGGGGAGGTGTTTTGGGGAGTAAATTTGGGGAGTGATTTGGGGAGGCGTTTTGGAATGTACATGCACAAAAAGAAGAATCAAAACAAAGCCTTTGGATGAAAAGAAGATGGACGGCGTGCGAGTGGTCCGATGATTTGTTAGGAATGGGACTCAGATACATAGTATTTACCTTTAAGAAATGGGAGCCCGGTGCTAAAATATCAATAAGATATAGTTAGCAAACCTGTTCACACCTTGAACTTCCAAAGTAGTATCTAGCTAGTAAAAATATGTACTGACAGGTCAGGTCTACAATCATTTTAATTAGTTCAGGTTGGGAAATTCAATTCGGCTCCCGGGTGCGTATGCTCCCTCTACCAACAAAATATATTTTGAAGTGTGAAAAAAATTTGACAAAAAAATCTACATGTACATCTCCATAATATATGTGTATGCGTCAAGTTTCACAAAAAAATAATATTTTTTGTGGCCTATGTAAAAAAGAGAAAACTTATCCTGAGAAAAGCATTGTTTTCAGCACTGAATTTTGTCTTTTTTACACACGTCACATGATAAGTTCATTTTTTATGAAACGACTTTGTAAGAGCGTAGCACATGAAGATGTACGTGCGAATTTTTTGTTTTAATTTTTTTTAAACTTAAATATGTGTAAGATGCATTTCAAAATATAGGGAGCATATGCTCCCATGTTCCAAAACATCACTCCCGTTCAGGTTCTCATATCTTTTCAATTGGTCCAGGTTCTTAAAAAGATAATACATTAAAAAATTATGTTATTTTCAATAGATAGTCAGACTGTTTAAGAGAAATGCATGCCTGATGATTTTAACATAAATGCATCCATTCTTTCAATCCTCCGCGAAATTGCAAGGCAGTAAAAAGGCCAGAAATGCTGCGTCATTATTATTACATGCGCTCAACTTTTCAGTATGGTGTAAATCAGACATAAGATATGAAAGATTAAGAAAAAACAATACAAGGTCCATTTATCACTCAGAGATGCAGCATGCATGATATTAGAAGTCAATTTTTCTTTTAGCAAGTCAATAGAAAACAACTGATTCGCAAGGGATAAATTGTGGCCTGACGAAATTGAAGAAAAGTGCGGTGCAAGGATTACCAAAGTTTTTGCTTCTAGAGGATGGTCGCTATCGATGCCGTCAAATACAACTGATCAAAAAGCATGTTCATGTATTAAAAAAACCAATACATCAGCAAGGTTAACACAACATATTAGCATTATTTTCATATGGATACAACTGGAATAAACAAAGACATAATATCAGCATTTGTAGATACAACGTACCTACTGTATTAGCACCTCCAGATACAATTGCGAGTAATAAAAAAGATATGATATCAAAAATTACTATTTCAAAAATTTAAAACTTACCATTACTATATATATTGCCTGCAAGCTTCAAAATTATAGCAAAGATTCAATCATAGGGATTCCCAATCTGAGTTATAGGAGGTATAAATCAAACTTGCAGTCCTCACTGACCTCTTATTACGGAAGAAGCTCAGTGATACTGTCATCAAGCACAGAGGTTCAGGTCTTCGATCCGAGGGAAGCGTTTGCCTCCCGGATGGCACGGAGGAAGGCAACAGAGTCTGCGTCGTTGCCGACCGCGCCGAGGAAGGGCGAGAGCTTCTGCATCATCCCTTGCCCAATGGAGGAACAGCGGCTGCATCTCCAACCGCATGGAGAGGAACGGCGGAGGCAGCATCCTCGTCGCGAGGAGGGGCGGCGACGCATCCCTAGGAATGAGGGGAACGAAGGTGGTGCAGGCATTTGCATCCAGACAAGAGTGGGAATCCCAGCACACGGTGGAACAACATCGGCGGGTGGCAGCTGACCTGTGTGGGGCGGTGTTGTGGACATAAATACCTTAGATACGACTGAATACACTGCATGTAGAAATATTTACCAGGTGATTTCTTGTAATATTTTTATGTCATACAGAATAAGAATACTACATATCAATGTATTACATGCAGAATTATGAAGAACCTATATAAGTCATGAGTCAAAATGCGGGGCATGAACACAGTATATGCATGCATATACGAAATATGCATACATGCATATCCATCTAAGAATGTCCAGCCGTGGAGGATCATGCTATGCACATGGGACATATCAATCCATGATCTCCAAGAACTGAAAGGAGAAGATGACTGAGCAACTGATTAGTTGATTGAGACGCGAGGGATTTGTGTGCGTGAAGATAATGCGAATGACTCCTGCGATGATTTCGGGATTCAGGCGACGACCGTGTGCGGACACTGAATACCGAGATGGGCGGACCTTCGCGTGCGGGACGAAGAAAGGCAGACCATCGCGTCGGCAGGAAACCTTCTCATTTGTTGTGCTTGGCCCATCCGTGTGTGGGGCGAAGCAGAGGAGCGGGACGAAGCTGACGACGTACCATGCGATGGATTGACGACGGAACGTCTTCCCTCTTCTTTTAAGTAGTAGAGATAGAGATTATGAGCGGTACCATCCATAAGACAGAGAAACTGTTGCCTGCCAAAACCCACCGGCGAGCAGTGGTTAAGCAACACGAAGAGCTGGGAGGCTTCCAAGGCTGCAGGGGGCCCTGGTCCCTCGACGTCGTCCCGCAAATGTTCCGGCACACGTCCTAGCGGTTGCAAGGCGCACCTGACCTATACCTGGTCAGGAAGGTGTTGATTGCTTCGATTAGTTTCTGCATGGCACACGTAAACATTAAATACGAGCCCAATCGGCTCTCAGGTTGCCCTGGATCGGCTCACAAAGCCGATCGCCCCATGGTTCACGCTGGTTAACGATGACATGGGGCTCTGCTTGATCAGTATAAAGTTAAACTAATCTATGACAGTTTAGGGTTTTCACCGTATGATCGGAACATCCTACGCGTAGTTGAGCCTAATAGACACGAAAGATAATGGAAAACTAACCCTAAAAGAGGCCTAAAAACCAACATCATGTTAATTCCCGGAACATCCCTCTTAGGACTAACAAACCATACCTAACGCACTACCGGATCGTTCAACCCGTTTGCAAGGCCTAACCATACGGATATTAAACCAATCCTTGAAGAATCAAGGAGCAACTATAACGGATCGGATCTACTAAACAACGAACAAGCAGGACGCTGCCCTTACACCTGGATAGGTGTAAGGGCAGCTAGATATCGAGGGACGGCATAGCTAAGCAGATATGCGTAAGAAAAGCATATATGCAAGCCCCAAAACATCTATGATAAGTAGTTCTACTCGCCATCAACAACGCTTCAGCACGAGCAGCACAAGGTAAGCGAATAAGTGTGCTGCCTAGATCGTAGATGCGATCTAGGCAGCATGATGCTTACCCGGGAGAAACCCTCGAAAGAAGGGGTGGCGATGCGCCTGATTTGTGTTTGTTGTGAACGTGATTGTCCTCCTTTTCCGATAACCCTAGATACATATTTATAGTCCAAGGGACTTTCTAATTGAGGCGTGCACCTAACCGTGCACGAGTTAACTCTATCTTTTAATTCTAAACCAAGATGCGATCTACTATATTACAGATACATGGGCAATTAAGCCCAAACTATTCGCACAAGGCCGCTTCAAAGATGCTCCACGCGTGTATCCTTCAAGCCCATCTTCACTTACGGCCCATCTCCGATTTGGCCAAAATCAGTGATAACACATGCCCCGGTATTGGCAATGATAATTTCGAAACCACTCTGTCTCTTTTTCTTGAAGGGTCATGTCGTGGCAGGAGAATCGTCGCAGTATTTCTTCATCATGATACCTTGCCTTCTCAACTTCTCTCCACGATTTGACAGTTTTGGCACCACATCCTCGGAAACTGTTCGAGCATTGAATCTCCAATATATCTCCTTATATTTAACCGCATCGAACAGTTCACCTCTTCATCCCCTTGCTCCAAACCAGCCGTCAGCCAAAAACCCTCTCCCTCCAGAACCATGTCTTCCTCTTCCTCCTCTTCCGCTTCTCTCCAATCCTCTTCCTCAAGCGAGTTGATCCCAGAGCACAACCAGATGGAAGCGTACAATAGGCGCGCTCCCGAGCATTGGGATGAGCAGGAGTTTGACTTCGACTTCGTGCCAGAGGGCCGACCCGAGGACCTCGTCTGGTCAGATGGCGACATGCCTGACTGACGGGGAAGATGACCTCCGGTTCCTGATTGACGGAGAACTGGAGGCGGAGAGCGACAGCAACGACCCTCCCTTCCGGGAAAAATTCACCTCCTCCACCAAAGAAGAAGAAGAGGTCGATGAAGACGAAGACGTCTCCTCCGACACGAAGAAAGAACAAGAGGACGACACCTCCTCCGACGAACCGCCACCAAAGCGCATCCGTGGCTGGGCTTGGTCAGATGAGGACGACGATGACGAAGAGGAAGAAGCCCCGCTGAAGGTTACAGTAGCAGCAACGAGGAAATCGTCGACAGCAGCAATGACGGCAGCTACCCCAGCGACGGCGAAGACGGCAACAACCCTTAGAGTAGGGACTTACTAGTATAAGATTAGCAGTAGCAATCTGTTCCCTTTTTGTTGAGCAATCGGCTTCTCTTTGTAAGAAATCACCTTTTTAATCAATGAAGATGAAGATGTTCTTCCAATTCAATTTCCAATCATCCGATTTCACCTCTTGCCATTTTCTGATTGTCAAAGGTGGTCAACGCCTTAATGAGACGACGGCAACGCATCAGTCCTTCTGGATAAATTGCGAGATAGGTTAATTCAGTTATCCCTCAAATAATAACCTGCAACCCTTGTCCCAACTCCGATCCTCAAACGGTAATCCTTAACCACTCCAAATCACCAGGGCAACCTTGCACAATCTTCCAGGCATCAAACCGAACCCAAGAAAGTATCAGGATGGTTCAGAACTTTCCTTGTGATGCTCTGTTCCCTTGCAGCAACAAACTGGCCCAGAGCCTATCAATGATAATGGCTCCCCCTTCAAACTCCTCTCACCAGCTCCGGTGGTTTCCTTCTGCAATAATTCACCACTGTTTTACAAACATTGTGGTGCAGAGTTAGCCGATTTCAACCAAAATCGGCTCCCAAGAGCAAAGGATCTTCAGCCCGCCCCCCGAGCCTCGACAAGGCGAGAACCGGTGGCTGCCAGGAAAACTTTGAAGGGCAAACACCCCTCTAGGCTTCAGTAGCCTATTAAGTCCAGTAATCCTGCTCTTGTAGACCTCTACCGAAGATAATATCAGCGAGGACATGCAATCCAGCCGACGAAGCTCCATCTTGGGCACCTCTGGGGACACCACCACGCAAAACCAGATAGATGTGCCACCATCGGCTTCCAAGAAAGGGTCAGCCTCCAACTCCCATCAAAACAGGACAGGAAAGCTTACGCACAAGGATTCGATGCACCACGAGGGCTCGGATGGACCAGCAAATCCCTTTCTTGAACCAAGAAGCTTCACGTGCAATGGCTCTCCAACTCCTCCTGGCTCAATTCTTGTGCTTTGCTGCTCAGATCGGCTCACCACCTCCAACGCCTCAAAGCTCTGCTTCCTTCATCCATTGAGATATTGGTCGAAAACTCCGAGGAGGTGAAGAACATCCTTGAAGAAATCCAGCCCCACGTCCCAATGACGCTGCAGTTGAAGCCAGGCCGGTGTACGTTGCTCTTCAGATCAAAGATACAGAAGTAGGTCACGCCCGTACTGGTGTACTCTGTGCCTTAGAGATTTTCCTTCAGTGAGGCCTGATCAAGTGGCAGCTTAAACTCTGTAATTCTAAAGTCGATGTCCAAGCATCGGCTGTGCTTAAATTTTTTGTATTTTCGATTTTTTATTAGCCGATCGATTTCATGAATCGGCTTCCCCTGGGTACATATTTCGTGGCCTTGTACCTTCTACCTTCTCTGTGTGTATGCCCCCCGAGCCGAATCCTTCAAGTGATTGAAGATATCGGCTTTTCAGCCAATTCAAGGTTGCCTCACCACTCACCATGCTAAATAGCACATCAGTGAACACGTGTGGTGAGAATAATTTTAGCCGATTGCTGGAATTGGCTTCCCTTGTAGTTGTCGATCCGACTATTTGCTGATAAATATTGGCCATGGCTTATCCCCAGGACCAATTTCGATCTCTTCTAGTCCATCACCTGCTGTAAACCCATACCCCAGCTTTCGATCGCCTGCTAAATCAATGATGAACACAGGCAGAAGGCATGTTGAGGCTTTTTGTGGCCGATTGCTGGGATCGGCCTCCTTTTCCATTGCAATGCTTAATGAGGGTTTACAACTTCTTGGTTCTCTGCTATAACGACGTGGCATGCTCGAAGTGAGATCCTTGTTTCTTATTTTTTTGGGCCGATCGCAGGGATCGGCCTTGCCACGTACGTACATAGACTTGGATCTTGCTACTCTGCCAGGCCAGTGGATAAGACCAGCATCACCCCATTTTTTGTAGCCTCGATGCGCTCACAGCCGTCCAGGTTGATTCCAGAGCGGCTCTTGGTCATTTGCTTCCCAGATGTTCATGGCAGCCAAAGAGATATCGATCGAATCATCCGCATGAACAACCTCCACTTCATCTCCATCCCATTGTATGATGCACTGATGCATTGTAGATGGGATGCAACAGTTAGCATGGATCCAATCCCTTCCTAGCAGGAGCGTAAGTGCTCTTGCGTCGACGATGAAGAAGGACGTAGGGATGGTCTTTCGTGACAGTTAAGTCCACGTTCAGAACACCCTTGGCTTCGACGGTTGGCCGTTGAAATCGCTTAGCGTGACGTTGGTCTTGATCAGATCTTCATTGGAACGTCCCAAACGTCGTAACATGGAGTACGGCATTATGTTGATCGTGCTCCCGTGTCAACCAGCATCTTGCGATAGGCTGCCCATTGATATAACCCTTCGGGTATAGGGCTTTCAGATGCCTGTAGCTCCTCTCTCGTGGCTTCTCAAAGATAACTGGTCGTGGCCCGCAATCAAAGTGCCACCGATACTTCCTCATCTCTTGGAGCACAAAACTCGACGGGAGAACGAACACCATGTTTGTATCAGCCGATGTCCCCGCATCGGCTTTTGTCTGCTTGGGTCGCCACACTTTCTTTGGTGGGCGAGCCTCTGTCTCCATGTTTGCTGAATTTTCACGGCCAGATCGGGCCGTGATTTCAACGTGTACAGGTACTGCGCCTCGGCTTCCTCCAAGTTTCGTAGCCGTTGCACTCTGCGCTTTTGGGAGTGGCTGAGTCCATCAGGACACCACCTTGGTCGGTGATATCTATCTTCTTCCTAAAGTCTTCATCTTGAGATGACTCAGCTCGTTTGTTCTGAGGTGGGAGAGGTCCTAGACACTTGAACACTGAAACTTCATTTGTTTCCTTCCTCTTCTGTTACATTCAGGCTTCTCGATTGTAGGCAATCGGCTCATTCCCGAGTCCCAGCAGTGTTTGAAGAAAGGACTGTTCCAATGCCTATCCATGTCCTCTTGCTCTCTTGACCTCCCTCTGGCGTGACGCTCATACCCTTCGTATCGACGGTATTTCCTGTTGTCTGCATCAGACCGACGATATCTATCATCATCTACGTCGTGGCGGCGACGTCGGTCGTACTGCTGCTCATATTTGTTGAGGAGATGTGCGGAAAGTGGCCGTTGATACCGTACGCTTATCACCTCTTCCTCGTCAAATACCGTCTGTCATCATGTTGGGGCCGGTGGATCGGCCTCCTCTTTATCTTTGCCACGGGACGACTCTCTGGCTTATCCTTGCCATGGCGATCCGCAAGCCCTGCCATGTTGATATCAAAAGAGAAACCTGGCTCTTATGCAGGCTGAGATCCACCATGTTAACGTCCGGAAACGGCTGTGTCAACTCTCATGGCAAACTGACCGAAGAGCAATCGGCCTTGTTCTATCGCCATTTGAATCTGTCCGCGCAAGACTTTGCAGTCGTTGGTGGCATGGGTGAACGTGTGATGCCATTTGCAGTATGGCCTGCCGTTCATCTCTTGTAACGTGGGGATTTTGTGGCCTTCGGGTAACTTTGTTTCTCCTTCAGCAGAAATCAAAAATTTGCTCCGTTTGGCTTAAATCAAAGACAAACCCTTTTGCAGCCCTGGTTGCTTCACCCACTTGCAGGACACGGGTTTTGCCCCCGAGTCCATTCAGCTACAGCGACTTCGATCTCCTAGAATCTTCATCCTCTTCCATCTCGATCAGGGCGACGTGCTTGAACTTGTCCTGGTACCATTCTGGGTGACGCTGTTCATACGATGTCAATTTCTGAACCATATGCGCCAACGAATTGTAGTCAGCTTGGAAGGTCACATCTTTGAGCGGCGCGACAATCCTGCTATCGCCACTCGACTGCTTCCTTCTCAGATAGGCGAACCGAATAACATCGGTTCCCGACGGTCTGAATCTCTGGATGTACTCGATACCGTCTCTCGCTCTCGCGAACCGGGTCAGATCGGCAATGCCGGCTTCGTAGCTTCGAATGGTATTGTACATGGAATTGTTCCTCCAGCTGCTTCCACGTCCGAACCGAATCTGGTGGCAATGAGGTGTACCGTCCAAAGGCCGGACCCGTGAGAGATTGTGAGAAGAACCTCACCCGCAGCTCGTCTTTGAGACCATGCCCAACCGTGCCAAATATCGGCTCACGTGCTCGATTGAGCTGGTTCCTTCGATCCACTGAATTTTGTGAAGTCGGGAGCCGATACTTAGGCGGTAGTGGGATTAGGTCATAGTCGTTGGGATACGGCTTGGAATAGCCGATCATTCTCTTCTTCGGCATGCCGAACTGATCTCTCATGATTGCGGTGATCTCATCCACCGTAGGAGCTGCAGAAGAAGCGTTCATGACTTATACCGGTGACATATTTAGCTAGCCACACTGTTTCTCTACTCCAGCTTCGCTTCCAAAGAACTACTCCTGTTCCGGCGATCCTCCTGGCTCCTTCCTGCTGTAACCTGGGTCATCCAGTTGTTGTAGTCCGGCATGTATGTGCACACGTATCCATGTGGAATCTCCTTGGGCGGCTCATACAGGAATTGGTAATCGCCAGGATCACCTCCAACCTTGTAGACGACGTACGCCGGTGAACCTTGTTGCTGTGGAGCTGCCATCGTGTACGGCAGTGGTGGCCTAGTATAGAGCGGTATCTCTCCTTGATGAGTTCCTAGAGCAGGTCCTGACGGAGAGTACTTGTGCTTCATGATTTCTTGCACCACATTGAGCGCGACACGCTCCAGAGTGTTCACCAGGCTCTCAGAATGCCGATGAAGAGAGTGAGCAACGGCATAGTTAATCTCCTGTCACAGGACTCTGGTACGTTCGTCCGAAGGGAGAGATAGATCTAGTCCCTCTAGCGCGCCTTCGGGTTGGAACCCTTTGAACTTGATCCCGTGCGAACGGGTTTTCTCAAAAGCACCGATGAGATCGGCTTCCAAGATGGACTTGAGATCATCATATTTCTTCTTATGCTCAGGAGGCAGATCTTCATACTTGACCGGTTCTTCCGCCATCTCGGATGTTGACGTGGTTGTTGCGAGATTGTCCCACCGGGCGTGCCAGAATGTGTTGCTTGCAAAACCCACCGGCGAGCAGTGGTTAAGCAACACGAAGAGCCGGGAGGCTTCCAAGGCTGCAGGGGGCCCTGGTCAGGAAGGTGTTGGATTGCTTCGATTAGTTTCCTGCATGGCAGACACGTAAACATTAAATACGAGCCCGATCGGCTCTCAGGTTGCCCTGTGGATCGGCTCACAAAGCCGATCGCCCCATGGTTCACGTCGGGTTAACGATGACATGAGGCTCCTGCTTGATCAGTATAAAGTTAAACCAATCTACGACAGTTTAGGGTTTTCACCGTATGATCGGAACATCCTACGCGTAGTTGAGCCTAATAGACACGAAAGATAATGGAAAACTAACCCTAAAAGAGGCCTAAAAACCAACATCAAGTTAATTCCCGGAACATCCCTCTTAGGACTAACAAACCATACCTAACGCACTACCGGATCGTTCAACCCGTTTGCAAGGCCTAACCATACGGATATTAAACCAATCCTTGAAGAATCAAGGAGCAACTATAACGGATCGGATCTACTAAACAACGAACAAGCAAGGCGTTGCCCTTACACCTGGATAGGTGTAAGGGCAGCTAGATATCGAGGGACGGCACAGCTAAGCAGATATGCGTAAGAAAAGCATCTATGCAAGCCCCAAAACATCTATGATAAGTAGTGCTACTCGCCATCAACAACGCTTCAGCACGAGCAACACAAGGTAAACAAATAAACGTGTGCTGCCTAGATCGCAAGATGCGATCTAGGCAGCATGATGCTTACCCGGGAGAAACCCTCGAAAGAAGGGGTGGCGATGCGCCTGATTTGTGTTTGTTGTGAACGTGATTGTCCTCCTTTTCCGATAACCCTAGATACATATTTATAGTCCAAGGGACTTTTTAATTCGGGCGTGCACCTAACCGTGCACGAGTTAAACTCTATCTTTTAATTCTAAACCAAGATGCGATCTACTATATTACAGATACATGGGCAATTAAGCCCAAACTATTCGCACAAGGCCGCTTCAAAGATGCTCCACGCGTGTATCCTTCAAGCTCATCTTCACTTACGGCCCATCTCCTGATTTGGCCAAAATCTGGTGATAACAGAAACAGAGGGTAAGCATGATAGCTCCATCCCTAATTTTCTTGCATATGAATGTGGAGAGAAGAAAAAAAACGGAGTAGTTTTTTCTCTACCTGTTTCGGGACAGCTTCACATCGTAAAAAATATTTATAGTGTCCTTTATACGCGTTTTGAGGACCCGATTTCTGTTAGAGATGCCCGTACCACGAACATTTAACTTGCAATTTAGATAGAGTCCTAGTTGAATGCCCGTGCGTTGCTACGGCTTCTTAAGTTATTTCTAATGACACACATGTGTATATAAAGAAAATAGCTACATAGTATTCTAAAACAATCTATTTTGCTACAACATAATTTGAAAAAACTATTATAAAGCAACAACCCTTGACTAAGATTTAAGTTTTCTCATAACGGCTTCGAGTAATACCTCTTATGTATCACCTAACGTGTCAAGTTGAATCTCATGGCATCCCACTTCTAGTTCATTTTCTGATTTTAATTTACAAGTTTGTATCTCTAGTATCAGCCCCTTCATGAAATGTAGCCATATAAATTAGAGTGCAATGCTTATTTAGCATGCTAAATACAAAGTAGGTGCATCAAATATGGACATAAAGAAACCATGATATATGTGGTTGCATTTACCACTTCCATGGAGTTGTGTGGTGGAGATGGTTAGCAGCTGCAACAGAAATGCCGACTCTACCTTCTTATTCTTCCTGGATGTTTTCTTCCTTCGCATTCTTCTTGGACGTCTTCACCTTTGCAATCTTCTCCGATGGTGTGCTCCATCTCCTTTAAATTTTTTACAAAAGAGAGTCATGAGAACTACCCTACCTCACACGCACTCATGGCCACAATCCGCAACAATCCATCTGTTGGTTTTGATTTCATTAAGCTATTTATAGTACAAGACTGGATATATAAGGGCTGATAACTACATGTAACTTTTGGATAAAATATATTTATATCACCATACCAATCCAGCATAATGTACATAAATAAGAACAAACATTTCCATATATTTTTTTCCTGAAAAAAATACTGAAACATTCAACATTGCTGTTTATAAATGGAGGAGAGATTTACAAAGTCACAGATACAATTACTCTACATGATCACCAACATCATGCCCATGTTTGGAACATTTGAACAAAAGAAAAATATTTTTATTTGATAAATAGAAGGTCTAAAACCAGTCTCCTTACATGTGGTTGCTCATTTTGAGGTATCTGCTTAGAATTGAGGGACAGTATAAAGAAGAATGTAAAGAATCGCTAAAGTTCACTTGAGCTCTATAGACAGTCCAAGATGAGAAACTCGAGCAATTTCAATATAGTTATTCTTACCGTGAACATCAAAGTGAGAAACAACGATTTAATATTTTACCCATACCTACCCTCTCCTACCTACCTGTATTCCCTTTATTTCGGTTGAGAACCTAGTAGGACTGTACATGTATTTCATATAGGCTGAGAAAAAACATATATCTAATTAGCATCAGGATTATGCAATTAAGTGTTCGCTAACTCTCATATGTTGTCAAGATATCTTCCAAACGACATACTCTTCGTGTATGAAACATTACACCTGGTAGATTTCAAAATCTGAAAACTAATCTAAAAAAATAACATATTATTACAAAGAATTTAATAAATTATTGAATTATTTCCAAGTAAAAAGGGAAAGACAAAGAGAGCATACAATCAATATATGTTATTGCCGTACATAGCGGTACTGCAGCCTGCCTCAGCAAACGATCTATGTTGTTGCCGTGCACTGTGGTGTGTGTGGATTCGCGGAGCCATGCGTGTGTGGCTTGTGAGCAATGAACTTGTACTGCTCTGGTACGGCCTCCATGCCGGCTAAACCTGTAGGTCGAAGGAGCTAGCAGAAGAACAGAGCCGAGTATGATAAGGCGAGATGTGAGGGTCGAGCAGCTGGCGTAGTCGTGGTCTTCAGATGCTTGGCCGTGCATCGCTCAAATAACCAGGCAAGGAAAATAGAGGGTCGGTAATAGGGTTAAAACGAATCATTGACTGACTATGCGTATTACCATCCTAAGTGAACAAATATCACTCACATCCTTGTAGCCGATCAGAGTATAGATGTTGGAGAGGTGGACATGGGCGATAGCCAAGGCGTCGGCGACACCTGCGCAGCTGCAACGACTATTCTGGTGAGGGGGTGAGGGGGCGACAGGTGAGTGGGCGGGGGCGACAGTGAAGGCGTTGGCGATAGTTGCGCTAGTGACGGGCGGCGGTGACAACGACCTCACTGGTGCGGTGGTGAACGTCTGCATTGGTGCGGTGTAGAAGGTCCACGCTGCGAGGCTTCAGAAAAAACCCACCATGCTCTCGCGACCCGCGCCGCCCCCCGCGGTGGCCGCGCCGCGCCGCCTCTGCGACCGCTCCCTAGCCCTCCTCCGGTGCTCTCCCCTGCCGCCGCCGTCGGCGTGCGCCGCCGGGCGTTGCCCGAGCGGTGCCGGCGGTGGCGGGGCGGACTCTACCCGTGGCGTAGTCGGGGGCGAGGGGGCCTTGGGCTGGCGGCGGTGGCTTTCGGCCGGCGGCGATTCGGTGCGGCGGTGTGGTTCCCGTGCGCCGGGTGGTGCGGAGATGCGGCGGCGCCGCTGTTAGCGGTGGATCAGCACGGTCGGGAAGGGCGGCGGCTCCAGCTCGGCCCAGATCTGGGCCCCTTTGGGCCCGGTCTTGGCTAGGGCGGGCCGGAGCTTCCCTGCTCGACGGTGGTGTTCCCTGGGCGCCGAGTTGGCGATGGCAGGGTGGTGGTGGCGCTACGGCCAGCTGTTGCAGCACGGCGGCGGGGACTTAGCGGGCCAGTGTGGGCCCAACCGGGCCAGTAGGGGCCTGGTTTGTCCCTGCTGCCATGTCCGGTCGGCAACCGAGCTCGCGGTTGGAGGCAGTTCCCTCCCCTGGCTGTGGTGCTGCAATCCCTGGCCAGTTGGCTCCCTCCTCCTCTTCTAGGCCTTGCGTCGATGACCATAGGGAGACGGCGAGGATGACGTCAAGACCGTGGTTGCTGGTGCTGGTGGCTGGGCGGGGCACTTCGGATCGACCGGGATGGTGGTGGTGGGGTTGGGAGAAATCCATGTTGGCTTGTCTGACACCGACACAGTGACGCCTGTGGGTGCCACCTTACCTTCCTGAAGGGGGTCGGGTGTACCCCCCTCCCCATTCCCTTCCGCGTACCGGGGGAAACCCTAGGATTAGTCCGGGCAACAGCGGCGTTGTCGTCGTTCCCCTTGCTGAAGGTGTTGTTTGGTATGCGGTGATTCGAAGTGCTAGGTGCGTGGTAGGACTTCTCCGGAGGGCGCAACGGTTGCGGGTCATTCTCGTTTTTTCGATCTGTCGGTGTCGGCATTCCTTTTCTCTTTCCTTTCTTTGTAGTTCCGTTTGGGCTTGGTTGTGCTGCGCCCCAGCATGCTTCTTGTATCGTGTGGTTGCTATATTAATATAGCGGGGTGAAAGCCTATTTCGAGAAGAAGGTCCACGCTGCTGCGGCTACGGTCGCCCTCGATGGTGCAGGGGCAACGGTTGGCGTCGACGAGCGACGGCGTTGGATGTGCAACGAAGTTTTGGAGAGAAGATTTTCTTTTCGAGCTAACGAGGGAGAACTGACGCGTTTGTGAGTGTTTGTGATTGAAGTTGTCATCCCAGATTATTTTAACGCTAATGACAGTCATTACTTGGTTGAGATTTTATGGATACATATAGGAAAAGAAGGAAGGAAATAATGATTTTATAGAGTAGTAACGAATATATGTTTTGATCTGGCAATTAGCGAGATGTGTAGTAAAGGAAGGAAAGCAATGACTTGCTTTGATCCGACAGTGAAGATGTTGAAAATAATTGGATGGTCAGGATGGTCGCAATCTTATTCACCAAAACGTTGTACGACCTATAACTAACTGCAATATAATAGTAATGATTTTCTTACCAGTGGGCTCAAATCACGGAAAACTAGGCCACCATCAGCTTTAGGCATTTTTATTTTCTCCCGACTGATCCCGTGCATTATGTTCTGGTTACCTGCCGAGGCCACCGATCGGTCGTTCAATTTCATTCTCTTTTTTTTCGAGAAAGGCACGGGGCACCCATATATAAGTTGCGTACCGCGCAGCCGTCGGTTTTTATATCCAAAAAATAAGAGAAAGAAACCCTACACAGGGCCTCTCAAATTACAACTCCACCACGCGGCGGGAAAAAGAAGAGGAGCAGATCGATTGAGCACCACCTTTGGACATGGAGACCGGCGGAGAGGCCGCCGGCGGGGGAGAATCCGAGAAGCGTACTCGTACGGAGGGAAATTCCGATGGCGAATCAGCCACGACGGAAGAGATCTCGGAGGGCGACGAGATCACGGATGACGAGCAGATCACGGAGCTCGAGGATGTCACAGAGGAAGAAAGAGCCAGGTGGGCCGAGATAGATCGGCAGATTGAGTGGAAGCTGTTATCCGAGGAGGAGGAGATGGATAATTACCGTCAAGACTGGGAAATTGGATACGCTCACAGGTTTGGTAGCTTCGATAAAGAGAGTGAGTCACTTGTCTAATTTAATCAGCGTAATTACTTGCTGCCTGCTTAGCTTTCTTCCTCTTTGGCAATCATGGAAAATCTAATTTAATATCATTCATCCTTTCCTTCTGAAGAAAAAAAAATCGGTTTTCTGGGTCATTTTCCTTTTAACGAAGAAATTATTCTGTTTCTTCTTCTGGTCTGAAACGATCGATGCATGGGATGTCACACAATGACCTATCTCTCTTAACACACACTTTGCTTGCTTGGATGGCGTATGCAGCGGAGTTGAGTTCCATGGTCAGTACATACGATACCTCCGTCGATGCTTGGGCCGAAACCGCCTTGCAAGTCTACTCCATCAAAGTCGAGAAGGCAAAACTCAGGTGGCCACTTCATGTCTATGGCATGGTTGATATCCGAGACGCTGTGGATCACAGACGCAACATTCTCTTCAATCGCAAGAGGGATAACTGCCAAATCATTACAAAAAATGTATGCATTTCCCCTTTTGATTTCGTTTTCCCTGCTTAGGGTGGGGCTGATTGGTTGCGCCATCATGGTTTTTTACTCATAAATACGATGATTGATTGCAGGATCCGTACCTGTTGCTGACTGGCCCGTCTCGTGCAATTGTGTTCCTTGACCCGGCTGTGTTTGAAATCAATCTTAAAGTGAAGGGAGAGTTTTTTTTAGATAACAGGCATTAAATGCCCAGCCTTAAATTAATAAGACCACAACAGTCAGGTTCACAGTTATTACAACACAACGACCCAAACCGATCCAAACCAGATGCTAAGGAGATTACATGCCTCATCGGGCAACTAAACAGGACATATATCAGAAGGTGTTACACAGGCGACCGCGCACAGCACACAGATGAGACAGGTAGGCGATGCTTCAGTGCTACGGTCAGGACGCTTCAAGGCTTCAGTTTCTTGGTTTCATGGAGGCGTAGAGCTCCCGCAGCTCGCGCTCCAACCAGCTCAGCCCCTCCTTTTCCCTGCCTTTGAACTTGGGCTTCCAAAGCTGCATGAAAATCACACATTTGTAGATGAAGTCAGCGGGGTGGTTAATAATTTTTCTTTCAATAGTGAGTTTATTACGGATGGTCCAGAGCGCCCAGGATTGCGCTAAGAACAGGACCCAAAGGATGCGGCGGGAGTAGCCCGCAAAGCCAGAGAGGATAGCATGGAATTGTGCAAAGTTAGCTGGTCTCCAGTTACACCCAAGTAACTGGCGCAGAACAGCCCAAGCAAACTGAGCAAGGGAACAGGTAAAGAAGATGTGGCTTGCATCCTCCGGGGCGCCGCAGAGGGAACAGCCACCCGCAGAGGGGCCGTGGCGAGTGGCGATCTGAAGATTGGAAGGGAGTTTATCAAGCGCCAATTGCCAGGAAAAGATTCTTATCTTCAGGGGCACCTTGGACTCCCACATGTCCTTGAAATGGGCCACCGACGCGCCTTGAGACAGTTTGAAATAAAGCGACTTGACAGAGAAACTGCCAGAGCCGTCGAGGTGCCAACGAATCTGGTCCAAACCGGGAGAGAGCACCACCCCCTCCACCAAAGTACACAGGTTCCTCCACTGGATAGTCCCTTCCTGGTCCAAGGAGCGACGAAAACGGATGGCTAGCCCCTCCCCTTGTAAGGCGTTAGCAACCGAGATCGACTCATCGTCACAAATAGCAAAGAGGTGCGGGAATGCCTCGTTGAGCGGTCTAGAATCAATCCACCAATCCCTCCAAAAACTGGTGCGGTTCCCATCCTTAACCAAGTGTTTAGCGCCAACTTTAAAGAGGTGCTTCACTCTATGAAGGCTTTTCCAAAATTGCGATCCCCCGTGGCCATTTCCACTGAAGATGTCGTTGGCATCGTGATACTTGGCCCTAAGGAGCCTAGCCCAAATAGAATCTTCCCCTTGGTAAAGTCTCCACACCCATTTGAGAAGCAGGGCTTGATTCATTTTCTTGGTGTTGAGCAGACCAAGCCCCCCAAGCTCCTTCGGCCTGCAGACCGTGGGCCAATTGACCAAATGGTACTTACGTTTCGGCCCCGCGCCTTCCCAGTAAAACTTGGATCTGTGAGTGTCGAACCTCGCATGAATCCCATCATGGAGGAGAAACAGCCCCATGGCATACATAGGTAAGTTGTCAAGGCAAGCATTGGAAAGAATAAGGCGTCCACCCGAGGACAGAAGCTTTCCCAGCCACGGTTCCACCTTGACCGCCAGTTTTCTCACCAGAAAGAACCACTGTTCCAGGGTTAACTTGCGATCCGAGATGGGCATCCCTAAGTAGATGAACGGGAATGACCCCAGCTTACAGTTGAGCTTATTGGCCACTTGGTTCTGGACCGTAGCTGTCTGACCCAAGACGATCACTTCGCTCTTGTGATAGTTGATTTTAAGACCCGACATGTCTTCGAAGCACATGAGGAGGAACTTCAGGTTTGCAATGTCTTCCTCGGAATACTGAATCAGAATGAGCGTATCATCCGCATATTGGAGGTGGGAGATTCCCCCAGGAATAAGGTGCGGGACGACCCCGTGTATGTGTCCCGCCCTCCCTGCAGCCGAGAGGATCGCGGATAAGGCTTCCCCAATGAAGTGAAGGGAGAGTCTGAAGATAAAGAAGCTTTGATCCATCAAACTTACTGGTGCAACGGCGGCAGTCGTCTTGGCGTTATGAGCTGCTCCAACAAGCGTTGCAAAATAAACTTGAGCTTTATGGAGCTTGAAGAAACGGTTCAGGCCACTGTCGTGAGTGTCCAAATTATTGGTGGGTCATGGCCCAGTGATTTCGCAGGAAAAGTCTTTTGCCACGATGGCTCCTCTCCGGAACAAATTGTGTTGCTTGATTTTCCAGATGGGAAGAACCCACCGGTGGATCAGTCTGGTAACCTTGATCTGTCAAGGCGTGTTGTTTCAGTAAATGTGCATAATAACATGACAGTTTCAGTAGATGCTAGTGAAAGTAGATGTGCTGTCGTGTTCACTCCCGAACGAGGCGGCCTAACTGAGAGTGAATGCGATGTTGATGGCCACTGTCGGGTCAAGATTACAGTCGCTTGGTCTCTACTTGTTGTCTTGGTGTGACAAAGACTCTATTCCGGTCATGAGGGAACTGCTCTAATGGAACCAAAGGTGTCGTGTGTTATGTTACGTGGAGCTCAAGCGTGAATGGTACTATCAGCTATTATACCCTTGACGGTAGGAGGCCAGCAGGGTTTTCGAACCCTGGCAAATCCGCTTACTAAACCCCAAATTTTTGAATATTTTATTTGAAAATTAGTAAAATAGAGATATAGATACATGAGAAAAACTCTCTAACAAGATCGTGAGAGCGATGGTACGGTCTGAGAGCCGAGGTCTAGAGGGCGATGGCCTGGCAACTGGGGAGTCTTGGTCGGCGCCGGTCAAGATGCTCAGTTCTCTGGCTCCGACGCGACGGGCTTCAGCAAAGGACCCCGTTAGGTTCGGCGGCAGGTTCTGGGCCCTCGCCGACCGGTCGGAGGAGGAGTAGAGTGAAGGTGAGGAATCGTGGGATTCATGTGAGGAGGAGCTTGGGGGCACCTCTGAGTCCGGTGACACCTCGAGAAGGCCGCCGGCGGCGGCGACGATGGAGGGTTTCATCGCCAGGGCAGAAGAGCTAGGGGCTCTCTCCGCCACGGTCGCCGCCACGCACCATTCACGCCGGGGGGTGGAGGTTCTCGCTTTTCCTCCTTTGGTTCTCGATCTGGGAGGAGATGACCAAGCCACGGCTCTGCGGGGCGGGCGTGGCCGATGCGTACGGAGGAGGCCGGTCAAGTGTTGTTTCGTCAAGGGAAGCGGCCAAGTTCACGGCGACTGCGGCTGCTGGCGGCGGTTCTCCAAGGGTTGGGGATGTCCGTCCCGACCACGAACCGTGGGCCTTGCTGGCTGCGGGGCTAGGGCCCAATTCGTCTGTTGGGCCGCTCGCTTCCGAAGCTGACTCGGTCGCTTCTTTGGTTGAGCTGGGCTGACCTGACCCTACCCAGCCGGGCATCTCCCTCGCTGGCCCATCTGTGGGGCCTGCTAGCCCATCACGGCCTGTGCCAGGGGAGCGGTCAGTGAGGCCAAGTGTGTGGATGTGGATGCCGAAGGGGTCGCGTGATCCACTTTTAGGTTTTCCAGCCACTGGAAGGGAGGTGTGGCGGCGCAAAGGAGATTTTTGATTCCTCCACCGCATCCCAGATCCACCGCCTCTCTCTCGGCCCTTCGCGGAGGTGGTAGCCATGGATCGTGGGAAAGGTGACTGGAGATCCAACAAGAGGAGCTACGAGGAGGTCTCTCGGGAGGAGGGGAGGCGTGACGAGGGGAGAGGAGGTTCCTGCAGGAGCGGGGGCAAGCGAGCCAGCGCAGAGGTGGACAAGGCCAAGGGCAGGGGCAAGGTGACGTCCCCTGGGCTCCGCCGCCGCCATGGTGGAAGGAGCAGCAGAAGAGGGAAGACCGCAGAAACAAGAAGAAGGAGGTTGCGGCTGGGGCAAGGGCGCTCGAGTCACAACAGCGCGTGGCTCGCGATCCTCGGGGGGGGGGGGGTCAAGCCTGAGCGGGCTGGAGAAGGGGAAGAAGCAGCCAGGAAGCAAGGCGGCTGGGTCGGCAGCCAATTCCAAGGAGCCCGGGGAGGTGCTCTCGGCGGAAAATCGACGGGGAATGCTTCAAGTGCGGGCGCACGGGGCATTTCCAGGCGGCGTGCACATTCGAGCCGCCGTGCGTCTTGTGCAAGACCGAGCCATGTCTCGGCCAATTTTCCGTCCAGGGGCAACACGCTCCGGCTACATACAATGGGACATGCCTTCGTTGGCTACGGCTTCTACTGCCTGGAGATGGATCCGGTGCTGGTGGAGGAGAGGGCCACCACGGTGATCTTCCCAGCGGTGATCAGCTTCAAGGAGAACCCTCTGTCGGTTAGTGAACTGGAGGTGGAGCTCAAAAGCACATCCTAAGCAAAACATGGGACCCAGACATGGCTATGGTGTCGGAAACCGAGATCTTGGTGGAGTTCCCGTCGATGGAGACACTGAGGATCTGCACGCGCAGCAGCAGACTTTACCTGCCGATCAAGCAGCGTGACGCGAACATCCGCGAGGGTTTCCTTGAGCCAAAACCCTCTGTGGTTCTGGAGAAGGTGTGGGTGCAGATTGAGGGGGTACCCAAGCCGGTGGAGGCGCTGAAGGCCGCGCTCACCATGGTTGGAAGGCATGTTCATGTCGACGAGTTGTCGCTCTTCAAGCTGCCGGTGAGGGTGCAATTCCAGTGCCGGTTCTGTAAGGGTATTTCACCCTTATCCATTATTTTGGTAACGATGACACCGTGCTAAAGTATTTGGCCTAATGTGTTTATAAAGATAATCTCAGGTATTAGGCAATGAGGCGTAAAAGGTGTATCAAAGGAACAAGAAGGTTAAAGGAGACCCCCCATTTCAACAACAATCAAAAAGGGGTTACAGGAGAAATCCGGTCACAGCCCGGTCCAACCGGGCCAGCAACCGGCCAGTCCGGCGTGCTGGCCGGTCAACCGGGCGGCAACCGGGTTCCAATGGAGGAGCCAGCAGATCCGGTTTGCGACCGGTCAACCGGGCTCCTGACCGGCAGGTCCGGCGCACCGTCCGGTCGACCGGGCGGCAACCGGGCAGCAACCGGCCACCAACCGGAGAAGCACCAGGACGACGCGAAGGAGCCCCGGTCACTGATCCGGTCTGACCGGCCTCACGACCGGGCTGTCCGTCTGTGGCCCGGTCAACCGGGTTTGTCGAGGAAAATGCTGAGGTGGCAAGTGGCAACGGCCAGATTTTGAAGAACGCTATAAATACCCCTTCTTCTACCTTGGAAGGGTTAGGCACTACACTACAAGCTGTTCTTGAGCTCCTTCTCTTATACTCCATTGTTAGAAACACCAAAAGCCTCAGATCTCCCTCCTCCTCCACCCAAACTCAAATCCCTTCGGGGAAACGATAGAGGAGGACCCGATCTACCGTTCTACCAAGCCAAATCTCATTCCCCCTTGTATTCATCAAGAAGCTTGCTTCCTAGGGTTCCTTGGAAACCCTAGGTAGGCAAGAGGAGTTCGGAAGCATCCGGGCTGTGGATCTGCTCCGGGCAAGATTGTGAATGTTTGGAGGCTACCTCAAAGTCTACCACAAGTGAGAGAGCTATTCCTTCGTGGGATAGGCTCCGGAGAATAGGGTGAGCCTTCGTGGCGCGGGGAATCCTTCGTGGGACCTCCACTCCTCCAAACGTGACGTACCTTGTTGCAAAGCAAGGGAACACGGGAATACATCCTCGTCTCCGCGTGCTATCGGTTATCTCTAACCAAACTCCTTACTTGTGATTTAACTGCCTGTGAGAGCCTTCGTGCTTGAGTTAGTTGTATCCTCATATAGGTTGCTTCACCTAGTTTGCATTAGGCTCACCTTTATATTCCGCAAAGCCTAATATTGCAAAGAAAGAATTAAAATATGTAGAAACCTATTCACCCCCCTAGGTTTACCATCTCTATACTTTCAATTGGTATCAGAGCCTGGACTCTTTTTAAGGGCTTCACCGCCTTAAGAGTGAGATGGAAAAACTATTCGAGGGTCTAGATGATGACTCTAACCTTTCGGTTAAAGAAATGAAATCTAGATTCTTGGCATATGATGCCGAGAAGAAGAAAAAGGAGGATGAACTACAAAGCCAAATGGCAGAAATGTCTGTCATGCTTAAGAACCTAACTACTGGAGGAGCTCCTAGTGGGGTTTCGGCCTCTAAGGAATCCTTCCATGAAGTTAACCATGACTATCCTAGAAACACTTCACCCATGCCTCACATAAACCATAGTGGGACCGTTCCCCATTTTGATGGAACTCACTTTCCACATTGGAAATCTTCTATGGAATCTCATATTCGCAGCTGCAGTGTGGAGCTATGGGAGATCATTCTTCATGGATACCGGGAGCCACAAGATCCCGTTCGGTTGACCTCCACCGAGTTCTACAACCGTCAACTCAATGCCTCCGCACGTGACAAGATTAGAAGTGGCATCAATCGCAAGCTCCTTGATCAAGTCAATGACATCGGCTCCGCTAAAGAGTTGTGGGATCGAATCGTAGTACTCACAGAGGGAACCGATTTGATCCAATCATCTCTTTATGAGACCGCAAAGCAAGAAGCTCACCGGTTCATGATTCGAGAAGGAGAATCCTTGGCCGATGCCTATGCAAGGCTTGGTGCTCTTAAAGTAAGGATCAAGGGACTTGGTGCTGAGAAGTATGATGATGGCTTTGAAATGAATGAAGGATTCATAAAGTCCAAGGTCATTGCTATGATTGCTGTCAAGCAAGAAGATACCAACCTTGCACTCAACTTGCAAATCATGACCAAGAGTGCCGATCTGAACTCCGATGATCTAGTCTCCTATGTGGCCGCCAATGAAAACATGGCCAAGGCAGGAAAAATGCTCATGGCAATGAACCGTGTTGATGAAGCCTCACACAACCATGAAGCGTCACACAACCTTGCTCTCAAGGCTAGAGCTGACCATGGAGGAGAAGAAGAATATGAAATTGAAGAAGATGAGGAGATGACCTCAACTAGTGACATCGCTACCGACTTTGCCTTCTTTGCCAAGAAGTACAAGGGAAAGTTGCCAATGCTCCTCAATGACAAGAAGAAGAAGAGAACTTGCTACAATTGTGATGAAGAGAGCCACTTTGCAAATGAGTGCCCTTATGAGAAGAGGGTAGACAAGCCAAAATTCATCAAAGGGGTCAAGCCAAGATTGAAGCCAAACCCAATCAATGACCGATACAAGAGGAACAAGGGAAGAGCCTTTGTTGGGGCCGAGTACTTGTCCGATGAAGAAGAGGAAGATGAGGAGAAGGAGGCCGGAGTGGCCGGTTTGGCTTTCTCTAAGCCCGGGTCACTCTTCACATATGACTACTCCAAGGATTACTCCACGGAGAATGATGTTGGTTCTTCTTTCATGGCAAGAATCACACAAGATGATGACTCCGACGACTCTTCCTCATCTACAACCGTTGGCTCTTGTCTTATGGCAAGAGAAACCAAGGTAATGGAACCCCCACCTTCTTTGTCTAGTGTCCTTGACAATGAAGCTGAAAATCAAGATGAATTAACTGTGCTTAAGGAACTTTACAATGTTAGATGCACCCTTCGTGGTGAAGCTCTTGTCAAATTTGATTTCTTGATGGACTCTCTCAAAGAAAAGGATGAGTCCATTGAGGAATTAGAATATCATTTGAATGATAAGGAAAGGAGATTCAATCTCCTAAGACAAGAGCTAAAAACCGAAAGGTGCATATCTCAAGGTCTTAAGCAACAAATTGAAACCTATGAACTAGATAAAGTTAAGGATCTTGAAACTATTGAAAGGGCTCAATCATTGACCCAAGAGCTTAATGCCTCAAAGGAGGAACTTGAAGTTGCTCATGCTTCTCTCACTAGGGATCTTGACCACCTTGAAAGAGCTAACAAGCTTGTCAAGGATGAGCTCAAGAAACTTGGAAAGAACCATGACCTACTCCAAGAAACCTACTCTAAAGCTCTTGAATCAATGAATGATTCTATTGTTGATAAAAATGTTGCTAGTTCCTCCACCACCTTTACTAGTGAGCATGCTAAGCTTGTTGCGGAACATGTTCGTTTACAAGAGGAACTATCTTTGCATGTTGAGACCAATACATATCTTGAATCTTTGGTAACCAAATATGGTCTCAACTATTATCCTAATGAATCGGCTTGTGAGCAAGCAACTACTCTTGAGGAAAATGTTAGGTTGAAGAAAGAACTTGCCAAGTTCACCACAACCAAGAGTAAGATGGGATTGGATGACCTCTTGAGTAAGCAAAGGTCAAACAATCAAAAGTATGGACTTGGGTATGTTCCCAAGCCCTACAAGAAGAACAACTACAAGAAAGAGAAGCCCGCTCAAGAAAAGAACAAGAAGGTCACTAATGATGGCAAAGCCCCAAAGGGCAAAGCCGCTAGTGGTGACCGCACGGGGCCAAACAATCACTATGCTTTATTTGTTGATTATTATGGTGATGTTTATGCTAACTATGTTGGTCCTCGTAATGGCTATGCTTATAGAGGGTACTCGATTTGGGTACCAAAAGATCTTGTTGCCATGACTAGGGAACCCATTAATCAATGGGTTCCTAAATCCTCTACTTGATTTTGTAGGGGTATTCCTCCGGTGGTCCAAAATGGGTGTTTGATAGTGGATGCACCAATCATATGACCGGAGGAAGAGGTGTGCTTGACCAATTCATTGAAGATATTAACAAGAAGTCAAGCATTACCTTTGGTGACAACTCAAAGGGAAAGGTACTTGGGTATGGCAAGGTGGCAATCTCTAAGGACTTGTGCCTTGAGACGGTCATGCTTGTTGAACACCTTGGTTATAACTTGCTTTCTATATACCATCTTGCCGATGCCGGTTACAATTCATATTTTACTAAATATTATGTGCAAGTCTTTAGGAGTGACAATCTCAAATTGGTCCTTGTTGGATATGTGGAGAACAACCTTTACGTGGTTGACCTCTCGAAAGAGAGCCCCTCTCCCTCCACATGTCTAATGGCGGCCAAGCATGACGAAGGTTGGTTGTGGCATCGCCGCCTTGGTCATGTTAATATGAGGAATCTTAAACAACTCCTAAAGGGTGAGCACATTGTTGGACTAACCGGCATTTCTTTTGAGAAAGATCGTGTATGCAGTGCATGTGTAGCGGGAAAACAACTCAAGAAGAAACATCCTATCAAGAGTATCGTCACCACATCTAGGCCTTTGGAGCTCCTTCATTTGGATCTCTTTGGGCCATCACATTATGATACTCTTGGTGGGAGCAAGTATGGACTTGTCATTGTTGATGATTACTCAAGATACTCTTGGGTCTTTCTCCTTAAGTCTAAGGATGAGACCCATAGGGAGTTCATCACCTTCGCCAAGAAAGCTCAACGTACATATGAATCCGAGATCAAGGCGATTAGGACCGACAATGGCACCGAGTTCAAGAACTACACTATGCAAGAGTTTGTTGATGATGAGGGCATCAAGCATGAGTTTTCAGCTCCATATACCCCTCAACAAAATGGTGTTGTTGAAAGGAAGAACCGGACTATCATTGAGATGGCAAGAACCATGTTGAGTGAATTCAACTCACCCCACAACTTTTGGGGAGAAGCCATCTCTACAGCTGTCCACTACTCCAACCGGCTCTTCCTCCGCCCCCTCCACAACAAAACTCCATATGAGCTTCTCACAGGTAACAAGCCTAATGTCATGTACATTCGTGTCTTTGGATGCAAATGTCTTGTTAAGAACAATAAAGGGAAGCTTGGTAAATTTGAAACTAGAACTATAGAGGGCATTTTTGTTGGATATGCGGAGAACTCTCACGCCTATAGATACTACAACCGGTCCACTGGGACTATTGAAGTATCTTGTGACGTGGTGTTCTTGGAGGATAATGGCTCCCAAGTGGAGCAAGTTGTTCCATGTGTTGCAGGTAATGATGATGATCCATCTAGTGCCATCAAGCATATGGGCATTGGACACATCCGGCCCATGGAAGTGCATAGTGATGATCAAGGTGATGGAATAGAAGTATCAAGCTCACCTCAAGTTGAGCCTAGCTCAACTCAAGTTGAACCATCAAGTGCAACCCAAGATGTATCCTCCACTCAAGATGAGCCACATCCCGAAGAACAAGAAGAAAGCCCTCAACCCACTGAGCAAGATCATGATGATGATCAAGAAACATCTTCAACTCATGTTCAAGCTCAAGTTGTCCCTCATGATCAAATATTAGCAAGAGATGAATTCATTGATCATGAAGGAACCATTCGGAAGATCAAGGCGGCTACAAGGGCAAGTGACATGAAAGTAGATCTTGTCCTTGGTAGCATCTCAAAAGGAGTGGTAACTCGTAGACACCATGCATTACTTATGACTTATTGTCAACATCATGCTTTTGTGTCTAGTTTTGAGCCACTCAAGGTACATGAAGCCTTGGTTGATCCGGATTGGGTCATTGCCATGCAAGAAGAATTGGAGTGTTTCACTCGCAATGAAGTATGGTCTCTAGTTGAGAGACCCAAGGATCATCGCATCAATGTCATTGGGACCAAATGGGTGTTCAAGAACAAGCAAGATGAGGATGGTATTGTCATTAGAAATAAAGCAAGGTTAGTGGCGCAAGGGTTTGCCCAAATAGAAGGTATGGATTTTGAGGATACCTTTGCGCCGGTAGCCCGTCTTGAAGCTATTCGTCTTTTGCTTGCATTTGCATCTTTCCACAATTTCAAACTATACCAAATGGATGTGAAAAGTGCATTTTTGAATGGTCCTCTAAAAGAAACCGCATATGTAGCTCAACCCCCGGGTTTCGAAGACCCATGCCGACCCAACCATGTGTATTTACTCCATAAGGCACTCTACGGTCTCAAGCAAGCTCCACGTGCTTGGTATGAGTTCCTTAGGGATTTTCTACTACAAGATGGGTTTTGCATGGGTACGGTCGATTCCACCCTTTTCACCAAGCGGGTTAAAGGGGGTGGCTTGTTTATTTGTCAAATATATGTTGATGATATTATATTTGGTGGAACTAACCCCAATCATAACAAAGCTTTTGAGCAATTGATGACTAGGAAATTTGAGATGTCCATGATGGGGGAGTTGAAGTTTTTCCTAGGCTTCCAAGTGAGGCAACTTGCCAAAGGCACCTTCATCTCTCAAGAAAAGTATGTGAAGGACATGCTCAAGAAGTTCAACATGACCAATGCAAGCCCAATGAAGACACCCATGCCCGTAAAGGGGCAACTTGGCTCATGTGACGGTGAGAAGGATGTGGACATAAAGGTATACCGTTCCATGATAGGATCCTTGCTCTACCTTTGTGCCTCTAGGCCGGATATCATGCTAAGTGTAGGGATGTGTGCTCGTTTTCAATCCGCTCCTAAGGAGAGCCATTTGATGGCGGTCAAACGGATTCTAAGATACCTTGTTCTCACTCCTACTCTCGGGCTATGGTATCCAAAGGGGTCAACCTTTGAACTCATTGGCTACTCGGACTCCGATTGGGCCGGTGATAAGGTTGACCGGAAGTCTACCTCCGGGGCTTGCCAATTTATTGGCCGGTCATTGGTGAGTTGGTCATCCAAGAAACAAAACTCCACCGCTTTATCCACCGCCGAAGCCGAATATATATCCGCGGCATCTTGTTGCACTCAATTGTTATGGATGAAGCAAACCTTGAAAGACTATGGTGTGTCTCTTGGTACGGTGCCTCTTCTATGTGACAATGAAAGTGCAATAAAGATCGCCAATAACCCGGTTCAACATTGTCGCACCAAACATATTGACATTCGCCATCACTTCCTACGTGACCATGTTGCCAATAAGGATATTGATCTCACTCATGTGGGAACAACCTACCAATTGGCGGATATTTTCACTAAGCCTTTGGATGAAGCCCGGTTTGTAAACTTGAGAGGAGAACTTGGTATTCTTGATCCTAAAAACTTGGATTGAATCAACTTCTTGCACTATATTCTTGCATTTATCTAACTATCTAGCTTAGAGGCATAGCACATATGGGGATAGTCATCTTACCATGTCTTGGTATGATGCATACCCATGTGTGCAACATAAATAGACCCAATGTCATTATATGGACCCAAGCACGTCTCTTCGAGGTCACATGACATTTGCGCTTTCACATAGGGGGAGTAATCCCCCGCCCCTCATTTAGTCTAAATTGCAACTTGATTTGGATATACAAGGCTAAATGATCTTATTGCAAAAATCACTCCAAAATGACTTATGATTCTTGATATACACTTCGAATCATGCCCATTGTTGCTATTCACATCTTGTTTGGATTTTCTCTCCAATGGGTATGCCTAGAGAACTTTGTGTTTCCAACCCCATGTCTATGCTCATCTCATCATCATCTATCTATCTATATGTACATGTCATCATTTGAGCACTCACACACATTTACACAAAGCATAGGGGCAAAAACGAGGCAAAATTAGAAAATTCTGGGCTGGCCGGTCCCTGGCCCGGTTGGACCGGGTCCCTGACCGGATGGTCCGGTTGACCGGGCGGCAACCGGGGTCTGGGCCGGGTCAGCCGGTCACCAGTCCGGTCTGACCGGACTCCTGACCGGTCGCGCAGCCTCCTATATATTGGGGAAGGGATACCCCTTGGGGTCTTTCCCATTGTTCCCCAATCTCCAACCTCCATGGCCGGCGCCCTGACCATCTCCACCACAGCCTAGGTCCTTCCCACCACTAGTTCTTCCCCAAACTTCACCCAACCGTAGATCGGGGTCTCTCAAGCTTCTTCACCAAGGGATTTGGTCCCTCTCGAGTTCGTTTGGAAGATCTTGGGGATTTGGCCCTCAAGCCCTCTTCACGTGTTCTTCTTGCTCACTTGGGCAACAAGGACAATGTCATCGGGTAAATTTCCCTTCTATTCCCTCTCCTTCTTGATTTCCCTCTCCCATTGCCACATGTTGAGGAAAGTTGAGAAAATTTAGGGTTAGGGTTTGTAAAGTCCTCATGCCTTTAGAGTGTCTCACACCACAATGCACTTCTCCACTACATTGCTATAGTCTATATTCAAGTTTATGAGCTTTTGCATGGTTTTGTGGTAGAAAATCTGGGCACAACATCACAACTCGACAGATCTGGTCACAAGCCCGGTCGACCGGCCGCTCAACCGGCCGGCCCGGTGCATGGCCCGGTCAACCGGTCGCAAACCGGCCAGTCCGGTCTGCTGCCCGGTTTGACCGGCCTGTGCGCCGAGCTGCCCAGTTTTTCGCACAATTTCATCACTACACTTGAATATATGCTATGCTCTTTAGGCTTCTCTCTTATTAATGACATGTGCGCTTACCCCACTACTATCCCTGCTCTATTTTTCTCATTCACAGGTAGTTGGAGTGGTGAGACACGTGGCAATGCTTCCAAGAGAGGAAGGACTAATCCTCCTCGCCGTTCTAGTAGCCGCGTTCCCCCTCAAGCTCAGCAGGGTACTGACGGTGGCAGCTCAGTTGGGGGTAGAACCAAGTCTGTTGCTACCAAGCACAAGGATAAGCATGTTGCCCACGAGGATGATGAGGTAGTGCCAACCATCAATGTTGGGGCTGCAAACCGCCTTGAGTGGCAGGAATGGAGGACAGTGAATCCGTATCGCTTTGAGAAGCCAACTTACACTCGTTCGGACAAGGCCTTCTGGACCAACACACAAGCAGTCCTCTGGGAGGGTTACTATGATTCTCATGAGTATATGAAGCATGGTAATATTGTATCACCCAAGGCCATCAATCCTGACGAGCTTGCCTTGCATGAAGCCACAAAGTACCGTTTTGTGGTTCAAACCTTGAAGAATCTGGGATTGTATGACCTTGTGTGCCTCAAGCCTGATGATACCCAAGATGATCCTACCTTTTGTCCACTCCTTGTCCGTCAGTTTCACTGCACCGTCTTCTTCCATGATGATGAGGACCGCACCCTCACCTGGATGACCGGCAAGACGAAGTACTCATGCTCCTACTCTCAGTTCCGTGCAGCCATGGGTTGTGGTGATGACAGTAATCCAGGGTACAGGATTCATTCACGGTCCAGGCTTACTAGGGGTGACATCTCTTTCTGCTATCCTGCGAACCCTTCGCCTGGACCTCCCACTATCTCTGGGATGTACTACTCCTATCTGGTACTTGCCAAGCTGTTCCGTGAGAACCTCATCAGCAAGTCTGGCGACCACAGTGAAGTCCGGAACTATCACCTCAACTTGATGTACTATTGTCATCCTGACAGGGTAAGGAAGATTGATGGCTGTGATCTTATCTACTGTGAACTGAAGAGAGCAATTATGGACCGTATGACTCCCAACTACGCCCAGTATGTTCAGCGGCTCATCAACTACATTGTTCCCGCTCCTCGGAACGTTATTGGTGAAAAAGTCATCATGGACCCATTCAAGTTCCCCACTCAGGAGGCCACTCGTCCGGACGTTCCCTCCATGATGCCCACTACTGAGCGCCGTTCCAAGGAACGCCATGATCATGATGCTAGCTCCAGCTACTCTCGGCGCCCCAAGCATGGTGCCGCTCGCTTCTTCTCTAGCATGTGGCAAATGTGCAAGAACACTAATGATGTTGCACATCAGAGTCTTGCTTTGAACCAGGAGACCAGGAGGCGACAGAACGAGTTTATGGCTACTAGGAATGTCCCTGTTCCTCCTCCTGGACCCGAGTTGGCACCTGTGGTTGCACCTCAGTGGGAGATGCCTCCCATCACCGATGAGATGATCCAGAACTTTGACTTCTCCATGTATGCTCATGGTGGCCTTCCTCCTAGGACTGCTCGTACTCCTACTCCTCCTCCTGCTGATGGTGATGGTGATGAGGATGAAGTTGATTCGGCTGCCCGTGATGATGACGAGGGCTCCTACTCCACCGGGCATGAGTTCTATTGATGGGTGCGATAGCATCTCTACTTTTTCCTTCGCCTTTTTGGTGTTCCGATGCCAAAGGGGGAGAAGAGAGTAGAGTCTAGGGAACCACGGGGTTCTTTGATTATCACAAGCCATGGGAGTTGCTTTATTTGGATTTTATATGGCTTGTGCGTATTTGCTTTGATTTTTCAAGAACCATTTGCTATTTCCAATAATTCATGTATGGATGATTATGTGTGCTACTCTATGTTAGGATGATTATGTGTGCTATGCTTATATATCTTGATATGCACATCTCCATACCATGCTTGTTTCCTAAAGATATTGGGGGAGCTTCTCATGTTTCACAAATGGTGCACTTTGCATTCAAACGCAAATTCTCCAAGTGCACACATTATGGGGGAGCTTTCGTAATATCTTATATGGAATCAAGGTTTAGAGCTTATCATAATATCTATTTGTGACTCTAGCTCGGTTTGTCATCGTATACCAAAAAGGGGGAGATTGTAAGGGTATTTCACCCTTATCCATTATTTTGGTAACGATGACACCGTGCTAAAGTATTTGGCCTAATGTGTTTATAAGGATAATCTCAGGTATTAGGCAATGAGGCGTAAATGGTGTATCAAAGGAACAAGAAGGCTAAAGGAGACCCCCCCATTTCAACAACAATCAAAAAGGGGTTACAGGAGAAATCCGGTCACCAGCCCGGTCCAACCGGGCCAGCAACCGGCCAGTCCGGCGTGCTGGCCGGTCAACCGGGCGGCAACCGGGTTCCAATGGAGGAGCCAGCAGATCCGGTTTGCGACCGGTCAACCGGGCCCCTGACCGGCGGGTCCGGCGCTCCGTCCGGTCGACCGGGCGGCAACCGGGCAGCAACCGGCCACCAACCGGAGAAGCACCAGGACGACGCAAAGGAGCCCCGGTCACTGATCCGGTCTGACCGGCCTCACGACCGGGCTGTCCGGTCTGTGGCCCGGTCAACCGGGTTTGTCGAGGAAAAATGCTGAGGTGGCAAGTGGCAACGGCCAGATTTTGAAGAACACTATAAATACCCCTTCTTCTACCTTGGAAGGGTTAGGCACTACACTACAAGCTGTTCTTGAGCTCCTTCTCTCATACTCCATTGTTAGAAACACCAAAAGCCTCAGATCTCCCTCCTCCTCCACCCAAACTCAAATCCCTCCGGGGAAACGATAGAGGAGGACCCGATCTACCGTTCTACCAAGCCAAATCTCATTCCCCCTTGTATTCATCAAGAAGCTTGCTTCCTAGGGTTCCTTGGAAACCCTAGGTGGGCAAGAGGAGTCCGGAAGCATCCGGGCTGTGGATCTGCTCCGGGCAAGATTGTGAATGTTTGGAGGCTACCTCAAAGTCTACCACAAGTGAGAGAGCTATTCCTTCGTGGGATAGGCTCCGGAGAATAGGGTGAGCCTTCGTGGCGCGGGGAATCCTTCGTGGGACCTCCACTCCTCCAAACGTGATGTACCTTGTTGCAAAGCAAGGGAACACGGGAATACATCCTCGTCTCCGCGTGCTATCGGTTATCTCTAACCAAACTCCTTACTTGTGATTTAACTGCCTGTGAGAGCCTTCGTGCTTGAGTTAGTTGTATCCTCATATAGGTTGCTTCACCTAGTTTGCATTAGGCTCACCTTTATATTCCGCAAAGCCTAATATTGCAAAGAAAGAATTAAAATCTGTAGAAACCTATTCACCCCCCTCTAGGTTTACCATCTCTATACTTTCAATTGGTATCAGAGCCTGGACTCTTTTTAAGGGCTTCACCGCCTTAAGAGTGAGATGGAAAAACTATTCGAGGGTCTAGATGATGACTCTAACCTTTCGGTTAAAGAAATGAAATCTAGATTCTTGGCATATGATGCCGAGAAGAAGAAAAAGGAGGATGAACTACAAAGCCAAATGGCAGAAATGTCTGTCATGCTTAAGAACCTAACTACTGGAGGAGCTCCTAGTGGGGTTTCGGCCTCTAAGGAATCCTTCCATGAAGTTAGCCATGACTATCCTAGAAACACTTCACCCATGCCTCACATAAACCATAGTGGGACCGTTCCCCATTTTGATGGAACTCACTTTCCACATTGGAAATCTTCTATGGAATCTCATATTCGCAGCTGCAGTGTGGAGCTATGGGAGATCATTCTTCATGGATACCGGGAGCCACAAGATCCCGTTCGGTTGACCTCCACCGAGTTCTACAACCGTCAACTCAATGCCTCCGCACGTGACAAGATTAGAAGTGGCATCAATCGCAAGCTCCTTGATCAAGTCAATGACATCGGCTCCGCTAAAGAGTTGTGGGATCGAATCGTAGTACTCACAGAGGGAACCGATTTGATCCAATCATCTCTTTATGAGACCGCAAAGCAAGAAGCTCACCGGTTCATGATTCGAGAAGGAGAATCCTTGGCCGATGCCTATGCAAGGCTTGGTGCTCTTAAAGTAAGGATCAAGGGACTTGGTGCTGAGAAGTATGATGATGGCTTTGAAATGAATGAAGGATTCATAAAGTCCAAGGTCATTGCTATGATTGCTGTCAAGCAAGAAGATACCAACCTTGCACTCAACTTGCAAATCATGACCAAGAGTGCCGATCTGAACTCCGATGATCTAGTCTCCTATGTGGCCGCCAATGAAAACATGGCCAAGGCAGGAAAAATGCTCATGGCAATGAACCGTGTTGATGAAGCCTCACACAACCATGAAGCGTCACACAACCTTGCTCTCAAGGCTAGAGCTGACCATGGAGGAGAAGAAGAATATGAAATTGAAGAAGATGAGGAGATGACCTCAACTAGTGACATCGCTACCGACTTTGCCTTCTTTGCCAAGAAGTACAAGGGAAAGTTGCCAATGCTCCTCAATGACAAGAAGAAGAAGAGAACTTGCTACAATTGTGATGAAGAGAGCCACTTTGCAAATGAGTGCCCTTATGAGAAGAGGGTAGACAAGCCAAAATTCATCAAAGGGGTCAAGCCAAGATTGAAGCCAAACCCAATCAATGACCGATACAAGAGGAACAAGGGAAGAGCCTTTGTTGGGGCCGAGTACTTGTCCGATGAAGAAGAGGAAGATGAGGAGAAGGAGGCCGGAGTGGCCGGTTTGGCTTTCTCTAAGCCCGGGTCACTCTTCACATATGACTACTCCAAGGATTACTCCACGGAGAATGATGTTGGTTCTTCTTTCATGGCAAGAATCACACAAGATGATGACTCCGACGACTCTTCCTCATCTACAACCGTTGGCTCTTGTCTTATGGCAAGAGAAACCAAGGTAATGGAACCCCCACCTTCTTTGTCTAGTGTCCTTGACAATGAAGCTGAAAATCAAGATGAATTAACTGTGCTTAAGGAACTTTACAATGTTAGATGCACCCTTCGTGGTGAAGCTCTTGTCAAATTTGATTTCTTGATGGACTCTCTCAAAGAAAAGGATGAGTCCATTGAGGAATTAGAATATCATTTGAATGATAAGGAAAGGAGATTCAATCTCCTAAGACAAGAGCTAAAAACCGAAAGGTGCATATCTCAAGGTCTTAAGCAACAAATTGAAACCTATGAACTAGATAAAGTTAAGGATCTTGAAACTATTGAAAGGGCTCAATCATTGACCCAAGAGCTTAATGCCTCAAAGGAGGAACTTGAAGTTGCTCATGCTTCTCTCACTAGGGATCTTGACCACCTTGAAAGAGCTAACAAGCTTGTCAAGGATGAGCTCAAGAAACTTGGAAAGAACCATGACCTACTCCAAGAAACCTACTCTAAAGCTCTTGAATCAATGAATGATTCTATTGTTGATAAAAATGTTGCTAGTTCCTCCACCACCTTTACTAGTGAGCATGCTAAGCTTGTTGCGGAACATGTTCGTTTACAAGAGGAACTATCTTTGCATGTTGAGACCAATACATATCTTGAATCTTTGGTAACCAAATATGGTCTCAACTATTATCCTAATGAATCGGCTTGTGAGCAAGCAACTACTCTTGAGGAAAATGTTAGGTTGAAGAAAGAACTTGCCAAGTTCACCACAACCAAGAGTAAGATGGGATTGGATGACCTCTTGAGTAAGCAAAGGTCAAACAATCAAAAGTATGGACTTGGGTATGTTCCCAAGCCCTACAAGAAGAACAACTACAAGAAAGAGAAGCCCGCTCAAGAAAAGAACAAGAAGGTCACTAATGATGGCAAAGCCCCAAAGGGCAAAGCCGCTAGTGGTGACCGCACGGGGCCAAACAATCACTATGCTTTATTTGTTGATTATTATGGTGATGTTTATGCTAACTATGTTGGTCCTCGTAATGGCTATGCTTATAGAGGGTACTCGATTTGGGTACCAAAAGATCTTGTTGCCATGACTAGGGAACCCATTAATCAATGGGTTCCTAAATCCTCTACTTGATTTTGTAGGGGTATTCCTCCGGTGGTCCAAAATGGGTGTTTGATAGTGGATGCACCAATCATATGACCGGAGGAAGAGGTGTGCTTGACCAATTCATTGAAGATATTAACAAGAAGTCAAGCATTACCTTTGGTGACAACTCAAAGGGAAAGGTACTTGGGTATGGCAAGGTGGCAATCTCTAAGGACTTGTGCCTTGAGACGGTCATGCTTGTTGAACACCTTGGTTATAACTTGCTTTCTATATACCATCTTGCCGATGCCGGTTACAATTCATATTTTACTAAATATTATGTGCAAGTCTTTAGGAGTGACAATCTCAAATTGGTCCTTGTTGGATATGTGGAGAACAACCTTTACGTGGTTGACCTCTCGAAAGAGAGCCCCTCTCCCTCCACATGTCTAATGGCGGCCAAGCATGACGAAGGTTGGTTGTGGCATCGCCGCCTTGGTCATGTTAATATGAGGAATCTTAAACAACTCCTAAAGGGTGAGCACATTGTTGGACTAACCGGCATTTCTTTTGAGAAAGAGCGTGTATGCAGTGCATGTGTAGCGGGAAAACAACTCAAGAAGAAACATCCTATCAAGAGTATCGTCACCACATCTAGGCCTTTGGAGCTCCTTCATTTGGATCTCTTTGGGCCATCACATTATGATACTCTTGGTGGGAGCAAGTATGGACTTGTCATTGTTGATGATTACTCAAGATACTCTTGGGTCTTTCTCCTTAAGTCTAAGGATGAGACCCATAGGGAGTTCATCACCTTCGCCAAGAAAGCTCAACGTACATATGAATCCGAGATCAAGGCGATTAGAACCGACAATGGCACCGAGTTCAAGAACTACACTATGCAAGAGTTTGTTGATGATGAGGGCATCAAGCATGAGTTTTCAGCTCCATATACCCCTCAACAAAATGGTGTTGTTGAAAGGAAGAACCGGACTATCATTGAGATGGCAAGAACCATGTTGAGTGAATTCAACTCACCCCACAACTTTTGGGGAGAAGCCATCTCTACAGCTGTCCACTACTCCAACCGGCTCTTCCTCCGCCCCCTCCACAACAAAACTCCATATGAGCTTCTCACAGGTAACAAGCCTAATGTCATGTACATTCGTGTCTTTGGATGCAAATGTCTTGTTAAGAACAATAAAGGGAAGCTTGGTAAATTTGAAACTAGAACTATAGAGGGCATTTTTGTTGGATATGCGGAGAACTCTCACGCCTATAGATACTACAACCGGTCCACTGGGACTATTGAAGTATCTTGTGACGTGGTGTTCTTGGAGGATAATGGCTCCCAAGTGGAGCAAGTTGTTCCATGTGTTGCAGGTAATGATGATGATCCATCTAGTGCCATCAAGCATATGGGCATTGGACACATCCGGCCCATGGAAGTGCATAGTGATGATCAAGGTGATGGAATAGAAGTATCAAGCTCACCTCAAGTTGAGCCTAGCTCAACTCAAGTTGAACCATCAAGTGCAACCCAAGATGTATCCTCCACTCAAGATGAGCCACATCCCGAAGAACAAGAAGAAAGCCCTCAACCCACTGAGCAAGATCATGATGATGATCAAGAAACATCTTCAACTCATGTTCAAGCTCAAGTTGTCCCTCATGATCAAATATTAGCAAGAGATGAATTCATTGATCATGAAGGAACCATTCGGAAGATCAAGGCGGCTACAAGGGCAAGTGACATGAAAGTAGATCTTGTCCTCGGTAGCATCTCAAAAGGAGTGGTAACTCGTAGACACCATGCATTACTTATGACTTATTGTCAACATCATGCTTTTGTGTCTAGTTTTGAGCCACTCAAGGTACATGAAGCCTTGGTTGATCCGGATTGGGTCATTGCCATGCAAGAAGAATTGGAGTGTTTCACTCGCAATGAAGTATGGTCTCTAGTTGAGAGACCCAAGGATCATCGCATCAATGTCATTGGGACCAAATGGGTGTTCAAGAACAAGCAAGATGAGGATGGTATTGTCATTAGAAATAAAGCAAGGTTAGTGGCGCAAGGGTTTGCCCAAATAGAAGGTATGGATTTTGAGGATACCTTTGCGCCGGTAGCCCGTCTTGAAGCTATTCGTCTTTTGCTTGCATTTGCATCTTTCCACAATTTCAAACTATACCAAATGGATGTGAAAAGTGCATTTTTGAATGGTCCTCTAAAAGAAACCGCATATGTAGCTCAACCCCCGGGTTTCGAAGACCCATGCCGACCCAACCATGTGTATTTACTCCATAAGGCACTCTACGGTCTCAAGCAAGCTCCACGTGCTTGGTATGAGTTCCTTAGGGATTTTCTACTACAAGATGGGTTTTGCATGGGTACGGTCGATTCCACCCTTTTCACCAAGCGGGTTAAAGGGGGTGGCTTGTTTATATGTCAAATATATGTTGATGATATTATATTTGGTGGAACTAACCCCAATCATAACAAAGCTTTTGAGCAATTGATGACTAGGAAATTTGAGATGTCCATGATGGGGGAGTTGAAGTTTTTCCTAGGCTTCCAAGTGAGGCAACTTGCCAAAGGCACCTTCATCTCTCAAGAAAAGTATGTGAAGGACATGCTCAAGAAGTTCAACATGACCAATGCAAGCCCAATGAAGACACCCATGCCCGTAAAGGGGCAACTTGGCTCATGTGACGGTGAGAAGGATGTGGACATAAAGGTATACCGTTCCATGATAGGATCCTTGCTCTACCTTTGTGCCTCTAGGCCGGATATCATGCTAAGTGTAGGGATGTGTGCTCGTTTTCAATCCGCTCCTAAGGAGAGCCATTTGATGGCGGTCAAACGGATTCTAAGATACCTTGTTCTCACTCCTACTCTCGGGCTATGGTATCCAAAGGGGTCAACCTTTGAACTCATTGGCTACTCGGACTCCGATTGGGCCGGTGATAAGGTTGACCGGAAGTCTACCTCCGGGGCTTGCCAATTTATTGGCCGGTCATTGGTGAGTTGGTCATCCAAGAAACAAAACTCCACCGCTTTATCCACCGCCGAAGCCGAATATATATCCGCGGCATCTTGTTGCACTCAATTGTTATGGATGAAGCAAACCTTGAAAGACTATGGTGTGTCTCTTGGTACGGTGCCTCTTCTATGTGACAATGAAAGTGCAATAAAGATCGCCAATAACCCGGTTCAACATTGTCGCACCAAACATATTGACATTCGCCATCACTTCCTACGTGACCATGTTGCCAATAAGGATATTGATCTCACTCATGTGGGAACAACCTACCAATTGGCGGATATTTTCACTAAGCCTTTGGATGAAGCCCGGTTTGTAAACTTGAGAGGAGAACTTGGTATTCTTGATCCTAAAAACTTGGATTGAATCAACTTCTTGCACCATATTCTTGCATTTATCTAACTATCTAGCTTAGAGGCATAGCACATATGGGGATAGTCATCTTACCATGTCTTGGTATGATGCATACCCATGTGTGCAACATAAATAGACCCAATGTCATTATATGGACCCAAGCACGTCTCTTCGAGGTCACATGACATTTGCGCTTTCACATAGGGGGAGTAATCCCCCGCCCCTCATTTAGTCTAAATTGCAACTTGATTTGGATATACAAGGCTAAATGATCTTATTGCAAAAATCACTCCAAAATGACTTATGATTCTTGATATACACTTCGAATCATGCCCATTGTTGCTATTCACATCTTGTTTGGATTTTCTCTCCAATGGGTATACCTAGAGAACTTTGTGTTTCCAACCCCATGTCTATGCTCATCTCATCATCATCTATCTATCTATATGTACATGTCATCATTTGAGCACTCACACACATTTACACAAAGCATAGGGGCAAAAACGAGGCAAAATTAGAAAATTCTGGGCTGGCCGGTCCCTGGCCCGGTTGGACCGGGTCCTGACCGGATGGTCCGGTTGACCGGGCGGCAACCGGGGTCTGGGCCGGGTCAGCCGGTCATCAGTCCGGTCTGACCGGACTCCTGACCGGTCGCGCAGCCTCCTATATATTGGGGAAGGGATACCCCTTGGGGTCTTTCCCATTGTTCCCCAATCTCCAACCTCCATGGCCGGCGCCCTGACCATCTCCACCACAGCCTAGGTCCTTCCCACCACTAGTTCTTCCCCAAACTTCACCCAACCGTAGATCGGGGTCTCTCAAGCTTCTTCACCAAGGGATTTGGTCCCTCTCGAGTTCGTTTGGAAGATCTTGGGGATTTGACCCTCAAGCCCTCTTCACGTGTTCTTCTTGCTCACTTGGGCAACAAGGACAATGTCATCGGGTAAATTTCCCTTCTATTCCCTCTCCTTCTTGATTTCCCTCTCCCATTGCCACATGTTGAGGAAAGTTGAGAAAATTTAGGGTTAGGGTTTGTCAAGTCCTCATGCCTTTAGAGTGTCTCACACCACCATGCACTTCTCCACTACATTGCTATAGTCTATATTCAAGTTCATGAGCTTTTGCATGGTTTTGTGGTAGAAAATCTGGGCACAACATCACAACTCGACAGACCCGGTCACAAGCCCGGTCGACCGGCCGCTCAACCGGCCGGCCCGGTGCATGGCCCGGTCAACCGGTCGCAAACCGGCCAGTCCGGTCTGCTGCCCGGTTTGACCGGCCTGTGCGCCGAGCTGCCCAGTTTTTCGCACAATTTCATCACTACACTTGAATATATGCTATGCTCTTTAGGCTTCTCTCTTATTAATGACATGTGCGCTTACCCCACTACTATCCCTGCTCTATTTTTCTCATTCACAGGTAGTTGGAGTGGTGAGACACGTGGCAATGCTTCCAAGAGAGGAAGGACTAATCCTCCTCGCCGTTCTAGTAGCCGCGTTCCCCCTCAAGCTCAGCAGGGTACTGACGGTGGCAGCTCAGTTGGGGGTAGAACCAAGTCTGTTGCTACCAAGCACAAGGATAAGCATGTTGCCCACGAGGATGATGAGGTAGTGCCAACCATCAATGTTGGGGCTGCAAACCGCCTTGAGTGGCAGGAATGGAGGACAGTGAATCCGTATCGCTTTGAGAAGCCAACTTACACTCGTTCGGACAAGGCCTTCTGGACCAACACACAAGCAGTCCTCTGGGAGGGTTACTATGATTCTCATGAGTATATGAAGCATGGTAATATTGTATCACCCAAGGCCATCAATCCTGACGAGCTTGCCTTGCATGAAGCCACAAAGTACCGTTTTGTGGTTCAAACCTTGAGGAATCTGGGATTGTATGACCTTGTGTGCCTCAAGCCTGATGATACCCAAGATGATCCTACCTTTTGTCCACTCCTTGTCCGTCAGTTTCACTGCACCGTCTTCTTCCATGATGATGAGGACCGCACCCTCACCTGGATGACCGGCAAGACGAAGTACTCATGCTCCTACTCTCAGTTCCGTGCAGCCATGGGTTGTGGTGATGACAGTAATCCAGGGTACAGGATTCATTCACGGTCCAGGCTTACTAGGGGTGACATCTCTTTCTGCTATCCTGCGAACCCTTCGCCTGGACCTCCCACTATCTCTGGGATGTACTACTCCTATCTGGTACTTGCCAAGCTATTCCGTGAGAACCTCATCAGCAAGTCTGGCGACCACAGTGAAGTCCGGAACTATCACCTCAACTTGATGTACTATTGTCATCCTGACAGGGTAAGGAAGATTGATGGCTGTGATCTTATCTACTGTGAACTGAAGAGAGCAATTATGGACCGTATGACTCCCAACTACGCCCAGTATGTTCAGCGGCTCATCAACTACATTGTTCCCGCTCCTCGGAACGTTATTGGTGAAAGAGTCATCATGGACCCATTCCGGTTCCCCATTCAGGAGGCCACTCGTCCAGACGTTCCCTCCATGGTACCCACTACTGAGCGCCGTTCCAAGGAACGCCATGATCATGATGCTAGCTCCAGCTACTCTCGGCGTCCCAAGCATGGTGCCGCTCGCTTCTTCTCTAGCATGTGGCAAATGTGCAAGAACACTAATGATGTTGCACATCAGAGTCTTGCTTTGAACCAGGAGACCAGGAGGCGACATAACGAGTTTATGGCTACTAGGAATGTCCCTGTTCCTCCTCCTGGACCCGAGTTGGCACCTGTGGTTGCACCTCAGTGGGAGATGCCTCCCATCACCGATGAGATGATCCAGAACTTTGACTTCTCCATGTATGCTCATGGTGGCCTTCCTCCTAGGACTGCTCGTACTCCTACTCCTCCTCCTGCTGATGGTGATGGTGATGAGGATGAAGTTGATTCGGCTGCCCGTGATGATGACGAGGGCTCCTACTCCACCGGGCATGAGTTCTATTGATGGGTGCGATAGCATCTCTACTTTTTCCTTCGCCTTTTTGGTGTTCCGATGCCAAAGGGGGAGAAGAGAGTAGAGTCTAGGGAACCACGGGGTTCTTTGATTCTCACAAGCCATGGGAGTTGCTTTATTTGGATTTTATATGGCTTGTGCGTATTTGCTTTGATTTTTCAAGAACCATTTGCTATTTCCAATAATTCATGTATGGATGATTATGTGTGCTACTCTATGTTAGGATGATTATGTGTGCTATGCTTATATATCTTGATATGCATATCTCCATACCATGCTTGTTTCCTAAAGATATTGGGGGAGCTTCTCATGTTTCACAAATGGTGCACTTTGCATTCAAACGCAAATTCTCCAAGTGCACACATTATGGGGGAGCTTTCGTAATATCTTATATGGAATCAAGGTTTAGAGCTTATCATAATATCTATTTGTGACTCTAGCTCGGTTTGTCATCGTATACCAAAAGGGGGAGATTGTAAGGGTATTTCACCCTTATCCATTATTTTGGTAACGATGACACCGTGCTAAAGTATTTGGCCTAATGTGTTTATAAAGATAATCTCAGGTATTAGGCAATGAGGCGTAAAAGGTGTATCAAAGGAACAAGAAGGTTAAAGGAGACCCCCCCCCCCATTTCAACAACAATCAAAAAGGGGTTACAGGAGAAATCCGGTCACAAGCCCGGTCCAACCGGAACCGGCCAGTCCAGCGTGCTGGCCGGTCAACCGGCAACCGGGTTCCAATGGAGGAGCCAGCAGATCCGGTTTGCGACCGGTCAACCGGGCTCCTGACCGGCAGGTCCGGCGCACCGTCCGGTCGACCGGGCGGCAACCGGGCAGCAACCGGCCACCAACCGGAGAAGCACCAGGACGACGCGAAGGAGCCCGGTCACTGATCCGGTCTGACCGGCCTCACGACCGGGCTGTCCGGTCTGTGGCCCGGTCAACCGGGTTTGTCGAGGAAAAATGCTGAGGTGGCAAGTGGCAACGGCCAGATTTTGAAGAACGCTATAAATACCCCTTCTTCTACCTTGGAAGGGTTAGGCACTACACTACAAGCTGTTCTTGAGCTCCTTCTCTCATACTCCATTGTTAGAAACACCAAAAGCCTCAGATCTCCCTCCTCCTCCACCCAAACTCAAATCCCTTCGGGGAAACGATAGAGGAGGACCCGATCTACCGTTCTACCAAGCCAAATCTCATTCCCCCTTGTATTCATCAAGAAGCTTGCTTCCTAGGGTTCCTTGGAAACCCTAGGTAGGCAAGAGGAGTTCGGAAGCATCCGGGCTGTGGATCTGCTCCGGGCAAGATTGTGAAGGTTTGGAGGCTACCTCAAAGTCTACCACAAGTGAGAGAGCTATTCCTTCGTGGGATAGGCTCCGGAGAATAGGGTGAGCCTTCGTGGCGCGGGGAATCCTTCGTGGGACCTCCACTCCTCCAAACGTGACGTACCTTGTTGCAAAGCAAGGGAACACGGGAATACATCCTCGTCTCCGCGTGCTATCGGTTATCTCTAACCAAACTCCTTACTTGTGATTTAACTGCCCGTGAGAGCCTTCGTGCTTGAGTTAGTTGTATCCTCATATAGGTTGCTTCACCTAGTTTGCATTAGGCTCACCTTTATATTCCGCAAAGCCTAATATTGCAAAGAAAGAATTAAAATCTGTAGAAACCTATTCACCTCATCCGCGGTGCGCAGGACAAAAACAATGACAATCTCCATTGGCCAAGGATTAACATGTTCAAAGATTCTATCGCTGCCATGGCTCTCCGGAAGATCACTAGGGTTGGGGCTCGTTTCACCTGGAACAATAAGCAGCAGAACCCTGTCAGGTCGGTTTTGGACCGGGTATTTGTGACGTCGTCTTGGGAGGCGTGCTACCCCTTGTGCTCGATGTTAGTGGTGACTAGGATAGGGCCGAACAACACTCCGCTCCTTCTTTCTTCTGGGGAAAGGAGCATGGTGAGGCCCAACCGTTTCTTCTTTCAAATCTGGTGGCTAGGGCGGCCGGGTTTCAAAGATTTGATGTCTAGTAAGCTGAATGAGCTGGTGGCCTCGAGTGGCCCATGCCGGAACTCAGTAGATTTTTAGAAACATGGTCGAGAGGAACTAGACAATTCCTAAAAGGCAGGAGGCGAATTTAGGGAAGGAGAAGAAGGCCGTGAAGGAAGGGATCCTTCATCGCATCTCGGAACTGGATAGGATTGTTGACACAACGGGTCTAGACGAGGAAGGGTGGGCCCTGCGGTTCTTCCTCAGGACTAGCTCATGCAGTTTGCCAGAGAGGACGAGGAATACTGGCGTCAGAGGGGGAGGATTAACTGGATTCTGAAAGGGGACACGAATATGACGTTCTTCCATGCAGTTGCAAATGGGAGGCGTTGGAAGTGCATGATCTCCAGCCTGATTACGAACACATGGGAAGTGTCAGATCTGTTGGTATTGCAAACCCACATTTACCAGTTTTATCGATACCTCATGAGTTCTCAGGGAGAGGCCTGTGTTGTCTCGCTTCGTGAGGGGATCTGTCCTTTGGGAGACATATCTCTAACGAGGAGAATTATGATCTGGCCATTACTTTTACTGCGGCTGAATTAGATGAGGTTTTAGCAAGTATGAGGCCGGACTCGGCACCTGGTCCGGATGGGCTTCCGGTGGCTTTCTTTAAAAACTTCTGGGGAGTTCTTAGAGAGCCGATTCTTAACCTTCTAAACGACTTCGCGTTGGGGAGAGTGGACATTTCTCGTCTTAACTTTCAAGTGCTGACTCTCATCCCGAAGGTTCCTGGGGCTGATTCGATCAAACAGTTTAGGCCCATTGCGCTTATTAATGTTATCTTTAAGTTGTTGCAAAGGCGTAGGCTTTCCCTAATAGCCCACTGTACCATTGATAGATGCCAGACGGCCTTCATCAAGGGCAGAAGCCTCCATGGGGATTCTGGAGTTGCACGAGATTATCCATGAGACGTGAACAAAGAAGCTTGGGGGCATGTTTTTGAAGTTGGACTTCAAGAAGGTGTATGACAGAATGAACTGGGAGTTCCTCCGTACGGTTCTCTCCCGTAAAGGCTTTGAGCCTGGGGTGGTCCACAAGTTGATGCAGCTGGTCTCGGGAGGACAAACTCCAATCAATATCAACGGCGAGATTAGCCCCTATTTTCGGAATGAGAGGGGTGTCAGGCAGTGAGATCCGATTTCTCCCCTGCCTTTTGATCTGATGGCAGATGCTCTTGCCGGGATATTAGAGTCGGCTAGGGAGGCCGGCCACATCCAGGGGTTGGTGTCCCACTTGATCCCTGGGGGGGGGGGGTCTCACACCTGCAATACGCCGACGATACCATGATTATGATAAAACTGGATGATGTCGAAATTGCGAATCTCAAGTTCCTCCTGTTGTGCTTTGAGAATATGTCTGGTCTTAAGATAAATTTCGCGAAGAGCGAGGTGGTCATCTTGGGGGTCGACCATGATGAACAATAGAGGATTGCCCACTTGCTCAACTGCAAGTTAGGGGTGTTCCCTATTACGTACCTTGGATTGCCACTCAACGATAAACGCTTGAATCTCAAGGATTGGGAGCCCCTGACGGGTGTTGTGGGACATAGGGTTGACCCGTGGCAAGGCAAATTTATGTCCTCTGCGGCTAGGTTGGAGCTGACGAATGCCTGCCTTACTAGCCTACCGACCTTCGCCATGTTCTTTTATCTCCTGTATGTTGGGACTCACGCGGCAATGGACAAATCTAGATGCAGATTCTTCTGGGAAGGAGTGGGAGACCAGAGGAAGTTTCACATGGTCAACTGGGCAAGGGTGTGCAAGCCCAAGGACCAGGGTAGTCTTGGGATCCTTAACACTAAGCTCATGAACATCGCCCTTTTGTTGAAATGGGTTTGGAAAGTTTACCAGGAAGAAGAGGGGCTCTGGACTGAGCTTATTCGAGCTAAATACCTCCGGGACGGCGATATTTTCACCGCTTCCCACACTAGAGGCTCCCAGGTTTGGAATGGCATCTAGAAGATCAAACATTTGTTCAAACTGGGGGCTAGACACCATGTCAATAATGGGCAGGCAACGAGCTTTTGGCCGGATACTTGGATCGTCCGAGGTCCATTGAGTGAGAGATAACCCAACCTATTCGCCATTGCTTTGAAGCCAACCATCTTTGTATACCAAGCAAGGGGGGCTCTAGCTGGGAGCTGAGTTTCCAAAGAAGTTTTGGGGTGGATGAGGTGATATACTGGGATAACTTGTCCTGTGAGATTGGCTTCCTTAGCCTCAACGAGGAACGGGATGTCATTTCCTGGAAGTTGGAGGCATCGGTGTGCTTCTCGACCAACTCCATGTACCAGGATCTTTGTAATGGTGGGACCTCAGTCCACTTTAAGGAAGTTTGGAGAGCTAAAATCCCTACCAAGATCAAAATCTTTCTTTGGCTGCTGATTAGGGGCAGATTACCCTCCAGCGACCAGATATGGAATAGACATGGTCCGTCGAATGGTGCATGTGTGTTGTGTGGAGAATGGGAGGACTCCAACCACATTTTATTTCAGTGCTCACTTGCTAAATTCATGTGGGCATGTGCGAGGGACTTGCTTGGCTGTGTCTAGAACCCAGTTGGGCAAGGGACCTTACAGCGATTGCACAAAGCTTGCCGGGCAGGACGCGTAGAATAGTGTGGATTGATGTTTCCGCTATGTGTTGGGCGCTTTGAAACATTAGGAATAAGTTCACTACTGATAAAAAAAATTCATCTCGCATCCGGCCGCATCTTCAAAATGATTATCTACATGCAGGAGTGGAGACTTCTTAGCAAGGCCGGTGGCAAACAAGATCTCGATGAAATGATGGGATCCTTACGAAGATTGTATGCGAGACTTCGCGATGACTAATGCACTAGGCTTGATAGTTGATCTCTTTTATGTTTCAGCCTATGTGCTTGCAATGTGTATCTTGAATTCGGTTACTTCGTTGGATGAATCTATGTTGTGTCTTTATATATAAATCTAGGCTTAGGCCTTCCTTTTAAAAAATAGAGATATATACAAATACAAATGCAAATTTTTGACATTTTTAAAAAAATGGCATATAATAATAGTTTCATCGAATGCATGCACACACATCGTGCTTCTCACCGTTTGACAATCTTCTTGTCTTTTTGGTCGTTGTTGACTAATTTAGCTCCACATAGTGACTTCTTCTTTTGAATGGACGGCATATCTTACCACGTGTGGTATTGCTTCTTGGAATGTATGGTAGTGCTTCATTGTCATCTTCATCTTCTATCTTTCGGTCGTCGTACTGGTCGAAGTCTTCCTCGTGGGTGACTCCATCCATTCTGATGATTCTCCTCTTGCCTCTCCTCGCGACAACACGACTAGGCTTGGATGGGTTGGTTATGAAGAAGCGTTGGGCCATGTGCTTAGCCAATACCCATGGCTCATTTTTCGCGGTGACATTCGCGCCAACACTCTTGGATTTAGCTTGGGGTATACACATGGTAGTGAAATATAGGTCTTATTTTACGACGCTCTTAGCCCATCTGACACGAAACATCGACACCTTCTCTCTAGCGTAGCTAACATTCCAGCTCTCCTCAACCCCTCTGTAGCATCTTTCCTCTTTTTACGGGTGAAGCATTCCATTGTTACCCCTGAGTTCTGATGATCACTATTTTCGTCTTTCTCCTCCGTATAGAATGTATACCCGTTGATATTATATGCTTGATAAGTCGCGAGGTTGGACGCGGGGCCCTATAACAAGGAGAATAGGAGATTTCCTGATAGTAGTCATTGGTGGGGGATTAGCCAGATTTCGCTCTTTGAACCAACGCATACAAGAGGAGTTGTGCTCTGTGAGCATGTCTCCGTCCGTCTTGTGCTGCCCCGGACAAGGTACTTACCGGCAATCGTGGTTTTGTTCTATGTTGACCAAGGATCGACAATCTCTAGGTGGTGTAGCGCAACTATGTTTGCTCTGTCAAACTCCGCGCATCGGCCAGACTGGCCGACATCCATTTCCCACCAGCCAGTGTTGTGACCTACTCCCTCTAGCCCGCCAATGTGCTTGTTGATGAGAAAACCAACGGGGTTCTCGATGCATAGAGAATTATGCATAAATAGATGACTCCTTAGTCAAAAATCCATGGACGATGGTTCCATTCGGACGACCCTGTTATGAACATATACTTTGATGATCCCATTCATCCCTTTGAATGACATCATGTTGTGCAAAAATGTTCGCCCAAGATTGGTGATATCATCCACGATATGAACCAACAAGTGCACCATAACGTCAAAAAATGTGGATGGGAAGTAAATCTCTAGCTTTGATAGTATGACGGCGATCTCTTCTTGTAGCCTTACGAGTTTCTTCAAGGTGATCGAGTTTCGAGTGATGACGTCAAAAAAATTACATAGGCCGAGTGTGTCCATTATCCCTCATAGTGAAACGGGAAGGGTCTGCATCATCATCAGTTCAAAGTCATGAGATTTCATCCCGATGAAAATTTATTTCTTCAGGTCTAGATAACTCGTTATGTTCTCTGAGTAACCGGAACTAACTTTGACTCCAAAAAGGCACTTGAAAAATTGATCGATCTTAGTTTGACTTAGACTGAAGCAGGAGAGGCATTAATAGTCATTCCACTTAACCTTTTTCCGCATGTGATCTTCCGTCTCCTCCTCCTGGTCATTCTGATTTCGTCCGCCTTGAAAATCTTTCCTGATATTCATCGTTATCAGCTCGTTTCTTGCTTTTGGTCCATCTTTGGTCCTTTACGGCATATGTTGAGCAGACTGCCAAGCAGAATCTCTCTCACAATGTCTTTGTGATATGCGTGACTATGATACGTATCGAGGCCTTTCTAATACGGCATGTCCCAAAAAAACGGACCTAGTTTTCCATACCTTCAGCAACAGCATTGGCGCCTTTAGCTTCTTTCCTGGCGCAGGGAACACTTTCCAATTTTTCAATAAAATATCGATTTCTTTATGCTCCCCTTAGGTGGTTTTCCTCGAGGCTCGTATTTACGATCAAAAAAAATACACGCTTTCTCCAAGGGTCATTCTTGTCTAGCCACCTTTGATGCCCCATGTACACGGTTTTCAAAGACTCGGGATCTTTACCAAGTGATAACCCCTAAGTGCAGGAGATCATAGTAGTACAATTCGATAAGTATTTGAGTGTCGATCCCACGAGGAGTTGTAGGTACACTATCTATTCTATAAGTCCCTATTACCCACTTATATGGCCTTCTATGCAAAGCTAGGATCTATAGTGTGTGTGTGAAGTTGTTTTTGCTATAAAACTCTAAATGTTGAAAATAAAATGCAAAGAAGTAAAACTAATGCAAGATAAGTGAAGTTATATGAAGTGGAGTAAGAGGAAGTAACTCAAGGGAGTAAGTGTCTTGGAAAATTACTATATCATTTGTGTGGTTGTAAGAATTAGTGAAGCTTAGTATAGTCTCATTAGTGTTTTCTTCTGGAGAGGAGCCATAGATAGGTGAAGCCAATGATATGAGCAATTGCATCCATAGTGATTGATCCCAAAGCCAGTTAAGAACAAACAAGGGAATTGTCAAGACATAAATCTCAACCACCACTATAAGTTTAAAGGCCCCCCTAGTTATACCCCCTGTTGATTACCATGAATTAATAGAACATGAATCTAAGAATTGGGATATGGTTTCTGTCAAGCTCTAGTTGTCATGCCTCCTATCATCATGCAATGGTGACAACCTCATGCATTCCCCAACATATGTGTGCACTCATATATAAATACAAGAGATCATCACAAAAGGTAACAAATACTTAAAATGCAACCATCACAAACTATCTCACAATTTCCATGAACAAGTCACTACTCAAACAAAGACATGGAGACACAAAATACCATGGAAAATTAATAGATTGCAATACACATCATGTTTGCCAAGAGATTACAAAGGGGTAGATTAAGATGGTGCTGATGAAGATGATGACCACACCGGAGGGGGGTGGAGTCACTTGAGGCGATTCCGACAATGCTTCCCCCCTCCGATCTACGCCGGTGGCGCTAACTCTCTGTTTATGTTTTTTTATCCGTCGCCGTATCCTCAAAGAAACCCTGGGGTTGCGCATATATAAGGGTTTTTAGGTCAAATGAAGTCCGTGGGTGCGAGATTGAGGCGAATCAGATGGACGAGGGCGAAACGAGACCTGGTGGCGCGCCCTAGGTGGGGGGATCCATTGGGCCTTATTCCCAGACCTTTGACCTCCTGGTGTCCCACTTTAGCTCATTTTATTTATCTCAAAATTTCTGAAGCGTGGCCCCTGACCGTTCCCTTTTTTGAGTCCCGTAGCTCCTTGAAAGTCAAAAATACTAACATAAGGTGTTTTCTACCACACAGAGTTAGAACCAGATGAGAGGGGATTGTTTAAAAAATCCCAAAAAACAATATAGAACATGAAAATAACATTATATAAGATGCAAATATGTGGTAATATGTGGCAATAAACTACAAAGTTCATGTATGCATTTTACATGCATCAACATCCCCAAGCTTAACCTATGCTCGTCATCAAGCATAAAGGTGATAAAACTAACATGGACTTTGGAGTTTATGGCATTACTTCTAAATGATCAAGAAAAGTCTTACAAGGTTCAGTCAATAAATGATAACAATAAATAAATGAACTTATAAAGTGATATCTCTTACATTCTACAAAACATGCATAATAATAAGTGACATTGTAAGCAAATAAATGAGAAGTATTATGAACCATAAAGCATGTTTGGATAATCCTATAGAAATTGTTTGGAAAACTCATTGTTCTCTCTTTTGATTCTCTTGACACTTTGAACAACAGGAAGTTGTGCTAGTACTCCAACAAAATAAAAGGTAAAAGAGAGCATAAAGTGAAATTTTGAGCTATGCAATTCCTGTCAACGGTAATAATAAGGATGGGGCTCCACATATCTCTTTGTTAATATATACTCATGATTCACGTGTTTGATATCTTATAATTAAGTTCCTTATGCTCTAGCACTTAGATAATTAACCACACCTCGTACTACTCAACTTTAGATTACCACATGCCTTTCACATATTGTTTTAACCAAAAGAATAACACAAAAGGGTGCCACCATGTCGCATGTACAAAGGACTAAAGGAGATTAAAATCTCAACTTATATAGGCCATCCATACCGTGAACATGAACAAAAACCAAGATCCAATCTAGGAAGAAGCAAGATCTAATCTACCAAGATCGAAGCAACGAGATGTATGTGAGACTAACCCTCAAAGATTCCAAAGCCTACGAGATTAGATCTCGTTGTTGATGTAGTTGATCGTCCAGTGCTGCAATCCGGCAGCACTTCCATACTTGGTCGTGCGTACGGTGTCCATGAAGCCTGTCCTCTCCCCGTTCCAGCGGGCAGCGAAGGTGTGATAGATCCCCTCGAAATCCGATCAGCACGACGGCGTGGTGGTGGAGGTGGAGGAGAAATTCCTGCAGGGCTTCGCCAAGCCTGCGCAGAAGAAGGAGGAGAGAGAGGGGCAGCTAGGGCTTGGGGGGATGATGTGCTGCGCCCCAACCCTCCCCTCCCTCTTATATAGGCGTGGGGGCTGCCTTGGCCCCTCCTCCAAGCCCAAGGGTCGGCCAAAACAAGGGGGCAACTTCCCCCCAAGTTAAGTCCCTATTTTCAAGGGATTTGATCTTATCCACTTGATCCAACCACATGGGCCTTGGGGGCTGGTGTGCCTGGCCCATGTGGGCCTATGTGACCCCCTCCGGTCCATGTTGGTCGTCCGGGATAGGTGGGCCCCACTATGGTACCCTCCGGAACCCTCTAGAACCTCCGGTACAATACCGAAAAATCCCGAACTTTTCCGAACCCCGAAAATGACTTCCCATATATGAATCTTATTCTCCGACCATTCCGACCTCCTCGTGATGTCCTAGATCCCATCCGAGACTCCGAACAAACTTAGTCTCCATCTCATATTCCGAATCTACTTATGCGACATCGAACCTTAAGCGCGTCACCCTACGGTTCGTGAACTATGCAGACATGGTCGAGACTCCTCTCCGACCAATAACCAATAGCGGGATCCGGAGATCCATAATGGCTCCCACACATTCAACGATAACTTAGTGATCGATTGAACCATTTACATACGATACCGATTCCCTTTGTCACGCGATACTTTACTTGTCCGAGGTTCGATCATCGGTATCTCCATACCTAGTTCAACCTCGTTTCCGACAAGTACTCTTTACTCGTACCGTGGTATGTCATCTCTTATGACCCAGTCACATGCTTGCAAGCTAATCAGACGACATTCCACCGAGAGGGCCCAGAGTATATCTATCCGTCATCGCGATGGACAAATCCCACTGTTGATCCATATACCTCAACTCATACTTTCCGAATACTTAATTAATCCCATCTTTATAACCACCCATTTATGCAATGGCGTTTGATGTAATCAAAGTACCCTTCCGGTGTAAGTGATTTACATGATCTCATGGTCGAAGGACTAGGTAACTATGTATCGAAAGCTTATAGCAAGTTGAACTTAATGACTTGATCTCATGCTACGCTTATTTTGGGTGTATGTCCATTATATCATTCACCCAATGACATAACCTTGTTATTAACAACATCCAATGTTCATGATCACGAAACCATGATCATCTATTAATCAACAAGCTAGTTATACAAGAGGCTTACTAGGAACTCCTTGTTGTTTACATAACACACATGTATCAATGTTTCGGTTGATACAATTATAGCATGGGATGTAAACATTTATCATGAACACTAAGATATAACAATAACTAATTTATTATTGCCTCTTGGGCATATCTCCAACAGTCTCCCACTTGCACTAGAGTCAATAATCTAGTTTACATTTGTAAAGATATAATACCTTGGCCTTCTGGTGCTTATCATGTTTTGCTCACGGGAGAGGTTTTAGTCAACAGATCCGACACGCTCAGAAACGTATGTATTTTGCAATTCATTTACGTCTCAACGCATCACTCATTTTCCAAATGAGTAGGCATTAATTGTATATGCTTAGTCCTCTGGTGGAACCTTAATTCCACGGTCTGAAATAAGTCACTAATATTGTCACACACAATATAGCTTCAAAGTTCTGACACTATCGGAACAACACCAAGTTCTCAAAGAACTCCTCGACTTAACATCCTCAGTCATTGTCAAAACAATGACATACTCTGCCTTCGTTTGTAGAATCCGTCACAATATTTAGAACTCATCTAAATCTAGCATAGACTTCTTCTAGCTCATTGTGCTACCTTTTAAATAACACTTAGCCTAATTGAGATTGAAATTTTATTTTTATATGAGACCAAACTAATATCGGTGCAACACCTTACAACGATTTGTTTTTCATTACCCCATACAAAATATATATATATATATATATATATATATATATAGGACATATTCATACTACACCCGGGTGTAGTTACACCCACGCGTGTTTCTCATAATCTAGATAGTATCTATCATACCTAAGAGTATGTACATGTAGTATGAAGTATATAAGAATATTGTGGTAGTATATATACTACTTTGTAGGTAGTATGTATACTTTTTTACGTACACTATTTCTTTACGTACAAGTATGCATGTATTTTGTATATATAGTGCAAACTATGGGTGTATTTAAATTTTTTTCACCAAAGTTGGTATGGAGTATCTTAGATATAGTGTACGAATATACTTAAACCAATAAAGTATGTTATATACTTTCGTATGGTAGTATATGAGACGTGGGTGTAGTTACACCCAGGAGTAGGAAGTATTTATCCTATATATATATATATATATATATATATATATATATATATATATATATATATATATATATATATATATATATATATATATATAGGTCTGCTATTCTCGAACCGGTTCGAGAATAACTATTCTCGAACCCTTTCTGAACTTCCGGGTGTTTTCCTAGTGAACTTCTCGACGGAATACCAGAATTGCATGTTCGTGCGGACAGTATTTTCATGATGATTTTCAAACCGCTTATCGGATTGATGCGTATAATATACCGTTGGATTCGCACGGAAATTTCGCAACTTTTTCGTGTTCATTGTTTTCCCAAATTCTATATTGATTAAAACTAATTTTAAATATACAAAACGACATTTTCGCGGATTTCTCTATTTATGTACAGTTCTGGGGTTCCAGTTTTCAAACCGTTTATCGGAATGATGCGTATGATATACCGTTGGAAAGGTGCTGACTAGGCGCACCTTTTTCATGAAGAACACTTTTCTAAATTCTTTACAGTTTAAGAGCAGATTTGAAAATACGTGATTATGTTTTTCGAACTTCTCGGTTTTTCGAACTGTTTTTGGGGCTTATTTCCGAACCACTTATCGGAATGTTCCAAATGATATTGCGTTGAAAAGATATTGATTAGGCGAATCTTTTTCATGTTGAATGTTTTTCCAAATTCTAAATGGTTTTAGTTTAATTTCAGAAATACATAAAAGTGAAGATAACGCCGACACAAGAAAATTTCGAAATTGGCTCATGTAGATTGATTAGGTGTGGCATTGCGATATGTTGGAGTATTATTTGAGTTATATTAGTGCTAATTGTACGTTGAGTTGGTCGATTTGCGCAATCGGTGGTTGTACGGATGATTTCTATGCGTATGATTTCCGTCCAGAAAAACAGAGTGCATGAGGTGCTCGAATATAGAAGTGAACTTCCTTATATTTGTTAGTGAACTTCCGATCGCGGTATAAAAGTTTCAAGCATGTAATAAAATCATAGCGAACTTCTGTGGATGTGAACTTCTTCTCCCCTGAATCTGAACTTCCCGACGGACTTAATATTGTACAGGGCGAACTTCCGAAATTTGAGTCTAGTTTGAAGTGAACTTCAGAAAATATAGCGAACTTCCGTCGCATCTGAACTTCTCTGGAACCCACTTGTGAACTTCTGGATGTTTCCAAGTGAACTTCTCGATGGAATACCAGAATTGCATGTTCGTGCGGATAGTATTTTTATATTAATTTTTTAACCACTTACCAGAATGATGCATATAATATACCGTTGGATTCGTATGAAAATTTTACAACTTTTTCGTGTTCATTGTTTTCCCAAATTCTGTATTGTTTAGAAATAAATTTAAATATAGAAAACAACATTTTCGCGGATTTGTCGATTTCCATGCAGTTTTTGGGCTCCAATTTTCAAACCGTTTACTTGATTGATGTGTATGATATGCCGTTGGAAAGCTGATGACTAGGCGCACCTTTGTCATGCGGAACACTTTTCCAAATTCTTTACAGTTTAAGAGCAGATTTGAAAATACGTGATTCCGCTTTTTGAACTTCTCGAGTTTTCGTACTATTTTTTGGGGCTTATTTACGAACCACTTGTCGGAATGTTCCAAATGATATTGCGTTGAAAAGATATTGATTAGGAGCATCTTTTTCATGCTGAATGTTTTTCCAAATTCTAAAATTTTTAAGTTCAATTTTAGAAATACGCAAAAGTGAAGATAACGCCGACACTAGAACATTTTGAAATTAGCTCATCTAGATTGATTAGGTGTGGCATTGTGGTGTGTTGGAGTATTACTAGAGTTATATTAGTTTAATTGTATGTGGAGTTGGTCGATTTGCGCAATCGGTGGTCATACGGACGATTTCTATGCGTATGATTTCCGCCCAGAAAAACAGAGTGTCCTCGAATATGGATGTGAACTTCCCGATATCTGTTAGTGAACTTCCGGTCGCGGTAAAAAGTTTCAGCTATGTTCAAAATGAACTTCCTACATGGTTCAAAATGAACTTTCGCGCTCGTTACAAAATGAAGGTCGACAAAAGAAAATTTCTTGCATGTTCATGTCAAAGGTTAACTTCCACGCGGGTACAGGGTGAACTTCCGTTCTGACAAAAGTTATTTTCCGTCTTGACCAAAGTTAATTTTGACGAAAAATAAATTTTCGGCTTGTGTTAAAGTGAACTTTCTGTGCATTACAAAGTAAACTTTCGACCGACCAAAGTGAATTTCATCAGAGTAACTTTTCGGTATGTCAAAGATGAACTTTTACGCAGTCAAGGTGAACTTCTGTTCTTGCCAAGTGCATTTCGACAGAAAATAAATTTTGATCATGGTGAACTTCCGTCTCACAAACTGAAATCCACCATATTCATAGTGAACTTTGACAAGAAAAGAAAAAAGTAAAAAGACTTCAACAGCAGCAGAACCGCCCAGAATTGAAACCCATCAGAACCGCCCAGAATCGAAACCCATCAGAACTATTTGAACGGGTTAGCATCGTACATGTCACTCCCAGTAATGAAAATAGTGGTGGATGATTTTTTCATTGTTATTTTTTAAATCATACTGCTTCGGCGCCCAGTCAATAAAGTAGACTGCATACTTCAAAATTGTATTTCATATTCTCTTCTGTAATGAACTTCACCCGATGGCCGAGTGAACTCTCATGTGAGAAAAAGTTAATTCACAAAGTAGATTCGATGAACTTCTGTTTTTTCATTTCTTAAAGGAATAACTTTCTAGTTTTAGGCTATGCATAATGGGTTTGTGTTGATTTTTTTGTTCCGCTCAAGGTGAACTTCCATGCGTTAAAAATTCAACTTGCACTTCCCACGAAGTGTACGTCAAAAAAAAATTAAATTTCCACTTTGGGAGAAGTATACAAACTAAGAAAGCTGAACTAATCTCAAAACATATAAACTGAACTTTCCGGCGGAGTGATGAATTTCATCTTGGAGACCAAGTGAAACTTAACAGATAAAATTGGGAACCGCTGTAGTTTTGCTGAAGTAGAGATGCCACCAGATTTAGTTAAATGGCTACAATTACAACTTAGAATAACTACAAATGCAAAGTTTTATCAAGGCATGTCTTTAAAGTTCACACAACCTGGTCTATTTCAGAACCGCACACTTATATATATCTGAACTTCACGACCAAGTACCATCTATTTCAGAACCTGGTCTATCTGACGTGCACTTTTATAAGCTAGAGGTGAGAAATCACGGCAAGCCATCAACTTCACTTCCAAGTTTCAAACAAGATACATATGTACATATTGAAGAAAATTACCCAGAAAAGCATAGTAGCAAAAGTTATACTAAGAGAGTATATTCAAACATCAAAACAAGCTAGCAGCAGAAAATCAGAATTTGCACAGACTGCCTCTAGTGGATGACTGAAGGGCCGCACTGCCTCCTGCGCTGGTGCAGCGCTGCGTCTTAGCGGACGAGTTGACTGCCGGCCCGCACACTGCCGCACTTCCCTCCAACCTTTTACACGCAGCATGAGAGGAGTTGTACAATATCTTCAGCCTCTTTTTATTGTCGGCATGAAAATCCAGGAACCTGCAAAAAAGAAGCTGAACTGCTACAGAAAGTGCTCCATTGGTGAACCGCACACGGTGCAAAACTGAACTTCCTAGGGCAGAACGAAACATGCATTTTCCCATTTGCGATTGTAAACATGCATTTCCTGTAAAAGAACATTGGACTTTGGAAAAAGACATTTTAAAGTAGAACTACCAATGAATTGAATAGTTGCACATTAACAATTTGTTAAATACTTCATAAACAAAAAACCATGCTAGTCTTGGATGCAACAAGATAACTGACTAGTTAGCTTGAGGACATCTACATATTCACATCAGTACTATCTGTTCTCATCAAGAAGGAAATGCAGGGAACTTCCTGGAGCAGTTTTGAATATGAGAAAATAACCTTTATTTTTACATTATAAAAACTACTGCATCATCATAAGATAAAACTATGCATATACAAGAATCATTCATTCCGCAGCCACAAACTTCACAAATATTCTATATAGCAGGAATATATAAAATGAAAATAGCAGTAGATATGATCTTCGCAAATTAAGAGAAGTGAGCTTCACATATTAGGAGAAGTGAGCTTCACAGATTAGAATGAGGAGTCTTCAAATGAAATCCATCTGCAGTTTAGGACCGGACAATCAGCAGTTCAATAGACTAGCAACAGTTCAGACTTCAAACATGTGTAAAGTGAACCCAACTAATTGCCTTCTTGTTTAAACCACCAAGCAGACAAAGAGCTCCTGGAATATAAAATGTAAACTTGACATATGAACAATATGAACTTCTTTTTTCCTTCTATATCGCAAATTATAGTACTTTTTCAAATATAAGATATCGTTCACAGCAATCATCTTTTGTAACCAGCAGTATGAACGGACTTATTATTTATATAAGGCGAACTTCCAATGTACAAAGAGCAAACTGCAACATGGCCTACAGTAAACTGCGCCATGGCTAATGGGTCACAGATGGTACTAAGGAGAAGTGAACTATAAGGATTAGAAGAAGTGAACTTCACCCATCCCGCGCCCGTCCCGACGAAACCTAGGAGGAAGGGTCTGAGAGAAATATGAACTTCACTTCACCAAATGGCAGCAGTCGAGAATATGAATTAGAAGCAGTTCAGAAGTGAACTAGAAGCATTTAAAAACCATTAGCAGCCCAACAGCGTTCTAACAGTAGTTCATTCATAAAAAAACTGAACTTCAATATTTGTGTTGCAAACAAAATTAATTCCTGCGCAGACGAAAGTGAACTTTACTGTTGATATAAAGTGAACTATTTGTCAGAGAAAAGTGAAGTTTCAAACAAAGAACAATGTAAGGTAATTTCACGGAACTGCGCTGCCTATGTCGTATAAGTAAATTTCTCGACATTAACAGGTGAACTTCTACTCCACTAGATATCAATATATGCTTATGTGTTTATTTTGCGCCCTATCGAATTTTTGCTACCTGTGTCCATGCAAATATTGCAAAGAAGAATCTTCTTAATCGGAAGAGAAACAAAAGGAGCAGCCTGCTGGCGATGGAGTGAACTTCACAAACACATCTCTCAAGCGTGCTTGTCGGCTTGTTGCTGGTAAGAGGAACATGGTAACAAGCAGTGAACTCCATAGCGTCGCAGTAGTGGACTGTCGGTCGTCACAAACACTGAACTGTCAAAGAACTCGATTAAATTGTAGCAGATTATGTGATGTAGGAGATCGGGTAGGATGAGTAGTGGAGACGCGGTAGCCCTTCCCGGCGGCACGCCATGGAGACGGGGGGGCTGCAGCGCGCGGTGGAGGTTGGTGTCCTCCCGACGGCGCGCGGTGGAGGTGAGCTCCCGACGACGCGCGGTGGAGGTGGGATTCGGCGGCGCGCGGTGGAGGCGGCATCCCGGCGCGCGGTGGAGGCGGGATCCCCGCGGCGCGCGGGTGGAGGCGGGATCCCCGGCGGCGCGCGGTGGAGGCGGGATCCCGGCGGCGCGCGGTGGAGGCGGGATCGCCGGCCGCGTGGGTGGACAGGGGCGCTATTGGTGTTTTTTTTTGCGAATACTATCGGTGTGTTCGTGGCTGGGGTTGTCCCGGCGGCGATGGGATCGGGATGGGACGCGTGGAATGCTCGGAAGTTCACGCGCGGCAAGGACGTGTCGGACGGTTTTCTTCGTGAGTGAGGGCTCGGTCGGTTTTTCCGGGCCGGTGCTTGTTCGGGAACATGTTGGGTGGTCGGGGTTCGAGAATAGCTATTCTAGAACCCTCTTAGGGGGGTTCGAGAATAGTCCTGCTCTATATATATATATATATATATATATATATATATATATATATATATATCCTTGGTTCTTCTAAAGCACTCAGGGATATTCTTACTGTTGTCCAATGATCATTACATGAATCATTCTGGTATATGCTCGTAACACTTTAGAGCACAGGACATCTGATTTTGTACATATTATTCGTGATCTAAAATCACTCATGTGTTTTTACTCATCGAGTGTCAAATACACTCAAGTCTTGTTAAACCATCACATGGAAAAGAACAGCTTCTTAATATTTTTATATTGAACTACTTCAATATTTATTCTATGTACTTTGACTTAAACTTATTATGTGTTTCAATCTATCTTCATAGATCTTGACACTACATATGTTTCAGTCCATATCCTTTCGTTGAAGTTAATTCTCAATGAAACCTTTTAATCACATCAAGTATATAATTACATCATTTATAATCAATGATATGTCATCCACATATAACTATGTCTCAGCGCTCCCACTTAATTTCTTGCAAATGCAAGCATCTTCATCGTTTCGATGAAATCAAAACTCTTTGATTATTTCATCCGGTGAAGATTCCAACTCCGCGATACTCACTTCATCCAATTGAAGTTTGTATACCTATCTAGTATTCCACGGACCAGCAAAACTCTTGGTTTGTATCTAGTATACATCCTTAATACACACTTCTGGTAAGGAATGTATTTCTGCCATCCTACTATCATATCTCACAAAAGAAATATGTAGCGATTACTAGAATAATCCACATAGACTATAAGCATTGCTACGGAAGATCTAATCTTATCGTAGTCAACTCTTTGAACATTGTCGTAAACAACTTTCCGACAAGTTGAGCTTTTTCAAGGATATTCCATCCAAGTCCATCAATTTTATAGATCCATTTACTTTCAAAAAGTATTCACCTATATTGGATTTCATGGCGCATAGCCATTTTAACGGAGTCAGGGCCCATCATAACTTCTTTGTATGTAGTTGGTTTATCATTGTTCAAAATCAATCATTTGTCCACAAATCATTTATTTGATCACAAAGTAAACCACATCTACAAGTTTCAATAAGTACTTTGATCTCCATGACTATAACACTTTGTAGACATGGGAGCCATGATCGTCGTGGCTGCTTCCGGAACCATTTCCGATGCTGCGCTACTCTGATCATCATGCTCAGGTTCATAAACCTTATCAAGTTCCATTGTCCTCCCACTCAAATACTTCGCTAGAAAACAATTTCTTGGAAATAAGCAAGAAACATCGACAAACACTTTTGTCTTTGACTTCATAGTGGGAAGAATTCCCAATCAATTCTCTGGGATAACCAACAAAGACATTCATCCGATTTTGGTTGTAAACTTATTTACTTATGCTACGCATACCAAAATTTAAGAAAGGGCTATTAGGGTTTATACCCATGCCATAAATCATATGGTGTCATTTCAACGGATTATGATGGCGCTCTATTTAGTGTAAAAGCATTAGTCTCTAAAGCATAATCCACAAAAATATAATGGCGTCATTTTATTTTATCTCATCATTAATCCAACAAGGTTTGGATACGTCTCTCGAATACTCCATCATCATTATGATACTCCAAGAAACGTGAGTTGTAGAACAATTTCATATCTATTTTAGATGTTCGCTAAAACTCGTAATTCAAATATTTCCACCATGATCCAATCGCAGATATTTGACTTCTCTATTACGATGATTTCCACTTCATGCTGAAATTTGTTTGAATCCATTCAAATGTTTCAAACTTCTTCCTTATCGAATAAATATATCCACATATATATACTCAATTCATTGTTGGAAGTTTTCATGAAGTAGAATCTCCCGCACACAACTATGCCCAGTGAACCACATACATCATCATGTATGTTTCCACTAAGTTAGTTGCCCGTTCAACTCTTGGCCTATGAACGGTATTTCAGTCATTCTCTTTAGAAGAGATTTGCAAGCGCCAAATGATTCAAAAATCAAATGACTCCAAAAAAATCCATTTGCATGGAGTTCCTTCATGCGTTCCTTTCTAACATGACCTAAATGGCGGTTCCACTAATAAGTGGAATTCACATCATTTGCCTTATGGCATTTTAGCGTCAGTGTTATGCATGTGTGCTTCACCATAAAGATTTATACTAACTTATCCATCGCACATGGAATACTGTCATAATTTGAACAACTCATTGTTTTCATTTGACCAGAACAAAATAACAATTGTGAAGTTATTTATTATAAATCTGAAGGGCTAGGTAGAATGCCAACGACGAACACAATAACACTTTATTTTGCTCCAGACGTGTATATATTCCTACCATATTCCTTGTCAGTCACTTAGGCCATTGTATTCTTATATTGCGTTGTTTCGTATGACACCTCATACCAATCAATATGGTACAAATACCCAATAATTTCATTGTGTGACCAAACAAAGAATACATTCATAACATGTATATCATCTATATACACCTGAGCTAGACTTTCTAGTCTTTTCTATCTTTCTGCCAAAAATCTTTTGTAGTTTCTCTTTTAGCTTTCCTCATTCTCAGAAAACACTTCACCTTCAATAACTTCTAGGTTCATTGGTCAAATACCAATAACCTTGAGGTTCTTACTTTGAAGTTGATCATCACATGACAAGTGTTCCAAATTTCACTATTAGTAACCTTTTAATGTGATGAACAATTTCACTCATAATTTTATCCATCAAATCATGACGACTTTCCGAGACCATGTCTGTACATGCTAGGCTCGTAAAGTTTAACCTTAGTACTCGTATGTGCAAATCTGTCTTGCACCCGTTGTATGCATAAGTAGAATCTATAACACCCGATCATCACGTGATGCTTCGAAACGACGAGTCTTAGCAACGGTGCATACTAAGGACGATCACTTCATGGATATGCGAATATTATTAGTGTCCAACTAGTTGGAGGATTGGGACGCCTAGCGTCTTCAACCTTCGTTCATTCCCATAAAACTTATGAGTTTATGTAGTCTCACTAGATTATATTCTATTGTCTTGCAATAAGGTCTTAGATATCACATATATCTCATACCTTGCTTATTTCTGAAAACAAAATTTCCAGATCCTTACTTTTCAAATGGATTTGAACTTCAAGTTTCATGGAGACAAGATGATTTTAGGTACTAATTGAAACCATTGCTCTTTGAATCATCAATATGAGGTTTACTAAAAGTTTGCAATAGGTCTTAATCATTTCTTGATTCTTTAACAATACGGTACCAGTCCGTAAAGTTTCTTGTCAGACTTAACAGTATTTCTATCTCAATTACAAGACTAGCGCATGGTAGATAGCGGATGCCAATTCTACAAACTTAATCCAAAATACTGTTCAGACTATGTTCATGATAATTTTTTCATGTTTTAATCTAATTACTAATGAACTCCCACTTAATACAACATCCCTCATAGTTGTTTAGTGGCACACGATCCATATCCACTACACCAAAACCGATCATCACGTGAGATGATGTAGCTTCAACGGTGAACATCAACATGTTGATCATATCATCCATATGACTCGTGTTCAACCTTTCGGTTTCCGTGTTCCGAGGCCATGTCTGTACATGCTAGGCTCGTCAAGCAAACCCAAGTATTTCCGCGTGTGCAACATGGCTTACACCCGTTGTATGTGAACGTAGAATCTATCACATCTGATCATCACGAGATGCTTCGAGACGACGAACTGTAGCAACGGTGCATACGAGGGGAGAACACTTTATTATCTTGATATTGATGTGAGGGATCATCTTATAATGCTACCGTCGTGATCTAAACAAGATAAGATGCATAAAGGATTAACATCACATGCAATTCATAATATGTGATATGATATGGCCTTTCTTCTTGTGCTTTTGATCTCCATCTCCAAAGCACATGAGCATGATCTCCATCATCACCAGCATTGCACCAAGGTCCATGGCACCGCTTCATGGTTGTCCATCACTTATAGCTACTATAACAACTACTTGAAATAAAGCTATTACATGATGAATAGACACGCATGTCTTAACAAATTTAAAGATAACCATTAGGCTCCTGCCGGTTGCCATAATACAATAATGAACATCTCATACATCAAATATAATCATCATCACATCATGGCCATATCACATCACCAAACCCTGCAAAAACAAGTTAGACGCCTCTAATTTGGTTTGCATATTTTACGTGGTTTAGGGTTTTCGAGTAAGATCCAATCTACCTACGAACATGAACCACAACGGTGATACTAGTGTTGTCAATAGAAATAGTAAATTGAATCTTAACTATGGTGAGAGAGACAGACACCCGCAAAGCCACTTATGCAATACAAGTTGCATGTCAAGCGTGGAGCAAGTCTCATGAGACGCGGTCATGTAAAGTTAGCCCGGGCCGCTTCATCCCACCATCCCGCAAGATCAAAGTACACATAACTAAAGACAACAAAAGCATCAACACCCACAAAACCATTGTGTTCTACTCGTGCAACCATCTATGCATAGACACGGCTCTGATACCACTGATGGGTTCGTTGCATGGAAAACAAAAAATTCTACCGTGGACATGAACAAAAACAAAGATCCAATCTAGGAAGAAGCAAGATCTAATCTACCAAGATCGAAGCAACGAGATGTATGTGAGACTAACACTCGAAGATTCCAAAGCCTACGAGATTAGATCTCGTTGTTGATGTAGTCGATCGTCCAATGTTGCAATCCGGCAGCACTTCCGTACTTGGTCGTGCGTACGGTGTCGATGAAGCCCGTCCTCTCCCCGTTCCAGCAGGCAGCGGAGGTGTGGTAGATCCCCTCGGAATCCCAGCAGCACGACGGCGTGGTGGTGGAGGTGGAGGAGAATTCCTGCAGGGCTTCGCCAAGCCTACGCAGGAAGATCGAAGGAGGAGGGAGAGAGGGGCGGCTAGGGCTTGGGGGATGATGTGCTGCGCCCAAACCCTCCCCTCCCTCTTATATAGGCATGGGGGGGCTGCCTTGGCCCCTCCTCCAAGCCCAAGTGTCGGCCAAAACAAGGGGGGCAATTTCCCCCCAAGTTAAGTCCCTATTTTCAAGGGATTTGATCTTATCCACTTGATCCAACCACATGGGCCTTGGGGGGCTGGTGTGCCTGGCCCATGTGGGCCTATGTGACCCCTCCGGTCCATGTTGGTCGTCCGGGATAGGTGGGCCCCACTATGGTACCCTCCGGAACCCTCTAGAACCTCCGGTACAATACCGAAAATCCTGAACTTTTCTGGTAACCCTGAAAATGACTTCCCATATATGAATCTTATTCTCCGGACCATTCCGGACCTCCTCATGATGTCCTGGATCCCATCCGAGACTCCGAACAAACTTCATCTCCATCTCATATTCCGAATCTACTTATGCGACATCGAACCTTAAGCGCGTCACCCTACGGTTCGTGAACTATGCAGACATGGTCGAGACTCCTCTCCGACCAATAACCAATAGCGGGATCTGGAGATCCATAATGGCTCCCACACATTCAACGATAACTTAGTGATTGATTGAACCATTTACATACGATACCGATTCCCTTTGTCACGCGATACTTTACTTGTCCGAGGTTCGATCATCGGTATCTCCATACCTAGTTCAACCTTGTTTCCGACAAGTACTCTTTACTCGTACAGTGGTATGTCATCTCTTGTGACACAGTCACATGCTTGCAAGCTAATCAGACGACATTCCACAGAGAGGGCCCAAAGTATATCTATCTGTCATCGGATGGACAAATCCCACTGTTGATCCATATGCCTCAACTCATACTTTCCGAATACTTAATCCCATATTTATAACCACCCATTTACGCAATGGCGTTTGATGTAATCAAAGTACCCTTCGGTGTAAGTGATTTACATGATCTCATGGTCGAAGGACTAGGTAACTATGTATCGAAAGCTTATAGCAAGTTGAACTTAATGACTTGATCTCATGCTACGCTTATTTTGGGTGTATGTCCATTATATCATTCACCCAATGAAATAACCTTGTTATTAACAACATCCAATGTTCATGATCACGAAACCATGATCATCTATTAATCAACAAGCTAGTTATACAAGAGGCTTAATAGGAACTCCTTGTTGTTTACATAACACACATGTATCAATGTTTCGGTTAATACAATTATAGCATGGGATGTAAACATTTATCATGAACACTAAGATATAAAAATAACTAATTTATTATTGCCTCTTGAGCATATCTCCAACAAAATCCTGTTTGGATAATCCTATAGAAATTGTTTGGAAAACTCATTGTTCTCTCTTTTGATTCTCTTAACACTTTAAACAACAGGAAGTTGTGCTAGTACTCCAACAAAATAAAAAGGTAAAAGATAGCATAAAGTGAAATTTTGAGCTATGCAATTCCTGTCAACGGTAATAATAAGGATGGGGCTCCACATATCTCTTTGTTAAGATATACTCATGATTCACGTGTTTGATATCTTATAATTAAGTTCCTTATGCTCTAGCACTTAGATAATTAACCACACCTCGTACTACTCAACTTTAGATTACCACATACCTTTCACATATTGTTTTAACCAAAAGAATAACACAAAGGGGTACCACCATGCCGCATGTACAAAGGACTAAAGGAGATTAAAATCTCGACTTATATAGGCCATCCATACCAGGACAACAAGGACAACTGTCTTGTGAGCATCCTCTCTAAATTCTCTCTCACTTTTTTCTCTCTTTCTTTTTTCACTCTTTCTTTTGTTTCTATCTTTCTTTTTCCACTCTCTTTTTTTTTCTTTCTTTCTTTCTTTTCTCCCTTCCTAGTGAGGATGCACGTGCTGAAACTTTCACGATTATTAGGCATGGCTTCGGTTAGTGCCCCAATGGACTTCTCTAACATATATGCATACTCTAGTCTTTATTTGATAATCCCCTTTATTTCATCCGAGATGGCCACCACTTACTAGATCGAAACATGATGATCAACTTAAAGATAAGTGAAATGTTGAAAGGTTTTTCCCATGTCATCATGGTTCCAATCTAGAAAATTACTCATAATTAGTCAAACCCACAACATTCATACTGGTGTTTTCCTTCCATACCTTACTTTCATATGAGCTTTGAATTACACAAAAAGGAATATTTTGAAATGATTGGTTGAATAACACACATATTATACTTGGAATAGCAAGTGCTACGTATGTAGGTATGATGATAGTGGGGTTGAGTTGATTTGAATACATGTCTAAGCATGTGTGAGAATTCATCATCTTTGGGATAGCAAGAGGTTTAAAAGCATGCAATAGTGTTCATAGTTCTATTCATTTATCATAAAACAATGACACTTAATGTAAACATATATGTATACTAGTAATAAACATCACTAAATAAGGCACTTAGCATATCACCATTCAATAAAGCATTTGAAACTAGTGATACCATGCATACCTTGACTTTCAACATTTTTTTATCCCCTTTTTATTTTCATGGCATGCAACTTATTTTAATTAAGATTTAAGAATAAGATAATTTACTTCACAAGCATGCAAGTCATTTATCACGATGGTATTATTTATTTCAAAGCAAAACTAGACACAAAACTAATAAAGGACGCTTCAAGTTTTTGCGATCATTCTATGTTTCTCAAAAAACAAGGTTTAGGGGCGTGCAAACCGAGAGTTTAAGATGCATCCAGTGGGGTTCCTTAGGAATCCCCAATATTATGGTATTCGCTCTGCAGAAGTGCGCAGGCTAGACACAAATCTTATTTGTTACACTCTGCAGAAGTGCGTTATTTTTCCCATAAGAGAACTTATCCTTGTTGCCAACCAGGCATCGGCTTTCCCGTCCACACTTCCTTGGTGTGAGGCCAGGTGTAAGATCTAAGCCAATCACTGCCTTCTCTGTGACCCCGCATACCCACCCTTTTGTAAGTCTGTCCTGCCCTTTTGTAATATCCCAGGTTTAGAGACAATAAAATAAGAGAACACCAAAGTGTGCATTGCATTCATGCATAGAAAATCCGGGGAATTTTCGCGCTTCAAATAAAACTTACCACAGTAACTGAAGTTTCACTTGACTTGCTGGAATTGAAGTAGATCATCAAGTCAAGCGCTATAAACTTCACTGTGACCTTTGCTAAAACCTTGTTTTGGGTATAGATGATTTGATCTATGGGCTAGATCAAATAGAAGTAGATTTACAACAAACAACACCTTAGGTAAGGACCAACTACAAGATCTTATAAAAGGATCTCAACATGCCATTCCTTACAACAACACATGAATAATTATTCAATCCTAAATCAAAGAACTCAATTAACTAAGAAACTATTCTATACTTATCTTTTCCATGTTTTTACTTAATAAACATTTCTACCATGAGTCACATGGTACATCTTTTCAACTACAATGCTTGAATCCAAGCCAAGGACATTCATATTCATTCTTCATTAACCCTTGACCATTCCAACCTTGTTTCCCAACTCATTCCATTAAACCTAGAGAAAAGAGAGAATCATTCATATGCTTATTCTATCCATTGAATAGAACCTAGATTACTATTTAAACCTTATCCAATGGAGGTACTTGTTGATACTAACCAAGGATACAAGAAATATAAGTCAAGTATTAAACTCTAATTGACCTAGCTCATATTTGATAGTAAGTAAGAACCTCTTTTACTAGTGATCCAAGAGAGAGGCAAGTGTGGTGATCATTACACCTTGGTAATGATCATAAACCCTAGAGAAACATTACCTATTCAGAAGAGCTCAACCTAAAGGGGTATACTCAAGTATATGGACTTATACTTGATCTTGGAGAGAGAACCATAATTCACCAATGAATTGTTATGAGGCCAATACTTTGATCATTACAAATTGGGTGATGATCATAAACCCTAAGAATCTAAGTGAGGGTGTGGACAGAAGTATTAAAGAAGAGATATTAGTGAGGAATAAGTGGATCATGTCTAATGCATGATCTTTTCTTATAAATTGAGATAATAAGTTAAACCTATATATGTGATCTATAGATCTCATTCTTCTCATGAAATAATAAATATATACCAATAGTAGTTAATCCAGACCAATACTCATGCCTTGTGTAGTTTTGATATGGTAATTAAACCTTGCCTAATTAAACACTTGAGACAAACCTAGCATTGCCTTGATACAATAATTCTACCTAAGTGAGGAGGAGGAACCCTAGACAATTAAACATAACCAAGCTTATGCTCATACCTAATCCTAGTTGTGTATCACATTGGTGATCACTACTAAAACCCTAAGATCACATTTGAATACCAATTCAAATATTCCTTTTGAATTATAAGTAGAACCCTGCCATGCCTCATGCCTATTTATACTTCAATCAGTGAAGCATCACCAAAACCCTAAACCTCTCACCTAGGAATCAGCTCACATAAAATATTAAACCCTACCTTTCCATCCTAGTAGACCAAATGAAGTATTGTTCTATGAATTAAACCAGCATTAGCAAATGCATTGCTAATTATAAACATAGGATCCATCTTAAATAGTTCAAGCTAAAGTTTTCTACAACCAGATTAGTGATTATAGAATTTTCTTAGCCATCTTCTTAAAACCATAGGAATAATTCTTCACATACAATCATAACACAATTCCAACCTCATTACCCATTATATGAAACTCTAGCCATAATTAAATTATATGTGAGTAATCACTATGAATAAGCACTAGCACAATAGAATATGTTCACCTTCACATGTTCTCAATTTCAAATCCTTTAAAACAGAATTGATTCCTAAATTTAAAAGGCAATTGAGATGAACCCTAAATCTATAACTATTTTAAATTTTGAGTTGTGTCTCATGAGAACATAAAATTAATCAATTATAAAATGGTTGTTTAAAAACAAAACAATACAGTGAGTAACATTATCAAATTGTTTTGATATTCAAATAATTTAGAACCTGCAGAACAAAATTGAATTCAAACTTGAATTCAAATAGTAAATCGAAAATAGAAAATAAAAACAGAAAATAGAAAGGAGAAAAGAAGCTTACCTGGCTTACCTGGACCGCAGCAGCCCACGTCGCAGCCCAGCAGCAGCCCATGTCACCAGCCCAGCCCACGAGTAAAGCCAGCCCAAACCACCACATACCGTTTCGTCGCTGGCGTCAAACAAAAAGGAGACCGTCGTCTTCCTCCTCTTCTCCACGCTCGACAGCGAGCCGACGAAGCTCCGCCACGTCCTCGACGAGGATAAGGACGCCGCTGGACGCCATTCACCATGCCATAGGCCAATACAAGGATCTCGCGTCCGTCTTATCCCTTTTGCATCAAGATTCGTGCCCAGATACACTTCACAGTCGTCGTTGCATCTCGGCCATTGCCGCCGGTGGAAAGACGAGAGGGACCTCGCCGGGCTCTATAAAGCTACCAGTAGCTCCGCCGTAGAACCCTGATACTTCGCCGTCCACCCATTCCTTCCCAGAACCTTCCTATCTCTCGCAATCATCTATTCTCTGTCGCCGGTGTCGAGCAAGAACACGGTGGTCGGAGCCACCTCAGCATCCGGCGCGTGGTCGAGGAGATGCGCCGTGTCTCAGGGAGCATCCTCGTGGAAGAAATCGAGGAGAGGGGGTCTCAGCTGTCACCAATCGACCGTTCCCTTTCATCGGCATTCCGCAGAAAATTGAAGATTGTCGTCATCCTCGTCTCCGGCAGACTCCATCGAGCATCTGGGAAGCATCAAGGTGAGCAGGCGCGTCGAATGAGCTATCCCTTGCTTCCTAAAGTGCATCCTAGTGTTAGTTCATTTGTTGGCCGGACTGCGCCGCCGCAGATGAGTTCGCCGGAGCAACTCCGGTGACCTCCAGGTGGTGGCGTTGATACTATCCTGCTCAGAATCGAGTCGCGGTTTGAACGCAACCATCCGCGCATCTCGGGGAGCCCTATAGAGGCGGCGCCGTCGTCCACTGGTCGCCGGCGTCTTGCCGTCGACGTTGCCAGCGTGGCGGTGGGGTCCCTTGGCTTTGTTGACTGGTCTCTGCCCGCGTGGCAAATGACCCAGTCAATGTACCCACTGGTCAGTCAGTGTGGTTAGGATGTGAACCGGTACGTTTAGTATTTCCAGTTATTTCAAATTCCAGAAAACAACTGAAATTTTGCAAAATCATAGAAAATTCATATCAACTCAGAAAATTATGAATAATATATCAAAATGCTCACAAAAATAAACTCTATTCAAATAAAATATAAAATAAAAATGTGTGTCAAAATAAAATTCACTTATTTTTAACCTTATTAATTATGCCATTTCATTTATTTAAAATACAATTTAAATTCAATAATTAGTAAAGTTCCAAGATTAAATTTTAATTATTCAGTAACTAAGTAAAATGTTAAGATTAATTTTCTTTACCATAATGGCATTCACTTAAATATTAGTGATAATTCATTAACCCTAATTTACAACTTACTATTTTTTATTTTCTTTAAATAACAATAAAGCAAGAAAATATTAAAAGCCAATATCATTTTGGTAGCTCAACAATTATTTACTTAAACATTCTTTAGTTAACAAGTTATTATTTTTGAACCTAATAATCATAAAACCCTAGTTCTAATTAAACCCTAACTAGTAACTAGTTTAATTCTTAAACCCTCTAAAAATTAATAGCATGTTAAAATTATTAATAACTTTATTTCAAGTACTTAACCACATTAATTCTAGTACCAAGTATTACTTTAAGAATTAGATCATAATTTAGAAACCCTAGTTTTATTATAAGTTAGAAACTGGATCCCATTATTTTATGTGATCATTTCAAAATGCTTTAACCCTAAAAACCTAGTTGCTTATCACATGTGATCATGTGAATTTCACCTTACATAGAGAACCTTATTATGTGACCAACAAATACAAGTCATGATCCACTAACATAAAACCAATTCACATAAGACCCTCATTTCATGTCTTTATTCTTGACTAATACTTATATGATCCATTAGTGCCACTTAGGAACAAATCCTAGCTTGCTAACCACATATTAGCACCATTTGATCACCATTCTTAATACTACACCATTGGAATCAATCCAAACCATCATATTTTAGTAGAACCATATGATCAACCCTACTACCAACCTTGTGTAGTAATTCACATCACATGCTCCTATTCAACTAAACCCTACGTAGAAAGTAATAAGCCACTTAGCTTAGGAACCATTAGAAGTTACTTAATGAAGCAAATGAGAAACCATAGTAAACCTAATAGCTAGTTTATGGAACCATCTTGACCATCATCCTTTGATATGATGCTTATAAGAAACCATCGCAATAAACCTATCAATACTTGCTATATAGAAACCCATTCCAAGTTAAGAATCAACTAGTTCCTATTAGTGAAATTAAATGAACCCAATAGTAAACCCTAGAGTTACATAGCTAATATGTATAGTAGTTCATATCCTTATTTAACATGTTCTTAAAAAGTTATTCTTTTGAAGTACAAATGTCAATCAAACCTTAGAAGCCCTAATCCTTCTTTGAAATACTAAATATTTCTTAAACAACATGTTCTTCAAAAGTTATTCTTTTGAAGTATAGCAGAAGTAATCATCAACCATGTCCTGTAGAACTTAAAATTGACAACTGTTCTTCACATATTATTCCTCTACTATTCTTTGTGTGTATGATTGTTATGATGCATTATATCACTGATTTATGCTATAATATCACCAACCCTAATAAGAACCTCGTTTGAGAACTATCCTAAAAGTGCAACAAACCCTAAAGAAATCTTTACAACTCATACATCCTAAATCATCGAGGTTAGGTTACGCTCGGGACGATTGCATCTCATACTATGCATTATAGCATGTTTGCCAGTTCTTTAAACATTGTCCTTACCGGACAATGATGGTATTTCAGAATTTGGAGTTCTCACGTATCGAAGCTTTTGCCTGCATAATCTTGCAGTCAAGGAAGGCAAGTTCATCGCTTGCTCATGTCATTTGATTATGTTTATCAAATTATATGCAAAGTACTATACTTATCACTCTTGCATTGAAAAGCAAATATTATTTTACAATTATGAATATGACTATGTGGCGGGCAATGGAACCATGGTATGTGTTGATTGGTGGAGGTTCCATTGCATGGGTACTATTCATCTAGGACTAAGTACCAATGCCGTCCAGTGATTCTAGCGCCGTACATATCGCGTTAACCATAAGATCTATAATGGCTCTGGGGAAGTCAGCTGTATCTTTTCCCTCCTGCACGCCAACGGACTTGATAGAGCCTGGCGGGGTGTTGGAGATAACACTGCCGTAGGTTGGGAAATCCTTTAAAATCCCCATCCGGACGTTTGGATGAGAGGCTCTACCGTCTATGAGGGATTATACATAGTACACCGGGGGTAAAGCCGTATGATCGGGAGATGTCTACCGGGGTGTACGGATGGACAAAAGGGTGGGTTTGCAGGGTCGCGGAGAAGGCAATGATTGGCTTGGATCTTACACCTGGCCCCACACCAAGGAAGTGTGGACGAGCATGCATCTCGGAAAGGTATCAAGGATAAGTTCTCTTATGGGAAAAGTAACGCACCTCTGCAGAGGATACGAATTGTGTCACTCCCTGTTCCGGAAGGGAACGCGAACGCGGCAGAAAGGAACTCCATGAAGTTCTAGTCAACCTGTGAAGACTGACGGGCATAGTTTTCAGAATAAAATAAACCTTTTGAAGAAACGTTTATGAAAACTTGCATTCGCCTATGACTTTCTGGTCTGTGGCTGTAGCTAGTGCATGATACACCTATTTCCCTAATATGAACTTGCTGAGTACGCTCGTACTCATCCCACTCTTAAATCCCTGCTTAGCTGGAGGCACCGGAGGATGAACTACCGTGGAACTCGAAGACAAAGGAGTCAACTGCAACAAGATGGAGAATCCAAGCAAAGAAGTCAATGAAGTCAACTGCTGCAGCAACTAGAGTGGAAACTTAGACTAGTAATAGAAGGGAGCCTTTCCCTAATCTTAGCACCTAAGTAGCTAGAATTCTATAGCAAGCCTAGTATCTCTGGAGATAGTGATAGCAATAAGTTAGATTATGAGTCGTTCTTCTGGAGCTTTATTTGAAGTTTTACCTCAATGTAAAGTAGGAGGTTGTGTTGATCTTCTGTAAACAGCTTATGTATCCTTCTATAGACATACCTTGGACTCGCATATGTTTCTGTTGTACCACTCTGAGGGATGTAATACGAGTGAAACGGTGTTTCACTTGTGTTATGTCAACGACTTGTATACCCACCCTTTTGTAAGTCTGTCACTGTCCTTTATCTATAGGTAGACTGACCCAGGCATTTGTTCTCACCTTTATCATTACGGTAGACTGTTCCGAACAATTCACATGCCCTGTCCTATACACTATAGATAGACTAGCCCGGACAACCCTTACAATCCATCATAGACCTTTAACAAGTCTGCCCTCTCCTATATCTATTGGTAGACTATTACGAACCACCGTCCTCACCTTACCAAATAGATAGACTAATACAGGCAACCCTTATCACTGATCCATTGATATGCGAGAGGAAAAAGATACAACTGACTTCCCCAGAGCCATTATAGATCTCATGGTTAACGCGAAATGTACGACTCTAGAATCACTAGACGGCATTGGTGATTAGTCCTAGATGACTAGAACCCTCGCAATGGAACCTCCACCAACAACACATATCATGGTTCCATTGCCCACCACATAGTCATATTCATAATTGTAAAATAATTTTTTTGCTTTTAAATGCAAGAGTGATAAGTATAGTACTTTGCATATAGTTTGATAAAAATAATCAAATGACATGAGCAAGCGATGAACTTGCCTTTCTTGACTGCAAGATTATGCAGGCAAAAGCTTCGATACGTGATAACTCCAAATTTTGAAATACCATCATTATCCGGTAAGGACAATGTTTAAAGAACTGGTAAAGATGCTATAACGCATAGTATGGCATGCAATCGCCCAGAGCGTAACCTCACCCCGATAATTTAGGATTGGTGAGTTGTAAAGATTTATTTAGGGTGTGTTGCACTTTTAGAATGGTTCTCAAACAAGGTTCTTATTAGGGTTTGGTTATCTGAGAATCATAAACGATAAGAACATGTTTCGTCCAATTCCGAGAATATTTGTAAACTAACTTTTCTGAAATCAAAAACAACAGAAAACAGGAACTGGCACTTCGGCATCTTGTTAATAGGTTAGTCCCGGAAAATGCATAAAAGTGATATAAAGTGTGAACAAAACATGTAGGTATTGTCATAAAACTATCATGGAACATAAGAAATTATAGATACGTTGGAGACGTATCAAGCATCCCCAAGCTTAGTTCCTACTCGCCCTCGAGTAGGTAAACGATAAAAAGAATAATTTCTGAAGTGACATGCTACCAACATAATCTTGATCAATACTATTGTAAAGCATATGAGATGAATGAAGTGACTCAAAGCAATGGTATATAGTTTGCTAGCAAAAAGATAATGACTAAACAACTGAATCATATAGCAAAAACTTTTCATGAATAGTACTTTCAAGACAAGCATCAAAAAGTCTTGCATAAAAGTTAACTCATAAAGCAATAGATTCTTAATAAGTGGTTTTGAATCAACACAAAGGAAGATTTAAGTTTCAGCAATTGCTTTCAACTTTCAACATGTATATCTCATGGATAATTGTCAACACAAAGTAATATAATAAGTGCAATAAGTAAGCATGTAAGAATCAATGCACACAGCTGACACAAGTGTTTGCTTCTAAGATAGAAAGAAGTAGGTAAACTGACTCAACATAAAGTAAAAGAAAGGCCCTTCGCAGAGGGAAGCAGGGATTACTCATGTGCTAGAGCTTTTTATTTTGAAAACATGGAAACAATTGTGTCAACGGTAGTAATAATTCATATGGGTTATGCATAAAACTTCCTATAAGTTGCAAGCCTCATGCATCGAATACTAATAGTGCCCGCACCTTGTCCTAATTAGCTCGGATTTCCATGGATTATCATCGCATTACATATGTTTCAACCAAGTGTCACAAAGGGGTACCTCTATGCCACCTGTACAAAGGTCCAAGGAGATAAATCGCATTTGATTTCTCGATTTTGATAGATCTCAACTTGAGGACATCCATACCGGGACAACATAGAAAACAGATAATGGACTCCTCTTTTATGCTTTAAGCATTCAACAACAATAATATTCTCATAAGAGATTTTGAGGATTAGTGTCCAAGCTGAAACTTCCACCATGATACATGGCTTTGGTTGGCGGCCCAATGTTCTTCTCTAACAACATGCATACTCAAACCATTTCAACTCATGGCAAATCTCCCTTACTTCAGACAAGACGAACATGCATAGCAACTCACATGATATTCAACAAAGGTGTGACAGGTTGATGGCGTCCCCAGATAACATGGTTACCGCTCAACAAGCAACTTATAAGAACTAAGATACATAAGCGACATATTCATTACCACAATAGTTTTTAGGCTACTTTGCCATGAGCTATGTATTGCAAAAACAAGGAATAAATTTTTGAAAGGTTTTTGAAGGTAGCACACAAGCAATTTACTTTCGAATGGCAGAAAAATACCACATAATAGGTAGTTATGGTGGACACAAATGGCATAGGTTTTGGCTCAAGGTTTTGGATGCACGAGAAGCATTCCCTCTCGGTACAAGGCTTTGGCTAGCAAGGTTGTTTGAAGCAAACACAAGTATAAACCGGTACAGCAAAACTTACATAAGAACATATTGCAAGCATTATAAGACTCTACACTGTCTTCCTTGTTGTTCAAACACTTTTACCAGAAAATATCTAGACCTTAGAGAGACCAATCATGCAAACCAAATTTCAACAAGCTCTACGGTAGTTCTCCACTAATAGATTTAAACTACATGATGCAAGAGCTTAAACATGATCTACTTGAGAGCTCAAAACAAGTTCCAAGTATCAAATTATTCAAGACAATATACCAATTACCACATGAAGCATTTTCTGTTTCCAACAAAATAACAATAAATGCTGAGGCTTTCAGCTTTTGCCATGAATATTAAAGTAAAACGAAGAACACAAGTGTTCAAATGAAAGAGCGGAGCGTGTCTCTCTCCCACACAAGCATGTTGAGATCCGAATTTATTCAAACACAAACAAAAATAAAAACACACAGACGCTCCAAGTAAAGCACATAAGATTTGAAAGAATTAAAATATAGTTTCACTAGAGATGACCTGATAAGTTTGTTGATGAAGAAGGGGCTGCCTTGGGCATCCCCAAGCTTAGACGCTTGAGTCTTCTTGAAATATGCAGGATGAACCACGGGGGTATCCCCAAGCTTAGACTTTTCACTCTTCTTGATCATATTATATCACCCTTCTCTCTTGACCCTTAAAAACTTCCTTCACACCAAACTCGAAGTAATCTCATTAGCGGGTTAGTGCATAATCAAAAATTCACATGTTCTGTATGGACACAATCATTACCAACACTTCTGGACATTACCCATAGCTACTGAAATTTAATGGAGCAAAGAAATCCACTCAAACACAGTAAAAGAGGCAATGCGAAATAAAAGGCAGAATCTGTCAAAACAGAACAGTCTGTAAAGACGAATTTTTTCGAGGCACTTAACTTGCTCAGATCAGAAAACTCAGAACTAATAAAAGTTGCGTACATATCTGAGGATCACGCGTGAATTTTTTCAGAATTTTTAGATTCTTCTACAGAGAGAAAACTCAAATTCGTGACAGCTAAAAATCTGTTTCTGCGCAGAAATCTAAATCTAGCATCAACTTTCTATTAGAGACTTTACTTGGCATAAAAACGAAATAAACATGATAAGGAGAGGTTGCTACAGTAGTAACAACTTCCACGACACAACAAAACAGTAGCAAAATAAAAACATGGGTTATCTCCCAAGAAGTGCTTTCTTTATAGCCATTAAGATGGGCTCAGTAATTTTAATGATGCTCGCAAGAAATAAGAGTTGAAGCAGAAGAGAGCACCAAAAGCAAATAAGAAACACTTTTAAGTCTAGCCCACTTCCTATGAAAAGGAATCTTGTAAGGGAACAAGTACTGAAAGCACAAAGCAACAAGCATAGAAAGGCAACACAAGCGCAACTTCAAGATTCTCAACATGAAGAGGGGAAACTTAATATTATTAAGATGCATATAACCATGTTTCCCTCTCTCATAACTTTCAGTAGCATCATTGATGAAATCCACAATATAACCATCACTTAAAACATTCTTATCATGGTTCATATGCATAAAAGTATCATTATTTTTGGCATAAGAAAAACTCTTCTCATTAATAGTAATTGGAGCAGGATCATTATCAAGAATTTGAACATGGTAAACCAGTTGCATACTAAGGGGATGGTTTTTGGCAATCCCATCATAACTATGACAAGTTTCATAAGGATAATTATAACCTGTGTCATAGCCATCCCTATAACGATTATATGAACCAGAATATGTAATATCACCATTTTCACTAAAAGTAAAGGTCTCAAATATAGGATCTTCAAGCACAACATCCCCAAGCTTAAAGCTTTCAATATCATTGTTTGAGGGAACATGGATAGTGCTAACATCATTACTTTCATAATCGGTACCAAAGATATTTTCAGTATCAAAAGTAGTGTGCTCTTCGAAATCATGATCACTAATATAGGTAAAGGGCATATGAAGATCATTGTACTGTAATGTCCCAGGTTTAGAGACGATCGAGGGGTAGATTTTAGAAAGGGATGTGCATTGCATTGTAATTACGGGGAAATTTCGCGCTTTTAAAACAAAACTGCATTTAAGGGGAACAGGTTTCTCTCTCGACATCCTACAGGGTTAGGGTTTCGAGAGTGCGATGAACTTGTTTCTACTTGTCTAAATTAGGGTTTTGAGAAGAGAGAAGTGGAATTGCATTGAAATCATAAGTTGCATGATTGAATTACAAATTAAGTTGTTTGAATAAATTCAAACCAAAGTTGAATTTGAAATTCAAATTCAAACATCAAATGATCATCACATAATTCAAGTTTGAGATAATTTAACAAACAATTATCATTAAGCAAGAATATAAGTAATACAACAATTAAATTAAGCTCATTAAGGAAAACTTGAGCTTTATTGATAACCACACACATAATACATTGTCTTTACAATATTCAGAATTGAATTGTGGAATTACAACACATTACAAGAATTGAATAAATAAAAAACAGAAAAAGGAAAATTACAAGTTACTTAAATAACCTAAACTACATTGTGAACTTCCTGAATTCCCTGATCAAGATGATATTGAGTTCATCTTGAGCATCTTCTTGATCCCTGCACACACACACACACAACAACCATATCATTAAGCCAATTGGCAAAGCCACTTGGCAGGTTAGCAAATATTGCAAAGGATGGATATGATCAAGCTGCCGAGCTGATCCAACCCATCAGCACAAGTCCCAAGCTGGACTTGCACACACACACAACCAGGTAGCTCACCAGGCTATGTGCATGTGCAACACACACACACACCAGGGTGAGTCACCACAAGCTGCAGGAGGTGCTGTCGACCAACAAGGGCAAGTCAGCAACATATAAAAGCTTTTCCCAGCCAAACCCTAGTCACTTGAATCATCCATCGGCAGAACTGAACTGGTAAGCCACCAAGAACACCAAGAACAGCTAGAACAGATAGAACAGCTCCACTGTTCAATCTGCTCCATAACACCACAGAATCCAACCAAGCTTCAGGAGCTCACCAGGTGGAGCAGGGCAAGCAAATTAACCAACAGATCAACACAGAAGCAACACCTCTACACCAACATCAAAATTCTAGGAGCTGGAGTGAGGTATACCAAGCATCATGAACAAACCAGATGGTTTTGTTCATATATAAGCATATGCATCAATCACACATAATCAAAAGGGTGTGATACCCATGTCGTGTCATCATCTGGCTACTAAGCCATATGGTGCAAGCAAGAGCAGTAAGGCCACTGGTAAATCATCTAAAGGGAACAACAGCTATGACACTCAATGCATAACTGAAGAAATCCAGCAAGAGATGAGAGCACAAGCTAGCCTAGCTACACACTTAGCACCTACAGCTATTCAGGCCATCAGACTTAGACAAATCATTGTCTATTTTGATTTCAACATCAAGGGCTACTGGCAATCCAATAAATGGATCACCCAGAAAGCATTTGGTGAGCCACAACAAGCCAACAAGAGGGGAGCTACCCTGGGGCAGCATATGACTACTGCCAGGGTCACCTCAAACCCTAAAACAGCCAAACCATCAAGCCAAGCACAAATATCATCACCCAGATTGGGTTCAAAGTGGAGCTAGGGTCCCCAACTAATGTTGGCATCCCTCTAGCTCAATTAAACTAATTATAAGAGTCATCACTGCAAGCAGTTCATCTCATTTATCCACTTAACAAGGATAAGCTATACAGATAAATGAAAGACATAGATCACCAGTAACTGGAACACTTACACATGATCCAATTGATCACTGGAAGCAACAGCAATTGCTTGAGCCAACCACAGCACACACCAACACAAGGCATGGTGATGCACAGTCACCAGAATAAGCCTAGACAGGCATAGGCAGTAAATAAAGCAAGCATTGATCAAGCAGCTGATGATCACTGGATCACCAGAGCTTGCTAAAGTATGCTAGAACCCAATTCTAGCATCATATTGACCATATAAAATAAACAGACACATTACTTAATGAATTGCTTCACAGATAATCAATTAATAACCTTATGATTGTATCCAGAAGCACATCAAAGGTTTGATGAACCACTGGATCATGATAAACAAGTAAACCACTTAGTGCTCATCCCTGAATCATACCAGTAAGCCAACAGCAATGCTCAGATGAGCATGCTCATGAATTTGAGCACAAGAAATAGCCACAGAAGCTCAGGCACTTGCAAATTTGCAAGAATTGCATACTGCAATCAAGCCATTGAAGCATATATGAATACACATGAGTGTCAGGCAAGCATAGAAACAAGACAGAGGCACAGGGCAGGATTCTAGCAAGAAATGCAAGCTTTTACAAGCTCAAGCATGAATTCATAAGCTAGGGCCATGATAACAGCACAGCAGCAACAACATAAGCATAGCCATTAGGCAGAATAGGACAGCACAGTAGCTAGGGTTCATGGCAGTAGCACAGGCAACACCGCAGAAACAAGCAACAACACAACAGCTAAGCACGGCCAGCACCTCCACGAGGAGGGAAGCCATGGCCAGGGCTACTGGAGGAGGAGGAAGAACAGGCACAGGAGAAAGAGAAAGGTGGAGCACTTACTTGGAGTCGAGCAGGACAGTGGCGCCATGGCGGCCATGGCGGCACGCGCCGAAGCACGGCGGCACCAGGCCAAGCCAGGCCATGGCGGTGCCGCGGCAGCTCGCGCACACGAGGGCGAAGTCACGGCGGCGCCACGGCTCCAGGAACGTCGGCGGCGACGAGATCGCCGTAGATCTCCACGGCCAGACAAGCAGAAGGGTTGGGGGCGACACGAAGAGGCGACGAAGAGCAAATCGGCGCGGTGGATCTGAAGCGCCGTCGAACGGCGGTTCAGACGCACCCCATCTCGCCGGCGGCAATGGCCGGAGTCGGGCGGAAAAATTCGGCGAAGGGGCGGCGACGCGCGCGTCGCCAGAGCCAAGGATTAGGGTTCGTAAGGGAGAGAGAGAGGGGAAGTGTGGGCAACCGAGTGGGCCAGACCAGGCCAGCTGGGTTGAGCCCAACCCACTCGGGTTCACCCTGCCCGAGGGCAATTTGGACATTTCCCAAAATACCATTTAAGTGAGGATTTCAAAGAATTTTAGAAAATAGAATATGGCTCTAAAAAAAATTAAAAATATGAAAATCAATCAGCATAAAATTCCCTATCCAAATAAAATATCAAAGAGAATTTTTGGAGATACTTAAGAATAAGTCTTAATTTGATGAATTAAATAATGAATTAAATCACACATATTATTTTCAATAAAGAAAATAAGTCCATCAATGCAATTGGACTTTAAAAACATCTTGACAATATTTCAAGATTGTATTTTATCCTAAATCAAGTATCTCCAAGTTATTCTTAGTATTAACCTCTCACATGAAATAATAACGACATCGGAAGGGGGAACAAACCATAAAAATGGAACCATGCATAATTGCTTCTTTAACCATTGCCCTTATTGGACAATGATGCTATTTTTCAGAGACAGAGGACAAGGGTCAGTCCACACCATCCAACTGCAAAACTTTGCAGTGTTCAGGCAAGTTCATCGCTTGCTCATGTCAATTGAGTATTTTTACCAAATTACTTGCAAAGTATTATGTTTATCACTATTGCATAAAAAGCAAAACCACTATTTTCATAACTATGAATATGACTATGTGGTGGGCAATGGAACCATGGATTGCGTTGATATGGTGGAGTTCCATTGCAAGGGCTTATATCCATCTAGGATTAAACAACAAATGTCGTCTAGTGATTCTTGTGTCGTATAAACCTTGTTCGCCATAAGATCTGGAGTGGGACGGAGTAGCCAATTGTATTTCCACCTCTCGTACATCAACGGACGCGCTTTACCGGAGAACACTTGAATCCTAGGGTGCATTTGGTAGCTGGGGAAGCTTAAAGTCCCCACGGCTTTGTCCGTAGAACACTTGTAGCCCGAAGATCATTTGGTGGCTGGGGAAGCCTAAAGTCCCCACGGTATTGCGGTCTATGAGGGGTTGCATCTACCGGCGAAGGAGTTTGGTTCGATCCCAAACTATCGTCGTGGTCGGGGTCCACCCCTAAGTGGGAATAATGGGACCGGCGAGGACCCAGGGTCGGGGATGCAACAAAGGGTGGGTGTGCGGGGTAGCGGAGGAATATGAACGGCTAGGACCTTATACCGGGCCTCACACCATAGGAAGTGTGGACGGGAAACTCGAGCCCGGTTGGCACCAAGCTTAAGATCTCTTATGGGTAAAGCAACACACCTCTGCAGAGTGTAACGAATCGTGACCTGTCACTCCCTGTTCCGGGATTTGGAACTGCGAACGCTGCCGGAAAGGAACTCCATGAAGTTCTAGTCAACCGGTGAAGGCTGACGGACATAGTTCTTCTAAATAAAAACAACCTTTTGAAGAAATGGTTATCAAAACCTGCATGGTATCAGACTTTCTGGTATGGTACCGTAGTTAGTGCATTAAACACCTCTTTCCTAATATGAACTTGTTGAGTACGCTCGTACTCATACCACTCTTAAATCCCCGCTAGATGTCTGAACCATCTGGAGGAGGACAATGACAACCCTGAAGGAGCCGATATCATCGGCTATGAAGAACCAGACCTCTCTGGAGGTATTGAAGGCGTAGACTACCTCATAGTCTACGGAACCGGGGAGGCTTCAGGAGGAGACCAAGTCTAGAAGTATCGAGTAGTAGTAGTAGCCGAGCAGCACGAACTCTTAACACTTAGCTGCTCGAGAGAATAAATGTTTAGTCTCATGAGACCGCTATATTGTAAGTTAAGTTGGGTTCGCCTCGAACCCAGGAGTAAACCTCTCAGGACCAAGGAGGAGCTCCAGGATGATATGTACCTATGGTTTGTAATAATGTATGAATGAGTTATGGACCTGCTATGTTCTGTTGTACTACTCTGAGGGATGTAATATTTGAGGATTGGTACTTCGCGAATGTTATATCAACAACTGGCATACTACAACATGCAGTGGTATGCAGGGTCACCACATGTACTCAGATTCATTATCATAATAATCATTAGGAGCAACATACTTACGGTGACCTATCGTTATCTCATACACACGGGGATATGCTGTTACCTCTTTCTTTTTATTCCCCCTCTTCTTCTTCTTCTTCTTCTTCTTCCCTCTTTTCCTTCTTCTCGTTCCCTCCTTTAGGAGGAAGAGGCTTGAAAGGAGGCTTCTCCACATAACCTCATTTATTTCCAGAAACAATAGAAGAAACTTGGGAGGATTCCTCCTTTTCATTAATGAGTTCAAAACACACAGGGGTCCTATCATATTTTGGCAAAGTGTCGTCTTCTATAATATTTTGTATGTAAGTATTTGTGTGGCAATTATCAATGCAATAAGAAATACACCCATGCAGGACACTATTAATATCAAGAGCACTCATATCCACCAAAGAAGTTTTTCTCAATAACTCTTCACACTCCAAAAATAATGTAAGTTCCTCATACTGATTAGGCATGATTTCATCATTACAATACAAATTTGCAGCACTCATGGGGTGCGAATTATCATTGGAGGAGCATTGAAAATTAAAATGACCCACTCTATGGCAAAGTTCACAAATAAAAGGATAGAGGGCACAAACTTTTTCACCAAGATCATCTAGAGCTCTAGACCACTTTCTAGTTTTTTAATTCCTGTGATGGATACAATATTCATCTTCGATTTGATTAATTCCACAAGGTCTATGCATTCCACAAAAATTAACATGCTTATAAGAAATAGTATTTTCAGAAGTTTGGGCATGTTTATTGCAATCATTAACAACAATTTCATTTTCCATGCAAGTGTCTTTGAAAGGTTCATGATACACGTCCCAATTTTCTTTAGGAACATTAATATGAGAAGCAAAGGCTCTATAGCAATCGACCATAATTTGAGGATCAAGACCATATTTAGCACTAAGCTCTTGAAAATCAGCAGTTTGAGCGAAAGACTTAATGCAATCATACTCGTAGTTTATACCTGATTCTTTACCTTTGTCGTTCTCCCAATCTTCAGTATTGCTTTGAATTCTTTCAAGAAGATCCCATCTAGCTTCAACCTCCTTGCTTGTGAAAGATCCCTCCAAACAGGCATCTAGATAGTCCTTGTGGTGTCCTAAAAGCCTTGCATAAAAATTATTAATAATAACATTACGGGGGAGCTCATGAATGGGACATTTGAGCATTAGTGACTTCAATCTCCCCCATGCTTGGGAAATACTCTCTCCATCACGAGGATAAAAGTTATAAATGTAATTCCTATCAACATGCACTTCATGAGGAGGATAAAATTTAGAATAAAAGAGAGGTACAATTTCCTCCCAACCAATAGATCGACCATTCTTCAGCATCCTATACCATTCCGCAGCTCTACCCTTCAGAGATATAGAGAATAGCTTCCTCTTAACTTGGTCCTTTGAAATACCTGCACTCTCGAACAACTCGCATAATTCATTTATAAAGAGTAAATGATCACTAGGATGGACAGTCCCATCTCCAAAATAGCAATTGTTCATAGCAAGTTCAACAATTTTCGTAGGTATCTTGAAAGGAATACTTTCAGTAGGTGGATTTAAAATATCACAGGCATCATTAGAGTTATCGCATATGGGAGATAAAGTACTATCAGAGCAAATTTTCTCCCCTAAAGCTGGGAAGCTAAAAAGATCATAAAAACTAGCTTCCCCAAGTTTAGACTTTTCCATAGCATTAGCAGTCATTGCGTCATACTAATAACATTGCTACTAGCATGCAAATAAGGTTCCATAGGTTTTTAAATTTTCGCACAAAACAATTCATGTCTTAACTCAGGAAAAAGATTAAAAAGCTCACTAAATTTGTTGTTGTTTTCCATTATGCCCAACTAGTGAAAAATAAAAAAATAAACAAAAAGATTTAATTGCAATCTAAAGGAAATAGCGAGCACTCACACACCGGCAACAATGCTAGGAAATAGCTTAGTAGTCGGAGGATGCGAATACCTTTACCTTACCTCCCGGCAACGGCGCGAAAATAGCTTGATCTCTACGCACGCTTCTATTCCTGTAGACAATGTTGGGCCTCCAAGAGCAGAGGTTTGTAGAACAGCAGCAAGTTTCCCTTAAGTGAATCACCCAAGGTTTATCGAACTCGGGGAGGTAGAGGTCAAAGATATCCCTCTCAAGCAACCCTGCAATTAAGATACAAGAAGTCTCTTGTGTCCCCAACACACCTAATACACTCGCCAGACGTATAGGTGCACTAGTTCGGCAAAGAGATAGTGAAATAGAAGTAATATGGATGATTATAAGTAGCAATTGCAATCTGAAATAAAAATGGCAGCAAGCGAACATGTAGCAGAACTTGTTGAAAACGGTGTTTCAATGCTTAGAAACAAGGCCTAGGGATCATACTTTCACTAGTGGACACTCTCAACAATGATCACATAAATGAATAAATAAATGCTACTCTCAAACACTCTCTTGTTGGATAACAAACACCATTCATTGTGTAGGGCTGCAAAAGCACACCTCAAGCCGGAGTAAACAAGCTCCACAACGTCATAAAGGAATCACACACGATGCGCACACTGTCACCATCACACCGTGGAGAGTGAATCCGGAGTTCATATTAAAGTAACCTCTAGAGTGCATAATAGACAAGAGTAACATCTACATATTCAACTAGATTACAAAGCTCATGATCACATAAAGATCACACCATGGGAGAGAGAGATGAACCACATAGCTACCGGTAGAGATGAACCACGTATTCAACTAGACTTCTGTCCCCCGAACTTGGCTTCGCGATGGCGGCGGCATGGAGGAAGATCGGTGCCTTTAGGGTTTTCGCGACGGAGGGAATATATAGGCGAAGGGGCAGCGTCGGGGGAGCCAGGGGGCTCCCTCCCCACATCTGGGCGCGGCCAGAGGCCACCCGCGCCGCCATATGGTGTGGGTCCCCTGCTGCCCTTCCTCGACTCCTCTTCGTGTTCCGAAGACTCCGTGGAAAATAGGGCCGTGGGCTTTTGTTTCGTCAATTCCGAGAATATTTGTAAACTAACTTTTCTGAAATCAAAAATAGCAGAAAACAGGAACTGGCACTTCGGCATCTTGTTAATAGGTTAGTCCCGGAAAATGCATAAAAGTGATATAGTGAACAAAACATGTAGGTATTGTCATAAAACTAACATGGAACATAAGAAATTATAGATACTTTGGAGACGTATCAGTGATCAATGGTGCTAATATGATAGTAATAAGCTAGGGTTTACCCTAGGTGGCACTAATTGGTTATATAGGGTTCATACAAAAATAAGACCTGAAATAATGACTTCATGTGAATGGACCTAGTTTTATTTTAGTAGATCATGAACATTTATTCATTCTCTTAGGATGAACCTATGAGTAAAGTGCAAATCATATGATCACATGTGATATATTTCTAGGGTTTTAGAAGGGTGACAACTTAGGGTTCTAACACAAAATGAAGGGATTTCTATTTTCGTGCCCTCGGGTCCTTAGTTGTGCTCAGTTTTCCCCAGCTCCTTAGTTTTTCCTCAGTTTTACCCAAGCCTTTGTCTGAAACCATCACACGTGATGTAACGGCCGGTTGCCCGACGGTTGACCGTTATCTTCTGACTAGTGGGGCCACGTAGAGCCCGCAAAGACACGTCAGACCATCCATCTTTGTTTGTCCGTAAGCATCGCCGTATCCCTGACCAAAACGCGAACGAGTGGGGCTTCGGTATATCGAATGACAAGTGGGGCCATGATGTTGATACAAGGGGCAATACACGGGTAGGATTAGATTTTTAAACGGAGCTCTACAGCGATGGCACGGAGGAGGTGGCATGCGGGGTGCCGAGATGAGATCGATGTCCACAAAGAACTGCATGAGGCGAGACCAGACGCATTAGATAGATATGAACTAGACGCGTTTAACCATGCAAAGAAGAGAAGAAATGGTCGACAACATCGATGACCACCTCAAAACTTTGACTGACCGTGTCGGACACGAACGCGAGCAATGTAGAGAAAACTAGTGTCTCTCCTTTCTGGCGTGTATAGGTGGGTGCTAGGAGAGTGTGGTGGCGAAGGGAAAGACCTCGCGGTGGTCTGTGGCGTCCAGCATAGCGGGTCGGCGTGGCCATGCCCACAGCGGCGTGCATGCATGTTCGGCATTGGCATCAACATGTACGTTCGGCATTGGCCTCGGCGGTATCTCTGGTGTGTCAGTGATCGAATGAGGGGACGAGATTGAGGGTGCATCCCGACGTTGACCTAGCAGTGGCGGCGAGCATAGCCGTTCTGACCATGCCGATATCGGCATCGGCATCGTTTGGAGGCTGTGGTGCTCGAATCAAGTTGGGATTTGTTTCTTGTAGGCCAAAATGAATTTGAAACAAGTTTCATGTTGAAGGTTAGGTAACGAAAGTTTGTAACTATCCCAAAATTATACTAGCGCCATGGTGAGGTTCTTTTTGATAGAGCTATACGGTTGGGCAAACTTTTTTGACACTTTTTAGATAGGGTTCCTTGTTGTTACACGTATGGCATCATGTATGGAAAATTTGGGGTCATTTGGAGATGTTCGAAAAAATCACTTTGCTTAAGCGCATGTCGTTTCGTCTCGCTGAAACCAGCTTTTCTAACAAGGTGATTTTTTCTACCTTCTCTAAATAACCTCAAATTTCATACAGCTGATCTTCTATACATAGATAGATAGATTGTTTCATTTTTACATTTTTTTGAACTTTTTATTTCCCTTTATAATACCCAATTGATTTTCAGGTCAAAACCTCGAAAAACAGCATCATGTATGGCATCATTTTCACCCTAAATTTCAAATTTTGTGAAACTTTCCCTTTTAGATATTCCTTGTTGTTATAGGTATGCCATCATGTATGCCAAACTTGGTTAGGTCTCACTGAAACCAGCTTTTGTAACAAATTAGGTTTTTTCTACCTTCTCTAAATGACCTCAAAAATCATACGTGATAGGTTTATCATTCTATACAAAGATAGGTAATGGCTACAAGAAATCGGTGATGGTTTATCATTTTTTGCGTGAAAAGTAATGGCTACAAGAAATCGGTGATGGTTTATCATTTTTTGCGTGAAAATTAATGGTTACAACAAATCGGTGATGGTTTATCATTTTTTGCGTGAAAAGTAATGGCTACAACAAAGGGAATCGGTGATGGTTTATCATTTTTTTGCGTGAAAAGTAATGGCTGCAACAAATTGTTGATGGTTTATCATTTTTTGCGTGAAAAGTAATGGCAACAACAAATCGGTCATGGTTTATCATTTTTTTGCGTGAAAAGTAATGGCTACAACAAATCGGTGATGGTTTATCATTTTTTGAAAAGTAATGGCAACAACAAATCGGTGATGGTTTATCATTTTTTGCGTAAGAAATTACGCCTAAAAGAGTTTATAATTTTTAGCGTGTGAAAAATAATACAGAAAACCGCCCTTCAGCATACTTAGAGGGTGGAAGCTAACCGCCAACAGAGAGAGAGGGGTTATCCCCGTTCCTTAGATCATACGATCAACGGTCGGCGGGCACGATCGCGTGACATGGGCTAGACCAATCAGGCGATGTTGCACGTCTGCGAGAATTTGTGAAGGGAGAGGGCAAAACTGAGTACTATCAAGAAACCAAGGGCACCTGAGTAGTAAACAGACTAAGAGATTCAAATTTGAGATTTAAAAAATGGAAAATGTGTGTTTTGTACAATGAAACCCATCTTGGCCTACCTCAAACTATTTGCAATACCAATATACATCAGTGTGAGAATTGTGGCCTCATTTAGACAAAGTATGATTTGGGGGAAGCTGTTTTGGGAAGGGCTTATTGTGGAAAACCATGCACCTTCATAGCTACTAGGTGAGTGGCAATTTGTGGTAAAACTTGATTTATCTATGATTTGAGAAGTGGCAATTTGTGGTAAAGACTCCATGAGTAAGTGCCACTCTTTTTCGGATTTTTTTGCACATTAAATGACTCATTTAACTAGGGGATTTCTATTTTCGTGCCCTCGGTTCCTTAGTTGTACTCAGTTTTCCCCAGCTCCTTAGTTTTTCCTCAGTTTTACCCAAACTTTTGTCTGAAACCATCACACGTGATGTAACGGCCAGTTGCCCGACGGTTGACCGTTATCTTCTGACTAGTGGGGCCACGTAGAGCCCGCAAAGACACGTCAGACCATCCATCTTTGTTTGACCGTAAGCATCGCTGTATCCCTGACCAAAACGCGAACGAGTGGGGCTTCGGTATATCGAATGACAAGTGGGGCCATGACGCTGATACAAGGGGCAATACACGGGTAGGATTAGATTTTTAAATGGAGCTCTACAGCGATGGCACGGAGGAGGTGGCATGCGGGGTGCCGAGATGAGATCGACGTCCACAATGAACTGCATGAGGCGAGACCAGACGCATTAGATAGATATGAACTAGACGCGTTTAACCATGCAAAGAAGAGAAGAAATGGTCGACGACATCGAAGACTACGTCAAAACTTTGACTGACCGTGTCGGACACGAACACGAGCAATGTAGAGAAAACTAGTGTCTCTCCTTTCTGGCGTGTATAGGTGGGTGCTAGGAGAGTGTGGTGGCGAAGGGAAAGACCTCGCGGCGGTCTGTGGCGTCCAGCATAGCGGGTCGGCGTGGCCGTGCCCACAGCGGCGTGCATGCATGTTCGGCATTGGCATCAGCATGTACGTTCGGCATTGGCCTCGGCGGTATCTCTGGTGTGTCAGTGATCGAATGAGGGGATGGGATTGAGGGTGCATCCCGACGTTGACCTAGCAGTGGCGGCGAGCATAGCCGTTCTGACCATGCCGATATCGGCATCGGCATCGTTTGGAGGCTGTGGTGCTCGAATCAAGTTGGGATTTGTTTCTCGTAGGCCAAAATGAATTTGAAACAAGTTTCATGTTGAAGGTTAGGTAACGAAAGTTTGTAACTATCCCAAAATTATACTAGCGCCATGGTGAGGTTCTTTTTGATAGAGCTATACGGTTGGGCAAACTTTTTTGACACTTTTTAGATAGGGTTCCTTGTTGTTACACGTATGGCATCATGTATGGAAAATTTGTGGTCATTTGGAGATGTTCGAAAAAATCACTTTGCTTAAGCGCATGCCGTTTCGTCTCGCTGAAACCAGCTTTTCTAACAAGGTGATTTTTTCTACCTTCTCTAAATAACCTCAAATTTCATACAGCTGATCTTCTATACATAGATAGATAGATTGTTTCGTTTTTACATTTTTCGAACTTTTTATTTCCCTTTATAATACCCAATTGATTTTCAGGTCAAAACCTCGAAAAACAGCATCATGTATGGCATCATTTCACCCTAAATTTCAAATTTTCTGAAACTTTCCCTTTTAGATATTCCTTGTTGTTATAGGTATGCCATCATGTATGCCAAACTTGGTTAGGTCTCACTGAAACCAGCTTTTGTAACAAATTAGGTGATGGTTTATCTTTTTTTGCGTGAAAAGTAATGGCTACAACAAATTGTTGATGGTTTATCATTTTTTTGCGTGAAAAGTAATGGCAACAACAAATCGGTGATGGTTTATCATTTTTTTTGCGTGAAAAGTAATGGCTACAACAAATTGTTGATGGTTTATCATTTTTTTGCGTGAAAAGTAATGGCAACAACAAATCGGTGATGGTTTATCATTTTTTTGCGTGAAAAGTAATGGCTACAACAAATTGTTGATGGTTTATCATTTTTTTGCGTGAAAAGTAATGGCAACAACAAATCGGTGATGGTTTATCATTTTTTTGCGTGAAAAGTAATGGCTACAACAAATTGTTGATGGTTTATCAATTTTTTGCGTGAAAAGTAATGGCAACAACAAATCGGTGATGGTTTATCATTTTTTTGCGTGAAAAGTAATGGCTACAACAAATTGTTGATGGTTTATCATTTTTTTGCGTGAAAAGTAACGCCTAAAATAGTTTATAATTTTGTTTTTAGCGCGTGAAAAATAATACAGAAAACCGCCCTTCAGCATACTTAGAGGGTGGAAGCTAATTAACCGCCAACAGAGAGAGAGAGAGGGTTATCCTGCCCGTTCCCTATATCATACGATCAACGGTCGGCGGGCACGATCCGCGTGACATGGGCTAGACCAATCAGGGCGATGATGCACGTCTGCGAGAATTTGTGAAGAGAGAGGGCAAAACTGAGTACTATCAAGAAACCAAGGGCACCTGAGTAGTAAACAGACTAAGGGATTCAAATTTGAGATTTGAAAAATGGAAAATGTGTGTTTTGTACAATGAAACCCATCTTGGCCTACCTCAAACTATTTGCAATACCAATATACATCAGTGTGAGAATTGTGGCCTCATTTAGACAAAGTATGATTTGGGGGAAGCTGTTTTGGGAAGGGCTTGTTGTGGAAAACCATGCACCTTCATAGCTACTAGGTGATTTGAGAAGTGGCAATTTGTGGTAAAACTTGATTTATCTATGATTTATCTATGATTTGAGAAGTGGCAATTTGTGGTAAAGACTCCATGAGTAAGTGCCACTCTTTTTAGGATTTTTTTGCACATTAAATGACTCATTTAACTAGTTAATCCCATTTGTTGACTCTCTGTTGACCAGCCACTTGAGGGTAAAACTGAGTATATTGCACTAGCCAGTATTAGCACTCGAGGGGAAAATTGAGCACACAAAAATGCTAGTATAAGACTCGAGGGTATACCTGAGTATATCTAAATTTCCAGGGTTAGACTCGAGGACACGTGCAATTGTTGACGCGTAGACGCGGGTCGCGGTGGAGAAGTCGAGACGTGCAATCGTGGACGCGTGTCGCGTTGCAGAAGTCCAAGACGTGCAGACGTGCACCGGTGCACGCGTAGGACGCGGGTCGCATTAACCACCCTCGCCTTTATAGACGCCTCCTCGCTCTCTCTCGTCACTCTCACTCGCTCACGCATCGCCAACTCTCTCACGTCCCATCATCTTCTCCAAAGCAAAAACCCTCTCCCTCTCCCTCTCCCTCTTCCTCTTCCTCCGCCGTAGAGATGGACAAGGAGAATGCCAATCCCATCGTCGAGGTGGGCTCAAAGCGCGACGCCTCCATCTTCGGCGCCGTCCCCTCTACGACGACGCCCGCCGCCGCCGCCGTCGCCGGTGCATCGGACGCTGCTGCCGCCGGTGGCAGTCAGATCCCGGCGGGATGGGTCGACCCCTACGACCCCGTGCCGTACGTCCCGCCCCCGAACCCCTACGACACCTCCCTGGAGGACCCATGGAACGAGGTAACTACGGTTTGCTTCCTTTTTTGTTCCCCATTCCTTTTTGAACCCTATTTTTGCTGGTGTAGATGGATCTGTAGATGGATGAGTATTGGGCTAATATTTGCGCCGATTTTATTCCATTTTGTTTTGATCACTTCTTGATTTCGTTTAAGATTTGGGGTTCGGCTGTTCGGTTAATTTATGCAAGTAATATTGGATCTCAATCAGTTAATTTATGCAAGTAATCATGGGATCTCAATCAGTTATTTTATGCACTAATCAAAAGATATCAACCGTTTAATTTTGCAAATAATCTCGAATGTGTTCAAGTTTAGATCTAGTTCAGATCTAGAATCTGTTTCTTTGCCTATGATGAATGGTTGGGCACAAATTTTTACAGGGAGGGTTCAGCGAACCATTGCTGTGTACAAATCTGTTGTGCATGAGCTTTAGTTCGCTAACACCTTCCCTGTAGATATATAATCATGTCCACTCTAACTGAGGCTGACTCTGTTTTTCTTAACTTTGTTATCATGTACGTTAGTCATCGTTGCAACTCATTCACTAGTTTCTGTTTGATATGGATCAGATGTCTGGCAGCGACGTCGGCAGCGACGAAGAGGAGGAGGACGTCAAGACTCGCCAGGTCCTGCGGAGGCTGCAGGTCGGCCAGTACATCTCCTACTTCGCCAAGGAGGTGTACAGGTGCCCCTTCGCACCAGGAGACTCGGCGCCACGGACTTCAACTGCCTCGTCACGCATGCTGAGAACATCAGCAACACCTTCCCCAACGTCGGCACGACGGTGAACGTCCACTCCTTCCGCGCAAAGCACAGGGCGCTCGGCATGCACCTCCGCAGCTTGCAGCGGGTGGAGATCTCCGCCGGCCGCATGCCTCCGCTCAAGCCCAAGGCTCCCAAGGGGAGCAAGAACAACAAGTGGAGGCAGAGCCAGATGGGGTAGGCGGAGTCCCTGGACGTGTGCTGCTGCTGCCTCCTAGTTTGTTGTTGGGATCCCTTTGTTGTTAGCTAGGGATCCCTTGTTGTTATGTTAGTATGATGGTGCTGTGAAGAACCTGTTACTATGTTGGCTGCTGTGTATGCAGCCTATTATCTATCCATATTATCTAGGGATTATCTATCCCTAGTCTACTATATTTTGTTGGCCGTACTTAGTTTTCTTGATTTACTATGACTGTGAATTTATCGTACATTATCCTGGAGATTTGCTTCTAGATTTAACTACATACATATGGACCGGAGGGAGTACTAGATTTGCTGCCATATTGGGCAAACAACGAGGGCCAAAAGGCACAAATAATTGAAGAAAGTCAGAAATGCAAGCTTCTCTAGATTTTATACTAATTTGGTGAAAAGGACAGAGAGAAAGAGGGGAAAAAGGTGCACTTAATAATGCCAATTTTGGGCCGAGAGAGACCCAGCTCCTGCTCACGTGCAACCAAACGCTTCTCGTCCTGTCCCACGCGGTCCCTTTCTACCAGCCCCACGCGACGCGGCCCACACGACGCGGCCCCACACGACGCGGCCCCACACGTGACAGAACGGTCAACTAAACGGTAATCCTGCCGTCTGAGTTGCTTCTGCGGGTTTCAGACAAACGTTTGGGGGTAAAACTGAGGAAAAACTAAGGAGCTGGGGAAAACTGAGTACAACTAAGGTACCGAGGGCACGAAAATAGAAATCCCTTTAACTAGTTAATCCCATTTGTTGACTCGCCACTTGAGGGTAAAACTGAGTATATTGCACTAGCCAGTATTAGCACTCAAGGGGAAAATTGAGCACACAAAAAATGCTAGTATAAGACTCGAGGGTATACCTGAGTATATCTAAATTTCCAGGGTTAGACTCGAGGACACGTGCAATTGTTGATGCGTAGACACGGGTCGCGGTGGAGAAGTCGAGACGTGCAATCGTGGACGCGTGTCGCGCTGCGAAGTCCAAGACGTGCGACGTGCAACCGTGCACGCGTAGGACGCGGGTCGCATTAACCAACCCTCGCCTTTATAGATGCCTCCTCGCACTCTCTCTGTCACTCACTCTCTCACGCATCGCCAACTCTCTCACGTCCCATCATCTTCTCCAAAGCAAAAAAAACCCTCTCCCTCTTCCTCTTCCTCTTCCGGCGAGATGGACAAGGAGAATGCGAATCCCATCGTCGAGGTAGGCTCGAAGCGCGACGCCTCCATCTTCGGCGCCGTCCCCTCAACGGCGTCGCCGCCGCCGTGCATCGGAGGCTGCCGTCCGGTGGAGTATCCCGGATGGGACCCCTATGAGCCGGTGCCGTACGTCCCGCCCCGAACCCCTACGACACCTCCCTGGAGGACCCATGGAACGAGGTAACTACGGGTTGCTTCCTTTTTTGTTCCCCATTCCTTTTTGAATCCTATTTTTGCTGGTGTAGATGGATATGTAGATGGATGAGTATTGGGCTAATATTTGCGCCGATTTTATTCCATTTTGTTTTGATCACTTCTTGATTTCGTTTAAGATTTGGGGTTCGGCCGTTCGGTTAATTTATGCAAGTAATATTGGATCTCAAACAGTTAATTTATGCAACTAATCATGGGATCTCAATCAGTTATTTTATGCACTAATCAAAAGATATCAATCGTTTAATTTTGCAAATAATCTCGAATGTGTTCAAGTTCAGATCTAGTTCAGATCTAGAATCTGTTTCTTTGTCTATGATGAATCGTTGGGCACAAATTTTTACAGGGAGGATTCAGCGAACCATTGCTGTGTACAAATCTGTTGTGCATGAGCTTTAGTTCGCTAACACCTTCCCTGTAGATATATAATCATGCCCACTCTAACTGAGGCTGACTCTGTTTTTCCTAACTTTGTTATCATGCACGTTAGTCATCGTTGCAACTCATTCACTAGTTTCTGTTTGATATGGATCAGATGTCGCAGCGACGCGGCAGCGACGAAGAGGAGGACGTCAAGACTCGCCAGGTGCTGCGGAGGCTGCAGGTCGGCCAGTACATCTCCTACTTCGCCAAGGTGTCTACAGTGCCCTTCGCACCAGGAGACTCGCGGCACGACAACGCCTTGTCACGCATGCTGAGAACATCAGCAACACCTTCCCTAAGGTTGTCACGACCGTGAACGTCCACTCCTTCCGCGCCAAGCACAGGGCGCTCGGCATGCACCTCCGCAGCTTGCAGCGGGTGGAGATCTCCACCGGGCGCATGCCTCCGCTCAAGCACAAGGCTCCCAAGGGGAGCAGGAGCAACAAGTGGAGGCAGAGCCAGGGGTGGCGAGTCCTAGACGTGTGTTGCTGCTGCCTCCTATTTTGTTGTTGGGATCCCTTTGTTTTTAGCTAGGGATCCCTTGTTGTTATGTTAGTATGATGGTGCTGTGAAGAACCTGTTACTATGTTGGCTGATGTGTATGTAGCTTATTATCTATCCATATTATCTATCCCTATTCTACTATATTTTGTTGGCCGTACTTAGCTTTCTCGATTTACTATGACTGTGAATTTATCGTACATTACCCTGGAGATTTGCTTCTCGATTTAACTACATACATATGGACCAGAGGGAGTACTAGATTTGTTGCCATATTGGGCAAACAACGAGGGTTAAAAGGCACAAATAATTGAAGAAAGTCAGAAATGCAAGCTTCTCTAGATTTTATACTAATTTAGTGAAAAGGACAGAGAGACAGAACCCAGCTCCTGCTCACGTGCAACCAAACGCTTCTCGTCCTGTCCCACGCAGTCCCTTTCTACCAGCCACACGCGACGCGGCCCACACGATGCGGGCCCACATGACGCGGCCCCACACGACGCGGCCCCACACGTGACAGAACGGTCAACTAAACGGGAATCCTGAGCGCTTCTCGGGTTTCAAACAAGGCTTGGGTAAAACTGAGGAAAAACTAAGTAGCTGGGGAAAACTGAGTACAACTAAGGACCCGAGGGCACGAAAATAGAAATCCCTAAAATGAAATGATTAAAGCTTTTTATTCTTATTGAAACTAGGTTTCTAAATTGTGATACAGTTCCTAAAATAATAATTAGTAATGGTGTTAAAGTGATTAATTACCTTGAAATAAAATTAGTTATGGGTTTAACATTTTATTAATTTGAAAAGCTTTAATAATTAAGTAAATACTATTTAGGGTTTAATTTAGAAATTAGGGTTTTACAGTTGTTATTAAATTTTAAAATAACAAATTGCTAACTAAAAAGGTTTAAGTAAATAAACAACTATTGAAATACCAAGATTAACATTAGCTTTTAATATTTTCTTGCTTTATTATTATTTAAATGAAATAGTAAAGGGTAATTTGCAATTTAGACTTTATAAAATACCACTAATATTGAAGTTAATGAAAATATGATAATGAAAATTAATATTAATATTTTCTTGACTTACTGATTATTTATTATTTATTTTTGAAACTAAACAAATTATTGAATTCTATTTGTATTTAAGATAAAAGAAAAGGCATAATTAATAAAGGTTAAATGAATTTTTATTTTGACAAACATTTTCATATTATATTTTTATTGAATAGAGTTTATTTTTGTGAGCGTTTTGATAACTTAGTTGTATTTTTCTGAGTTGAAATGAATTTTACTTATTTCAGCAAAGTTTCAGAAATAATCTGGATTTTACATTAAATGACAAATACTAAACGTACCCGTCTAAACCAAACCATGGCCACTGACTGGTGGGGTCTGGTCCAAGTCAGCTGCCTCGTTGGCAGTTGACTGGGTCAAAATGGACAACGGGTCCCTCCTCCACGTCACCTCGCTGGAGAGAGCGCCGGCGATCAACGGCGACGAGGATACAGGGCACCAGAGACAGCGGTTTGAATTGCGTTCGAACCGTGACTCGATGCTGAATACGTGAGCATGAACACCACCACTTAAAGGTCACCGGAGCTACTCCTGCGAACTCAACTGCGGCGGCGCGGCTCAGCCAAAACACGAACTCGACCTAGGATGCACTCTAGGAAGCAAGAGCTGGCTCTATAGACGCGCAAACTCACCCTGAAGCTCATGGTGTGGTCGGCGACGACGATTGCTGCTGGAGTCGACCTCTATTTCGCCATTACTAGCGAAATACCGAGAAAGGGAATTCCAAAATTGGTGCAGCACCGAGCTCCCCTTGATGCAGTACTCCACCAAGATGATCTCTGAGGCCAGACGCGTCGACTGAGCTACGCCATGGGCTCCGGGATGACCCCAATTGACGGAGCCATGCTCAACGCCGGCGATAGTGAGTGGAAGAACGCGAGAGATAGAGGGCAACTGAGAAGCAATGGATGGGCGGCGAGGTTCTAGGGTTTCCTGGAGAATCTCTGGGCATATTTATAGACCACGACGGGGTCTGGTTCGTCATTCCACCTGCGGCAGTGGTGGAGATGGAATGACGACGTTGACAATGTCATGGGCGCAAATCTTGAAGCTTTATGGATCAGACGGACGCGAGAGGGATTGGAAGAGGTTCCGGAACCTTCTGCAGCATCCGGGGCATGCTTATCATCGACGAGGACGGCATCGACTGGTGTTGTCACGGCGTCGAGCTCGGAGAAGAAGACGACCTGGGTTTTCTTCTATTTAATCGGAGGGGTACGGTGGCTGGACTGGGCTAGCTTCATGGGCTTGCTCTTGGGTTGCTGTGTGGGTTGCTGCTGGGCTGACAGGTGAGCTCCTGTCTCTCACTATTTTCTTTTTCTGTTTGCTTTTCTGTTTTAAATTGGTGGGTTGAATTTAAATTTGATTTCTGTTTTGTTTTATAGGTTTCTAAATTTTTGAATCTCAATAGAACTTGATAATAATGCTTATTGCATAATTTTTTTGTTCAAACAAATATTTAATGTTTGATTAAATTGGTATTATGGTGAGATTCATTCAAATTAAAAATAGACATGAATTTATGGGTTTATTTCAATTCCTTTATTTAGGAACCAAATTTGTTTAAGTGATTTGAAATTTATAATATTTGCATGATGAACATATTATTAGGTTTTGCTAATGTGCTTAACAATATTGATTGTTCCTATATATTTTAAATATGGCTAGAACTTAAAATAGGGTATTAATGAATATGGTGTTAGGGTTATGATTTCATGTGTACCATCATTTCTAAGGGCATGGAAACTTAGTTAGGTTTATTTTAAAATCCTAGGTATTGGTTGTTCAACTAATTATGTACTAGTACTTGAGTTTAGGTATGGTCTTAGGGTTTACTTGTGATACACAAGTTAGGGTTTAAGCATAGATTCTATATGGGTATGATCTAGGATTTATTACTAATGGTATAACTATCATTTTATGTGATGAATGATATCTGCTTAGTACATAGATTTATCTTATCATCTGAATCTACAAGGCATGATCATGCATTAGATATGATCAACTTACTCCTCACTAATCTCTATTTATTATTCCTCTCATCACACTCATCCTAGATTCTTTGGGTTTATGATCAATACCAAGTTGTGATGATTATGGAATTAATTTTCCCAAGGTATTGCTATTGGAATAGGGTTCTCAGCTCCAAGATCAAATGTTGACTTGAACAACTAAGATTAGTACTTCTCTAGTATTCTTGCATGGACATGGCTATGGTTAATAATATCACTTCTCTCACTTCTCAATACTTTGACACATCCTAGGGCTCTACTCCAAATATGATGGTATGATCTTGTAAATATATGGTCTGCCTAGGAATTCTACCTTGCAATCTTCTGAAGTTTGTTCTTCAAGAGATCTGATAAACCTGCATCTTGTGGTATGCCTCCACCTCCTAGCTTCTTCATCTTAATCCTAGCTAATGTATGGAGTGGCTATATGTGTTTGTTTCCTTGTATCATGCTACAAGATGATCAAATGGATGAAGGGTGTGGCTCCTTTTATAGGCTTGGGGAAGCTCTAGTATCATGACATATAGGTGGGTGACTCTTGTTTTGGTTTGATGAGTAAGGTTCTTGGTTGTCATGCCCTCATCCATATCAATCCTTTGAGCATGAGGTGGCAAAGCTTGGATTGCAAGTCATGTAGATATTTTCATCCTATGTGGCATGATCATTATCCTCTCATATGATTTATCTTTGGATAGCCAAGTGGCATTTGTTACTAAATATCTTGTGGATGGTTTCATTATTGTGGATGAGGCACTATATCATACTTGATTGAATTTATATTATAATATTGGTCAAAAGGTCAAGGTTGAAGGTTATTCCTCTAGTTTGGATAGTTGGTGTTTGATTTCACCAAGGCATGATCATATGAGTTTCAAAATACTTATAGTTAGTTTTATTCAAATAGTTTGAACTATAATTTGTAATGTAAACGGATTTAGTTTTATGATATTACATATATTTAATAAGTTATGATTTAAATAAGAATGTGTGGCTCTTATGCACTTTAGACCCTATGGTTTACCTTATTTGATAATAAGTTTAGAAGTGAATTAAATTACACACAAAGGTAGTTGCAAACTTTTAAGTGTTAATAAGTTAGGGTTTGATTCTTAAAGAATTTGTTGTTGTAAGGAATACCATGCTATGATCCTTTATAGGATTTGGTATTTGATCCCCACTTAAAGTGTTGTGCAATAGTTCTAGTTCCTTTTGATCCAATCTATGGATCAAATTATATCTACCCAAAACAAGGTTTCAGCAAACATCACAGTGAAGTTTATAGCGCTTGACTTGATGAGCTACTTCAATTCCATCAAGTCAAGTGAAACTTCAGTACTATGACAAGTTTTATTTGAAAGCGTGAAAATTCCCTGGATTTTCTATGCATGAATGCAATGCACACATCTTTATTCTCTCTTTTTGTAGTTTCTAAACCTGGGATATTACATACAACAACGGTACGTGGCGGGAAAAAAGAAGAAGAGGAACATACCGATTGAACGCCACCTTTGGATATGGAGACCGACGGAGACGACACCCACCGGTAGAAGTGGTGTGATCGGAGGGTGGCTTGTGCGGCGTGATAGGTTTTGGCTCGTACCTCTCCACAGGTGAGCGACGCATGAGCTAAACATTGAAGTGCACTCCTTCTTGCCCAAATATTGTGCATATTATTTTATGTAAAAGTGAAAGTAAAATGATGTAGAGTTTGGCCAAGTATGTAGGAAAAAAATAGACAGCTTGGAATACCAAATCAACACCATTAGATTTATTATATGTATATTTTCATATGGTACACATTTGGCATTACTTCTCAATAAACTTTATTGAACTTTGCATCGTTTGACTTTAAAAAGAACTTATATGCACTACATCGTGACAAGGAGGGAGTACATGTGATGTTAGGGCATATACAATGCGGTGATGTTAGCCTTCTCTTAGAGCTGCCACATTGGATATTTGTTGAGTTTTGGAGAAGAGAGAATAGAGAAAGAGAAGGTTGCCTTCCCTTAACTAAAGGATAATCCCATATAAAATAGGAGAATGCAATTTGCTCTATTGTACCCCTTAGGAACATGATTTCATACTAAAATTTAATTGATTCTCATTAATTGCAAGGAATGACAATAGAAAAATACATTACACATGTTATAGCCATTATCTTCTCTAGATGAGGTAAATGGCTAAGAGAAGATGCGAACTTTTCTGCCATTGTACATACCCTTAAGCATATCCTGGACGCCTGCTCATCAAATAGTAATGCAGTATCATTCTTGGGTTTAGCTTGCCTAATATATGTTGTGGTTAGTTAATTCTGTTATAAAAGCGACAAGCAAATAACGAAGAACGATAAAGGAAAATGCAGCGGAGACACAAGATTTAACGTGGAAAACCTCTTCCAACACAGAAGGGAAAAAAACCACGGGGGCCAGCCAGCAAATACTTCACTATATCGGGAAGTGTTTACAAACACTGTGGGTTATCTTATAATCTGATAAACCTTTGCCAAGATGATAAACGCCGGCGGCTTACAAGATGTATATATAGGCGGTGGTAACGATCCGTACCGCGGGGGCTGCCGCCCCCAGCACCCCTTTTGCAGGCGTTCCTGCAGGATACGACGTATGAGCTAACTTCTGACTCCGCTATACTTCGGCCCAAACCTACCGGCAACAGGCCGCGTTCCGCTCGTCATAAATTAGCCTCTTTTTAATATATAAATTTGGATCATAATATAACAAATCCTACAAGACCGGAAAAAGAGAGCTAGCAGCTCGGCCGCGCGGGAGAGAGCTAGCAGCTGCGCGCGATAGGGACCTGAGTGGTACACGAGGCAGCGACCGATCACTAGCGCCAGATACGTCGGCTGATTTCAAGCGCGTTCTCCTAGAACTAGACGAACAGGCGGGCTTCGCCCCGCCACCTGCATGGCGCCTTGCTACAACCTGACCAGCCGGGTAGAGGTGGGGGCGTTTCCAGCTTCGGCAACGATATATACTACCCCCGTTTTTCTCAGCAATCAAGCCCTGATATAAGGAGTCGAAATACTGAAGTAAAATCTAATCAATTCTGCTGAACTTATATGCTAAAGTGATTTTGTTGTACCATATATTGTGGATCATCTATCTTTCATTTTGGAACAACTCTTTCAATCCATACATCTTTGTATTACATATGTACATAAAAGCATACTTCATGTACTGGAACAGAAAAGAAAGGGTATCGTGTAACTAAGATGGATTTTCTTTTCAAATCCACGCCAGTCGGCTAGTCCACTTCTTTGGTATTAGTCCCTGAAGCTCCAGAGAAAAGGAAGTGCTCCTCTTTTATCATGTGATCTAAAAGAAAATATTACACACTACTGGAAGATAAAATGATCTTGTTGACACATGAATATATACCTTCACAAACCAATTCAATAATATAAAAAATAGTACTTTCTTATCGATGGAAACGGGAGAAATGAAACAAAAAGTACTTATCTTAGACAACAAAATCCGCATACTTCTTTACTTGTTGGGATGAAAAATTTAAGAGAAGATCATCGCTGATGCTATAAACCTTAGTGAGCAAGTAACATCATATTTATTTTTCATTTGACTGCACTCTGGAGTTGGTGCGAATTTTCCTAGTGACATTTTGGATGGAAGGTTGCAAATAGTTGGTCGTGGAAAAAATACCCCAGATGGTGGGTTGGTATAAGAATTTAAAATGCAAATTGTAATATATGTGCCCCTTCTAAATCATAGAATCAACCGATAAATATAATATTAAGCGCATAGATGTAGCATAGCTTCTATGGAAAAACAAACAACTGCAAGAAGAAACAGGTAGGATTGACCAGAGATACAAAAATATATACCGAGTCACGAAATAGTACAACGAAGTAAATTAGTCTGTCAGCAGAGCAGTAAAAGAACTATGGCCTGATGAGATGTTTATCTAGAGTTGGTAAAAGGATGGACTTGGAGAAGTGTTGCACATCCTATCAAATATCTCCAATGGATGTGTGAGTATTGACCTGTTCCACCAACACATTGCACACTAAAAACTGAAAACTGTTGGTAAACAGTTATGAGAAGAAATGGAAATGAAGTTGGTACCATACCAGTCCACCCTTATGAGAGAATACATAGTAGGTCCCGGCAAGGATACTTCTGGCAATCATATGAAGGAACACCTCAACCCAAGTACATGGCACCTGTAAGCTGCTCAGTCGTCTAGAGTAACAAATATGAGTCATTTTAGCTCTGAGGTAACAAAGGTAGGGCATATAGGGTTCGGAAATATAAATAAATATAGGTAGGGAGAACTTGTCAAGTTGAGAATGTGTAAGTGCAACATGTTCATTGCAGGATGCAATTGCCAAGGGCAGACAACCTTCCATCGATGTGCTGAACCACATCTTGATCATGCTGGCAGTTTCTCGGATCATCAGATGATGAAGCTCTAGTACCAGTTCATCCCCAGGAAAGACATAAGAATATACGATGATAACTATCAAAATGTCACTTGTCTATACAAATCACGTTGTATTAGGACCTTATCTCAGTAAACCGGGGACCTAATTTATGGTTCTGTATTGTATATTCCGTATATCAACCATTTCTCTGTTTCTAACAGATTCAAGGCTTTATATAGTGTTGACCTATCCTGCATCTAGGCATCACAACAATTGTATGTCTAGACTCCCCTGTATTATCTACTATAAATACGACCACAAAAACGCAAAATGAAATTGCCTTACTACCGTAGTTACTATCCAATGCTATAGTGACATGGGAACCATGGAAGAATATCAAGGGCCTCCTAGGAACACCTGAATGGATCTTGCCCGGAAACACATACTTCTATAAACCCCACAGTAAGAGGAACACCATAGTCTGACCACCTTGGTTTTGTAGAAACTGTAGCAGCAAATATTGCCTCAAGGAACACCATGACCGTTGTCCACCTAAACTGCAAACCCTATCAGCGGATAACTAAACTATTATATTTAGTGTGACTGGTAAGAAAACATTAGAAGTACTTGTTTGATTTATCATCCCTTACCATCCAACACACAGGAATAATCATTCTCCGAAGCTCGGCTGCTTTTTGTCAACTTCTAGAGATAAGTTTCCACAGTAATAGGAGGTTCTACAACTCCAAAAATCGGCAGTGGTCGTTCGGCGTTTGACATTACAAAATATATGATACCACATATAGAAGTATTATTCATGCCTCAATTGTTGACTACGTGAAACATGAAAAAAAAATTGTCACTTGTCAATAACTATGGAAAATAATGATCCAAAATTGGCTACTCATTCCTATAATGTGAAATTCATGAATGCAGAAAACTGATACTATCTCTGTTCATAAAAAAGGATATCTCAACATTTACAAAATTTGGATGTATCTATATACTAAATCGGGTCTAGATACATCTAAATTTTGACGAAATTGAGACATCCTTTTATGGACGGAGGGAGTAGTGTTCATTTGTACCAATCTTGGAGACCATAATTAAGATACAGGTGACTATTATATTTTTCACAATACCATATGCAAAAGCTATAAAATTGACGAATAAGAAAATTAATAGTAATGACCTTAACAACAAAAGAAGAAATGCAAAAAAAAGTTATATATGCAGTAAACCAATACCAATACCAATATCTTGACAGCAGATTGGATTCAACAACTTGAAGGGAATGCTACAGGAGACTTTATGCTCAGGGGCACATGATGAAAGAGTAGGAAGATGGCTTGGAGGAAGAAGAGGCTGTCGGCATGTGGCAACTTAGGGCTGCCCATCATCAAAGAACTCAAAGATCAATAGTACAATGTGGCACCTACAACTCAAGGAAGAAATAGGTTGTTTTGAGTATGCCCTCCAGGATGATGAGCACCAAAGGCATGGCATCCATTCTCTAGAATTAAAGATCATACCTATCAATCCGTATTGTTCGGACAATAGAGTGAGCCAAAATAAAATTGTAGGCCACCTAAAACTGTATAAATAAAAGCACCAAGACATACTATGCCATTTCATGCACTCCTACTCTCTGGGATCAGATGTGTGCTCCTTGTTTTTTCCTATGCAATATTTCCATCAGGTATTAGTGCATACGGCCAGTGTGCAGGTCTACAACGTCAAAGCCAGAAGTGAAACTTAATGAAGCTTAAACAAGCGGTCATGTAAGCTCTCCTAGCTGACCCACGTACTTTTACTCAAATAGCTGAAGTGCACACTCCAGTGAAAAATAACACAAATAGGAAGATTGGAAGAGGATCTGGAAACACTCACCAGAAAGATGCTAGCAGGAGGCAAGACGGACACGCATACGACCTGCATCCCAAGAAACCACATAGGGTGAGAACTCTGCCCCCCTGCTGGTCTCCAACGTGCTATTGGCCGTCAACAGGACCTATTACTGCTTGATGGCATGAGACCCAGCCTGCTGATGCCGGCGGCCTGGTGAAGCCACATGAGCTCGTCGATTGCTGCTTTGATGAGCCACGCGGTGCCTCGACAGCCTTGCTGGGTTGGTCGAAGCAAAGACATGACATGTAGGTATCGGACGCCTCGACGGCCTTGCTGGGTTGGTCTGCAGGTCATTGAACTCGAAGGTGCACGCGCAGGTATCGGACGCCCTTGGACATGACATGTACATTTTCCTGTGCCGGCCCTACCCCCTGTCGCCTTCACCTAGCAGATCAGCAACGCCCCCCCTACAACCTCTGCCCCGCCGCCGGCGGCTTCCCCCACACCAACACCTCTGTACCGCCACCACCGCTCTCCCTGCTCCTCGTGCCGGTGCACCCGCGCTTGGTCGACGCCCTGCGCACACCAGACCCGCTGCGTAGGCCTCCTCCATGGTGGCCTCGGTTGGTAGATTGAAAGTGAGGACAGGGAGACGGCCCCCTACGCCGATTCATGGCGGCGGCAGCCGCTTGCCACCCCGGCCTCCGCTCGGGCGCCGGCCTCCATCGGGCTCTCCTCCGATGTAGCAGACTGTAGTTCACCCTTGGCCGGTATGATCGCCGGCGTGAGCTTCTACGACCTGTTCCGCTACTTGCGGGGAAGAACAAGAGGAAAGAGAGACAAGGAAGGAAGTCTCGACAGATTTTCTATTTCATTTTTATCATGCCTGTTTACAGCACACACACCCATCTAATAAGGACTCACCTAAACACACGAGCCCAGCTGGTGCCTACCAGATAGGACCTGTCAACTGGAGGCGCACGTTCTGTCTAAGTCACGCCGTTGGCCGTGACAGGTTCCCCCCCAGAAGAGCTGGCTTGTCCCCAAGTCAGTACCGCTGGAAATCGAGTCTTCAGCGTCTCCCAATTCTCCCATGTCGCTGCATCCTCTGGTAGTGTAGTCCATTTGATCAGAACTTGTGTTACTGCGGTATTCCCCTTCTTTACTAGCCGACGATCAAGTATCTTTTCTGGTATTGTATCTATCACATCGAGCTCCGGTGTCTTGGGTAGCTCAGCAAAAACTGGAGTATAATCAGCTCTGTACTCTTTGATCTGTGAAACGTGAAAGACATTGTGTATTTTGGAAGCTAGTGGCAGTTCCAACTTGTAAGCAACCTGTCCGATCTTCTCCAAAACTGTATAAGGCCCAAAATATTTATATGCTAGCTTAGGATATGGCCGATTGACCACAGAAGCTTGAGCATACGGTTGCAGTTTGAGTAGCACCTTTTCTCCCACCTGAAACACTCGCTCTGAACGCTTGCTGTCAGCATAAACCTTCATGCGTTGCTGCGCTGCTATCAAATGTTGTTTGATGAGTTCAATCTGATCAGAGCGATCAGCCAGGACTCCTGCAACTGGTGAGTCTGAGGCCACCTCCGGTAATGCCCCCAGGTTTGGCTCATGCCCATACAATGCTTTAAACGGTGAACAACCTAGAGATGAATGAAACGTCGAGTTGTACCAAAACTCGGCCAAAGGGAGGAGCGACCGCCAAAGTTTGGGTGTATCCTGCACCATACAACGCAAGAACATCTCAAGGCACTGATTCACGCGTTCGCTCTGACCATCAGTCTGTGGGTGGTATGCAGTTGTAAATTGAAGTTTGGTGCCCAATGCTTGGAAGAGCTGTTTCCAGAAGTGACTGGTAAAGATGGCATCCCGATCAGAGGTAATCGAGTGAGGCATACCGTGTAGCTTGACCACGGAATCTACAAAGATTCTAGCCACCTTAGGTGCAGTATAGGGATGACGAAGTGGCACAAAATGTGCATACTTCGTGAAGCGGTCAACAACGACCAGAATGACATCAAACCCTTCAGAGAGTGGCAAACCTTCCACGAAGTCCATAGTAATATCGCGCCAAGCTCCTTCTGGCACTGGTAAGGGCTGTAGTAAACCACCAGGAAGAGTGTTTGTGTGCTTCGCATGTTGGCATACATCGCATTGTCTGACGAAATCCTCCACTGCTGTTTTTTGGCCTGACCATGCAAAGAGACGTTTCACCCGCTGGTATGTAGCCTGTGTGCCTGAGTGGCCTCCGATGGCACTGGAGTGAAGGGCAGCGATGAGCTTCGTCTGGAGAGCAGCATTAGCACCGATCCAAAGGCGTCCGTGGAATCGAATCAACCCTTGCACCAATTCATAGCCATGTTCATCTGGACTTGCTAGTGCCAGTTTTGTGAGGCGAGTCTGAGCATCTGGGTCAGTGACATAGGAATTGACAACCTCTTGCATCCAGGCCGGTTTCACCTCAGAACATGCTTGAATAGCCATGAAATGACCAATGCGTGACAAGGCGTCAGCGGCATGGTTTTCAGCTCCTTGGCGATAAACTATTTTGAATTGCAGACCCATGAGTCTGGCCATCGCCTTGCGTTGCAAAGGGGACTGCAGCTCCTGTTTGTCCAAGAAACTCAGGCTTTGATGATCAGTCTTGACAATAAATTCACCGCGCTGCAAATAAGGCCTCCATCGCTCCACGGCCATGATCAAAGCAAGAAACTCCTTCTCATAAATGCATAGCTGCTGATGTTGTATGCTTAGTGGCTTACTGAGAAAGGCGAGAGGATGCTGCTCCTGCATTAAGACTGCCCCAATACCTGTTCCACAAGCATCAGTTTCTACTGTGAACTGTTTTTGGAAGTCAGGTAGTTGCAACACTGGTGTTGTTGTCATGGCATGTTTCAGGGCGAGAAAAGCTTCAGTTGCTGCAGGGCTCCACTCAAACCCTTTCTTCTTCAATAAATTGGTCAAGGGTTTTGCAATGATTCCATAGTTTCTCACAAATTTTCGGTAGTAGCCAGTGAGGCCAAGAAAACCTCTTAGCTCAGTAACTGTTGTTGGTATTGGCCAATCAACCATAGCTTGTGTCTTGCAGGGGTCGGTGGCAACTCCTTCACCGGACACAATGTGTCCCAAATATTCCAGTTTGTCACAAGCAAATGAGCACTTACTGGTCTTGACGAAAAGTTGTTCCTCTTTAAGCAGTGATAGGACTTCTCTCAGGTGCTGCACATGATCAGCTAAAGAGCAGCTATACACCAGGATGTCATCCATGAATACCAATGCAGAGCGACGCAAGCAAGGTCGTAGCACTCAGTTCATGACACATTGGAAGGTTGCGGGGGCATTGCAGAGGCCGAAAGGCATAACCCTGAACTGGTAATGCCCTTGATGCGTTTTGAATGCTGTCTTGTGCTCATCAGCTGGCAAGACACGAATCTGGTGATATCCCGCACGTAAGTCGAGTTTGGAGAAAATTTTAGCACCCGCCAACTCATCGAGGAGCTCGTCAATAACTGGCATAGGAAATACATTTTTAATGGTCAGCTCATTGAGGCGTCGATAGTCGACGCAGAACCTCCATGAGCCGTCCTTCTTCTGTACCAGAAGCACAGGTGAGGCAAATGGAGACATACTGGGTACTATGAGGCCTGCTCTTATCATCTCTGCCACCTGACGCTCTATCTCATCTTTGTGTGCAGGAGAGTAGCGGTAGGGTCGAGCATTGAAAGGAGTGGCGTCAGCTTGCAGAGTAATCGCATGATCATACTGGCGTTGGGGAGGTAAGGAGGTGGGTTCAGCAAATACCGGGGCAAACTCTGCCAATAGCTCAGAAATCTCTGGAGGTAAATGTGCTGCAGCCTTGTCATTAGTGAGTGTTGGTGCTTGAATCACTGCCAAAGCCCAAACATCATTGCCCTTGGTCCATTTCGCCAATTGCTCCACCGGAATTTCTCTGATGTCTTTGGTTTTTGGTGTTGCGCCATACAAGGTGACTTGCTTGCCTTGATATGGGAAGGAAATGAATTTCTTCTCCCAATCAGTGGTCATGGGGCTATGCAGTTTAAGCCAATCAATCCCAAGTATTGCGTCATAGCCACCAAGGTCCAATACACGCATAGGAGTACTGAAAGTAACGCCATGTGACCACCATTGCAACGCTGGAACCATCTTGGACGTGTACATGTACTGTCCATTCGCGACTTTGACAGGCATTGGTGTGACCTCTGTAACCTCACAATTGATGCGATCAAGCATATTCGCATTGATGAACGAATTGCTGCTTCCGGAATCCACCAGAATTAGCATCACTTGGTTACCCACTAGAGCTCGGAGGCGTAAGCAATTTGAACTTTCAGAACCAGACATTGCATTTAAGGAGAGACTCAACTGTTGCGTTTCAGCTATATCCTGCATTTCTAAGATGTTAAGAACTTCTTCAGACAGGAGCAGAGGACAGTCAGTTTGTTCCATAGCATTCACAACAGCCACTGTTTTCTGACCGCACTGATGTGTTGGGTCATATTTCTCACCACATTTGAAGCACAAATTGTGTAGGCGTCGATAATCTCTTAGCTGACGATCTTTCCAAAAATCTCCAGTGGCTAGTTTCATAGGTGGTTTTGCAGCCTCGGCACGGGCTGGAACTGCATCTGCTTTGGTCTGCCCAAAATATCGTTGAGCACGGGGTTTTGCTTCCTCTATCACTTCTTGCTGAACACGAGCTAGTAGGAACGCTCGTTCCAGAGTCTCTGGTACCTGAGCTTCCACCATGCCACGCAGCTCTCGTTTCAACCCCTTGATAAACTGAGATATGAAGAATTGTTCATCATAGTAAGGATTGTGCATCGACACCTCATACATCAAGCTCCGAAACACAGTTTGGTATTCCTCGACTGAACCGGTTTGCTTTAGTGCCAGCAGTGCCTTAATACTCTTGCGTTGATCGTCAGCCCCAAACTCGGCCTCCACAGCGAGAAGAAACTGTGGCCAGGTACCGAGTTCATGGCGCTTCCTGTATGCCTGCAACCAAATGGCTGCATTCCCATCCATGTGCAGGGTTGCTGTAGTGAGCCACAGCGGCGCACTGATGTTGAACAAGCGAAAATAGTCATGGCATTTGTCCTTCCAGATGCGAGGGTGAGTGCCATCAAAACGAGGAAATGGCATCTTCGGCATCTGAGGGCGCCCAGGTCCATCGTGGATTGACGAGCTTGATCTACCGCCACCAGCGCCAACCCCACCGCCTCCTATGCCTCCTGTTCGACCGCCACCTGCGCCACTCAAGCCACCGCCACCAGCGCCTCCGAATCCACTGCCGCCAGCGCCACCCACTGCACCGCCGCCCAGAAATCCAGCGCCACCAGGATCAAATGCTGGTCCCTTGCCGTGGGCTGCGCCGCTAGATGTCGCGCCTGCCGTGTCCCCCACCCAGTGTGGTGATGCAGGTTGGGTGGTGGTGTGACCTGTGTTGATGATGATGTTGTCGACCTCTTCCGCCGGCCTGCGCGCCGCCTCGCCCGGCTCCAAGAGGTTCAACTTGGTCAACAGCGACTGAAGGATACGGGCCGTGTCGTCGTGCTTGGTCGCACTCGACTCGATTGCCGCCGCCTGAATCTCCTGCTGCGCACGCATCTGCTTCTGGGTCGTGTCGATCCCCGCGACCACACCGTGTAGGAGGTCGAGGCTGGACTGCAGCCTGTCGAGCGTCGCTCGAGTCTCTTCTGCTGCTTCTCCCATGGCATCCAAGACGAACAGGGTCTGCGTTGACGGCCATGCCGGTGCCGTGGTGAACCGCTGCAAAATCGAGCGACCAGCGCGAGGATTTACTGCACTTCCGATGGATTCGATCGAAATCGAGATCCCCAGAAGCACGACCCGACCCTGGAATTACAACTCAGATCAAGAGGGGAAACACCCACGAACACAGCACGAGCGGCCTAGAAATCGCCCGAATCTGATACCAAGTGTAGTTCACCCTTGGCCGGTATGATCGCCGGCGTGAGCTTCTACGACCTGTTCCGCTACTTGCGGGGAAGAACAAGAGGAAAGAGAGACAAGGAAGGAAGTCTCGACAGATTTTCTATTTCATTTTTATCATGCCTGTTTACAGCACACACACCCATCTAATAAGGACTCACCTAAACACACGAGCCCAGCTGGTGCCTACCAGATAGGACCTGTCAACTGGAGGCGCACGTTCTGTCTAAGTCACGCCGTTGGCCGTGACACAGACCCCGCCGAGCCCTCCTCCTCTCCGGGGAGGCCATCCTCCACTTGAAGGCGTCGCTGGTCGCCGGGATGCGACAAGATCGATGGGGGAGGAAGAAGAAGAATTGGGGATTTCTAACCCAAGCGGGCCGCCTCTCCTCACGTGATTGGAGAGTCTCAGACTATGCTGTAACGTTACGTGGGGCAGTAACTTGAAACGCACGGACGCGGTGGTAACAAAAGTTCCTACCGGCAGCCTGAATCGGACGTACAAGATTACTCAGCGCGCCGATCGAACGGTCAGCAAAGTGCTCGCCGGGAGGCACTCACCAGGCGGGTACATCAACAGCCTTACTACATGTTGTAAATAATTAGTCAGCTGGCTTAGTCCACGGTGTGTATGTTTTGCTCCTGCGATGGCATGATCATAGGGGATCGTCGCACGCGTTTAATTTGCTTGGGCAGTTTGTGGTCCTTCTCCTTATAACAGAACAAGAGAAGAAAGAATAGAAAAGTTAAGTTAAACGCAACACAAAAAATATCACCCGTGTCTCTCTATAGTTCCCTGTATATCTTCTTTAATCCTGTCATGTGATGACAGTTACCGGCGGCAGAAATCGCGGGGACGCGCGGCAGGAAGAGCGCCGGCCGCTCTGGCGCTAGGATACATTTTATTAGAGCACCTACATGGACGCTCCGATAGCTATCTAGGAGCCGGTATGGTTTTAGGCTCACATCGGCGTCCTAAAAAGCGTCGGTGTGGATCCGAGCCCAATAAAAATGCCGGTTTCTTCGTAAAGGGCGTGAATCGGACTCGCCGGATCCTGCGTTCTTTCCATCATTTCTCGCCGCTTTCCGCGTTTACTCTCGCGCGATGCCTCCACCCCCGTCTCCACCTGCGCCTCCACCTCACCCCGATTTCGACGGCGTGGAGGAGGACCCGCAGCTCGCAGAATAAGAGCAGTGGTAAGCGGCGGCGCTTGCGACGACCGTAGATGCTTTTGTCGCGGACGAGCGGCACCAGCAGGAGCCGGAGCGGCAGCGGCAGACGGATTGACAGTGGCGGAAGGTGGAGCGGCAGAGGCTACGGGAAGCGAACACGTGGCATCGGGAGGTGTAGGAGGAGCGTCGGCGCCAGGATGAACTGCGACGTCGGCGTGTTGAGGCACTGCAGCAGCGGTTGCGGAAGCTGCGGGCGGCAGGAGGAGCTAGAGCTGCAGCTGCGGCAGGAGGCGGCGGCCGCGGATTTGGCGGCCTGGGAGGAGGAAGCGGCAGCGGCGGTAGCGGAAGTGAAGAACGACTAGTCCCTCGACTGGTCCGACGATGGGCCAGACACGGAGGAGTAGGCGGCACAACAGAAGGCGATCCTCGAGTCCTTCGAGTCGCTCAAGAAAGTGGAGGACGACGCCCATGCCCACGAGGAGGATAACGAGGAGCGATGGCGCCGCGTCGTCAACCTCGATCTCCCTGTCCCCAAAGGCACCGCACCAGCAGCCGTCCTCTGCCGCAACCACTGCCCCCTGTCGCATGTGCTGACCGCCGCTTCTCCGCCGAGCATAGGGAAAGGCTACGTGAGATCTAGGAGAAGCGGCGCGCGGCTTACAAGAAGCTGGGATTCGGTCGGACGGGCCGTCAAACGCACCATCTGACAGCCAGTAGGCTACAAGTATAGCAATGTAGCAAATTTCTAATATATAACTAAAATAAAAAAATCATTATTTTAACTAAAAGAATCTACCGGGGCCGCCTTATTCGGGACACCGGTTTAGGAACCCATTCCCCAAACGAAAAATGGCTTGCCACACCTTCTGACGCCTATTTGGGGAAGGGAGGGGGGAGGGGGAACGGGTAGAGGTGCTCTTAGAGGCACCACGGAGCTGGAAGTGCACGGTCGTGCACGATCTGAGCGAATTCCATCATCTCGATTTAGTCAAGGATCGATAACGGTGTCTGCCCTTCAATCAAAGATTTAAGGCGAGTGCTTCCATAGGCCCCCAAGCCAACAATTGCATAAACGTACCATTATGCACGTGCTCCTTCCGCCGGCGCTAACGGGTCGGGTAGGTTAGCCCCCGAAGATCCGTATCGATTATACCCGTGTACTCGTTGAAGGGGTATACGGTATACCCTTGTACTCGTTGAAAGGGTATACAATGTATGTACGTTTCGGTGTATGTACGTGTCGGTGTATACGTCCGATGGATCGATGTGGTGGTCGTCGTCGGTTGTCACTTTCCATTCTCACGTACCTTGATCAGCTCGTCGCAGCCTCCAGCCCGGCCATCTCCGATCTAGATCTGCTCCGGTGAATACTGCTTGTCCGCCGATCGCGGCAAGGATCCGGCATCCAACCTTGGCCCGACTCCACCCCTCCCACGGCCGCCATTCATACCTAGGGTTTTGATCCCTCCGTCTTGTTGTAGCCGGTCGATCCCTCACCACCGCCATTTTCACGTACCCCGGGCAATCGTAGCAGGCGTGGCTGGTTACCTCGGCGATCTCCTATCCTTCCCGCATCCGGTGGATCGTTGGCCGTCGCCGCGGTGCGCACGACAACGTTACGGCGGCGAACGTCTGAGTCATCCACCCTCCGCGGCTCCGCCTCCCCACGATCGACATATAGGTCGTTCCATTGCAAGGCAGAGCACCGCCGAGCCTAACTTCCCGTGGCTGCCCAGATTGCCACCGAAGCCCAGAAGAGGTCAGCCCCCCGTGCCACACTGTTATTCTCTTCTTATTCCATGTATACTTTGAAGGATGTATCGTCGCATTTCTGCTTAGTGTTTAATTTGTTTTTCAATTTTTTACCAATTTTTTGGTATATTTTTTGTTAATCTGCATCACACAATGAATTCCAAGCCGAGTTTTTATGTTGATTAGGTCAGTGATGTTGTTTTATTTGGACAGATGGACGGCTCTATGGCTTCTCGGATTGACAATGAGAAAGCAAGTACAGACGTTGATGACTCTAGATGGGAGGGTTATGATATTTCATCTTCAGAAGATGAATATGAAGTACCTTCGTCTGATGATGATGATAGCATTTTTGGTGATCCTGTATCTGAGTCTGATAATGTGAGTCACTCACATTTTCATATTTTATCAGTGCAGTATGCATGGTAATATCTTGTCCTTGATATTTGCCTCCTTGTTGCAAATTTTGTAGATGGACATCGATGATGAAGACAACATAAGTGATACACATGATGAACCCACTTCTGAAAATACGAGTGATGTATGTTTTCTTTTATCTTACTTGCCTCTTCCAGGTGAAGATGAATATACATGTAATTTGCTATTTTCCTACAAACTGCAGGTTGTTGTAATCAGAAACAGTGAGCTTACCTACTACGGGGATTCTGATTTGGAAGACTTTGCTTATAAAGAGGATGTTCCTGAGCAGTCAAAATCATTAGAAGGGGGGTTTCACAGCTGTCAAAATCTGAATGCAAAAGCGAAGTAAGATTTTCTTTTGATGCATTGCAATGCATAATAGAACAAATCAAAATGTCAGTAACAATAACGCCATGTTTGTCATATTTGTTTAGGTGACAGGAAGTTCCCAGCTGGACCATACTAAGCACGAAGATTACAAGGATCCATATGATATTGATACTGAAATGAACAAACAGCGAAAGTATGAGGCTGTAATGGCCATGATCTTTGTTTCCGAAGAGGCTGCCTATTACTTCTACAACAAGTATGCCAAAGAACATGGTTTTAGCATTCGACGCGAGAAGAAAAAGGAACGCCTTGATGAATTAGGGACATCCACCATTCGGTATAGGCGGTTTCTTTGCTCCAGGGCTGGGCAACGTGAAAGCAAGTACTTAGAAATGGAAAACCGAACGTATAGGCACCGACCTGAGTCTCGCTGCAACTGTGGTGCCCATTTCAGTGTGTCGTATAACAGAAAAAAGGGTTTTTGGACTGTTCTGAGATTTGACGACAATCATAACCATAAGCCTGCTACAGCTGATCAAATCGCTTTTCTTCGGTCTCATAGAAAGATGAAGGATCATCAGAAATCTAGGATCATGTCACTGGCAGCTGCTGGGATGAGATTATTCAACATTATGAGGTCATTTATCAGTGACAGTGGAAAATACAGCACGGTAGGATTTGTAAGAAAGGATCTTTACAACATGTCTTGCCGTGAAAAGATGAAGATGATTGCAAAGGGTGACGCCAACACAACCATTGGCATTATGGAGAAGAGGAAGAGAGATGATCCTGAATTCTTTTTTGATTACAAGCTTGGTAAAGGTGGAGAATTGTTACACCTGTTCTGGTGTGATTCTCAGTCTCGGCAGGACTATGCCGACTTCGGTGACGTGCTGGTGTTTGACAGCACGTACAAAACAAATCGGTATGCTATGCCGTTCATACCTTTTGTGGGAATAAACAATCACCGCCAGACTACTGTTTTTGCATGCGCCATTGTCTCGGACGAGAAGGAAAAAACATACAAGTGGTTGTTAGAAACATTCCTGAAGGCCATGTATCAGCAGAAGCCTAAAGGGATCATCACTGATGGGGACGCTGCAATGATCGCCGCTGTTGGTAAAGTCTTTCCAGGCGTGTGGTACCGTGTTTGTACGTGGCATATTGAGAAGAACATGAAGAAGCACCTAGACTCCGTGGCTCACAATGAATTCCGGTCGCTGCTGTACTACAGCACTTCGGAACAAGTATTCGAGGAGAGATGGAGGGCATTCGTCGAGAAGCACCAGACGGCATTAACCAAAGAATGGATGAAGAGGATGTATGCTAGGAAGAAGTTGTGGTCAGCCGCTTATCTAGCGAATGGATATTTCCTTGGAATGAAAAGCAACCAGAGGAGCGAGAGTTTGAACTCCACCCTACACACCCACCTTGACTTTGGACTGACAATTGTGGATATGGTTGTGCACTACGAGAATAACAGTAGCCGTGTCCGGGAGGAAGAGGCCCGCCACGACGCCATAGACTCTCAGACACTACCGGTTGCAGTTACCAGGTACAAGGATATAGAGACGTCTGCTGCCCATAAATTCACTGCTGCTAACTTCTACCTCGTTCAAGAGGAGCTGAAGAAGATTGGGGGCCTAGAGATTGTAGATCAACTTGGATGTGTTGGTGGGGTATCAACCTTCGTTGTGTCATGGATGAATAACCGTAAGTATTTGTTTTCAGTGGATTACAGACCTGAAAGCAAAGAGGAAACAATAACGTGCAGCTGCCGAAGGATGTATCGGAAAGGGCTACCTTGCAAGCACATCTTGTTTGTTTTGCATTATGTGGGGTGCTCTGAAATTCCAAACTGTTGTGTTCTCCGAAGGTTCTCGAAGAATGCAAGGTATGGTTTGCCCTCGAGACGTGAGAGTGATTTGTACGGATGGGGATGGGAAGGGGTAGCTGAGCGGAGAAAGCATAGCGAGCTTACCATGATTGGAGCAGAAGCTTTTGATGCCGCATTGCATGACCCAGAATCTTTCAGCGAGCTTATGCAATGTATGAAAGGCATAATATACAGGAGAAAAGGCGCCCAGACCAGTCATTCAACGGCTTACCATGAGGACGCACAAAACAGAGGAGATGCACCAGTAGTGGGTGATCCTGATATGGCTGAGACCAAAGGAGCACCTAAACAAAACAAGAGGTACTATAAGGACAAGGATACAAATCAACAGACGTCAAAACATGGCAGGATACTGGCACACGACGAGCGGAAGAAGGAGAGGTTGTGCACTGCTTGCAATCAACCAGGTCATAACAGAAACAACAAGATGAAGTGCAGGCTACATAAGGAGTGAGTGTCTGGTTCAGCCCTACTTAAATCGCTTGCACTAATCTTCTAATATATTTTATGTGCCACTGACTTGTGTGTTATTTCATGAAATGCAGATATGAGGGACCATCGGAAGTATGAGGAACCACCGGAAGTTCTGACAAGCATATGATGATTAATTGCTTGTCTACATTATGAACTACACTACTTGTTGCACTTGTGTATTATTTGGTGTTCAAACATTGGTCTGATTGTCAAAGGCCGAATTTTGATACTTGCAACACAAAGGACAATTTTGTTCACGAATGACATAGAGCACAACTTATGTCTTGCACACATTGCGAATATGATTACAGACTGCACAGATCACTGTATGATACTTACAAAACAATATGGAGAATTTGTTCACAAATAACATAGAGCACAACTATGTCTTGGACACATCACGAATATAATTACGGCCGCGCCTATAATTACAGACTGCACAAACACACTAGTACTTGCCCCGTTGATTCTTATCACTCCCAGGCTTGCTTCTGACGCTTGTTCATTGATGAAGATTAATCCTGATTTTTGCATCTGGGGCAGATGTGGCCTGATCTCTGGAGGTGAGCTTGTCCCTCGTTCACCGTGTAGATCTTGTTGTATATCTCATAACTGAGATAGCCGTCAATAGCTGCGTATTCGAGGTTCATCCAGGACAGTGGCTTGCATTCCCAGAAAGAATGCCCTTCCTTCCGAAGCCGGTTGTACTTGAAGTCCTTCTTCATGTTGGCAAACTTGGGATCAATGAGCTTTGCTGCAAGATCAGCCATTCCAGCCTGCGGTTGACCTTTAATCTTGAAAATGTCCTGGATGTCGATGTGTCTCTCTTCTGGAACAGGAAGACCGGCCGCACGAAGAACTTTTGTGTCATTTCTTTTATCAACACTTGTAAAAGTGTATTGCTTGTCCTTGAGAAAAGTCAGTAGGCGCGGACAATGATCCTTGCACCTTTGTCAAGAGCAGCACAAATAAATTCAACAAGTACTGTAATGAAAATGTAGGGACGCTTTAGATTCAATGTAGGGACATAAAAATCAATGATCCTTGTACCTAATGTAGTGGAATACAAGAACGTGCTCCCTCATGGCGATTTGCATTACCGCCAACTTGTGTCCGCTAGAGTCATACTCGAGATCCAGACCAACGAACTTGAACCTGTCCTCGTCCTCGTCGAGCCAACCCTCGTACATACGAAGAATTCTATCAACAGTCGCCGCCTCATTGGTGTAGACGACGTCGATATATGTACTCCCGTGCGCAAGGATGCGGTACTTCTCCGTCGTGGACTTCTCGTCTCCGGCCACGACGGAGGAAGAGGCAGATGCCATGGACAGCGTGGGAGGAAGGGAGCACTGGGATGCGGTAGACGAACGGCCGGGGTTGGGACAGAATGGTGGAACTGCCACAGTATTGGGCGGATATAGGGGCGGGAGGCGAACATGCAATTAGAGGTCTGGCGGCCCACATTGGCCCGTTACATGTCTGACGGCCTAACTGAAAAGTTTTTAAATTTTTATTTAATAAATCTGCAGCACATCAGCTGGTTAAATTCGCAAAATTCAAAAAAAGTTTTAACCAACGGATTATGTTCACAAAAACGTGTGACATATTGGGTAAAAAAACTGGATTTTTTTTCCAAGGTCGAAAAATCGACTAGCTTAGAAAAAGTGGTTTGATGTAACCCAAACGATTCCGTTTCTAAGAATGTGGATTTTTCGACCTTCGAGAAACGCTCCAGAAATTTTAGCACACAATCTCGTATCCATTCTAAGACGAAGTGTGAAGGTTTTTTCAATTTTTGAATTTCTGTGAAAATAAGCAATTAAATTTGAGTTAAATTCGAGTTGAAAAAGAAAACAAAAGAAAACTGGAGAACCCTGATGGATGGGCCATGAGTGTTCCTTCCCCGCGTCCATGCTACACGTTAATGGGCTTAGTACAAACCGCGTTACATGTCTTTCGGCCTAACTGATAAGTTTTTTAGTTTCGATTTGAATAAATCTGCAGCACATCTGGTTAAATTCGCAAAATTCAAAAAAAGTTTTAACCAACGGATTATGTTCACAAAAACGTGTGACATATTGGGTAAAAAAAACTGGATTTTTTTCCAAGGTCGAAAAATCGACTAGCTTAGAAAAAGTGGTTTGATGTAACCCAAACGACTCCGTTTCTAAGAATGTGGATTTTTCGACCTTCGAGAAACGCTCCAGAAATTTTTGCACACACTCTCGTATCCATTGTAAGACGAAGTGTGAAGGTTTTTTCAATTTTTGAATTTCCGTCAAAATAAACTATTAAATTTCAGTTAAATTCGAGTTGAAAAAAAACAGAAGAAAACTAGAGAACCCTGATGGATGGGCCATGAGTGTTCCTTCCCCGCGTCCATGCTCCACGTTAATGGGCTTAGTACAAACCGCCTTTCGGCCTAACTGATAAGTTTTTTAGTTTTGATTTCAATAAATCTGCAGCAAACCTGGTTAAATTCAAAAAATTCAAAAAAAGTTTTAACCAACGGATTATGTTCACAAAAACGTGTGACATATTGGGTAAAAAAAACTTTTTTTTCGAAGGTCGAAAAATCGACTAGCTTAGAAAAAGTGGTTTGATGTAACCCAAACGGTTCCGTTTCTAAGAATGTGGATTTTTCGACCTTCGAGAAACGCTCCAGAAATTTTTGCACACACTCTCGTATCCATTGTAAGACGAAGTGTGAAGGTTTTTTCAATTTTTGAATTTCCGTCAAAATAAACTATTAAATTTCAGTTAAATTCGAGTTGAAAAAAAACAGAAGAAAACTAGAGAACCCTGCTGGATGGGCCATGAGTATTCCTTCCCCGCGTCCATGCTCCACGTTAATGGGCTTAGTACAAACCGGCCTATTATTACCTGTCCGGAATGTTAACCGAATATATCAGCAGCACATGTGCATTTAGGGTTGAAACAGAATTAACCAACGTATTATGTCCTAAAAAACGTGTGACACTAAAAACGCACGAATTTTTTTGCTGAAATAAAAATAGTACAACGAAAGTACAAAGATGAATTACAATTTCTCCTTTCATTCTATGAGGATTCATCCATATGCATATCTTATAATGTGATATCTTCAATCTCAAGCCTGATGCACAAATCCCTGAACTCAATCTTCAGACATACTAATGAACCTATCACAAGATGAGCTGCTACACAGAACGCATTCCATCCATCTACAAACTCAATATGCTGCCCCTTGTAGATTGTATAAGCTCCAACCATTTGTCCATTAATAGATCTGCTATAAAAAATAGCAGCACCTTCTCTCGGCCTATAGTATCCACGTGCAACATCAAATGGAATGAGCTACAAAAAAGTAAAATATAAACAAAGAACACGTTAACACTGTTAGTATGTTATGAATGAAACTTAAAAACAAGTGAAAAAGTTACTAACCAAACGAGTAAGAGAAGATTCATTCAACCTCGTCACAAAGAACTGAGGTACTTCAAAGAAATCGAGGAATTCGTTTTCCTCCACTTTATTTAGCTCTTTGAATATAGCCCATGTAACTGCATTCATCTCTGCGGAGTTAATATCTAGCAAATTTGAGAAAATGGTTTTCTCAAAAGTAACTCTGCAGCACTCCAAAACCTCCCAACAATCTGAACAAACAAAAAAATAAAACAGAATGAACAATGAGAAATATGTGAAAACAATATCACAATAATAATTAGAAACAAAGAAACATGCCTGGTAACTGAACCCATGGTTTTTCGTCACGGTCAGCATTGAATACAACAACTTCAAACTTGGAAGTAGTTTCATCATATGTGAACTCCACAATGTCATTTTCATCCATAACATAAGCGTCTACAAAAGAACTCCAGAATGGTCCACAAAGGTAAGTTCTTGCTTCAGTCTTCTCCACATGGAAATGATAAACAGAACCATGATTGCATTCAGCAACAACCCACTTATCTACTAAACTATGTAGCATCTCCCTAGCATGGCAAGGCACGGCCTGAAGAATTGAAAAGAAAAAACAATTTATTTAGAAAAGATCAAACAAACAAATGCAAATAGTACTAACGGCGGGGAAATAATGTATATCTAGCTTGTACTATGCAAAACATACATACAATTAGTTCTTCAAACAAATGCACCATCGCTACATCAAATGAAAATGCACGACGCTTGGACCGGAAGCAGTTAGTGTCAGGCTGGCCGCAAATAAGACATCCTGCTTCTTCATCCATCTCTGACAAAAATAATATAACATATCAAACACATTCGAAACATTCCAATAACAGAAATCCAAAGAATTAAATCAATGTTCACAATGAACTACAAACTCCTGCTGATGTCCTAGATTTCTGGGTACTAAGTACTAACCCTAATAGATAGCTACCCTACATCAGCGGCGGCGCGCGGCAGCAAGTCGTGGAGGGGGGCGTGCAGGATGTACTGCAGGGGCTCAGAAAAGTACCACCGGGGCTACGACCAAAAGAAGAAGCGCCTCCGCTCTCGCTCTCGCCGTCGCCGTCGCCGTTCGCCGTCGCTCCTCGCCGCTCGGTGTCCCCGCTTCAACAATAACCGCAGACAATCTCCGCACAAAAGCCTCGGGCTATAAAAATGGGCCAACAAAAACCGGGCACAACAGAAACAAAAGGCCCAACATGTGACTAATTCCAACTGACTACACGGTTATTTCATGTGAGAACCCTACGAGACTTTGTGAAACCAATGCACCTTTAGTCAACAAAATATATAGGGCATATTTCATTTTGAACAAAAAAAAGAGGTCTATTTTTTACAAACTATTTGTTTTGGGTTCACAAGTCTACCAATATGTGAATATTTTTTACTCATTTTTTACCCTAGATCTTAACCAAGCTACGTCTTTTGAACTAATAAACTAGAAAATGCAAGAAAGTTAAGACACCTGGCATTAAAACATAGGGCCGACAGGGGATTTTCATTTCTTCTAAGTTTCTTACACAAGATTGAACAGCGAAGGGAAGAAAAAAACACTAAATCGGCGGCCTCTACATCTTGCTTGTCCCTCCAAGACATGCAACCCGGCTAATCCTCTTCGTCGGAGGACCACCATTTTCCGCCCTCCTCTTCGACCTTGGACTCCTGGAGCGCCTTGGACTGCTGGAGCGCCTGGGTGAGGCCCGGTGTATCGGCTGGGTCATCGTCAGCCCTCATCTGGGCCTGGTAACTCAGTTCCACATCTCCCAATATCAAGTCCTCATCGTCGTCGGAGGACCACCATTTGTCGTCCTCCACTTCGGCCTTGGACTGCTGGAGCGCCTGGGTGAGGCCCGGTGTGTCGGCGGGGTCGTCGGGAGCCCGAATCTCCGACTGGTAATGGAGATACGCAGTCCACCTCGGCTGCGGCTCGGGCTCCGGATCCGGTTGCGGCTCCGGCTTGGGAACGCGCAGATGAGGTGCAGGGCCGCGAATCGAAATTTGGTCCCGCGGCTCGCTTGTCGCTGGAGGTGGAAGGACGATCCCTTCGTGGCGGCGCGGCGGAAGAGCTGGAGGTGCCCGTGGTTCGCCGTATGGTGGTGGTAGGCGGCGTGGCGCGCCGCGAGGAAGAGGGACATAGCCGTGCGCCGCGAGCACGGTGTCCACGTCCTTGCCGGCCCAGAAGTTCTGCCGCCCTAGTTGATTGTACCTCCCGCCGGCGTACATACCGTACTGGTTGGCGAGCTCGTCGAGGCGCTCCATCTCGAACCGGGGCCTCCACAAGGCGCTGTCCTCCCCCCAGTCTGGGTTCGCCCGATCCCACGGCGTGAGGGCAGCTCGACGGCGGCGGATGTAGCCGCGCAGATCTTCGTCTTTTTCAGGCACCGGCGGGATGGCGTACCCGGCGGCGCTCACCCTCCAACCAGCTGGCAGGTGCCAGTACGGCGGAACGAGCAGCCGCGCCTCGGCCAAGATCGTCGCTTCGTCGGGGTTGAGGCTCTGAGGACGAGGGGCCGCACGACGGATTTTAGCTCCGCGGGCGCTGCTCCCTCCGGCTTCGTGGTCGTTGAGGCCCATCGCTTGCTACGGCTGCTCGATGGCGGCGGGTTTAGGTTATGGGCTAGCTAGGGTTTGGTGCGGGATGGCCTGATGTGCTCCACTGGATGGGATAAAATGGACTGTCGGTGAACCGATCGAGTGAGTGGTGCTGCGGCCTTGTACGCGTGTTCGCTGTTGACGACCTGTTGACTGGGAGGCCACGCGTGTTCGCTATTATGATGCCACCGAATCCGTTCCCCGCCTGTTTAATGGCTCGCCGGTTGTGAAGCGACATATCTAGTTGGGACGCCACCGGTAAACCACGCGCAGGAGCCACTGGTTATCCACGCGCAGGAGCCACGGTAAATGCGTCGCCTAGGCTGCCGTGCAGCAAATTGGGTCGTCAGTTGCCCCAATGGACGGTCAGTAAATGTATACATACGGACGTTTTACTTACGAAAACACTTTACGGACTCACGATGGAGCAACACACACGGAAGTCCATGAACAGAAAATAAGATGAAGATAATAAATCGATGACACAATGGTTCTTGAAAAACATAACAAAATATTTGGAGTATGAACTAAGTGTTCATATTTCAGAGCCTATCTACTACCATCTTGAATTCACCATCGACGACGCTTCGACCAAAAGCGAAGATGAATATGTCACTAACTCTCATATCGTGCAGTTTCACCAGTTGCTTCCAGTTCGATGTTATCATGGCACCTCCTTTGGCTTTGCCTTTCACCTTTGACTTGTCCATCACCATCTTAACTTTGAGGCTAGCCTTTCCTACGAATAGGACTTCTACTTCTGATGGCAGTTCAACATTAGGGATAATGTGGCTCATGGTGAATCTCTTCGAAAAGTACTGCATAAAAGAAATCAAACATATTAACAACAGTTACGGTGTAGAAAATAAATAGAAATCTCTTGTTTGTACTGTAATGTTTACCATTTTTGATTTACCCTCCTGGACGTGTGATTTTTTTATGGTGCAGACATATATGGGTGTTTTCAGATTTGTTTCCTCAGATTTACTTCTCAGATAATCAACTGTATCTCTCAGATAACGAAATTCTCCATCATCCATAGCTACTCGATTTGCATACTCAACAAACAACTCGAACTCATGCTCGCACTTTATTCTAGGACCTGCGTAAGTATTAAATTAATACATCAGGCCCAACAATAGAATCGCATATGGAAGACATAAATGGGAGGTAATTTCGGACCTCTTATATTCAGCTTTTTGTGCAACTTAAGAGCAGCACGAACATGACGAACACGAGCAAACGATGCCACCTAGTTGAATATAGAAAAGATGTAACACAAATTTGAGTTCTAAGATGGTTAGGGCATCGATCACCGTCAGAGAAAATAGGGCATCGGGCAATCGGAAGAGACGAGTTTGTACTTGACTAGATTAGATCTGATATTAAATATAGACAACACGAGATGAGTTGCGTATGACTTACAGCATCTTCCATTGTAACTTCGCACACGCCGCTCTTCCCGTCCAGGCTTCGATGAGAGACGATATGAGGTTAGATGAGGCGATTATATAGGTGGATGTGTGCAAAAGGCGATCATAATCTTGTTACCTTAATTCGTGGGAGGGTCGATATCAACGTGACAAAGTTTGTTTCCCTAAATAATGTCGTTACCGTAATTAGTGGGGAAGGTTGGGATTTGATAGTTTGGAGGCGTAGTCAATTACGGGGATCGATTATTAATGTTGTCCCCTTAACTTTTTTTTTAGGTAAATGTTGTCCCCTTAATTTAGTACAATCAAGGTACACATTTTTGCATTTCACGCTAATTCATGTTGTTACCTTAATTAGTACTACTCATGTCGTACTACTACTGCAAATAGAAATTAATTTTCACACCTTATGCGCAAAGTAATCAAAGTAGCTCAACCAGATTCTCTAAGCGACGGCGTTTGATAGTCGGAATGAGAGGCGAGGGACGGAGAGCAAGGTTATTTCACGGCGTTTTTTAGTGGTTAGAGTATAATTGAATATAATTTCATCAAACTTAAAATTTGAACCACTACTGATATTCATGAATAATTTGAAAACAGTACGACATAAACGTCAAATAAAGTTTGCAACAAACATCAAAATGTCTAAGCATGACTTACAACTTGGACAAATAAGCTAATTGTAAAAATAATGTAATGCATTTGTTGATTTCAAAGAATATCAACCAGAAGCTTGAGACCACCACCGCGGCTACCACGGAACCAGAACACAAACACGTTTTTAACTCTCATATTAGTCTTCTTCACAACCTCCATCCAGTTTGTTGTTATCATGGCACCTCCTTTTCCTTTTCCATTGACCTGTGACTTGCTCATCACTATCTTAACTGTTGCAATTTTAACATTCATTGAATAAACTTCTATTTCTGCTGGTAGCTGTGTATGCCTAGCAATGTGGTTTAGTGTGAAGCCCCTCGAGAAGTACTGCATATAAGATTACAATCAATTAGATAATTCAATCAGCTATGTTAGGAAATTGTGAAAAATTTGGTGTGTAATCCAGCGCTTACCATTTTTGCTTTATTCTTCACGACGTTTGATTTTTTGATCGTGCAGACATACGGTGGCTTTCTTGGCATGTGCTTGTCAACTAACTGTTTCAATGTAGCAAATTGTGCATCATCCATTCTTACGCGATTGGCATACCTGATGAAACCTTCAAAATCCTCACCCTCCTCACAGTTAGGACCTGCATACAAAATTATATACATAAACCATAATGTTACAATTTCCCTGGAAAACAATAGTGTCGTAAATTTGTATACCTCTTACGATATGCTTTTTGTTCTTCCTCACAGCAGCACCGCAACGCCGTGGGCTAACACGTTGTGCCACCTAGCAAAGTGTATAACACATACAACAGATGAGTTCTTGTGTGGAATACTCAAGCGTCCCGGATATAGAGACCTAACTCGTGGCGATTAGTGCAAATCATTGCGATAAAATAAGAAGGGGACAATCGATTATTTACACAAACGTTAATCTGCCCTGGATGATCTAACCAAGTTTATTGTACGCGGTAGATTACACAATAAGAACATGGCGGCCTAAGAACATTATACTTCTGTTTATGATCTACCCGAAAGGGGTTTTCGGAGAACTAGAATCTGTTAAGTATAAACTAATAAGTATGAAGCGCTCTAGCCAATGAGATTTTGGATCTACTGAATCTGGTCGATTCCCATGGCGGCCTCCCATACCTTATTTGCGATCTATCTCGAGGACAAGTCAAATAATATTACGACAGGTGAAAGTCTTGACATACCTGATCCATGGCAAAGGGTAGCCGTCGATGATCAACACTACTACTCTCAGATGAACACGTGAAAGATGTTGCTTGGCCGGCCGCCCAGACGTCGCTGAGATGAAACGGTGTGAAGAGACGACGATGATATAGTTCGTGGGGGTGTGGGTTACCCGTGATGGGTAGTACGTGCTGCCGCAAATTACGCCCTACACAATTAAAGTTGTTAACTAATAGGTTGGGTCGGTGGGCTTGATCGTTTCGTGCCGGAAAATCAATTCGTGGGCCGGATCATCGTCCAGGTAAGGTAGGCTTTGTTTAATATTTTTTCTTTTCTTATATTTAAGAGGGAAAATATAGGGTTTTAGGCCTAAAACATGCACTTTTTGGGTGCACCATCGCATGCCCCACACTTCTACCCTTGTCATCTACATGAATAATCTGGGGTATACCATGGTAAGTTGCACCCACACACCCCAAATATAGGGTTTTAGGACTAAACATGCACTTTTGGGGCAAACCAGGTGGGTGGGGATGCCAGGGTGAGGCCACACTTGGCACATGGGTGCACCATTGCATGCCCCACACTGCTACCCTTGGAATCTACATGAATAATATGGAGTAGACCATGGTGAGTTGCGCACAGACACCCCAAATATAGGGTTTTAGGCCTAAACATGCACTTTTAGGGCAAACCAGGTGGGGATGCCAGGGTGAGGCCACACTTGGCACATGGGTGCACCATTGCATGCCCCACACTGCTACCCTTGGAATCTACATGAATAATATGGGGTAGACCATGGTGAGTTGCACCAAGACACCACAAATATAGGGTTTTAGGCCAAATCATGCACTTTTGGGGCAAACCAGGTGGGTGGGGATGCCAGGGTGAGGCCACACTTGGCACATGGGTGCACCATTGCATGCCCCACACTGCTACCCTTGTAATCTACATGAATAATATGGGGTAGACCATGATGAGTTGCACCTAGACAGCCCAAATATAGGGTTTTAGGCCAAAACATGCACTTTTGGGGCAAACCAGGTGGGTGGGGATGCCAGGGTGAGGCCACACTTGGCACATGGGTGCACCATTGCATGCCCCACACTCCTACCCTTGGAATCTACATGAATAATATGGGGTAGACCATGGTGAGTTGCACCCAGACACCCCAAATATAGGGTTTTAGGCCAAATCATGCACTTTTGGGGCAAACCAGGTGGGTGGGGATGCCAGTGTGAGGCCACACTTGGCACATGGGTGCACCATTGCATGCCCCACACTGCTACCCTTGGAATCTACATGAATTATATGGGGTAGACCATGGTGAGTTGCACCCAGACACCCCAAATATAGGGTTTTAGGCCTAAACATGCACTTTTGGGGCAAACCAGGTGGGTGGGGATGCCAGTGAGGCCACACTTGGCACATGGGTGAACCATTGCATGGCCCACACTGCTACCCTTGGAATCTACATGAATAATATGGGGTAGACCATGGTGAGTTGCACCCAGACACCCCAAATACAGGGTTTTAGGCCTAAACATGCACTTTTGGGGAAAACCAGGTGGGTGGGGATGCCAGGGTGAGGCCACACTTGGCACATGGGTGCACCATTGCATGCCCCACACTGCTACCCTTGTAATCTACATGAATAATATGGGGTAGACCATGGTGAGTTGCACCCAGACACCCCAAATACAGGATTTTAGGCCTAAACATGCACTTTTGGGGCAAACCAAGTGGGTGGGGATGCCAGGGTGAGGCCACACTTGGCACATGGGTGCACCATTGCAGGCCCCACACTCCTACCCTTGTAATATACATGAATAAAATGGGGTAGACCATGGTGAGTTGCACCCAGACACCCCAAATACAGGGTTTAGGCCTAAACATGCACTTTTGGGGCAAACCAGGTGGGTGGGGATGCCAGGGTGAGGCCACACTTGGCACATGGGTGCACCATTGCATGCCCCACACTCCTACCCTTGGAACCTACATGAATAATATGGGGTAGACCATGGTGAGTTGCACCCAGACACCCCAAATATAGGGTTTTAGGCCAAATCATGCACTTTTGGGGCAAACCAGGTGGGTGGGGATGCCAGTGTGAGGCCACACTTGGCACATGGGTGCACCATTGAATGCCCCACACTGCTACCCTTGGAATCTACATGAATAATGTGGTGAGTTGCACCCAGACACCCCAAATATAGGGTTTTAGGCCAAAACATGCACTTTTGGGGCAAACCAGGTGGGTGGGGATGCCACACTTGGCACATGGGTGAACCATTGCATGGCCCACACTGCTACCCTTGGAATCTACATGAATAATATGGGGTAGACCATGGTGAGTTGCACCCAGACACCCCAAATACAGGGTTTTAGGCCTAAACATGCACTTTTGGGGAAAATCAGGTGGGGGATGCCAGGGTGAGGCCACACTTGGCACATGGGTGCACCATTGCATGCCCCACACTGCTACCCTTGTAATCTACATGAATAATATGGGGTAGACCATGGTGAGTTGCACCTAGACACCCCAAATATAGGGCCAAAACATGCACTTTGGGGCAAACCAGGTGGGTGGGGATGCCAGGGTGAGGCCACACTTGGCACATGGGTGCACCATTGCATGCCCCACACTCCTACCCTTGGAATCTACATGAATAATATGGGGTAGACCATGGTGAGTTGCACCCAGACACCCCAAATATAGGGTTTTAGGCCAAATCATGCACTTTTGGGGCAAACCAGGTGGGTGGGGATGCCAGGGTGAGGCCACACTTGGCACATGGGTGCACCATTGCATGCCCCACACTCCTACCCTTGGAATCTACATGAATAATATGGGGTAGACCATGGTGAGTTGCACCCAGACACCCCAAATACAGGGTTTTAGGCCTAAACATGCACTTTTGGGGCAAACCAAGTGGGTGGGGATGCCAGGGTGAGGCCACACTTGGCACATGGGTGCACCATTGCAGGCCCCACACTCCTACCCTTGTAATATACATGAATAAAATGGGGTAGACCATGGTGAGTTGCACCTAGACACCCCAAATACAGGGTTTTAGGCCTAAACATGCACTTTTGGGGCAAACCAGGTGGGTGGGGATGCCAGGCCACAATTGGCACATGGGTGCACCATTGCATGCCCCACACTCCTACCCTTGGAATCTACATGAATAATATGGGGTAGACCATGGTGAGTTGCACCCAGACACCCCAAATATAGGGTTTTAGGCCAAATCATGCACTTTTGGGGCAAACCAGGTGGGTGGGGATGCCAGTGTGAGGCCACACTTGGCACATGGGTGCACCATTGAATGCCCCACACTGCTACCCTTGGAATCTACATGAATAATGTGGGGTAGACCATGGTGAGTTGCACCCAGACACCCCAAATATAGGGTTTTAGGCCAAAACATGCACTTTTGGGGCAAACCAGGTGGGTGGGGATGCCAGGGTGAGGCCACACTTGGCACATGGGTGAACCATTGCATGGCCCACACTGCTACCCTTGGAATCTACATGAAAAATATGGGGTAGACCATGGTGAGTTGCACCTAGACACCCCAAATACAGGGTTTTAGGCCTAAACATGCACTTTTGGGGCAAACCAGGTGGGTGGGGATGCCAGTGTGAGGCCACACTTGGCACATGGGTGCACCATTGCATGCCCCACACTCCTACCCTTGGAATCTACATGAATAATATGGGGTAGACCATGGTGAGTTGCACCCAGACACCCCAAATATAGGGTTTTAGGCCAAATCATGCACTTTTGGGGCAAACCAGGTGGGTGGGGATGCCAGGGTGAGGCCACACTTGGCACATGGGTGCACCATTGAATGCCCCACACTGCTACCCTTGGAATCTACATGAATAATGTGGGGTAGACCATGGTGAGTTGCACCCAGACACCCCAAATATAGGGTTTTAGGCCAAAACATGCACTTTTGGGGCAAACCAGGTGGGTGGGGATGCCAGGGTGAGGCCACACTTGGCACATGGGTGAACCATTGCATGGACCACACTGCTACCCTTGGAATCTACATGAATAATATGGGGTAGACCATGGTGAGTTGCACCCAGACACCCCAAATACAGGGTTTTAGGCCTAAACATGCACTTTTGGGGAAAATCAGGTGGGTGGGGATGCCAGGGTGAGGCCACACTTGGCACATGGGTGCACCATTGCATGCCCCACACTGCTACCCTTGTAATCTACATGAATAATATGGGGTAGACCATGGTGAGTTGCACCTAGACACCCCAAATATAGGGTTTTAGGCCAAAACATGCACTTTTGGGGCAAACCAGGTGGGTGGGGATGCCAGGGTGAGGCCACACTTGGCACATGGGTGCACCATTGCATGCCCCACACTGCTACCCTTGTAATGTACATGAATAATATGGGGTAGACCATGTTGAGTTGCACCCATACACCCCAAATATAGGGTTTTAGGCCAAATCATGCACTTTTGGGGCAAACCAGGTGGGTGGGGATGCCAGTGTGAGGCCACACTTGGCACATGGGTGCACCATTGCATGCCCCACACTGATCCTATTGGAATCTACATGAATAATATGGGGTAGACCATGGTGAGTTGCACCAAGACACCCCAAATATAGGGTTTTAGGCCAAAACATGCACTTTTGGGGCAAACCAGGTGGGTGGGGATGCCAGGGTGAGGCCACACTTGGAACATGGGTGCACCATTGCATGGCCCACACTGCTACCCTTGTAATCTACATGAATAATATGGGGTAGACCATGGTGAGTTGCACATAGACACCCCAAATAGAGGGTTTTAGGCCAAAACATGCACTTTTGGGGCAAACCAGGTGGGTGGGGATGCCAGGGTGAGGCCACACTTGGCACATGGGTGCACCATTGCATGCCCCACACTGCTACCCTTGGAATCTACATGAATAATATGGGGTAGACCATGGTGAGTTGCACCCACACACCCCAAATATAGGGTTTTAGGCCAAAACATGCACTTTTGGGGCAAACCAGGTGGGTGGGGATGCCAGGGTGAGGCCACACTTGGCACATGGGTGAACCATTGCATGCCCCACACTGCTACCCTTGGAATCTACATGAATTATATGGGGTAGACCATGGTGAGTTGCACACAGACACCCCAAATATAGGGTTTTAGGCCTAAACATGCACTTTTGGGGCAAACCAGGTGGGTGGGGATGCCAGTGTGAGGCCACACTTGGCACATGGGTGCACCATTGCATGCCCCACACTCCTACCCTTGGAATCTACATGAATAATATGGGGTAGACCATGGTGAGTTGCACCCAGACACCCCAAATACAGGGTTTTAGGCCTAAACATGCACTTTTGGGGCAAACCAAGTGGGTGGGGATGCCAGGGTGAGGCCACACTTGGCACATGGGTGCACCATTGCAGGCCCCACACTCATACCCTTGTAATATACATGAATAAAATGGGGTAGACCATGGTGAGTTGCACCTAGACACCCCAAATACAGGGTTTTAGGCCTAACATGCACTTTTGGGGCAAACCAGGTGGGTGGGGATGCCAGGGTGAGGCCACACTTGGCACATGGGTGCACCATTGCATGCCCCACACTCCTACCCTTGGAATCTACATGAATAATATGGGGTAGACCATGGTGAGTTGCACCTAGACACCCCAAATACAGGGTTTTAGGCCAAAACACGCACTTTTGGGGCAAACCAGGTGGGGGGATGCCAGTGTGAGGCCACACTTGGCAGATGGGTGCACCATTGCATGCCCCACACTCCTACCCTTGTAATCTACATGAATAATATGGGGTAGACCAAGGTGCCCAGACACCCCAAATATAGGGTTTTAGGCGAAAACATGCACTTTTGGGGCAAACCAGGTGGGTGGGGATGCCAGTGTGAGGCATGGGTGCACCATTGCATGCCCCACACTCCTACCCTTGGAATCTACATGAATATGGGGTAGACCATGGTGATTAGTTTTTTTTTAACCAAAACAAAACATTTAGTTGATTAGCACAGTCCTCTGCTAAAACATGAGAGAGGTCTGAAAAACTTCGACCGTCCATCTAACGATACGGTGCTGAATTGCATCCGTTGGATCGGTCTTCTAGAAGGAATTCGCGGGCTATCCGCGAAAGCGACGATTTGGCGACGTGATTGGCTGGCGTTTGTTTTTCCTTTCAGCGTCTCGCGGTTTGACAGGAGACGGTGAAATACCCGATGGGCTGGCTCGCGCGTGTAGGCCTGTCTAGCCATCGTCGAACGAGCCCGTCTAGGCCTGCCATGCATGCGCTGCTCCAGAAACGCTGAAACGCTGAAACGAGGCGTGCAGATGTGTCGCATGGCAGTGGTAACAGCTCCACGCGGGCGTGTCGGTCGGTTCGATTTTTCCGTCACGCTGAAAAAGGTTTGGATTCACACGCGCAGTTCTATATCCACGCGCCGAATTAATTGACACACTTAAAACCGTGCGCCGCTTCGGATGCCGTCCTGCGTTTCAATGTGCAGTTAGTGGTTAACGCGAAAGCAGCTCACAAGCCCCCGCACCTCACCCATCCACGCATATTTAACGCCACCATTGTGCTCACTCTGTCTCACACTCATCCAAGCCATCTCCCTTCCCATCTCACCGTCTCCAAATCCAAGACACGCCACATCTCAAGGGGATCGCCACAATGCAGTTCAACGGCCCTACGTTCCGCCGCCCCGCAACCATGCCGGAGAGACAGTACCCGGCCGGAGTCGTCTGCGAGAACCAGCTGCGCGTGTGGGCCATATCGAGGAGGAGGGACCCAATGGAGCTAGCTTCATTCTTCCTCTCTTCCGGCTACCGCCACCTCCCTCCGGGCTCGCCACGCATGTTCGAGCTTGAGAAGTACTACGACGGCAACCCCAACTACGTCATCGGCCTCTTCGTAACTTTCGCCAACAGGTTCGACGCTCACCATCTGCTCGGGCAGGTGTTTTGGTGCGGGTGCGAGTTCATCGCATTCACCAACTACAACATCTTCACCAACTTCCACGCCATCTTCCCCACCCCGGGCAACATGCACTGCCTCCCCTACATGATGCCGGAGGACGAGCAAGCGAGGCTTGCGTCTCTGAGGGGGCAGCGTCGCCGGCAAGCTCCACCAACGCCAGCGGCCATGCTCCACCGGCAGATGCGCGAAGCTAGGGCGGAGAGGCGGGCACTGAGGCAGGCGTCAAACGGGAAGGACGAAGACGAGTCAGGCCAATCGAGCGCCCCAACCGACGGCCTGGCAAATTGGGTGTTTCTCTGATGTTTCGTCATTTGGCCCAACCGACGGCCAGTAGATTAGGGTTCGTTCTAGTTGCTTGTTTTTAACTTTATTTTGTGTGTCTCTTTGATGTTTACTGTTTGGTGCAACCGCTCCCCAAATTTGGGTTCGTTCGGTCATGTTTACTGTTCTGTGCAAGTACTCATTTAAATGCTCCATTTTTATTTTCCAATATTGCCCCTAACTAATCTCTCCTCCTTAAATCCCTAAACCCATTAAGGGATAACGTGGCTCATGGTGAATCCCTTCGAAAAGTACTGCATAAAGAAATTAAACACATTAACAACAGTTACTTCCTCCGTCGATCTCAAAGGATAAGGCGTAAATATTTTTCCAAAATTTCGTCATAGCATAAGGCGCACGATGCGGTGTATACGTTTTCTCCAAAACTACCCTTCGATATTATTTATGTCGCCTTAAACATCGGAAGTGGAGCAGTAAATTGTGTGGTTGTCATTGCCCTTCCACGACGCATGCGGGAAGCCGAGCCAAAAAATCCGGAAAGGAGCACAATAGATGCTTCATCATAAACAAACAGATGATAGAAGCAAAGTTTCTTGACAAGCAAATACGTACAAATAATTAACTAGGCATGGATCTTTGGAGAAGTCGTCAGTAATTGCCTGGCTTCGTCAGCCACGGATTATCACTCTTCGGGCTCTGCTGATCACTCATCTCCGTCGTCCACGGATCATCACTCTTCTGCTCATCACCAGTCCACGACTTCCTCAGGTTCTGCCAATAATCACTACTCTTCGGCGCATCACTACTCTCCAGCCACTGCTCATCATTCATCTTCCTCCGCTTGCCATGAGGGGGACTTGTCTGCTGGGTGTTGTCGCTGGAAGCTGGTGCCTTCAATCTTGCTAGTTCAGCCTGCACGCTTGCAAGTTCAGCATTTAACCTTGCTATTTCAGCTGCAGCATTTTTCTGTGCACGTTCAACTTCGATCTCTGCTTTATTGCATTTGGCACACAAATGTCCCCTCAGCGTGTCTTCCTTCTTGCAACCGGGGCAAAACACAAGGTAACGCAGAAAGAACCATATCTTAACGTAGAGCTGGTAGCTCACGTAAGCATCTTTAGCTGCATACTCCAGGTTTAAATCAGACAACGGCCGCTCTTCCCAGTAATTGTGCCTCTCTGGAGGGAATTTGTCCTTCATCTGGCTGTACGACTCGTCGATGATGCTAGTTGCAAGACTAGCCATTCCATCCCTCATTAATTTTCCTCTCTCGTTGAGACCTTTGACGTTGACAAATTCCTGGATATCGATCCAGTTCTCCCTAGGAATTATAATCTTCTCGTAATATAACTTCATAAAATCTGCTCTCTTGTCAACGGTGCAGAACACAATTCCTTGATTTTGAAGGAATGAGCGCAGCGCCGGACATTCCCCGTTGGTCCTGAAAGCAAAAATTTATTACTTGCGAGATCAACACTTGAATAAAATTTGGGACTACGAAGCTAGTCTATATGCAATCTCATAGCTTGAATATAAAATTTGAAACTACATAAGTTTAGTAAGTTCATGATCAACAGTCTGAAAATTATCTAGTCATAATTCATTTGGTCCTGAAAGCAAAAATTTATTACTTGCGAGATCAACACTTGAATAAAATTTGGGACTACGAAGCTAGTCTATATGCAATCTCATAGCTTGAATATAAAATTTGAAACTACATAAGTTTAGTAAGTTCATGATCAACAGTCTGAAAATTATCTAGCCCTAATAGAATGCATGAACAACACTTTTATGAAATGTGTAAGTGCAATTGTTTAGTCATTGAAATTTCATTTTGCATCATATAATTTTGAAACTAACAAAAGTCTATTAAATGCAAGATCAAGACTCCGGAAATTTGCTTGTGATAATTAATTTAGTATAATGAAATCCAGTACATGCTAGATGAGCATATGGATAGATTCAATTTGATGCAAAAATTTAGTACTTGCGAGATCAACACTTGAATAAAAATTGGGAATACGAATGTTTAGTCTATGCAATCTCATAACTTGAATAAAATTGACATAAGTTTAGTAAGTGCATGATCAAGAGTCTGAAAATTATCTAGTCATAATCCATTTGATACTAAAAGAATGCATGACCAACACTTTTATGAAATGTGTAAGTGCAATTTTTTAGTCATTGAAATATCATTTTGCATCATTAATTTTGAAACTAACAAAAGTCTATCAAATGCAAGATCAGGACTCCGGAAATTTGCTTTGTGATAATTAATTTGGTATAATGAAATCCAGTACATGCTAGATGAGCATATGGATAGATTCAATCTGCAAGATCAGGACACCATGCTTTGTGGCTTTTGTTACACAAAACACAGAAACAAAACTAGTTTTGCAGCTAGCACGGTTTGTAGTTTAATTTGTTGCACCTAGCCCAAAACAGAGCACTCGAGATTAACTAAAACAGATCAAGATTAACTAAAACAGAGCACTCGAGGGTGACTTGGTTCATGCACTAGCGATTAACTAAAATCAGAGCAAGATTAGGTAAATCAGAGCAAGATTAAGGTCTACAAACCAGGAATAGTGGCAGACGAGGACGTGGTTCCTCATGGACAGTTGAACGACGGCGAGGTAGTTGTCTTCTTCGTGGTTGGGGTCCTCCGGAGTGTACTCGAGATCCAATCCTACAAATTTGTTCTCTTCTTCTTCCGCATACCACTGCGCGTACATCTTCAGGTACTTGCTCATCGTCTCCTCCTCGTTTGTGTACACAACATCGATCTCCTTGCCGCCATGGACGGTGAAGGTCCTGATCTGAGTAAAGGCCTGCATGGCTGACGGCGGAGAAGGCGGAAGCGGTTGCGGAACAGAGGAAGAGGAAGAAGAAGCGTCCATGGCGCGGAGGAGGCAGAAGCGGAGGAGGAGGGTTTTTCGTCTAGTGGGGTGTAACCGGCAAGAAGCGGAGAGAAACGAGTGGGAGGAGGAGTGGAACCGTCAAGAAGTGGAGAGGCGGAGGAGGGTTTTTCGTCTGTGAATTTCTGATTTATTAAAATTAGTAAAAACAGAGAATGAGGGTTCCATTTTACCTGCTGGCCCCTAATCCACATAAAATTACCGGAAATGGCCCAACCCAGTGGTATCTACTGCTAGATGGCCCCACACGTCAGTGGGTGCCATTTTGCCCCACCCACCCCAAAATGTCCTATACCAAAAGCAACTTTATCCCCTGTGAGGCCACACTTGGCACATGGGTTCACCATTGCATGCCCCACACTGCTACCCTTGGAATCTACATGAATAATATGGGGTAGACCATGGTGAGTTGCACCCAGACACCCCAAATATAGGGTTTTAGGCCTAAACATGCACTTTTAGGGCAAACCAGGTAGGTGGGGATGCCAGTGTGAGGCCACACTTGGCACATGGGTGCACCATTGCATGCCCCACACTGCTACCCTTGGAATCTACATGAATAATATGGGGTAGACCATGGTGAGTTGCACCCAGACACCCCAAATATAGGGTTTTAGGCCAAAACATGCACTTTTAGGGCAAACCAGGTGGGTGGGGATGCCAGGGTGAGGCCACACTTGGCACATGGGTGAACCATTGCATGCCCCACACTCCTACCCTTGGAATCTACATGAATAATATGGGGTAGACCATGGTGAGTTGCACCCACACACCCCAAATACAGGGTTTTAGGCCTAAACATGCACTTTTGGGGCAAACCAGGTAGGTAGGGATGCCAGGGTGAGGCCACACTTGGCACATGGGTGCACCATTGCATGCCCCACACTGCTACCCTTGGAATCTACATGAATAATATGGGGTAGACCATGGTGAGTTGCACCTAGACACCCCAAATATAGGGTTTTAGGCCTAAACATGCACTTTTGGGGCAAATCAGGTGGGTGGGGATGCCAGGGTGAGGCCACACTTGGCACATGGGTGCACCATTGCATGCCCCACACTCCTACCCTTGGAATCTACATGAATAATATGGGGTAGACCATGGTGAGTTGCACCCAGACACCCCAAATATAGGGTTTTAGGCCCAATCATGCACTTTTGGGGCAAACCAGGTGGGTGGGGATGCCAGTGTGAGGCCACACTTGGCACATGGGTGCACCATTGCATGCCCCACACTGCTACCCTTGGAATCTACATGAATAATATGGGGTAGACCATGGTGAGTTGCACACAGACACCCCAAATATAGGGTTTTAGGCCTAAACATGCACTTTTGGGGCAAACCAGGTGGGTGGGGATGCCAGGGTGAGGCCACACTTGGCACATGGGTGAACCATTACATGGCCCACACTGCTACCCTTGGAATCTACATGAATAATATGGGGTAGACCATGGTGAGTTGCACCCAGACACCCCAACAGGGTTTTAGGCCTAAACATGCACTTTTGGGGAAAATCAGGTGGGTGGGGATGCCAGGGTGAGGCCACACTTGGCACATGGGTGCACCATTGCATGCCCCACACTGCTACCCTTGTAATCTACATGAATAATATGGGGTAGACCATGGTGAGTTGCACCTAGACACCCCAAATATAGGGTTTTAGGCCAAAACATGCACTTTTGGGGCAAACCAGGTGGGTGGGGATGCCAGGGTGAGGCCACACTTGGCACATGGGTGCACCATTGCATGCCCCACACTCCTACCCTTGGAATCTACATGAATTATATGGGGTAGACCATGGTGAGTTGCACACAGACACCCCAAATATAGGGTTTTAGGCCTAAACATGCACTTTTGGGGCAAACCAGGTGGGTGGGGATGCCAGGGTGAGGCCACACTTGGCACATGGGTGAACCATTGCATGGCCCACACTGCTACCCTTGGAATCTACATGAATAATATGGGGTAGACCATGGTGAGTTGCACCCAGACACCCCAAATACAGGGTTTTAGGCCTAAACATGCACTTTTGGGGAAAACCAGGTGGGTGGGGATGCCAGGGTGAGGCCACACTTGGCACATGGGTGCACCATTGCATGCCCCACACTGCTACCCTTGTAATCTACATGAATAATATGGGGTAGACCATGGTGAGTTGCACCCAGACACCCCAAATACAGGATTTTAGGCCTAAACATGCACTTTTGGGGCAAACCAAGTGGGTGGGGATGCCAGGGTGAGGCCACACTTGGCACATGGGTGCACCATTGCAGGCCCCACACTCCTACCCTTGTAATATACATGAATAAAATGGGGTAGACCATGGTGAGTTGCACCTAGACACCCCAAATACAGGGTTTTAGGCCTAAACATGCACTTTTGGGGCAAACCAGGTGGGTGGGGATGCCAGTGTGAGGCCACACTTGGCACATGGGTGCACCATTGCATGACCCACACTCCTACCCTTGGAACCTACATGAATAATATGGGGTAGACCATGGTGAGTTGCACCCAGACACCCCAAATATAGGGTTTTAGGCCAAATCATGCACTTTTGGGGCAAACCAGGTGGGTGGGGATGCCAGTGTGAGGCCACACTTGGCACATGGGTGCACCATTGAATGCCCCACACTGCTACCCTTGGAATCTACATGAATAATGTGGGGTAGACCATGGTGAGTTGCACCAAGACACCCCAAATATAGGGTTTTAGGCCAAAACATGCACTTTTGGGGCAAACCAGGTGGGTGGGGATGCCAGGGTGAGGCCACACTTGGCACATGGGTGAACCATTGCATGGCCCACACTGCTACCCTTGGAATCTACATGAATAATATGGGGTAGACCATGGTGAGTTGCACCCAGACACCCCAAATACAGGGTTTTAGGCCTAAACATGCACTTTTGGGGAAAATCAGGTGGGTGGGGATGCCAGGGTGAGGCCACACTTGGCACATGGGTGCACCATTGCATGCCCCACACTGCTACCCTTGTAATCTACATGAATAATATGGGGTAGACCATGGTGAGTTGCACCTAGACACCCCAAATACAGGGTTTTAGGCCTAAACATGCACTTTTGGGGCAAACCAGGTGGGTGGGGATGCCAGGGTGAGGCCACACTTGGCACATGGGTGCACCATTGCATGCCCCACACTCCTACCCTTGGAATCTACATGAATAATATGGGGTAGACCATGGTGAGTTGCACCCAGACACCCCAAATATAGGGTTTTAGGCCAAATCATGCACTTTTGGGGCAAACCAGGGTGGGGATGCCAGTGTGAGGCCACACTTGGCACATGGGTGCACCATTGCATGCCCCACACTGCTACCCTTGGAATCTACATGAATAATGTGGGGTAGACCATGGTGAGTTGCACCCAGACACCCCAAATATAGGGTTTTAGGCCAAAACATGCACTTTTGGGGCAAACCAGGTGGGTGGGGATGCCAGGGTGAGGCCACACTTGGCACATGGGTGAACCATTGCATGGCCCACACTGCTACCCTTGGAATCTACATGAATAATATGGGGTAGACCATGGTGAGTTGCACCCAGACACCCCAAATACAGGGTTTTAGGCCTAAACATGCACTTTTGGGGAAAATCAGGTGGGTGGGGATGCCAGTGTGAGGCCACACTTGGCACATGGGTGCACCATTGCATGGCCCACACTGCTACCCTTGGAATCTACATGAATAATATGGGGTAGACCATGGTGAGTTGCACCCAGACACCCCAAATATAGGGTTTTAGGCCAAAACATGCACTTTTAGGGCAAACCAGGTGGGTGGGGATGCCAGGGTGAGGCCACACTTGGCACATGGGTTCACCATTGCATGCCCCACACTGCTACCCTTGTAATCTACATGAATTATATGGGGTAGACCATGGTGAGTTGCACACAGACACCCCAAATATAGGGTTTTAGGCCTAAACATGCACTTTTGGGGCAAACCAGGTGGGTGGGGATGCCAGGGTGAGGCCACACTTGGCACATGGGTGAACCATTGCATGGCCCACACTGCTACCCTTGTAATCTACATGAATAATATGGGGTAGACCATGGTGAGTTGCACCAAGACACCCCAAATATAGGGTTTTAGGCCAAAACATGCACTTTTGGGGCAAACCAGGTGGGTGGGGATGCCAGGGTGAGGCCACACTTGGCACATGGGTGCACCATTGCATGCCCCACACTCCTACCCTTGGAATCTACATGAATAATATGGGGTAGACCATGGTGAGTTGCACCCAGACACCCCAAATATAGGGTTTTAGGCCAAAACATGCACTTTTGGAGCAAATCAAGTGGGTGGGGATGCCAGTGTGAGGCCACACTTGGCACATGGGTGCACCATTGCATGCCCCACACTGCTACCCTTGTAATCTACATGAATAATATGGGGTAGACCATGGTGAGTTGCACCTAGACACCCCAAATACAGGGTTTTAGGCCTAAACATGCACTTTTGGGGCAAACCAGGTGGGTGGGGATGCCAGTGAGGCCACACTTGGCACATGGGTGCACCATTGCATGGCCCACACTGCTACCCTTGGAATCTACATGAATAATATGGGGTAGACCATGGTGAGTTGCACCCAGACACCCCAAATATAGGGTTTTAGGCCAAAACATGCACTTTTAGGGCAAACCAGGTGGGTGGGGATGCCAGGGTGAGGCCACACTTGGCACATGGGTTCACCATTGCATGCCCCACACTGCTACCCTTGGAATCTACATGAATAATATGGGGTAGACCATGGTGAGTTGCACACAGACACCCCAAATATTGGGTTTTAGGCCTAAACATGCACTTTTAGGGCAAACCAGGTAGGTGGGGATGCCAGGGTGAGGCCACACTTGGCACATGGGTGCACCATTGCATGGCCCACACTGCTACCCTTGGAATCTACATGAATAATATGGGGTAGACCATGGTGAGTTGCACCCAGACACCCCAAATACAGGGTTTTAGGCCTAAACATGCACTTTTGGGGAAAATCAGGTGGGTGGGGATGCCAGTGTGAGGCCACACTTGGCACATGGGTGCACCATTGCATGGCCCACACTGCTACACTTGGAATCTACATGAATAATATGGGGTAGACCATGGTGAGTTGCACCCAGACACCCCAAATATAGGGTTTTAGGCCAAAACATGCACTTTTAGGGCAAACCAGGTGGGTGGGGATGCCAGGGTGAGGCCACACTTGGCACATGGGTTCACCATTGCATGCCCCACACTGCTACCCTTGGAATCTACATGAATTATATGGGGTAGACCATGGTGAGTTGCACACAGACACCCCAAATATAGGGTTTTAGGCCTAAACATGCACTTTTGGGGCAAACCAGGTGGGTGGGGATGCCAGTGTGAGGCCACACTTGGCACATGGGTGAACCATTGCATGGCCCACACTGCTACCCTTGTAATCTACATGAATAATATGGGGTAGACCATGGTGAGTTGCACCTAGACACCCCAAATATAGGGTTTTAGGCCAAAACATGCACTTTTGGGGCAAACCAGGTGGGTGGGGATGCCAGGGTGAGGCCACACTTGGCACATGGGTGCACCATTGCATGCCCCACACTCCTACCCTTGGAATCTACATGAATAATATGGGGTAGACCATGGTGAGTTGCACCCAGACACCCCAAATATAGGGTTTTAGGCCAAAACATGCACTTTTGGAGCAAATCAAGTGGGTGGGGATGCCAGTGTGAGGCCACACTTGGCACATGGGTGCACCATTGCATGCCCCACACTCCTACCCTTGGTATCTACATGAATAATATGGGGTAGACCATGGTGAGTTGCACCCAGACACCCCAAATATAGGGTTTTGGGCCAAATCATGCACTTTTGGGGAAAACCAGGTGGGTGGGGATGCCAGTGTGAGGCCACACTTGGCACATGGGTGCACCATTGCATGGCCCACACTGCTACCCTTGGAATCTACATGAATAATATGGGGTAGACCATGGTGAGTTGCACCCAGACACCCCAAATATAGGGTTTTAGGCCAAAACATGCACTTTTAGGGCAAACCAGGTGGGTGGGGATGCCAGGGTGAGGCCACACTTGGCACATGGGTTCACCATTGCATGCCCCACACTGCTACCCTTGGAATCTACATGAATAATATGGGGTAGACCATGGTGAGTTGCACACAGACACCCCAAATATTGGGTTTTAGGCCTAAACATGCACTTTTAGGGCAAACCAGGTAGGTGGGGATGCCAGGGTGAGGCCACACTTGGCACATGGGTGCACCATTGCATGCCCCACACTGCTACCCTTGTAATCTACATGAATTATATGGGGTAGACCATGGTGAGTTGCACACAGACACCCCAAATATAGGGTTTTAGGCCTAAACATGCACTTTTGGGGCAAACCAGGTGGGTGGGGATGCCAGTGTGAGGCCACACTTGGCACATGGGTGAACCATTGCATGGCCCACACTGCTACCCTTGGAATCTACATGAATAATATGGGGTAGACCATGGTGAGTTGCACCCAGACACCCCAAATACAGGGTTTTGGGCCAAATCATGCACTTTTGGGGAAAATCAGGTGGGTGGGGATGCCAGGGTGAGGCCACACTTGGCACATGGGTGCACCATTGCATGCCCCACACTGCTACCCTTGGAATCTACATGAATAATATGGGGTAGACCATGGTGAGTTGCACCCAGACACCCCAAATATAGGGTTTTAGGCCAAAACATGCACTTTTGGGGCAAACCAGGTGGGGGGGGTGCCAGGGTGAGGCCACACTTGGCACATGGGTTCACCATTGCATGCCCCACACTGCTACCCTTGGAATCTACATGAATAATATGGGGTAGACCATGGTGAGTTGCACACAGACACCCCAAATATTGGGTTTTAGGCCTAAACATGCACTTTTAGGGCAAACCAGGTAGGTGGGGATGCCAGGGTGAGGCCACACTTGGCACATGGGTGCACCATTGCATGCCCCACACTGCTACCCTTGGAATCTACATGAATAATATGGGGTAGACCATGGTGAGTTGCACCCATACACCCCAAATATAGGGTTTTAGGCCAAATCATGCACCAGGTGGGTGGGGATGCCAGGGTGAGGCCACACTTGGCACATGGGTGAACCATTGCATGCCCCACACTCCTACCCTTGGAATCTACATGAATTATATGGGGTAGACCATGGTGAGTTGCACACAGACACCCCAAATATAGGGTTTTAGGCCTAAACATGCACTTTTGGGGCAAACCAGGTGGGTGGGGATGCCAGGGTGAGGCCACACTTGGCACATGGGTGAACCATTGCATGGCCCACACTGCTACCCTTGTAATCTACATGAATAATATGGGGTAGACCATGGTGAGTTGCACCTAGACACCCCAAATATAGGGTTTTAGGCCAAAACATGCACTTTTGGGGCAAACCAGGTGGGTGGGGATGCCAGGGTGAGGCCACACTTGGCACATGGGTGCACCATTGCATGCCCCACACTCCTACCCTTGGAATCTACATGAATAATATGGGGTAGACCATGGTGAGTTGCACCCAGACACCCCAAATATAGGGTTTTAGGCCAAAACATGCACTTTTGGAGCAAATCAAGTGGGTGGGGATGCCAGTGTGAGGCCACACTTGGCACATGGGTGCACCATTGCATGCCCCACACTCCTACCCTTGGTATCTACATGAATAATATGGGGTAGACCATGGTGAGTTGCACCCAGACACCCCAAATATAGGGTTTTGGGCCAAATCATGCACTTTTGGGGAAAACCAGGTGGGTGGGGATGCCAGTGTGAGGCCACACTTGGCACATGGGTGCACCATCGCATGGCCCACACTGCTACCCTTGGAATCTACATGAATAATATGGGGTAGACCATGGTGAGTTGCACCCAGACACCCCAAATATAGGGTTTTAGGCCAAAACATGCACTTTTAGGGCAAACCAGGTGGGTGGGGATGCCAGGGTGAGGCCACACTTGGCACATGGGTTCACCATTGCATGCCCCACACTGCTACCCTTGGAATCTACATGAATAATATGGGGTAGACCATGGTGAGTTGCACACAGACACCCCAAATATTGGGTTTTAGGCCTAAACATGCACTTTTGGGGAAAATCAGGTGGGTGGGGATGCCAGTGTGAGGCCACACTTGGCACATGGGTGCACCATTGCATGGCCCACACTGCTACCCTTGGAATCTACATGAATAATATGGGGTAGACCATGGTGAGTTGCACCCAGACACCCCAAATATAGGGTTTTAGGCCAAAACATGCACTTTTAGGGCAAACCAGGTGGGTGGGGATGCCAGGGTGAGGCCACACTTGGCACATGGGTGCACCATTGCATGCCCCACACTGCTACCCTTGTAATCTACATGAATAATATGGGGTAGACCATGGTGAGTTGCACCCAGACACCCCAAATACAGGGTTTTAGGCCTAAACATGCACTTTTGGGGAAAATCAGGTGGGTGGGGATGCCAGTGTGAGGCCACACTTGGCACATGGGTGCACCATTGCATGGCCCACACTGCTACCCTTGGAATCTACATGAATAATATGGGGTAGACCATGGTGAGTTGCACCCAGACACCCCAAATATAGGGTTTTAGGCCAAAACATGCACTTTTAGGGCAAACCAGGTGGGTGGGGATGCCAGGGTGAGGCCACACTTGGCACATGGGTGCACCATTGCATGCCCCACACTGCTACCCTTGTAATCTACATGAATAATATGGGGTAGACCATGGTGAGTTGCACCCAGACACCCCAAATACAGGTTTTAGGCCTAAACATGCACTTTTGGGGAAAATCAGGTGGGTGGGGATGCCAGGGTGAGGCCACACTTGGCACATGGGTGCACCATTGCATGCCCCACACTGCTACCCTTGTAATCTACATGAATAATATGGGGTAGACCATGGTGAGTTGCACCTAGACACCCCAAATATAGGGTTTTAGGCCAAAACATGCACTTTTGGGGCAAACCAGGTGGGTGGGGATGCCAGGGTGAGGCCACACTTGGCACATGGGTGCACCATTGCATGCCCCACACTCCTACCCTTGGAATCTACATGAATTATATGGGGTAGACCATGGTGAGTTGCACACAGACACCCCAAATATAGGGTTTTAGGCCTAAACATGCACTTTTGGGGCAAACCAGGTGGGTGGGGATGCCAGCCACACTTGGCACATGGGTGAACCATTGCATGGCCCACACTGCTACCCTTGGAATCTACATGAATAATATGGGGTAGACCATGGTGAGTTGCACCCAGACACCCCAAATACAGGGTTTTAGGCCTAAACATGCACTTTTGGGGAAAACCAGGTGGGTGGGGATGCCAGGGTGAGGCCACACTTGGCACATGGGTGCACCATTGCATGCCCCACACTGCTACCCTTGTAATCTACATGAATAATATGGGGTAGACCATGGTGAGTTGCACCCAGACACCCCAAATACAGGATTTTAGGCCTAAACATGCACTTTTGGGGCAAACCAAGTGGGTGGGGATGCCAGGGTGAGGCCACACTTGGCACATGGGTGCACCATTGCAGGCCCCACACTCCTACCCTTGTAATATACATGAATAAAATGGGGTAGACCATGGTGAGTTGCACCTAGACACCCCAAATACAGGGTTTTAGGCCTAAACATGCACTTTTGGGGCAAACCAGGTGGGTGGGGATGCCAGTGTGAGGCCACACTTGGCACATGGGTGCACCATTGCATGACCCACACTCCTACCCTTGGAACCTACATGAATAATATGGGGTAGACCATGGTGAGTTGCACCCACACCCCAAATATAGGGTTTTAGGCCAAATCATGCACTTTTGGGGCAAACCAGGTGGGTGGGGAGGCCACACTTGGCACATGGGTGCACCATTGAATGCCCCACACTGCTACCCTTGGAATCTACATGAATAATGTGGGGTAGACCATGGTGAGTTGCACCAAGACACCCCAAATATAGGGTTTTAGGCCAAAACATGCACTTTTGGGGCAAACCAGGTGGGTGGGGATGCCAGGGTGAGGCCACACTTGGCACATGGGTGAACCATTGCATGGCCCACACTGCTACCCTTGGAATCTACATGAATAATATGGGGTAGACCATGGTGAGTTGCACCGACACCCCAAATACAGGGTTTTAGGCCTAAACATGCACTTTTGGGGAAAATCAGGTGGGTGGGGATGCCAGGGTGAGGCCACACTTGGCACATGGGTGCACCATTGCATGCCCCACACTGCTACCCTTGTAATCTACATGAATAATATGGGGTAGACCATGGTGAGTTGCACCTAGACACCCCAAATATTTTTAGGCCTAAACATGCACTTTTGGGGCAAACCAGGTGGGTGGGGATGCCAGGGTGAGGCCACACTTGGCACATGGGTGCACCATTGCATGCCCCACACTCCTACCCTTGGAATCTACATGAATAATATGGGGTAGACCATGGTGAGTTGCACCCAGACACCCCAAATATAGGGTTTAGGCCAAATCATGCACTTTTGGGGCAAACCAGGTGGGTGGGGATGCCAGGTGAGGCCACACTTGGCACATGGGTGCACCATTGCATGCCCCACACTGCTACCCTTGGAATCTACATGAATAATGTGGGGTAGACCATGGTGAGTTGCACCCAGACACCCCAAATATAGGGTTTTAGGCCAAAACATGCACTTTTGGGGCAAACCAGGTGGGTGGGGATGCCAGGGTGAGGCCACACTTGGCACATGGGTGAACCATTGCATGGCCCACACTGCTACCCTTGGAATCTACATGAATTATATGGGGTAGACCATGGTGAGTTGCACCCAGACACCCCAAATACAGGGTTTTAGGCCTAAACATGCACTTTTGGGGAAAATCAGGTGGGTGGGGATGCCAGTGTGAGGCCACACTTGGCACATGGGTGAACCATTGCATGGCCCACACTGCTACCCTTGGAATCTACATGAATAATATGGGGTAGACCATGGTGAGTTGCACCCAGACACCCCAAATATAGGGTTTTAGGCCAAAACATGCACTTTTAGGGCAAACCAGGTGGGTGGGGATGCCAGGGTGAGGCCACACTTGGCACATGGGTTCACCATTGCATGCCCCACACTGCTACCCTTGGAATCTACATGAATTATATGGGGTAGACCATGGTGAGTTGCACACAGACACCCCAAATATAGGGTTTTAGGCCTAAACATGCACTTTTGGGGCAAACCAGGTGGGTGGGGATGCCAGTGTGAGGCCACACTTGGCACATGGGTGAACCATTGCATGGCCCACACTGCTACCCTTGTAATCTACATGAATAATATGGGGTAGACCATGGTGAGTTGCACCAAGACACCCCAAATATAGGGTTTTAGGCCAAAACATGCACTTTTGGGGCAAACCAGGTGGGTGGGGATGCCAGGGTGAGGCCACACTTGGCACATGGGTGCACCATTGCATGCCCCACACTCCTACCCTTGGAATCTACATGAATAATATGGGGTAGACCATGGTGAGTTGCACCCAGACACCCCAAATATAGGGTTTTAGGCCAAAACATGCACTTTTGGAGCAAATCAAGTGGGTGGGGATGCCAGTGTGAGGCCACACTTGGCACATGGGTGCACCATTGCATGCCCCACACTGCTACCCTTGTAATCTACATGAATAATATGGGGTAGACCATGGTGAGTTGCACCTAGACACCCCAAATACAGGGTTTTAGGCCTAAACATGCACTTTTGGGGCAAACCAGGTGGGTGGGGATGCCAGGGTGAGGCCACACTTGGCACATGGGTGCACCATTGCATGGCCCACACTGCTACCCTTGGAATCTACATGAATAATATGGGGTAGACCATGGTGAGTTGCACCCAGACACCCCAAATATAGGGTTTTAGGCCAAAACATGCACTTTTAGGGCAAACCAGGTGGGTGGGGATGCCAGGGTGAGGCCACACTTGGCACATGGGTTCACCATTGCATGCCCCACACTGCTACCCTTGGAATCTACATGAATAATATGGGGTAGACCATGGTGAGTTGCACACAGACACCCCAAATATTGGGTTTTAGGCCTAAACATGCACTTTTAGGGCAAACCAGGTAGGTGGGGATGCCAGGGTGAGGCCACACTTGGCACATGGGTGCACCATTGAATGGCCCACACTGCTACCCTTGGAATCTACATGAATAATATGGGGTAGACCATGGTGAGTTGCACCCAGACACCCCAAATACAGGGTTTTAGGCCTAAACATGCACTTTTGGGGAAAATCAGGTGGGTGCCAGTGTGAGGCCACACTTGGCACATGGGTGCACCATTGCATGGCCCACACTGCTACCCTTGGAATCTACATGAATAATATGGGGTAGACCATGGTGAGTTGCACCCAGACACCCCAAATATAGGGTTTTAGGCCAAAACATGCACTTTTAGGGCAAACCAGGTGGGTGGGGATGCCAGGGTGAGGCCACACTTGGCACATGGGTTCACCATTGCATGCCCCACACTGCTACCCTTGGAATCTACATGAATTATATGGGGTAGACCATGGTGAGTTGCACACAGACACCCCAAATATAGGGTTTTAGGCCTAAACATGCACTTTTGGGGCAAACCAGGTGGGTGGGGATGCCAGGGTGAGGCCACACTTGGCACATGGGTGAACCATTGCATGGCCCACACTGCTACCCTTGTAATCTACATGAATAATATGGGGTAGACCATGGTGAGTTGCACCTAGACACCCCAAATATAGGGTTTTAGGCCAAAACATGCACTTTTGGGGCAAACCAGGTGGGTGGGGATGCCAGGGTGAGGCCACACTTGGCACATGGGTGCACCATTGCATGCCCCACACTCCTACCCTTGGAATCTACATGAATAATATGGGGTAGACCATGGTGAGTTGCACCCAGACACCCCAAATATAGGGTTTTAGGCCAAAACATGCACTTTTGGAGCAAATCAAGTGGGTGGGGATGCCAGTGTGAGGCCACACTTGGCACATGGGTGCACCATTGCATGCCCCACACTCCTACCCTTGGTATCTACATGAATAATATGGGGTAGACCATGGTGAGTTGCACCCAGACACCCCAAATATAGGGTTTTGGGCCAAATCATGCACTTTTGGGGAAAACCAGGTGGGTGGGGATGCCAGTGTGAGGCCACACTTGGCACATGGGTGCACCATTGCATGGCCCACACTGCTACCCTTGTAATCTACATGAATAATATGGGGTAGACCATGGTGAGTTGCACCCAGACACCCCAAATATAGGGTTTTAGGCCAAAACATGCACTTTTAGGGCAAACCAGGTGGGTGGGGATGCCAGGGTGAGGCCACACTTGGCACATGGGTTCACCATTGCATGCCCCACACTGCTACCCTTGGAATCTACATGAATAATATGGGGTAGACCATGGTGAGTTGCACACAGACACCCCAAATATTGGGTTTTAGGCCTAAACATGCACTTTTAGGGCAAACCAGGTAGGTGGGGATGCCAGGGTGAGGCCACACTTGGCACATGGGTGCACCATTGCATGCCCCACACTGCTACCCTTGTAATCTACATGAATTATATGGGGTAGACCATGGTGAGTTGCACACAGACACCCCAAATATAGGGTTTTAGGCCTAAACATGCACTTTTGGGGCAAACCAGGTGGGTGGGGATGCCAGTGTGAGGCCACACTTGGCACATGGGTGAACCATTGCATGGCCCACACTGCTACCCTTGGAATCTACATGAATAATATGGGGTAGACCATGGTGAGTTGCACCCAGACACCCCAAATACAGGGTTTTGGGCCAAATCATGCACTTTTGGGGAAAATCAGGTGGGTGGGGATGCCAGTGTGAGGCCACACTTGGCACATGGGTGCACCATTGCATGCCCCACACTGCTACCCTTGGAATCTACATGAATAATATGGGGTAGACCATGGTGAGTTGCACCCGACACCCCAAATATAGGGTTTTAGGCCAAAACATGCACTTTTGGGGCAAACCAGGGTGGGGATGCCAGGGTGAGGCCACACTTGGCACATGGGTTCACCATTGCATGCCCCACACTGCTACCCTTGGAATCTACATGAATAATATGGGGTAGACCATGGTGAGTTGCACACAGACACCCCAAATATTGGGTTTTAGGCCTAAACATGCACTTTTAGGGCAAACCAGGTAGGTGGGGATGCCAGGGTGAGGCCACACTTGGCACATGGGTGCACCATTGCATGCCCAACACTGCTACCCTTGGAATCTACATGAATAATATGGGGTAGACCATGGTGAGTTGCACCCATACACCCCAAATATAGGGTTTTAGGCCAAATCATGCACTTTTGGGGCAAACCAGGTGGGTGGGGATGCCAGGGTGAGGCCACACTTGGCACATGGGTGAACCATTGCATGCCCCACACTCCTACCCTTGGAATCTACATGAATTATATGGGGTAGACCATGGTGAGTTGCACACAGACACCCCAAATATAGGGTTTTAGGCCTAAACATGCACTTTTGGGGCAAACCAGGTGGGTGGGGATGCCAGTGTGAGGCCACACTTGGCACATGGGTGAACCATTGCATGGCCCACACTGCTACCCTTGTAATCTACATGAATAATATGGGGTAGACCATGGTGAGTTGCACCTAGACACCCCAAATATAGGGTTTTAGGCCAAAACATGCACTTTTGGGGCAAACCAGGTGGGTGGGGATGCCAGGGTGAGGCCACACTTGGCACATGGGTGCACCATTGCATGCCCCACACTCCTACCCTTGGAATCTACATGAATAATATGGGGTAGACCATGGTGAGTTGCACCCAGACACCCCAAATATAGGGTTTTAGGCCAAAACATGCACTTTTGGAGCAAATCAAGTGGGTGGGGATGCCAGTGTGAGGCCACACTTGGCACATGGGTGCACCATTGCATGCCCCACACTCCTACCCTTTGTATCTACATGAATAATATGGGGTAGACCATGGTGAGTTGCACCCAGACACCCCAAATATAGGGTTTTGGGCCAAATCATGCACTTTTGGGGAAAACCAGGTGGGTGGGGATGCCAGTGTGAGGCCACACTTGGCACATGGGTGCACCATCGCATGGCCCACACTGCTACCCTTGGAATCTACATGAATAATATGGGGTAGACCATGGTGAGTTGCACCCAGACACCCCAAATATAGGGTTTTAGGCCAAAACATGCACTTTTAGGGCAAACCAGGTGGGTGGGGATGCCAGGGTGAGGCCACACTTGGCACATGGGTTCACCATTGCATGCCCCACACTGCTACCCTTGGAATCTACATGAATAATATGGGGTAGACCATGGTGAGTTGCACACAGACACCCCAAATATTGGGTTTTAGGCCTAAACATGCACTTTTAGGGCAAACCAGGTAGGTGGGGATGCCAGGGTGAGGCCACACTTGGCACATGGGTGCACCATTGCATGGCCCACACTGCTACCCTTGGAATCTACATGAATAATATGGGGTAGACCATGGTGAGTTGCACCCAGACACCCCAAATACAGGGTTTTAGGCCTAAACATGCACTTTTGGGGAAAATCAGGTGGGTGAGGCCACACTTGGCACATGGGTGCACCATTGCATGGCCCACACTGCTACCCTTGGAATCTACATGAATAATATGGGGTAGACCATGGTGAGTTGCACCCAGACACCCCAAATATAGGGTTTTAGGCCAAAACATGCACGTTTGGGGCAAACCAGGTGGGTGGGGATGCCAGGGTGAGGCCACACTTGGCACATGGGTTCACCATTGCATGCCCCACACTGCTACCCTTGGAATCTACATGAATTATATGGGGTAGACCATGGTGAGTTGCACACAGACACCCCAAATATAGGGTTTTAGGCCTAAACATGCACTTTTGGGGCAAACCAGGTGGGTGGGGATGCCAGGGTGAGGCCACACTTGGCACATGGGTGAACCATTGCATGGCCCACACTGCTACCCTTGTAATCTACATGAATAATATGGGGTAGACCATGGTGAGTTGCACCTAGACACCCCAAATATAGGGTTTTAGGCCAAAACATGCACTTTTGGGGCAAACCAGGTGGGTGGGGATGCCAGGGTGAGGCCACACTTGGCACATGGGTGCACCATTGCATGCCCCACACTCCTACCCTTGGAATCTACATGAATAATATGGGGTAGACCATGGTGAGTTGCACCCAGACACCCCAAATATAGGGTTTTAGGCCAAAACATGCACTTTTGGAGCAAATCAAGTGGGTGGGGATGCCAGTGTGAGGCCACACTTGGCACATGGGTGCACCATTGCATGCCCCACACTCCTACCCTTGGTATCTACATGAATAATATGGGGTAGACCATGGTGAGTTGCACCCAGACACCCCAAATATAGGGTTTTGGGCCAAATCATGCACTTTTGGGGAAAACCAGGTGGGTGGGGATGCCAGGGTGAGGCCACACTTGGCACATGGGTGCACCATTGCATGGCCCACACTGCTACCCTTGGAATCTACATGAATAATATGGGGTAGACCATGGTGAGTTGCACCCAGACACCCCAAATATAGGGTTTTAGGCCAAAACATGCACTTTTAGGGCAAACCAGGTGGGTGGGGATGCCAGGGTGAGGCCACACTTGGCACATGGGTTCACCATTGCATGCCCCACACTGCTACCCTTGGAATCTACATGAATAATATGGGGTAGACCATGGTGAGTTGCACACAGACACCCCAAATATTGGGTTTTAGGCCTAAACATGCACTTTTAGGGCAAACCAGGTAGGTGGGGATGCCAGGGTGAGGCCACACTTGGCACATGGGTGCACCATTGCATGCCCCACACTGCTACCCTTGTAATCTACATGAATTATATGGGGTAGACCATGGTGAGTTGCACACAGACACCCCAAATATAGGGTTTTAGGCCTAAACATGCACTTTTGTGGGTGGGGATGCCAGGGTGAGGCCACACTTGGCACATGGGTGAACCATTGCATGGCCCACACTGCTACCCTTGGAATCTACATGAATAATATGGGGTAGACCATGGTGAGTTGCACCCAGACACCCCAAATACAGGGTTTTGGGCCAAATCATGCACTTTTGGGGAAAATCAGGTGGGTGGGGATGCCAGGGTGAGGCCACACTTGGCACATGGGTGCACCATTGCATGCCCCACACTGCTACCCTTGGAATCTACATGAATAATATGGGGTAGACCATGGTGAGTTGCACCCAGACACCCCAAATATAGGGTTTTAGGCCAAAACATGCACTTTTGGGGCAAACCAGGTGGGATGCCAGGGTGAGGCCACACTTGGCACATGGGTTCACCATTGCATGCCCCACACTGCTACCCTTGGAATCTACATGAATAATATGGGGTAGACCATGGTGAGTTGCACACAGACACCCCAAATATTGGGTTTTAGGCCTAAACATGCACTTTTAGGGCAAACCAGGTAGGTGGGGATGCCAGGGTGAGGCCACACTTGGCACATGGGTGCACCATTGCATGCCCCACACTGCTACCCTTGGAATCTACATGAATAATATGGGGTAGACCATGGTGAGTTGCACCCATACACCCCAAATATAGGGTTTTAGGCCAAATCATGCACTTTTGGGGCAAACCAGGTGGGTGGGGATGCCAGGTGAGGCCACACTTGGCACATGGGTGAACCATTGCATGCCCCACACTCCTACCCTTGGAATCTACATGAATTATATGGGGTAGACCATGGTGAGTTGCACACAGACACCCCAAATATAGGGTTTTAGGCCTAAACATGCACTTTTGGGGCAAACCAGGTGGGTGGGGATGCCAGGGTGAGGCCACACTTGGCACATGGGTGCACCATTGCATGCCCCACACTGCTACCCTTGGAATCTACATGAATAATATGGGGTAGACCATGGTGATTAGTTTTTTTTTAACCAAAACAAAACATTTAGTTGATTAGCACAGTCCTCTGCTAAAACATGAGAGAGGTCTGAAAAACTTCGACCGTCCATCTAACGATACGGTGCTGAATTGCATTCGTCGGATCGGTCTTCTAGAAGGAATCCGCGGGCTATCCGCGAAAGCGACGATTTGGCGACGTGATTGGCTGGCGTTTGTTTTTCCTTTCAGCGTCTCGCGGTTTGACAGGAGACGGTGAAATACCCGATGGGCTGGCTCGCGCGTGTAGGCCTGTCTAGCCATCGTCGAACGAGCCCGTCTAGGCCTGCCATGCATGCGCTGCTCCAGAAACGCTGAAACGCTGAAACGAGGCGTGCAGATGTGTCGCATGGCAGTGGTAACAGCTCCACGCGGGCGTGTCGGTTGGTCCGATTTTTCCGTCACGCTGAAAAAGGTTTGGGTTCACACGCGCAGTTCTATATCCACGCGCCGAATTAATTGACACACTTAAAACCGTGCGCCGCTTCGGATGTCGTCCTGCGTTTCAGTGTGCAGTTAGTGGTTAACACGAAAGCAGCTCACAAGCCCCCGCACCTCACCCATCCACGCCTATTTAACGCCACCATTGTGCTCACTCTGTCTCACACTCATCCAAGCCAGCTCCCTTCCCATCTCACCGTCTCCAAATCCAAGACACGCCACATCTCAAGGGGATCGCCACAATGCAGTTCAACGGCCCTACGTTCCGCCGCCCCGCAACCATGCCGGAGAGACAGTACCCTGCCGGAGTCGTCTGCGAGAACCAGCTGCGCGTGTGGGCCATATCGAGGTGGAGGGGCCCAACGGAGCTAGCTTCATTCTTCCTCTCTTCCGGCTACCGCCACCTCCCTCCTGGCTCGCCAAGCATGTTCGAGCTTGAGAAGTACTACGACGGCAACTCCGGACACGTCATCGGCCTCTTCGTAACTTTCGCAAACAGGTTGGACGCTCACCATCTGCTCGGGCGGGTGTTTTGGTGCGGGTGCGAGTTCATCGCATTCACCAACTACAACATCTTCACCAACTTCTACGCCATCTTCCCCACAGCGGGCAACATGCACTGCCTCCCCTACATCATGCCGGAGGACGACGAGTGAGCCTTCCAAGGAGGAGGCAAGGAGGATGATATGACGGCGTTGTCACTCGGGTTTATCTAGTTTTTATGTGTGTTTTATTATCTAAGTCTTGTAAGGCAGCTATCGTGTCCCTGTCGTGGTTGGGGATGTGTTTTTTTAAACATGCATGGTCCTGTTAAGTAATGATGAAGTGTGTTGGCCAGTTAATCGCAGAAAACATGCATGGTTAATCATGTGATCCACAAACTAAGTAAAAAAACAAACAACATAGTAGAAAATTTGTAGCAATATATCTTGCTAAGAGTACACAACTTCTAAAGCCTTTATTAGTTCTTAAAACCCAAGAGTACAATTACAATACCCAAAAGTATCGCTATAATCTGAAGCATTGACACAATTTCGTTCAGCTTTATTACTATTGTTTTCTTCAGGTGCTTCATGTCCTTGTTTAGTGCTACTTGCTTCTGTAGTTCTCCATCTCCTCCGTTTTCTTCAACCACTTCTCCTTCTAGGGGAATCAGCATAGGTGAGTTTGCTGGAACAATACCCTTCTTCACGAGTAGATCTGCGTACTTTTCAATCCAATACCAGAAGTTGCATCCTCCTCTAACCGGCTAGAAATAACGAACATTAAAGATACGTATAATTTTGGCATAAATCCTGTTGACAATAGACGGGTATTGAACAACATTAAAAACATCTTACATTGTGATTATTGCACCTGACGAAATCGCCGGCGTTGGACGTTGTGGAGGCTGTTTTCCTCTCCACGACGCGCCACCGGCAGCTCGTGCACTTGATCATTGGGAGGGGACCATAACTTGGGTGGCGGATTATAGTGGCCGAGCTCGAGGAAGACATGACTTTGCCGGCGGCACGACGTTCTAAGATGGAGGAAGTCGTAGATGGAGGCGTTGAAGGGGAACTGTAGGGTTTCTACTTTGTTCGTTCCTAATAAAGCGTCTTGATCTTGTGGGCTTGGGCCGCACATAATTAGTTCAGAAAAGGCTAAGCAATCCAACCTAATGGCCCATCCGTTAATGGTCAACGCACCGAGCGCGCAATTACCCCACGTCCTTCGTGCGATGAAGGAAACTACCATAACTTACGCACGATAATCACGAAGATTGGCAGGGTAAGCTCATATTCCACATTTTTTAGGCGCGAGCACTCTCGCCCAACGCCGCCGCCAGCCGTGAGATCTGACTACCGCCGCCTCCCTCCCCATCCCTTATCGGCGAGGAAGCCTCCTCTAGCTGCTCAGAAGACATGCACACATCGAGGTATTGCCTTATTGCTTGTATGCAGTACGTGTTCTTTGTTTGGGATGTTTCTTACGTATGATGCCCTCATAGCTTTTGTGGTTATGATGAGATCATAGGCAGTAATCCATGTCAATTGTTCTTTGAATTTTAGATCTTAACACTTGTTAGTGCAAATTTTTTGTTGAACGCAAATCATCTAAGAAAAGATCCCTTTCATATGTAACATACATATGACTTTAAAAATTATGTTGCATGGCATTATGCTTGCACACAAATTTTGACATTTATCTACTCGTTTTTATGAACAGTACGTTGAACATTGGTGTGTGCGATGTGGGTCGTTGGGTGGGGTTTGTCACAAGAATGACCCCAGCTCAGCTATGTAAACTCGCCGAGGCAGATTTAGAAAGCTTGATTCACATGAAGACTATAAGTCCACGATCGTCTATACTTAGGCTCATGTTTAAGGCATTTGACCCAGAGTCAGAGAAGTTCAACTTGCAATTAGATCAACCCTCGATTAGTATAAAAGGAGTCGATGTGGAGGAGATTTTTGGATTAAAGGACAAATCTGCAGATGGGCTTGATATTGACACCATCCTTTTTGAGGATGGGAGATTTGCAGAAAATCAGATTCCACCTCGTTTTCTGAACAAGTTAACCGGCAGTCTCAGCATTGATGGATTGATCTCGGACGCCATCAAGAGCGGATTAGCCGACGATGACTTCCTTCGGAGAGCTGCTCTTGTGGCCCTTGGTACAGTTCTTGCACCAACGTCCACGGAAACAGTTCCGTTGGAGTATTGGGCAATCGTTAAGTACGTGTCGCGGTTGAAAAAATTAAACTTCAATCGTTTCACACGTGATTTTTTGATTACCAATATAAAGAAACTGGGAGGTGAATATGAGAAGGTGCGATGGCCATGCGGCAACCTAGCCCTGCTGCAGGTATATTTCTCCTCACCACGTCCATTGTCTTAAAAAAATCCAGCAATTTATAAAGGTGTATAACTGTTGTGCCAACATTTGCAGTATATTTACTATGAAAAAGTGCGCCCAATTGGTTCACCATTAACGTCATCAAGGCCGTTGATGAGGAACTGGACAGAAGAAGAAGCGAAAAAGAGAGACAACGTGGATTACAATGATGGACGAGGAGTAGGCTTGGTAAGTTTTCTTTTACTCATGTACTATTATGTTCATCATTTCATGTGGACTTACATCATCATTTCATGTGCATGCCTTCTAGATTGACGACGACATATCTGCTAAGCACAGAAGGGAGGTGATCCACACACCTGACGTTGTTCCAAAATCAAAGAGGAAGCAAAGTAAAAGAGCTAAAGCTGCAGCTTCTAGCATGAAGACGGCAGGTCCAGTGGATGATTCAATAATGGAGGTCATGTTTGAGCAGGTTCTGACTAAACTGACCAAACACATAGACACAACAATAGAAAAAAATATGGAGAAATGTGCAGACGCATCTGCTCAGGTGACATGGACTATTTTTTGTATGCTTCTATCTGCTGAAATGCATGTCTACACAACGTGTCATTAATTACCTTCTGAATTTTGTTTTGCAGAAACTCCTAAAAATGCTTAACTCGAAGGGAGTTGCATACAGAGCAGGCAAGGCTGACATGTCTGATGACGAAGATCAGGAGGAGGAAGCCAAAAAGGAAGGAGTGGCCTCCACACCTAGCCATGGCGGCCTTCCGCCTAAAGATTTCATGGACATGGACGTTACCAAGTCAGACGGCAGTGCATCATGGTTGAATTCCGTTAAGGATCAACATGACGATGAATTGGAAGATGCAAGTAAGAAGAGTGAGCCGGTGGAGGATTCGAACTTCGTGACACCCACCGACAAGAAGAAGACTGCTAGTGCTGGGTACACGACCCCGGCGCCTAAGCACGGAGATACTCCTGAAGTGCCCATAATCATCGACGACAAGGCTACTCCTGAATCATCCTGCTCGGGACCTATTGATTTAACTCTTCCAGATGCTTCAGAAGAATTTGAAAGCTTGAACACGATCTGCCGCAAAGCGATACAAAGTGCGAAGAAGGAGGAGAGAAAGGATGATGTATGTGCGAAAAAAGAGGAGAGAAAGGATGATGTATATGGGAAAAAAGAGGAGGAAAAGGATGATGTCTGTGGGAAGCGCAGACGCAAACCTCCTCGCAAATTAAGTTCCCCAAGCATTGTGATGACCTCCAAATGTCCTAAACGGATTCGACGTACAGTCAGAAAAGGTATATTTTGTGAAATATTTTGCACTATATCAAGTATTCATGTTCACATAATTAACTATGCTTGTCTATAGGTCCTGAAGCTTTGTTCGACAACGAATATGCCACGGATGGATCAAATCAGCTGACACCGGAGATAATTGACGCAGCTGTCGAGTATATTCGGATAACAATGAGAAGTACAAAAAAGGGCCGATCTGGTAAGACTGTGTACGAGAATGCAGACGGGGCTAGGGCGAGTGCTGAATTTCTTAAACCTATCCTTGACAGTGGATGGCTGTGCGGTGCTGTAAGTCCAACAACCGATGTCATTCTTTTATTTCTCCTACGCTTGAATACATATGTGCTCCAGAGTGATCAACTGTTTGAATTATATGCAGGTCATTGAGTGTTACTTGGGTGATCTTAGATTAAAATTGAAGGATAGAATAATTTGCCCTGCATGGAGGGCAAATTGTATGGTCGAACGTAAACCTAATAGGAAGCACTGGAAAAAAAGTAAGAAACTTGACACGAAGGATATTACAGAGATGTCAGGTTGCTACGCAAAATGCGAGCTGGAATATTTTGCCACAAACAAGGTAATGATGTCTTGTACATTATTAACTGAGAGGTTTCAAAATTAACTATTAATGCATTAATTACTAACTCTGTATTTTTGGTAGGCTTATTTCTCGGTTAACATCTCCGGTTGCCACTGGGTCACCGTCGTCATGCATAGTGACAAGGAGGAATTTCAGGTGCTAGACTCGTTATGGAGCCTTGATCAGAGCAAGCGATTTGTGGAAATTCTGGTATGACTTTTGATCACGGAATGTAAGACCACCTTGGTACTCAGTGCACTGTACTTAAATTTTATGCTTCACAGAGAGAAGAAATCAATAAGGACATCGAGTTTGCGAACAATGAGTTTATGAGCAAGAAGTATCCAGACGTTTCGAAATGGGAAATTAAAAGCTATCCAATACCAAAGCAAAGAGATACGTGAGTACACCGTTAATCTTATGCCATTACTATTGATGCCTATTGCTGATAGTTTTCCTCTGATCTATATGCAGGAACTCATGTGGACTCTTCCTGTTAGCATGTATGGAGCACTGGGATGGAGATGAACTGACGGCCGAATTTTCGCAGGTTACCTCTGATCTGTAGTATATTTGTTACAAACATGTTTATCTCCCGCAATTCTAAACTACATAATAATTGTTGCAGGAAACGATAAACAAGAACAGGAATAGGACTGCTGCCGAAATTATAATGGCACAATCAAACCTGCTCGAGAACACGAAGAAGGCTGTCCTAGATATCGCGGCGAAAGCTCGTGCGTGAAAACATTTAGTATCAAATATTATTTCCACTATTTGTAATGCAAGGGTGGATTTGTGTCCGGAAGAAGGTCTCATAGACCTGTAGAACTTTTTTACTTTGGGGGGTAAACTTATTTGGGGTTGTGGTTATTTGTGGCACAGTGAGATAAGTACTTTGTTTATTCATGTACTTTCAACCTTTCGCACATTCAAACGAGTAGCACACGACATGACATAGAAAAGTAATTCAACCTTTCGCACATTCAAACGAGTAGCACACGACATGACATAGGAAATAGTGGGAAACATAACAAACACATGTTAAAACTAATGGAAACTAAAACATGACCATCCTCAACAACTAGCCCCGGCAGCTTCACCCCCATCGTCAACTTCACTCCTCCTCCTCCTCGTCGTCGTCGAAGTTGTAGGGAAGGGTGTGCATCATGTTGTGTGTGGGGAAGTGGCACTCAAAGTTTGTGTAGACGTTGAACGTAGTGAATGCTATGAACTCGCAGCCGCACCAAAACACTTTGCCGAGGAGCTCGTACGCGTCGTAGCGGTTGGTGAAGGTGACTGTGAGGATCAAGAGAAAGGCGCGCGTGTGGTCACGGGCCTCGTCGAGGCGAAACATCACCGGCGCGTCCGAAGGGAGGTGGGCAAAGCCGGCGGTGAGGAACGCGCGGGCGAGCTCGACCGGTCCCCTCCACCTGGAGATGGCCCACACGCGGAGTGTGTTCTCCACGACGACGCCCGCCGGGTAGCGCCGCTCGGGCACGGTAGGAGGCCGACGGAAGACCGGTGCGTTGAACTGCATCTTACCGGTGCGTTGCAAGGTGTTGGGTGGGGATTTGCTTCAAGTGGAGAATACTATATGGACTGTGTGTCGCGGCGAGTGGAGAGGAAGAGACGGGGGTATAAATAGGCCAGATCGATCAACGACGCGCTGTTTCCCTGTCCGCGTAATGGGTTGCGCTTGTGTATCCGTGTCAATGCGGTGCGTCTGAATCAGTCTTCCTTTATTGCTCTGAATCGGCGACCGTAAATAGCTTGGCTGCGTCGTCTGCCTCGCTGAGCGCTCGCATATGCATGCACATCTGACGTGGTGCGGCGCATGCATGGAAAAGTCTGCGACGGGAGCTAGCCTGCATGGTGCGGCGCATGCATGGCGAAGTTTGCGACGGACAAAACCGTGCACCGACGCAACCCAACGGTCCAAACCACGTCTCCTCCCTATAGATGGCGTCCATCCAACGGGGTAGAGCTAGGTATTGTAGGGCCCGCCTGTAGTCGCTTCGACCGCCACGTTAATGGCGATTCCTCGGCTCTCGAGCGGCCGCCGCCCACCTCTGCCAATGAAGTTATTGGGGACGCCACGCGTGCCCAGCGTCCGCCGCCCACCTCTGCCAATGAAGTTATTGGGGACGCCACGCGTGCCAAGCGGCCGCCGCCCACCACACGGTTGCCTGCGGCTTTATATAGGGGCGCTCGCTCGGCTACATCATCTCCTGCGCGCACAAACCCTAGCCGCCGCACAACATGCACCGTAGCGCAGCATAGCTACCCACAAGCCCGCGAGGGAATCCATGGCTGGTTCTGGTGGCCGGCGAGGCGGGCGAGGCCATCGAGGCCGCGGGCGCGGTCGCGGTCGCCGTGGCCGTGGACGGCAAACTGGAGCAGCATCACCCAGCCGCTCGCCGTCGCCAGCGCCGTCGTCGTCTTCGGAGGAGGCGACGTCCTTCGAATTCATCCTACGCATCGACGATGACCCTCTCGGCATCAAGCGGCTTCCGGACAAGTTCGCCGAGTTCGTCGATGGCGTCGAGCCGGCCGAGTTGCAGCTACGGGAGGCCTGCTGCAACTTTTGTCGATGGCGTGTCGAGGTATTGTTCGACGGGCAGGGCAAGATGTACCTGCACACCGGCTGGGACAAGTTCGCCCGCTACCTCGATCTCGAACCAGGCTGCCTGCTCACCTTCTTGTACGAGGGGAATGGCGACATGGTCGTCAAGGTGTTCGACGGCACATCCTGCCGCAGACACTACCACATCAGTGAGTCAAGCTCGAGCGCCGACAGTTAGAGACTTTCGAGTGTTCTTTCTTTGCAGCGAAAATGGGCACGAGCCAATAAAACCACTAGTGTACGTTTCCAGCCTGGGTGCCTGGGAGTGTTCTTTCTTGGCAGCGAACACAGGCAACACCCGAGGACAACACTAGTTAGGTTTTCTCATTTTGCAATGTTCTAATCTTGTTTTAAACTATGTAATCGTTTGTGTAATGTTCACATCTGTGTTTAAATGAAAAAGAGAAAAAAAATAGGTAAAAGTTATTCGTTTGCGAATTTTTTTATTTATTTGAATTTTTGTAATAATAAACTTTTAAATTTCTGTTAAATTCAGTCGAAAAAAGTTGACAGATAAAGCCATGGCCCATGAGTTCCCTCCCGCGACCAATATCCACAACGTCGCACGTTATTGGGCCTAGTACAAATCGGCCTATTACCAGCCCGAAGTGTTCCCCGCGTGCATTGGCCCTGTCTGACGGCCTAACTGAAAGTTTTTTAATTTTTTTTAAGTCTGCAGCACATTATCTGGTTAAATTCAAAAAATTTAAAAAACGTTTTAACCAACGGATTATATTCACAAAAACGTGTGAGATATTGGGTAAAAAAAACTGGATTTTATTTCGTAGGTCGAAAAATTGACTAGCTTAGAAAAAGTGGTTTGATGTAACCCAAACGACTCCGTTTCTAAGAATGTGGATTTTTCGACCTTCGAGAAACGCTCCAGCAATTTTTGCACACACTCTCGTATCCATTGTAAGACGAAGTGTGAAGGTTTTTTCAATTTTTGAATTTCCGTGAAAATAAACTATTAAATTTCAGTTAAATTCGAGTTCAAAAGAAAACAGAAGAAAACTAGAGAACCCTGATGGATGGGCCATGAGTGTTCCTTACCCGCGTCCATGCTCCACGTTAATGGGCTTAGTACAAACCGCGTTACATGTCTTTCGGCCTAACTGATAAGTTTTTTAGTTTTGATTTCAATAAATCTGCAGCAAACCTGGTTAAATTCAAAAAATTCAAAAAAAGTTTTAACCAACGGATTATGTTCACAAAAACGTGTGACATATTGGGTAAAAAAACTGGACTTTTTTTCGAAGGTCGAAAAATCGACTAGCTTAGAAAAAGTGGTTTGATGTAACCCAAACGATTCCGTTTGTAAGAATGTGGATTTTTCGACCTTCGAGAAACGCTCCAGAAATTTTTGCACACACTCTCGTATCCATTCTAAGACGAAGTGTGAAGGTTTTTTCAATTTTTGAATTTCTGTGAAAATAAGCAATTAAATTTCAGTTAAATTCGAGTTGAAAAAGAAAACAAAAGAAAACTAGAGAACCCTGCTGGATGGGCCATGAGTGTTCCTTCCCCGCGTCCGTGCTCTACGTTAATGGGCTTAGTACAAACAGGCTTATTAAATGTTCGGAATATTGTCCAACTATCGCGCCTAGCACTGCGTGCCGGCGTTAATGAGCGCCACCGCTCCCGCGGCTCACTCTGGCCTATAAAAAGGGCCGCCTGTCATCGTCCCTCTCACACACAAACCCTAGCCCAACCCTAGCCGCCACCATCTCAACAAGAGTCGACGCCATGGGTGGGAGAGGCGGAGGCCGAGCTCGCGGTCGTGGTCGTGGCCGCGGCAGAGCTGCACGCTCGCCGTCGCCTGCCACACCGTCGGCTTCATCGCCGGAGATGGACGTTGAGGGGCCCGTGCTGTTCGAGTTCCTCCTCGTCCTCAAGGGCGACCCACGCGGCATCCAGAGGCTGCCTGACTCCTTCGCCGTCTACGTCGCCGGCGACGACCGCCCGGGCACGATGCATCTGCGGGAGGCTTCGTCCGGCTTCTACCGGTGGATCGTCGATGTGATCTACGACGCGCGCGGCAAGATGTACCTCCACATCGGCTGGGAGAAGTTCGCGCGCCGCCACAGCCTCGAAGCCGGCTTCATCCTCCTGTTCTCCTATTTTGGCGACAGGGACATGAGCGTCAAGGTCTTCGACGAGACGCGCTGCCGCCGGGACAAGCACGACAACCACGGCGACAGCACCGACGAGGAGGACGACTGATGAAGAGTGTTGTTTCTTCGCAGCGAATACGTGCATCGAGGTTTCTGTCTGTTCTTCCTCGCAAAGAACCAACAGGGGCACCGTCACCAGCTGGATTTTCCAGTTTCGGTGACTAGGTGTGCCCTCGAGTGTTCTTTCTTGGCAGCGAACACATGAAACCTTCGATGCACGGCCTAGTTAGGTTTAGTTTTTTTGCAATATTTTTTGTTTGTGTCAACCATGGTTCAAACTATGTATTAGTTTGGGGAAAACCATGTTCCTAATTATGTCTTCGTGTAAACCACGTTCCCAATTATGTATTACTTTGTGGAAATTGGAATAAGAATGCCAAAACAATGTTGAAATCTACATGAATAATCTGGGGTATAGACCATGGTGAGTTACACCCAAACACCCCAAGTATAGGGTTTTAGGCCAAAACATGCATTTTTGGGGCAAATCAAGTGGCTGGGGATGGCAGGGTGAGGCCACATTTGGCACATGGATGCACCATTGCATGCCCCACACTCCTACCCTTTGCATCTACATGAATAATATGGGGTAGACCATGGTGAGTTGCACCCAGACACCCCAAATATAGGGTTTTAGGCCAAAACCATGCACTTTTGGGGCAAATCAAGTGGATGGGGATGCCAAATCAAGTGGATGGATGTGGATGTGGATGGGGTTGCCAGGGTGAGTCCAACTGAGTGCATGGTTATTTCATGTGAGAACCCTAGGAGACTTAACACAGAATGGGATATGGTCTATTTAGTCAACGTCGAAATAATCACAAGTACACAAATACTCCCTCCGTCCTGAAATAGTCTATATTCTAGCTCTAAAATTTGTTCTGAAATACTCTACATTCTAGCTTTTAGTCAACAACAACGGTGGAAACGAGATGGTTTTACTCTCTTTATTGGATGTTGTTATTTTCAATGTAGTTTGGATTGGTTGTTCAAATATCTAAGTAGTACTAATAAATGCACTACTAATTTGTTTTATTTTTTCTAGAATGTAAACTAAATCAGAACGGAGGGAGTATGTGACTATTTTTTACCTCAAGCTTATATGTGACTATTTGTTAAGGGTTCACAATTCTACCAATATGTGACTATTTTTTACTGCTTTCTTACCCGTAGCTTCTATGTTAATAAAACTTGTTGATTTTAGCTAACATCTCTACGTGGCAATGACTTTGTTATCGAGGGATTGAACAAGATTGGCTACGGGGACTGAGCTGTCTATGTGAAAAACAATCTATGCATGAGAATACCAAACAAGGCATTCATGCATAACAGTTATAACTAGCATTTATCTAGATAAAAGAATAACAAACAAGGCATTCATGCATAACAGTTATAACTAGCATTTATCTAAACAAGGCATTAATGCATAACACTGGAGATATAATAAGTTCTTACTACTAAGACATTCCATAAGTAGAACTTAAGGTTCTACATACACACATTAAACCTAAAAGTTCTTAGTTATCCATTACAACCAGACAGACATAAGCTCAAAGGGACATAACATATATACGGCGGCGAGGCATCGGGCTGAGGCATGCATGGTAGGTTCACATGTTGCGACGCCTCTTGAGGATCCTGCCGGAACGGGGAAGGCGCGGACCCAGCAGAAACCTTGCAAGTGCCTCGTGGTCTGCCTTGCCCTGCCACTCGGGGGCGCTGTGGCGAGTGTCCATAGCATGCATCTCAAGGGAATTCAGCAAGCCGTCCTTCACCTTGCAGGGACAGAAGGGGCAAGCATGCCTTCCCCTACGCACTGTCTTCAGAATCCGAGTCTCGAAACCCTTGACCTGCCTCTGCACGTAGGACTCAAAGTTGTCCTCGTCGACGTCATCATCTGTGTTGTACTGCAAATAAAATTAGTTAGTCATGTGCTTCATATATACATGGAAGGACAGTAAACCAATACAAGGACAGTATTCATTTTATTGAACAAAACAGACAACACATGAGGAATAATCGTACAAGAAAATTAGAACCGATGAGACATTGGATATGCCTCACCTGGAACATACTTCATGTGGAACATAGAACTATTACAATTGGTCGCCAATGATGAGAGGTAGCTAACAATAATATGAGAGGTATAGGTAAAAATTCCCATCATAGTACTACAGACAAATGTGTGTTCCTTATTAGCTTTGCAGGATCAGGGTCACAGCACCGAATTGGCTCTGCCCATAGATTCCAATTTTTCCCCATGATTCGTTGTTTGTAAATTTTGTTTTCCCAAAGTTCATTTATACATACATTTCATGCCGTGACAATTTCTACAAAACATTGTTCGAAAAAGAAACCTTTCACTTTTGAACCGCTCTAACCAATCAGCAGCTTGTTTGTTATGTGATTATAGGACGTGATTAATTAGCAAATTGAATGAAAGCATGCCTTATTTGTTATGTGTTTTGGAACAAATAGTTCTTCACTGAAGCCCAGAATAAGTAGCCTTATTTGTTATGTGGTTTCTTAATGTTGTTTATTGGTTACTAGCATGCACAACATTTATAAGCACCTAAATTAAAGCATCTTCTTGATTAATGAGAAAATTATTTGACAGAATACGGCACTTTATTGATTAATAACTCATATCAATAGAAAGGGTCTTCCGGATGCAAGTCGGAGCATATAATTGGAAATAAAACCTAAAGACGCTAGATTACAGGATCTAGCTAAAATCTGTGCCGATTAATTCATAATTGGAGCGTTTAACATGCTAAAAGATGCAACAGAATAGTCTGCAGCATTAGGTTGATGCCCATTACCAACATTCCCACCTGAGACCGATCATGCACAGTGGAGTTTAGTCGCTGGATCAAGGACAAGCAATCAGTGACGAACACGCATTTGAAAAACCCCTATGTCTAGTTATCAGCAGAGATTGTCGAACAGCCAAAGCTTCTGCAATCTCCGGAGAGGTAAATGATTGAACGAATGAGGGTTTTTTTTTACAGAAAGATCAAGGTCTCTTCAAAACCACGCGCATCCGCTTATTTGTGGACGGAGGGAGTAGATCTACCTCGCAGGGCTCGACGAACTCGCGGACACAGCAGCGGTTACCAGATCGACATAGCATCCACTCGCATCTAATACATCGACATAGCAGCGGTTACCAGATCTGAGAGGGGAGACAGAGCTTTACCTCGCAGGGCTGGACGTACTGGCAGGCTTCGTACAAGGCGTCGATTTCCTTGTACGCCGCCTCCCTCTCCGCAGCAGCCACCGCAGCAGCCACCGCATCAGCGCCGCCGCCCAGATCAGCACCAGCCGGTCCCGCTCCGCCATCCACCACCGCACCAGCAGGCGCAGCCGCTCCCGCTCCCGCAACCGCTCCCGCAGCCGCTCCCGCATCCGCTCCCGCTGCCGCTCCCGCTGCCGCTCCGGCTCCCGCTCCGGCAGCCGCCCCCGCAGCCGCAACCGCTCCCTCTCCGCCGTCCAAACCAGCATCAGCCGCGGCCAAGTTCATGTCCATGGCCGGATCTGTGCTTGGACTAAGAAATGGGAGTGGAAAGAGAGGCTTTGGTCGAACTAGGGTTAGGGTTTGCTCTCCTCTGCTTTTTGCCAGAAATGGCGATGGTGGGGAGGGGATGAGGCCGAGTGGGGTTAAAATAGGCGACTCTTTTGGACTGTGCGCGTGGGCGTGGACCCTTGTGTGGACCCGTGTGTACGCGGAAGAGAAACGGACGGTAGTGTACGCGGAAGAGGTACGGGCGTACGTGTACGCGGAAGAAGTACGGGCGTACGTGTACGCGGAAGAGGTACGGGCGCGTACGTATTCTCGCGGTGATACGCGTACCCCCTCGGCTAACGGGTCCTGCGGGTTTTGGAGCGGGCATTTCTATACCCGAATCGAATTTGAAAAGACGATCCTGCCCCTCGCCGCGGAGTAATCTGGGTCGTCCTTGTGTTCTGCTCGAGATAACCGTTCGCGTTGGGGGTCTATGGAAGCACTCGCCAAGATTTAATTCTTCTATTTCCTCAAGACTAAGCCATGGAGGACCTAGTGGACGTTCTTGCATCTCACCATTGTAGTTGGCTAGTTGCACAAACATTTGTCAGCTTTCCGGCCGCCAAACAATCCTCGCTTATAATCAACTAAGATCAAAATCCTAATTACTCCCTTGCGTTCCACGCATAACCTCTTCCCTCCGACTTGCTGAGGAGGATAAACATTGAGGATCGCCGATACTTCGGTGGAAGCTACACCTATAAATATTATTTGCACATGAACATACGCACCCCTGCTCTTATAATCACCTTTCTAGGTTTTCAGATTGACGAAGTTATCGTTGTCGATGGGAGCGTCGCTTCTTAGTGAAAGAATATTTTATCTTTTTAATGAAACACCAAAGCGTTAAACTTAGAGTTTAATCCACTATGAGCTGGAGTTGCCGCTGTCCTCCTAACCATCCAACCACTGGTTGGTTCTCCGCCGTAAAGATTAGGTACCATGCCCAGATCAGCGTCCGCCTCAAGTCCTCTTCTATTAGGGCATCTCTAGCGGGCCGACCCATCTGGTCTGGCGCGTCTGAATCGATCGCTCCAGCGGGGCAACCCACCGCCTCGTTCCATCGACGCACCAAATTTGGGGAACCGACGCGTCGGCACGGACAACACACGTGTCCTCTCGTGTCTACCGGCCCAATGGCCCTCTTCCCCTGGCCATTAATGGAAGTAGGCTGACGCATGCGCTCCTGCTCTGGCCGCGTCACCTAACGTCCGCCGTTCATCAATGTTGTTGTTTCTCTCTTTCATTCCACACCACCACCACAGGCATCTTAGCAGCAATGGCTAGCGGCATAGGCTCGAGGGGAGGGCGTCTAGGACGGCCTCTGGGCCATGGGCGTGGCCGAGGCCGAGGTCGCCGAGGAAGGAGCGGTGGGAGAGGCTAGAGTTAGCCACCATCGTCGCCCAGCCCCATGGACATCGACCTCACCGGTTTCGAGTTCGACGCACTACTAGGAAAAGGCTTACTGCCGGCGCACCAAAAAGCACTACTGCCGGCGCACCAGCGCCCGCCGGTGCGAATGGGCCGGTGGTAAAGGCTTATTGCCGGCGCACCATCTTGTTCGCCGGCGGTAACTCGATTTATCACCGGCGCACCAGCCTAGTGCACCGGCGGTATGTTTTCCAGGATTCAAAAAAGCAGATCTAGATCTAGATCTAGATCTGGTCGAAGGTCGAGTAGGTCGTGCCTTCGAGATGTACCGCCACCACCGTGGTCATCTGCTTGCAAATATGAGGTTGTTGCCGGTGTGGTCGTCGGTGGTGAGAGGAGGTGGCCGGACCAGGGGTGATAGGAGGTGGCCGGACCAGGGGTGAGAGGAGGTGATGCTTGAGGAGGTGCTCGCCGGCGAGATGCTTGAGGAGGTGCTCGCCGGTGAGTAGCTTGAGGAGGTGCTCCGGTGAGTAGGTTGAGGAGGTGCTCCGGTGAGTAGCTTGAGGAGGTGCTCGCCGGAGGGAGGGATTAGAGGGGTAAGAAGGTAGAAGAGGGGGAAAAGTAGAGGAGAAGAGAAGGTGGCCGGAGGGAGGAAGAGAGGAGGAGGAGGAGAAGTGAAAGAGAAGATGGGGGAAATGGAAGAGAGAGAAGGTGCGCCGGGCTGGTTTGGCATATATAGCCTAGTTACCGCCGGCGCACCTAGTATGGTGGTGCGCCGGTGGTAAATTTTTTCTTTTTTTCGCCAAAATCTAAAACCTGAAAAAAGTCCTGTTTCTGTTTTCCAATTGACGAATCTATTTTTTGTCCAAACGGCCGTAGGCCGTTGAATTCGGATAGGAAATTTCGTGTAGATAGATTTTGATATAAAAAAGTTTTTCATCGGAGGTCGTATGCAACCAGAAATCCCGTTTTACCGAAAGATGACGCCATTTTGCATAATATATCGAAATTCATTTTTTCAAATTTTCTTTAAAACTAGATTACATAAGTATTGGACATATCAAAGAATTTTATTTTTTGAATTTTTTACCATTTTCTTTTATTTTTTCGAAAACTGAAAAGGCGATTCCCGGGGGGGTGGAGAGAAAATCTAGGGCGCACCTCTATGGTGGTGCGCTGGTGGTAAATTGTCTACCACCGGCGCACCACCATAGAGGTGCGCCGGGGGTAAGGTACCCAGATTTTCTGTTTCCGGCCAGAATTCTTCGAATTTTATTCCCGGCGCACTAAATTTGCTTGTGCGCCGGCAGTATAGGTTCTTCGCCGGCGCGGCCTAACATGGCTCGCCGGCGGTATTTTGCCACCGGCGCATGGATTTGCTGGTGCGCCGGTAGTGCTATTTTCATCTATAGGCCTTTTCCTAGTAGTGACGTCACCTTCCACCAGGGCATGAATTGGGACAGCCTGCGCCTGCCCAGAGGTTCGCCTCCATCTTCGATGGGCAAGAGCCCCACCATGTCCTCCTGCATGTGTTCGGCGACGCGATCAGCCTGTAGTCCGCAGAGGTGATGTTCGATGGCAAAGGCCACATGTCCCTCCACAGCGGCTGGAGATGCTTCGCCGCCATTGAAGTCCGGCATTTCATCGTCTTCAAGTACGACGGCCACAGCGTCTTCACCGTCAAGGTCTTCGACGAGACCATGTGCCGCCGCCACTACCACTCCGACGAGAACGACTAGGAGACGCTAAGATGAAGCCAATGTAGTCTTTTACTAAGCCGATGTAGTCTTCTACTATGTTTAGTTCTGTCAATTTGCTTCAAGCAAATTTTCTCTAAATATGTATGTAATTTTAGAATTTTCTATACGCTAAACCTAATAGATCAGCCGCTAGACGCGTTGTCCGGGCCGGCGAACCGACGCCAAAATTTTGTCCGCGGGGCGATCTAAACGGACCAAAACGAATTGCTTGGTTCGGCGATTTGGATCGGCCGGCTAGAGATGTCCAGACACCCGCCACCATCGTTGACTGTATGTGTAACCAATTTTGCGTAGTCTGGCATGGATCGGCTTGCACCGCTGACCCGCTATTGCCTTATATGTAGGCTTGCAGCTTTGAGTTGGCGCACCCACGATCTCATGACTTTGAGTTGGAGCATGACACGATCTGGCACCTGAAATATATACTTCAGTGCTTCACGGCCGTCAGTTATTTGCCAACAAATTCGGCGAAGGAAACCCTAGCCAGGGCCTTTCAAATTACAGCTGCGGCTCGCCGCGGGAAAAAGAAAAGAGTTGCACGCCCAACGAACGCTGCCTCTGGAGATGGAGGCCGACGGAGAGGCCGTCGGCGGGGCAGAACCCGCGAAGCACCGCAGTACAGAGGGCAATTCCGCTTGTAAGATCGACGACGAATCGGCCACGACGGAGGAGTTCTTGGAGGAGAAAAATATCTCGGAAGACGAAGAAGACAATTGGGCCGATATAGATCGGGAGGTGTCCATGGGGAAGGTGCTGACCGAGGATGAGGAGATGGACAAGTACCGTCGAGGCTTGGAATATATATTGGGTGGCGAGTTCGGTTGCTTCGAACAAGAGAGTGAGTAATCTGACTTAAATCGCTTAATTACTTTCATCCGGCTTAGTTTTTTTTTACCTATTCGCAAGCAATCATGGAGATTCTAACAACAGATCTGTCATCCTTGTACTTTTAATAACGAAGAATGGTTTCTGCTTCATTTTCCTTGTAACGAAAAAATTGTTCTGTTTCTGGGCTGAATTTTGGTTGCACACAAGACCAATCTATCTAACGCGCACTTTGCTTGCTTATGCAGCGACAGTGAGCTCCATGCTCACTACACACAAAGCCATCCAACTTCTACCGCAAGCGCCTTGCAACTCTACTCCATCAAAGTCGAGGAGACAAAACTCGTGTGGCCACTGCACGTCTACGGCATGGTTGCTGCCCGAGACCCTGTGGATCGCAATCGCAATATTCTCTTCAATCGCAAGAGGGATAACTGCCAAATCCTTACTGAAGATGTATGCATTTCCCCCTTGATTTCGTTTTCCCTGCATAGGTTGGGTTTTTTTTTATAAATTGTTACTTACACCAAGATGCTTGGTTGCAGGATCCATACTTGTTGCTGACTGGCCCGTCTCGTGCAATTGTGTTCCTTGACCCGGTTGATTTTGAAATTGATCTTAAAGTGAAGGGTGGGGTCGAAGATAAAGAAAGATTGATCCATCAAGTCTACACTTTCAATGGCACTACTGGTCCTGACGGTCCACGCTGCTCCAACGACAATTGCACAGTATACTTGCACTTCCAGGAGATTGTTGAAACGGTTCAGGCCACTGTCACGAGTGTCCAGATTATCCGTGGATCGTGGCCGAGTGGTTTGGCAGGGAAAGTTGTTTGCCGCGACGTCTCCTCTCATGAGGAAGTTCTGCTGCTTGATTTTCCAGATGGAAGTAATCCACCGGTGGTGGATCGAGATGGTAACCTTGATCTCTCAAGGCGTGTTGTTTCAGTAGATGTGCATAAAGACATGCTAGTTTGTGTAAAGGCCTACCCTGTATGTGGTGGCTTGAAACAAACCGTTGGTTCCGGGGATGTAATGTTCACACCCCAACGATGCGGCATAACTGAGGGTATATGTGACCTTGGTGTCAACTGTCAGGTCGAGTTCAGAATCGCTTGGTCTCTCCTTGTTGTGGCCAACTGGCTACTCCCGTCATGAGAGAAATATCCTTAGCTCTAATGAAATCAGAGGTGCCATACTATGTTCCGTGGTGCTCAGGACGTGCACTATATCTACTGTAATACCCTTGCCGGCTGGAAGATGTGTAGCTATATGTATAGTCTTTCCCGCAGTCTATTAACAAGTCCAGTTATCATGTGTATCTGTTATAGGCTGTGTTATATGAGATTATCTTAACTTATAAGTCATGTATCTTGTCAACTAGTACTCGTTAAATTGTGTGATGTGAGATGCCCCAGCTATTTCTGTACCAATGTCATGTATGCAAAATATCATCTATTTATGTATCTGGTAGGCAGTACTCCCAATATGTTGCAATGTATTCTCTGTTTAGGAGAATGAAATCCTGGATGGTGACACTGTTACCAGTAAAGTTGCATCCCAAGCAGACCTGCCATATGTCCAAAATCATTAGCTTCTGGAAAAATGCAGCCTAGATATGACCATGCCAGTGAGTCAGCTTGTCAGCTTGTGTCACCTGGTTTACTGTTGATGATCTCACAAGGCGAAGATGGTGGGAACGGAAGATTTGTATGGAGGTAGGCTGCGTTTGCATAGTGCCAGCTGGATTCGGCAGGTTCGCAGTGCAGTGGGCACGAGAGCAAGACCTTCTATTACCCATGTTCAGTTAGGTTGAGCTTGAACAAGATGCACCGTTTGCCCTTGTCCAGATATGAATCGCGGAACTCACTGCACCCGCTCAAGGCAAAATTCAAATTTCAAATAACAACATCACCATTAAGTAAGACCAACTCGGAATATCTTCGTATCATCTCCTCCAAATAAAATAAGCAAGCTAACATTGTTTGTTGTCACTAGAATCATGCCATCCAATTTCATTTCCCCCAGCTAAGAATGTGAGTTAACCTACAGTAGAATTTGATGCAAGTTCTACCAGGCACTGTTGGCTAAATTCTCCAACCACTACACTTCGCAGCAAACTCTGTTTAAAACCCTTCTATGGCCTAATACTTCAGCATATATCACTCCTCTACTTTATCGAAAGAGTATCAGGGAATGCTTCCTCGACTTCACCCAAGCTGCTGCCAACCGTCTCAGCCTCAAGGGCGTCGATCTCGTACCGCACCTCCTCCATGTGCTCGTTTATGCTGGTCACCGCCTCTTGAATGCCCTGTATGGCCTCCTTGAGAGCTGCATCGTACTCCGCGTCCGCCTCTGCGTCCTCTGTGCCGGAAGCCTCGGTTATCTCCTTCAGGTTCGCACACACATGCTGGGCCATGCTGCTTGACCTGCAATGATCGTGATTTACCAGGCGTTCTGAAGGACGGCCAGCTTTCTTCAGTACCTGAATCCTCGCTGTCTGATCCAACCAGAGACATAATGAACAAACTGACAACTCACTACGGAAAATGTTACCTTACAAGGTGCAGCAAAACTGTACACAAGATGATGGTAACAAAAAAAAAACTGCATTTGTCACAAAACTTGATACCAGAAAGTGGTATAAATTTAAACCCAGGTAATGCCGATAGAAAAGAATCTGCTCAAGCGCCCACATCAGTAAAGCGGGCTATAAGTACTCAGTGTTAAAACATTTTAGAGGTAAAGTACCATGAGGTTGCAGTGGTTATCATACAGGAATATACCATCCTATTGCAGCTGATATTAGCATGCACAAACAAACTAATCCTGGTGTAACCTTAACAACTAAATGCACCTCCATAAAGACTTCAGCAGGTCATGATCATCATAACAAAATATAAAACACATATTTTGTATATTGATGTTTTTATAATAAAACTTTCCAATTGAAAAGAACATTGAGCCATTTGGAGTACATACAGCAGTACAAGAGTCAAAGACAGCTTACCAGCTGCAACTTATCTCTCTCATGTGCCTGGACATCCTTCAGTAAGTTGGCAAGATCGCCACGGCACAAATGTGGCTTTGAGAGCAGGGACACCATTTCAAGAATCTGTAGGAAACAATATTAGGCATCTCATTTTTTATGACAAATAATTTTATGAGTCAGGCACAGTTAACCTCTGTTGAGCAATCATTGAATTCTTCTGTAACACTGCCACATAGTTGTTGGTAAGCAATTTCACCTCCAGTAGCCATGTATTCAGAAAAACCCCTGCACAACTTTCATAATGAGTAACCAAAGCTCATGATATTAAATAGCGAGGTATTTCCATGCTTAACACTTCACACAGAATATCACCATTGAAGTATCAAAGGCTAACAATGCACAAATGGCACAACCGCAGCTCCTAAGCATACACAGTTATACAGTAGTATAATGCAAAATAACTAGAATTACTAATTGTCCAGCATATGCCAGTAACAGTTTATAGACTAGTCATCGGTATACATGAGTCTGCATTTGCAGAAAGAACTCAAGTACCAATATTAAGATATCGCTATTGGCACATACGGAGATTCTATTTACTGCTATCTTGTTTTATTACAAATAGGGATATATTTTCATTCATACTGTAAAAGAGAGCAACCGATGTGACCTTGAAAAGAAAATGAAGAACTGTCTCAAATTCTGCAACACTTAACCAAGATGCACTTATTGTCTTTCTTCATACTGCAATTCTTTGCTTAAATCAAGCATATAACTTGACCCACGAGAATTTTGAAGTAGTATGTGTTTCCCTCAACCCTCGAAATAAATAAGCATGAAAATGCTTCGAAACATGGCAACTGAAACAATGTAATCTTGCAAAAAAAAGGTCATCGTTGTCAATACAATTGTAACTATTACAAACAAACAATCTTTTAGTTCCAAATAGTCTATAATTCAGCACTATATTTGCGCTATGGATCGGAACTAAGCTGAATAGGGAACACAAATAAGAGATATCAACAAGCCACTCTAACTAGATATCAAACAAACAACCATTCTAATTACAACATGAAAAAGGCAAAACGGCAATCATAATCGGGACTATGTTCTGATCATGAGATTCCCCTGAAGTAACATCACACCATGCGAACTCAACTATAGTGGCAACAAACTGAGGGCTGACTGAAGGACAACTCGGAAATAAACCGTAGCTTTTTCCACATGTTGCAGATCTGGACGGTGATTTTGGACATTACTGAAACCCATGTTCTTGGTGGCTGTTAATTTACCGTACTGCTAAGAAACTGAGGGGGTGAATACTATCTGCTCAAGGGAAATCGCAAAGATCGTATCTGGGTATTCATCCAGGTCAAGCCTCGCGTAAAATCGGTCCGCGGGGAATTTCTGCTGACTTTACTCCTAGGGTTTAGGGGGAGGGAGGGTGGGGCACCGGCGATACCTTCCGAGATTGGAGTAGGCCACGGCGCGGCGCTGCTGCACGGCGAGGAACCCGCGGAGCAGACCGGCCACCCCGGCGGCGTTCTCCCCTGCGCTGCTGGTCTCCACCTCCATGGCGTCCCCGGCGGTCGATTTCAGGTGGGCTTCCGCCATGTGGGCGCCGTTTCTTTTGGCCTCCGGTCCGATGTGGTTCCGTCCCGAGTGAGTCTACTGACACAAACAAGTGAACTTTCCACCTTTGATCTCTGTTGTGCTACTACCTCCGTTTTTCATTTCGAGGTTACAACATTTCAAGTAAATTCCCCTGTAAGCATTATGATGTTTATAAATTCCTTCATTTGCATTATGTTTATCATTTTTTTTCCGTGAAAGCCCAACACGGAAACCACAAGTGTAGCTCGAGCTAAACGTTGCTTGTTTTTTGAAAAAATTTAAAACAACATTTTAAAGTATCAAATAAATCTGAAATTAAACCTACATGTAGACAATATTGTGATCTACAAAGTGGAAAATTTCAACACGAAATACCATGCAAAAAATGAAAAATTCTTACATCTATAGTAGCGAATAGTGTAAGACTTCAAAAGCTTAAAATCGGTCAGATTTTGTCATTTCTGTGGAGCCTAAAAATAAAGTATCTCGAGTTTAAATTTTACAGATCGGTAGACCACGTCATTGTCTACATCGATATTTTTCTCGGATTTTGTAAAAAAAAAGTTGGGTTACATGTAGCTCGGGCTACAAAAAATCCACTCCGAGAACAAAAGCCATATATTAACCAAGTTGGATCCTTACAAGAATAACCCTCAAAGAAACAATGTTTTCAAACATGCCCAAGGTGAGTTCATTGCCTTCTCCGACCTGCAAAACCGATGGTGCACCTTAAGCCTAGCTCAATGAAGTAATTGTAACTGAGACTGGTAAGTCATCGGTGTTGCCAAGAAGCGTCAGCGGTGAAAATTGGGAGCACAGATGGCCGACCTAGAAAAAAAAGGCGAACTCAAACTAGGAGACCCAACCCCGTCGGCGATTGAAAGTGCCACCGCGAGAACTTACTGATGAAACCACTAGTGCCACCGTCTCGAACTAATACGGAAGTGTCGTGGTTGAGGATGCCCTTCACCGCCCAAACCCCACCCCCACCCCTTCAATCTAACGGTTGGGATCTGAAAACCCAGAATAAGCACAATTGTTGAAGAGATAGAGTCAGGGTGTATTTTCTAATGTGTCGTCGTCGCCGCTCGGAAGAATGACACATAGACCCAACTACCCAGAACCTGATGAAGTAGACCAAGAAAGCCCGCGAGTACGACCATTCTGCGCCGCCTCTAGGCATTGAAATAGTCCACCGAAGGCAAGGGGGGCTAACAGAATCATACAATGAGGGTGACGAATGTTTCTCGGCTATGGTGTTTTAGAGAGGAAAAATTATTATTGGTAGTTCATTTAGATGCTGATGACACTTGTAAATTCCTCTTGAGAAAATTATTTTGATGCAATTTTTTGTTGAAACTAATAGGCAGAATTACACCTTAAAGATTCCATCAATATTGGAAACATTGGTCTCAAGCAACTAGACGGGCGTAGATTTTTTCTTTCTAGAATACACCTTAGAAGGTGTATCAATTACATAAAACAGAAGCCAAGATGGTCACACACGTAGATTGTAATTTGTGTTGTTTTTGTGAGGTTTTGCAAGATTTTCTTAACATTGTATATTCACTTCCTCCGGAAATCTAATTCCACTCCCAAGAGGATATGCTTGAACATGCGAAAGACAATCTTTAATTGTCAAAAAATATGAGGTAAATTTAAGCATGTACATGTTCGTGTCCACTGGTTGTCTACAAACTTATGGAGAAAACGCAAACTTTATAACATCTGTTAAAAAGACAATTCAGTGACAAATTGATGGCTTATTTAGAGCACTAAACTTTATCTTTTTTATTGAGAAACCTACATGTTGATTTTTGCACGCAAATTTGCACAAAGGCAGACCAGAGTGCCAAAGTGCACAAAAAATCCAATTTTTCGGATTTTATTTTCTAATTATTTCGAATTTAGGTTCTGGGAAACTCCACGCTTCACTTTTCTCAGCCAAATGAGCTAGGCTAGGTGTTCTCACAAGAATTTTCACTCGGCAGCTACTACGTTGCAGCTTACAGTGCGGACCGTGCGGTACATCTGCAGACATGTTTGAAAGAATGTACAAAAAAAAATGGTAAAAGAACTCGTAAAAAAGTTTATTTACCAATGACCAGATGCTTCGTATGTTTAGCCAGAGGCACTTGATACGCCTAGCGGGCACAGTGCCTTTTTTTTTGTTATTTACAATGAAGAGGAACGGTGAGTTATAACATTAGAACACCAAAAAGTTGCATGCATGCTACAAAATGATACATTCAGACGCAAACATAGCATGTTTACTGGCATTGCATGCCCACAGAAGAGCTTACAGAAACTTGATGGTAAAATATGGTATTACTATGTGCCAGATACAATGGATCAAACTGATGCAAAAACACTGCATAGTACACTACGCTCTGGTGCTCCACTCCCACTCGAGTAGCTGACCGTGTCACATGATATAAACAGAGAATATTTTTCGAGTTGATCTCAAGTCAAGGTTGGGTGTAGTTATAAACTGCCACTTCCTGCACCACTTGACATTTCGAAGAAAAACTGATGCATGCTACCAGGACTCCACACGGCGCTGTATTCATAGAGAGCCCAGCACTATTCAGCAGCGTGCAACATTTGCACATGACTTATGAGAACCAAAGCAGAAGAAATTGAACAGATTACAGATATAATACTCTCATAGGTTCCTCCACTGCAGCTACTTCTATTATACTGAGAAGAGGAAGGCAAGGAATAAGGACCAGTGAGGAAGGACAGGCACCACTCAGTCAATTGTACCTCTTCTTCCTCCTATTCCTTGTGCATGCTTTCCTCCCTCATCCTCCTCGCCACGCTCAGCAGCTTCTCCTTGTCGCAACGTAGCTATTACATATATGGGAGGCCAGGAGAGGTGGTAAGAGATACTGAGTGAGACGCAACAGCGAAACCCAGGCCAGCCCTGCTACATTCTTCCCTCCCTAGTCGTCTGTGTTGACAGAAGTATGCTGCTGCTTCATCCCTTCCAACAGCACTACCACCTTCATGAATGCTGCTATTTATCCCTTCCAAGAGGGATACCACCTCCATGACAACTTTCCTCCTACTCATCCTTTACCAACTAGCTTGTCCAAGTAAAAGATTAGTCAACATCACAGACAAAGTCACTAAGACTTCTGTTTAGTACTCCTATTACCTATATGACCTCACTCCAACACAACAAAAAATATTTTAGCCAGAGCACAAATTTGGGAATGCAATAGCCTCTTCTCTAAACTTCGAACACCGATATTTTCCAATAACTGCTAGAGATTTTCCTTCTGTTCAGAACAAATTCACATGACACAGAAAAGGAGCTGTGTGACAGGAAAATCAGGATAGTGACTAAAATGGCCTTTTTAAGCATAAACAAATTTGGTTTCGAGAAGGAAAAATAATGAAATGGAAGTATCACGTAAAACATAGAAATGTAGTAAAAAATTCCACGGTACTCTAAATCCACAGGAAGTCTTTTACAATAAGGTCACAAACTTCGAAAATTTAGATAGTTGTACAAAGCTTTGTTCAATTTTGAAAACAGATGATTGAAGAAATCAAAGTTCCTTTAAAAACTTTGATGCTAGAGTAATTGAGTTGCCAGAAGCAGCCTAAAACAGCATGTTTATAAGTGCGACGCAGGAACACGTAGAATCATCTGGCCACAGTAAAATAGTTATAAGCATCCTGTCAAATAGCAATATGGGTAAAGATAAGTGAAATTGTTCTCCGAAAATACATTAGTTGTATATAGAAAAGCAAAAGAAAACTAGCTGTTAAATATATGCATAACTTGCACTTTGAGGTTTGAAGTATTTAAAACAAATACAATAACTTTTCTTAAACGGAAGCATTAATATTTTATACTCCATGTGAAACATTAAAGGCACAAGTGATACGATAAAAATGATAAGGCTCGCCAAAAGTTCTTTGGTTGCAATTCGAAAATGTTTCAAACCTACCAAGCAAACTACAAGAACACAGCCTAGAGTCTTTTAACAAATTCACAGAGATTGAAAGAGACAGAAAAAAGATATAAAACATCCCTGAACTAAAAGAGAGCTCATATAATCAAAACTTTCACCAATAGCCGCTAGTATATCTGCATTTACCTACTACTCTCTCCCATAATATAAGATGTTATTACAACCAATATACGAGTTAATGGGTTATAATAACATCTTCTACTATGGGAAAGAGGGATTAAAATTCAAGACTAACTTTATTTTTCAAATCACAACCTTGATCAATCTTAGCATGGCTAGCTCTAAATGCAGCAAACATGATAAAGTTACAGGAGGACAGTCGCTAAACTAAAAAGCAATTTATCAAGAAGTACTGCTTCCTTAATACTTAACAGCTGGCTTATCGCTTCAAACAGCTCATAGAAGACTCTAACTGTATTTTGTAGTTCAGGTTACCTTATTATACCATAGTAAAATAACAAATTATATGAATGGATTCAGGCACATCCTAGATCTCATAAAGAATGCACAACACTAGAATTCAAAACTACCATATTATGGTTTAAATAAAGTGAAAACAGACAGAAGAAGAGCACTGCAAGACTAATATCTGGGTAAACGTAAAGCTAACTTCTTCACAGAGAGAGAGAAACATGGAAACAGATATTAAAACTAGATGTAGCTTCTACAGTTAGGGCACATCCACCAATCAAATCTTACCTAATGACCCATGTAATTTCTTCCTGGGCCTCCCGTTGGACCACCATACCCACCACCACCTCCATAGCCGCCCATATAGCCACCTGGCATACCAGGCACACCGCCGCCACCAAGAGTTCCAGAAGACCCTGAATTTGGCACTCCTGAAGCATTTGGACCAACTCCAAGGATATTGTTGAGACCCAACCCTCCCCCTTGGTTGGCCAGGAAAGCTGTCAAAGCCTGCCCCAATACGGGATTCATTCCTGGACCTCCTGGTACACCCCCAGGCAGTGAAGCCAAGCTCGCTGGAGATGACATCCCATAACCGGTACCGAGGCTACCAGCCATAGAATGGCTACTGACACCATAACCAGCAGCACCCTTCCTCCCACTGGTACTGGCAGCACCATATCCTCCACTTTTGTTGGGTTTTGGTCCATCGATTGCCTTCTGGCAGTGCAGCATAACACCCTCAAACGACTTATGTGGCTCCTGCAGCGCCTTCTTGGCACCATCAAGGGTCTTGTAGACAAACAGAGCGAACCCCTTGGGCTTCCCGGTTGCCTTGTCAAGCCCAAGCGGACCCTCCTCAATCTCACCATACTTTGAAAAGAACTGCATCAGTTTCTGCGGGTCGATTTCTGCGCCAACATTGCTGACAAAGATCTTGCGCTGCGTGTACTCAGAAACTGGCGGCAGTATCAGCGCTGGCGGAGCTGGAGCTGGAGATGTAGCGAGCATAGGGTTGCTGGCCGCACCGCCAGACGGGACAGGGCCCACGGAGGCGAGCTGGCAGGAGGTTGTGCGGTTGCCGATCTTCTTCTGGGGCTCGAGCAGGGCTGCGCGGGCGCCGGCACGGCGGCGGAAGAGGATGAAGCCGTAGCCCTTGCACTTGCCCGTGTTGCGGTCGGAGACGAGCTTGAGGTCCTCGATCTCGCCGTAGGGGCCGAACGCCTCCTTGAGGGTGTCGACGGTGGTGTCCCAGCCGAGGCCGTGGACGAAGATCTTCCGCTGGGCCGGATCCGCGTCGGCCGCGGCGCGGACGGCCGCGAGCACGTCGCCGTGGCCGACGGCGGCGTCGCGGAGAAGCTCGACGAGCTGCTCCTTGGGGAACGCCTCCAGCAGCGCCTGGATCGAGGCGGGGTCGCTCTCGCCCTCGTCCACCTCCTCCTCCGCCTGCTGCTGCGGCTGCTCATCCTCGTCCACCTCCTCTTCCACCTCCACCTCCTCCCACTCGTCCTCCTCGCCGCCCAGCTCCTGGGGCGGCTTCTCCTCGGCGGCGGATCCGGTTTTCTGGGCCACGGTTTGGGAGGGCGGGGCGTAGAATTCGGCTAGGGTTTCGGGCTGAGGGGTGGGAGCCGCCGGCTCGGCGATCTTGGCAGCAGCAGCCGTGGCCTTAGCGGCGGCGGCCTTGGCAGCGGCAGTGGATTTGGACTCGAGCTTCCGCTTCTTGCCCATGGCGACGGCGAGGTGGGGGAGATTGGCGGCGAAAGCGAGCTAGGGTTTCGACGATTTGGGAAGGGAAAAGGAAAGGTGGGGATATGGCTGGGCGATAAAAGGCGAGGGTTCGTATCGTACAGTATATCGCCACGCGCTCGGGTGGCTGGCTAGACGGCGCCGGATAGGTTGTTGCCGTCGACCAAAAATTGTGAAAAACAGCCCATCGCCAATTAGGATTAATTCTAAGTACCCGTGCGTGCACCGGGAGAGGAACACCAACGATACCGAGCCAGCGAAGTGGATCCTATGAACGGCGGTAGTAGATTCTGGTCGGCTATCCATCTCTAGTGTTTTGTCCCCCGAAGTCTTTGCTCGCCACTGGCGCATCGCCAACGGAGATCGAGGGGAAACAACGATGAGTGGAGATCTGACCAGTTACCGGATATCCCCGAAGGAATGATCTAACCGATCTATGTAGGAGTATAAGTTTCTAAATTCGTACGGTTGTGGGTAGCTACGGCTAGACCAAATGTTAAGCTTATATATTTAAGTAAAACAAATATATTTGTTATTAATAGCAAATATATCCTTAAGTTGCTACTGGTTGATATTTATCGAGCCTCACCTACTAACCTGTGCCTCCCCACCGTCCACCTTGGGGACCCACCGACATCTCTTTTGCCACAACAATTATGTTTATATTTTGATGGACTACATAAATCTCAAACTTATTTTATCACATGATTGAATCTGCAAACTACCAAAAAATAAATAGAAAATGTATTTCCATCATACATATAATACATGGAAGTTGTACCTAGCAAGTCAAATAAGTAAATTGTTTGCATCTCTATTTGTTCTGTGCCGCATCTGTCGCTACTTCTCCACCCCATCTCTGTCTCCCCCCATGAATCACGAGCATCCATTTTGAGCATCTTGAAGAAAATCTCTTAGGCGGCAACTTCTCTTTACATGTTATTTGTCAGAACAAATCTCCTCTCTCACACGCCAACTTTATCATGTCCACTGAGCCATGTCACCTCCAGTTTGGTGCACAGCGTTTTTCTCCAATTCCCTGAAAAATTAAGGAGAGAAAGTTTGGTGCAGCGCGTTTCTCCAATTCGCTGAAAATTCAGTAGAGAAAGAAACGTAAGAAGGAAAAAAGCCCAGCTCACGTAGCCGGACTGGCCCAAGTGCCCAAGTCGACCACTGCCTCCACCCAACCCTAGCGCCAACATGACGGGTCTCGCTCGATTTTCCCTCGGCGTCGCCACTCTCACCAGGCCATCATCCTCTCCTCTCTCACACGCCACTTGCTCGCTTCCATCACTCTCGCACACCTGGCCGCCTACTCTACTGTGGAGGCTGCCCTCCCGCCCTCCCGTTCTGTTCCTTGCCTCCAAATTTCCTCTCGTTCCTCACCAACACGGTGGCGCTGCCGGCGACCGTGCTCTGGCTCGGTCATCCCGGCCTGCCCTTCCCTTATTTAATTAGCTAACTCGTACTGCTCGTTGGCTTCTTGACTCCCGTCTCAGCTCGAAGATTAGCAACATGGAAAACTATATAAATTGGTGAAACTTAATTCACGGAGGCGAGGTGGGCCTATGGAAAACAACCTATCCAGTTTGTTGGTAGCATCAGGTCATGACGTAACCGCGAAAGAAGGCCCAGTAGCGAAGTGCAGCGGCCCATCAGCACGGTGTAACAACGTTTTTGATGAAAAGCGTTCGACATGGACAACTTAAAGGTGGCATATGAGTTAATTGTAAGAAAAAACGGAGGCATATTTAAATTGAACGAAAATTTTGGCAAAAACATTAGCTCCTTTTTTATTAGGTATAGATTTTTTGAATATTTGTATATTTCACCTCCTCTTAAAAAAGGTGCATATTTCACCCGCTCTAAAAAATGTATATATAATCCCCAAATATTTCATGATTGGAGCAAAATTCCTCTAAACTTTTTGTATAATTTAAACCCCAAAATCTTGTAAACTAGAAAAATATTTACCTGAGACAGTTTATTTGCACATGTGTTAGATTGGAGGCATGTTTTGATTGGTATATTATGCCACTTAGGATTTCTTGAGCTTCGTTAGGCAGGCCAGCTACCTTTTTTTAAACTGAAGGCATGATGTCCTGCTTTAAATTAATAAAGTCGTATGGTTGAAAGATCCAAAAATGTTGTAAGAGCGTAAAACACAACAACCAACTCAATCACACAAAGATAAATAAGAAACGCAGCTTGAGCCGACGATATCCTCCTCGCATGAACGTCAAGATAGAAATAGCAACAACAACAAATAGGCTATGGCATTGAGGGCAGTACCGGTGTTCACCATCTGATGATAGCGAAGGAACCGTTTCCTCCTCCATTGCCGAAGAGAGTCACTACCCTCTCGCCCTGGATCACCATGCAAGCTCGCGGGTGGAGGTGTTCACCATAGAACAAGGAGAGATGCATTCCAAGACACCACACGGACCACCACGCCGCAATAGAGACACAGATGCCACGGATAACTTCAACGAGGACACCCAGGAGAAGGAAATGTTTGGGAGAAGATGTAGAACTCGAAGATGCGTAGAAGCTGAGCATAGCAGTAGATCCTCGCCGTCATCTTCATCAGCAGGTCGCGCGAGCTTGCATGGAGCCTTTCTTAACCGGCAGCGAGGGGAGAGAAGCGGGAGGAGGGTGGCTGCTGGCGTGTAGTCAAAACGTCCGTTGGGAACCCCAAAAGGAAGGTGTGATGCGCACAGCAGTAAGTTTTCCCTCAGTAAGAAACCAAGGTTATCGAACCGAGGAGCCAAGAAGCACGTGAAGGTTGTTGGTGGAGGAATGTAGTGCGGCGCAACACCGGAAACCGGCGCCAACGTGGAACCCGCACAACACAATCAAAGTACTTTGCCCCAACGTAAGTGAGGTTGTCAATCTCCCGCTTGCTGAAAACAAAGGATTAAACGACGAGTGGAAGATGGTGTTTGTTTGCAAAGAACAAGTAAAACAGTAGAATGTATTCAGATGTAAAAGAATGGACCGGGGTCCACAGTTCACTAGTGGTGTCTCTCCAATAAGATAACTAACATGCTGGGTGAACAAATTACAGGTGAGCAATTGACAAATAAAGATTCAATACATATCAACGATGATTACTATGTGATTTAATCAGGGCATTACGACAAAGTACATAGACCGCTATCCAGCATGCATCTATGCCTAAATAATCCACCTTCAGTTATCATCCGAACCCCTTCCAGTATTAAGTTGCGAACAAGATAATTGCATTAAGTATGGTGCGTAATGTAATCAACACAAACATCCTTAGACAAAGCATCAATGTTTTATCCCTAGTAGCAACATCCACAACCTTAGAACTTTCTCACGTCCCAGATTTAATGAAGGCATGAACCCACTATCGAGCATAATTACTCCCTCTTGGAGTTACAAGTATCAACTTGGCCAGAGCCTCTACTAGCAACGGAGAGCATGCAAGAACATAAACAACACATATATGATAGATTGATAATCAACTTAACATAGTATTCTCTATTCATCGGATCTCACCAAACACAACATGTAGCATTACAAATAGATGATCTTGATCATGTTAGGCAGCTCACAAGATCTATAACAATGAAAGCACAAGCGGAGAAGACAACCATCTAGCTACTATGGACCCATAGTCCAAGGATGAACTACTCACGCATCAATCCGAGGCGGGCATGATGATGTAGAGCCCCTCCTGATGATTCCCCTCTCCGGCAGGGTGCCGGAGGCGATCTCCGAATCCCGAGATGGACGCGCGGCGGCCTCTCGAATGTTTTCCGTATCGTGGCTCTCGCACAGGGGTTCGCGATGGAGGCTTTAAGTAGGCGAAAGGTAGGTCAAAGGGCGTCACGGGGCCCACACACTAGGGCGCGCGGCCAGGGCCTGGCGCAGGTGTGTGGCCACCTCGTGGCCCCACTTCGTCTCCTCTTCGGTCTTCTGGCAAAAATAGGACCTGGGCGTTGATTTCGTCCAATTCCGATAATATTTCCTTACTAGGATTTCTGAAACCAAAAATAAAAACAGGAACGGCACTTCGGCATCTTGTTAATAGGTTAGTGCTTGAAAATGTAAAATAATGTTGTAAAGTATGTGTAAAACACTCAAGTATTGTAATAAAAGTAGCATGGAACATAAGAAATTATAGATACGTTTGAGACGTATCAAGCATCCCCAAGCTTAGTTCCTACTCGTCCTCGATTAGGTAAACGATAACACAAAAAATTTCTGAAGTGACATGCTACCAACATAGTCTTGATCAACATTATTGTAAAGCATATGAGATGAATGGAGTGATCTGAACAAAAGATTGCTAACAAAGATAATAACTAAACAAATGAATCATATAGCAAAACTTTTCATGAATAGTACTTTCAAGACAAGTATCAATAAGACTTGCATAAGAGATAACTCATAAGCAATAAATTCAAAGTAGAATGAATTGAAGCAACACAAAGGATGATTAAGTTTCAGCATTGCTTTCAACTTGTAACATGTATATCTCATGGATATTTGTCAACATAGAGTAATATAACAGTGCAATAAGTAAACATGTAAGAATCAATGCACACAGTTAACACAAGTGTTTGCTTCTAAGATAGAAAGGAATGGGTAAACTGACTCAACAATAAAGTAAAAGATTGGCCCTTCGCAGAGGGAAGCATTGATTACTATTTTTGTGCTAGAGCTTTTGTTTTGAAAACATAGAAACAATTTTGTCAACGGTAGTAATAATTCATATGTGCTATGCATAATACTTCCTACAAGTTGCATGTCTCATGCATAGAGTACCAATAGTGCTCGCACCTTGTCCTACTATCTCGGAAAACACGGATTCTCATCGCATAACATATGCTTCAACCAAGTGTCACAAAGGGGTACCTCTATGCCGCCTGTACAAAGGTCTAAGGAGAAAGCACGCATTGGATTTCTCGCTTTTGATTATTCTCAACTTAGACATCCATACCGGGACAACATAGACAACAGATAATGGACTCCTCTTTTTCATGCTTAAGCATTCAACAATAGTTAATATTCTCATAAGAGATTGAGGTTGTATGTCCAAACTGAAACTTCCACCATGATACATGGCTTTAGTTAGCGGCCCAATGTTCTTCTCTAACATATGCATACTCAAACCATTTGATCATGAAATCCACTACTTCAGACAAGACGAACATGCATAGCATCTCACATGATATCCAACAAAGGTAAAGTTGATGGCGTCCCCAGAAAACATGGTTACCGCTCAACAAGCAACTTATAAGAATTAAGACACATAACTACATATTCATCACCACAATAGTTTTTAAGCTATTTATCCCATGAGCTATATATTGTAAAGGTAGAGGAATGAAATTTAAAGGTAGCACTCAAGTAATTTACTTTGGAATGGCAGGAAATACCACATAGTAGGTAGATATGGTGGACACAAATGGCATGGTGTTTGGCTCAAGGTGTTTGGATGCACAAGAAGCATTTCCTCTCAGTACAAGGTTTGGGCTAGCAAGGTTGTTTGAAGCAAACACAAGTATGAATAGGTACAGCAAAACTCACACAAGAACATATTGCAAGTATTATTATAAGGCTCTATACTATCTTCCTTGTTGTTCAAACACTTTACCCGAAAATATCTAGACTTAGAGAGATCAATCATGCAAACCAAATTAAACAAGCTCTACAGTAGTTCCTCATTAATAGATTAAACTACATGATGCAAGAGCTTAAACATGATCTATGAGAGCTCAAACAATTGCCAAATTGTCAAACCATATGCATCATTTTCCAATTCCAACCATATAGCAATTTAACGAAGCAATAAGCTTTCGCCATGAACATTAAAGCACAATTAAGAACACAAGTGTTCCATAAGAAAAAGCGGAGCGTAATATCTCCAATATAAGAATGGCGAGATCCAACTTTATTCAAACAAAAACAAAAACAAACCGACCCTCCAAGTAAAGAACATAAGGATGTGAAATAAAAATATAGTTTCACTAGAAGTGACATGATAATGTTGTCGATGAAGAAGGGATGCCTTGGGCATCCCCAAGCTTAGATGCTTGAGTCTTCTTAAAATATGCAGGGATGAACCACCGGGGCATCCCCAAGCTTAGACCTTTCACTCTTCTTGATCATAGTATATCATCCTCTTCTCTTGATCCTTGAAAACTTCCTTCACACAAACTTCAAGCAAACTCATGAGAGGGTTAGTGCATAACCACAAATTCGTATATTCAGAGGTGACACAATCATTCTTAACACTTCTGGACATTGCACAAAGCTTATGAAAGTTAATGGAACAAAGAAACTCATTCAACATGGCAAAAGCGGCAATGCGAAATAAAAGACAGAATCTGTCAAAACAGAACAGTCCGTAAAGATGCATCTGGACTGGGCACTTAACTTGCTCAAATGGAAAAACTCAAAACTAATGAAAGTTGCGTACATATCCGAGGATCACGCTCGTAATTTTGCAGATTTTTTCGAATGTTTTACAGACTTATGCCAGAATTCGTGACAGACAGCAATGCTGTTTCTGCGCAATGATCCCAAATATAACATCAACTTTAGCATAGAAACTTTACTTGGCACAAAAACTTGATAAGGAGAGGTTGCTACAGTAGTAAACAACTTCCAAGACTCAACAAAACAAAAATTGCTGTAGTAAAATAAACACATGGGTTATCTCCCAAGAAGTGCTTTTTTAACGCCTTTCAGCTAGGCGCAGAAAGTGCATATCAAGTAACATCAAGAGTAGAAGCATCAACATCATAGCTTGTTCTAATAATAGAATCAAAAGGCAACTTCATTCTCTTTCTAGGGAAGTGTTCCATACCTTTTTTGAGAGGAAATTGATATTTAATATTACCTTCCCTCATATCAATAACAGCACCAACGGTTCGAAGAAAAGGTCTTCCCAACACAATAGGACAAGATGCATTGCATTCGATATCCAAGACAACAAAATCAACGGGGACAAGGTTATTGTTAACCGTAATGCGCACATTATCAATCCTCCCCAAAGGTTTCTTTTTAACATTATCAGCAAGATTAACATCTAAATAACAATTCTTCAATGGTGGCAAGTCAAGCATATCATAAATCTTCTTAGGCATAACAGAAATACTTGCACCAAGATAACATAAAGCATTACATTCAAAGTCATTGAATTTCATTTTAATGATGGGCTCCCAACCATGTTCTAACTTCCTAGGAATAGAAGCTTCAAATCTTAATTTTTCTTCCCTAGCTTTAATGAGAGCATTTGTAATGTGTTTTGTAAAGGCTAAATTTATAGCACTAGCATTGGGACTTCTAGCAAGTTTTTGTAAGAACTTTATAACTTTAGTAATATGACAATCATCAAAGTCTAAACCATTATGTTCTACAGCAATGGAATCATTGTCACCAATATTTTGAAAAATTTCAGCAGTTTTATCACAAGCAGTTTCAGCAGTTTCAGGCAGTTTTGTACGCTTTGCACTAGGAGTAGAAACATTGCCAACACCAATTATTTTACCATTAATAGTAGGAGGTGCAGCAACATGTGAAGAATCAACATTACTAGTGGTGGTAATAGTCCATACTTTAGCTACATTATTTTCTTTAGCAAGTTTTTCTTTTTCTTCTCTATCCCACCTAGCATGCAATTCAGCCAACAATCTAATATTATCATTAATTCTAACTTGGATGGCATTTGTTGTAGCAGAAAATTTTGTATCATTATCCTCAGGTTTAGCAGCCATTTTATTAATTAAAGAAGATTGTGATTCAGACATATATGAGATTCGCTTTTCAGCATTTGTAAGTTTAGTTTGCAAACCAGAAATTTTCACATTCAAATTTTCAAGTTGATTTCCTATATTTTTCAACAAAGCAGATTGTTCATTCATAGTTTTAGTAAACAATTGATTTTGCTCATATTGAGATTGCATAAAGCTCTTAGTAGTTCTTTCAATTTCCAATATCTTTTCCTCATTAGGCAAAACAGATCTACCATAAGAATTACCATAACCACTACTATTATTAAAAGGATATGGCCTATAATTGTTGTTGAAATTATTGTTCTTAATGAAATTCACATCAACATTTTCTTCTTGAGCAACCAATGAAGCTAAAGGAACATTATTAGGATCAATATGAGATCTACCATTTGCAAGCATAGACATAATAGCATCAATCTTATCACCCAAAGAAGAGGTTTCTTCAACAGAATTTACCTTCTTACCTTGAGGAATTCTTTCAGTGTGCCATTCAGAGTAATTGATCATCATATCATCAAGTAATTTAGTTGCGGCGCCAGAGTGATGGACATAAAAGTACCTCCAACAGCTGAATCCAATAGATCCTTGAGGAAAATTCAATCCCGCATAAAAGGTTTGGATGATCATCCAAGTAGTTCCATGGGTTGGGCAATTCTTTACCAAAGATTTCATTCTCTCCCATGCTTGAGCAACATGTTCATTATCAAATTGTTTAAAATTCATTATGCCACTTCTCAAAGATATAATCTTAGCAGGAGGATAATATTTACTAATAAAAGCATCTTCCATGAATCAATACTATTCTTAGGCAAAGATAGCAACCAATCTTTAGCTCTTCCTCTTAATGAGAAAGGAAACAATTTCAGTTTTATAATATCACCATGTATATCCTTATACTTTTGCATTTCACAAAGTTCAACAAAATTATTAAGGTGGGCAGCAGCATCATCAGACTTAACACCAAAAATTGCTCTCTCATAACAAGATTCAAGAAAGCAGGTTTAATTTCATAGAATTCTCCTGTACAGGTGGAGCAATAGGAGTACATATAAAATCATTAATATTTGTGCTAGTGAAATCACACAACTTAGTATTTTCAGGAGTACCCATTATAAAGTAAAATAAACTAAGCAAATGAAGTAAAGACAAGTAACTAATTTTTTTTGTGTTTTTGATATGGAGAACAAGACAATAAATAAAGTAAAACTAGCAACTATTTTTTTGTGTTTTGTTTAAGTGCAGCAAACAAAGTAGTAAATAAAATAAAGCAAGACAAAAACAAAGTAAAGAGATTGGAAGTGGAGACTCCCTTGCAGCTGTCTTGATCTCCCAGCCGACGCGCCAAAGTCTTGTCATGCAGTCCACGTCGCTTGGGAACCCCAAGAGGAAGGTGTGATGCGCATAGCAAGTTTTCCTCGAAGAAACCAAGGTTATCGAACCAGTAGGGAGCCAAGAAGCACGTGAAGGTTGTTGGTGGAGGAATGTAGTGCGGCGCAACACTAGTGAAACCGGCGCCAACGTGGAACCTGCACAACACAATCAAAGTACTTTGCCCCAACGTAACAGTGAGGTTGTCAATCTCACCGCTTGCTGAAACAAAGGATTAAACGTATCGAGTGGAAGATGGTGTTTGTTTGCAAAGAACAATAATGCAGAGAATGTATTCAGATGTAAAAGAATGGACCTGGGTCCACAGTCACTAGTGGTGTCTCTCCAATAAGATAACTAACATGCTGGGTGAACAAATTACAGGTGAGCAATTGACAAATAAAGATTCAATACATATCAACGATGATTACTATGTGATTTAATCAGGGCATTACGACAAAGTACATAGACCGCTATCCACATGCATCTATGCCTAAATAATCCACCTTCAAGTTATCATCCGAACCCCTTCCAGTATTAAGTTATTAACAACAGATAATTGCATTAAGTATGGTGCGAATGTAATCAACACAAATATCCTTAGACAAAGCATCAATGTTTTATCCCTAGTAGCAACAAGACATCCACAACCTTAGAACTTTCTCACTGTCCCAGATTTAATGGAGGCATGAACCCACTATCGAGCATAATTACTCCCTCTTGGAGTTACAAGTATCAACTTGGCCAGAGCCTCTACTAGCAACGGAGAGCATGCAAGAACATAAACAACACATATATGATAGATTGATAATCAACTTAACATAGTATTCTATATTCATCGGATCTCACCAAACACAACATGTAGCATTACAAATAGATGATCTTGATCATGTTAGGCAGCTCAAGATCTATAACAATGAAAGCACAAGCGGAGAAGACAACCATCTAGCTACTCTTATGGACCCATAGTCCAAGGATGAACTACTCACGCATCAATCCGGAGGCGGGCATGATGATGTAGAGCCCTCCGGTTCCCCTCTCCGGCGTGGTGCCGGAGGCGATCTCCTGAATCCCCCGAGATGGGCGGCGGCGGCCTCTTAGTAATGTTTTCCGTATCGTGGCTCTCGGACAGGGGTTTCGCGACGGAGGCTTTAAGTAGGCGAAAGGTAGGTCAAGGGCGTCACGGGGGCCCACACACTAGGGCCGCGCGGCCAGGGCCTCGCGCCGCCCTGGTGTGTGGCCACCTCGTGGCCCCACTTCGTCTCCTCTTCGGTCTTCTGGAAGCTTCGTGCAAAAATAGGACCATGGGCGTTGATTTCGTCCAATTCCGAGAATATTTCTTTACTAGGATTTCTGAAACCAAAAACAGCAGAGAAAACAGAACTGGCACTTCGGCATCTTGTTAATAGGTTAGTGCCGGAAAATGTAAAATAATGTTGTAAAGTATGTGTAAAACACTCAAGTATTGTAATGAAAGTAGCATGGAACATAAGAAATTATAGATACGTTTGAGACGTATCAGTGGCGTGCGAGAGGGGAGACCCGAGTCGCCCTCGAGAGGACGGCGCGAGGGCCAAACCGACACGAGGGATTAGGCAATGATGGAGCGATTAGCATGCCAGCTACCTCATCCACAAGGTGCGGGGCACATACGGCGCTGCCATGCTAGGGCTCCCGCCCGTGCGTGTGATAGGGCAAAGGTGGCTGATATTTCGATGAGACGTGGATAATGTCGATTTGTTGGTGGAGTTTGTGCTTGACGATCCGACTACACGTGCAAAGCTCGTGCGCCAATGCAATCGCTAGGACAATCTCCGGGAGTTACTGATCTTGCGGATGCACGATCAGCCTGACCAGCGAGGGTCTTAATTCCTACCTGAAATCGAGAACAAGTAAGAACTAATATTGCAATCAGAATATTGCGGATGAAAGATGAAAGCTTTATTGAATAAGGTGGGATTCCGAATAGTCGGTCTTGTTCTAGGCGTTGGCCTCAAAAGAAGTACACGAGAGTTGCAGCAATGGCTAACTTTTAGTCTAATCAAAATCCGAGTCTAAACGTGACGGCTATGGGGGTATTTAAAGGAGGAAAAGGTGGGATTTCGGCCAGCCATGCATATGGTGGCCGAACCACAAGTATAGGGGGTGTATCGTAGTACTTTCGGTAAATAAGAGTGTCGAACCCAACGAGGAGCAGAAGGTGTTGACAAGCAGTTTCGATGAAGGATTCACTGTAAATGCTCACAGACAAGTATCAGGGGGTTTTGATATTGCAGATAAATAAAGTACAAGTAAATAAAATGCGAGAGAAATAATTGCAGCGAGTGGCCCAATCCTTTTAGCACAAAGGACAAGCCGGTTTGTTTACTTATAATGACCAAACGTTCCTGAGGACACACGGGGATTTTAGTCTAGTACTTTCGCTTCATGTGGTTTAATAATCTTCATTGTTTTGATAAGTGTTGTGTGGGTGAACCTATGCTAATGCACCGCCCTTCCTAGGACTAATACATACTTGTGATTATACCCCTTGCAAGCATCCGCAACTACAAGAAAGTAATTAAGATAAATCTAACCACAGCCTTAAACTCTGAGATCCTGCGATCCCTCCTGCATCGATATACTAACGGGGGCTTAGGTTTCTGTCACTCCGGCAACCCCGCAATTAGCAACCGAATACAAGATGCACTCCCCTAGGCCCATAAATGGTGAAGTGTCGTGTAGTCGACGTTCACACGACACCACTAGAAGAATGACACCACAACTTAAATATCATAACATTGAATATTACTCAACCATAATTCACTACTAGCATTTAGACTTCACCCATGTCCTCAAGAACTAAACGAACTACTCACGAGACATCATATGGAATATAATCAGAGGTGATATGATGATGAATAACAATCTAAACATAAACCTTGGTTCAATGGTTTCACTCAATAGCATCTACAACAAGTATAGAATAACACCGGGAGAGTTTCCCCTATCAAACAATCAAGATTTAACCCGAATTGCTACAGCGATGACGAGGTGCAGCGGTGGTGATGGCGGTGTAGATGGTGGAGATGATGATGATGATGATGGAGATGATGTCCCGCTCGATGACGATGGCGATGGCATGTCGATTTCCCCTCCGGGAGGGAATTTCCCCGGATTCCTGCCCGCCGGAGAGCTCTCTCTGGTCTTCTCGCCCGAGGCGGCTGTAACCTTCGTGAGGTCCTCTCTGTGGCTTAGGTTTTCGGGACGAAGGAGTACGCGAAGAAAAGGAGGCGAAAGGGGCTGTGGGGCCCCCAGAGCACAGGGTGGCGCGGCCAGGCCTTGGGCCGCGCCGCCCTGTGGTCTGGGCCCATAGTGGCTCCTCTCTGCTCCCCCTTTGGCTCCCTCCGTCATCTGGAAAAATAGGAATTTACGTGAAATTCCCTTCCACAGTTGATCTTCCGAAATATTGCGTTCTGACGGTGCTTTTTCCAGCAGAATCCTGGCTCCGGTGCTTGATCCTCCAATGATGATGAAACATGCAAAATAGATGAAATAACATAAGTATTGTGTCCCAATATGAAATATATCAATGAATAACAGCAAATTATGATACAAAATAGTGATGCAAATTGGACGTATCAACTCCCCCCAAGCTTAGACCTCGCTTGTCCCCAAGCGAAACTGAGCTCGATAAACAAGACCACATGTTTATGGAGTGAAGAGTCGATAAATAAAATACGGACAAGAAGCATCATATTCATTCACACAAGACATTCTAGTAAACAACTTCCTCATATAATTCATCTTGAAATAGGTAAAGAGAAATCACAAGTAAAGGTGCATAAGAAATCATAATTGGTGATGGCAAACTTTGTTCTTGGTCAGAGAACTGCTAACGGATTGTACTTCTAAGCAAAGCTTGCATATTAAATTTTATAGCTGAGCCTTCATATTCAAGCATGACAATCTCTTCATAATCATTGATAACTTCGAAGTCATATTCATTCAGATAAAATTGGTACTAAACAAGAAAGCATAAAAGACATGATTAACTGAATCATAGCATAAATGATTGGTTCACAACAACTCAATTGCTTACTTAAGATAGAGGGAAATAGGTTTATTGACTCAACATAAAAGTAAAAGATAGGCCCTTCGCAGAGGGAAGCAGGGATTAAATCATGTGCTAGAGCTTTTCAAGTTTTGAAATCATATAAAGAGCATAAAAGTAAGATTTTGAGCGGTGTTTGTTGTTGTCAACGAATCGTAGCGGGCACTCTAACCCCCTGCCAAACGAACCTTCAAAGAGCGGCTCCCATGAGGGACGACATCTCTACCAAATAAGGTAGATCATCCCCCTTCTCTTTGTTTACACATGTATTTTAGTTTTATTAAGGATGACACTCCCCCAACCTTGGCTTTCTCAATCCATGGCTAACCGAATCCTCGGGTGCCTTCCAACATTCACATACCATGGAGGAGTGTCTATTGCAAAATTAAGTTGCTTACTGATAAATCAGAGCAAAACATGTGAAGAGAATTATTAATGAAAGTTATTAATTGGGGCTGGAACCCCGTTGCTCTTTTTGTAAAGTTATTGGATAAGCGGATGTGCCGCTAGTCCATTGGTGAAAGTCCGCCCAACAAGATTGAAAGATACAACACCACATACTTCCTCATGAGCTATAAAACATTGACACAATTAAGGAGTAGTAGTTTGAATAATTTAAAGGTATCTGATGTCTACGGGTGCTTCTATTCTTGTAGACAGTGTTGGGCCTCCAAGTGCAGAGGTTTGTAGAACAGCAGCAAGTTTCCTTAAGTGGATCACCCAAGGTTTATCGAACTCAGGGAGGAAGAGGTCAAAGTTATCCCTCTCAAGCAACCCTGTAATCACAAAGCAAGAAGTCTCTTGTGTCCCCAACACACCAAATACACTTGTCAGTGTATAGGTGCACTAGTTCGCGAAGAGATAGTGAAATACAAGTAATATGGATGTATATGAGTGGTAATAGCAATCTGAATAAAATATGGCAGCGAGTAAACATGCAACAAAACAGTAAACAAACGGAGATTCGATGCTTGGAAGCAAGGCCTAGGGATCCTGCTTTCACTAGTGGACACTCTCAACAATGATCACATAATAGGACTACTCTACACTCTTTTGTTGGATGATGAACGCATTGCGTAGGGTTACACGAACCCTCAATGCCGGAGTTAACAAGCTCCACAATGCAATGTTCATGTTTAAATAACCTTAGAGTGCAAGATAGATCAACATAATTACACCAAGAACTAACATAGCATGCACACTGTCACCATCATGCATATGTAGGAGGAATAATACACATCAATACCATCATAGCAATAATTAACTTCATAATCTACAAGAGATCATAATCATAGCCTATGCCAAGTACTCACACGGTGCACACACTATCACCATTACACACATGGAGGAGGAATAGAGTACTTTAATAACATCACTAGAGTAGCACATAGACAATATTCAACTAGATCACATAAAGAGAGAGATGAACCACATAGCTACAGAGCCGGGGTGAATTACTCCCTCCTCATCATGGAGGCAGACGATGGCGGTGAAGATGGCGGTGGAGACGGCGGTGGAGACGGCTCCGGGGCAATTCCGTCCGGCAGGTGCAGAGAGTTCGTCCCCCGAATCTTGATTTCGCGATGGCGGCGGCTCTGGAAGGTTTTTCTCCGTATCGTGGTCTCTGGCGGTGTTTTTAGGTCGGGAGGCTTAAATAGGCGCCGAGAGGGAGTCGGAGGGCCACGGGGTGCCCAGACCACAGGGGGCGCGCCCCCCCGGCCCGCGCGCCGGGTGTGGTCTGGGCCCCCTGCTCCCTCTCGTCCCCCTCCGGTGCTCTGGAAGCTTCCGGGAAAAATAGGAACTTTGGCGGTGATTTCGTCCGATTCCGAGAATATTTCGTTACTAGGATTTCTGAAACCAAAAGCAGAATGAACGGCCTTTCGGCATCTCGTCAATAGGTTAGTTCCGAAAACGCATAATAATGACATATAATGTGTATAAAACATGTAGATATCATCAATAAAGTGGCATGGAACATAAGAAATTATAGATACGTTTGAGACGTATCAAGCATCCCCAAAGTTCTGCTCGTCCCGAGCAGGTAAAACGATAACAAATGATAATTTCTTAAGTGACATGCCATCATAGCCTTGATCATACTATTGTAAAGCACATGAGATGAATGCAGAGATTCGAAGCAATGATGAGGATAATGAGTAAACAAATGAATCATATAACAAAGACTTTTCATGAATAATACTTTCAAGCCAAGCATCAATAAGTCTTGCATAAGAGTTAACTCATAAGCAATAAATTCTTAGTAGAAAGCTTTGAAACAACACAAAGGAAGATATAAGTTTCAGCGGTTGCTTTCAACTTTAACATGTATATCTCATGGATAATTGTCAACACAAAGTAATATAACAAGTGCAATAGGTAAACATGTAAGAATCAATGCACACAGTTTACACAAGTGTTTGCTTCTAAGATAGAAAGAATAGGTAAACTGACTCAACAATAAAGTAAAAGAATGGTCCTTCAAAGAGGAAAGCATCGATTGCTATATTTGTGCTAGAGCTTTGATTTTGAAAACATATAGAGAGCATAAAAGTAAAGTTTTGAGAGGTGTTTGTTGTTGTCAACGAATGGTAGCGGGTACTCTAACCCCCTTGCCAGACAAACCTTCAAAGAGCGGCTCCCATTTTATTTTATTTTTGGTTGGCACTCCTTCCAACCTTTCTTTCACAAACCATGGCTAACCGAATCCTCGGGTGCCTGCCAACAATCTCATACCATGAAGGAGTGCCTTTTATTTTAGTTTTATTATGATGACACTCCTCCCCACCTTTGCTTTCTCAAGCCATGGCTAACCGAATCCTTCGGGTGCCGTCCAACAATCACATACCATGGAGGAGTGTCTATTTTTGTTAATTAATTTGGGACTGGGAATCCCATTGCCAGCTCTTTTTGCAAAATTATTGGATAAGCGGATGAAGCCACTAGTCCATTGGTGAAAGTTGCCCAACAAGATTGAAAGATAAACACCACATACTTCCTCATGAGCTATAAAACATTGACACAAATAAGAGGTAATAACTTTTGAATTGTTTAAAGGTAGCACTCAAGCAATTTACTTTGGAATGGCGGAGAAATACCATGTAGTAGGTAGGTATGGTGGACACAAATGGCATGAATATTGGCTCAAGTATTTGGATGCATGAGAAGTAATCCCTCTCGATACAAGGTTTAGGCTAGCAAGGTTATTTGAAGCAAACTCAAGTATGAAATGGTGCAGCAAGACTCACATATAAACATATTGTAAGCATTATAAGACTTTACATCGTCTCCTTGTTGTTCAAACACCTCAACCAGAAAATATCTAGACTTAGAGAGACCAATCATGCAAACCAAATTTTAACAAGCTCTATGTAATTATTCATTAATGGGTACAAGGTACATGATGCAAGAGCTTAAACAAGATCTATATGAGCACAACAATTGCCAAGTTTCACCTTATTCAAGACATTATACCAATTACTACATGTAGCATTTCCCGTTTCCAACCATATAACAATTAACGAAGCAGTTTCAACCTTCGCCATGAAAATTAAAAGCTAAGAACACATGTGTTCATACGAACCAGCGGAGCGTGTCTCTCTCCCACACAAGGATGAACTTATTCAGAGAACTAAGATAACAAAACAAAAACAAAAATAAAAGCACACAGACGCTCCAAGTAAAATACATAGGATGTGACGGAATAAAAATATAGTTTCACTAGAAGAAACCTGATAAGTTGTCGATGAAGAAGGGGATGCCTTGGGCATCCCCAAGCTTAGATGCTTGAGTCTTCTTGAAATATGCAGGGATGAACCACCGGGGCATCCCCAAGCTTAGACCTTTCACTCTTCTCGATCACATTATATCACCCTCTTCTATTGACCCTTGAAAACTTCTGACACACCAAACTTCAAGCAAACTCATTAGAGGGTTAGTGCATAATCAAAAACTCACATGTTCAGAGGTGACACAATCATTCTTTTCACTTCTGGACATTGCATAATGCTACTGGACATTAATGGATCAAAGAAATAAATCCAACATAGCAAAAGAGGCAATGCGAAATAAAAGACAGAATCTGTCAAAACAGAACAGTCCGTAAAGACGAATTTAGAAATGGCACCAGACTTGCTCAAATGGAAAAACTCAAAACTAATGAAAGTTGCGTACATATCTGAGGATCACGCTCGTAAATTGGCAGATTTTTTCGAATTTTCTACAGAGAATTGTGCCCAGATTCGTGACAGACAGCAATGCTGTTTCTGCGCAGCGATCCCAAATATAACATCAACTTTGACATAGAAACTTTACTTGGCACAAAAACATGATAAGGAGAGGTTGCTACAGTAGTAAACAACTTCCAAGACACAAATATAAAACAAAGTACTGTAGAAAAATAACACATGGGTTATCTCCCAAGAAGTTCTTTCTTTATAGCCATTAAGATGGGCTCAGAATTTTGGTGATGCACCCGCAAGAAATAGTATTTGAAGCAAAAGAGAGCTTCAAGAGGCAATTCAAAACACATTTGAGCCTAACATGCTTCCTATGCAAAAGAATCTTATACACAAATGAATTCATGAAGAGCAAAGTGGCAAGCATAAGAGGATAAAACACGAGTAACTTAAAGATTCTCAACATAAAGAGGGGAAACTTAATATTATTAAGATGCATATAACCATATTTCCCTCTCTCATAATAACTTTCAGTAGCATCATTGATGAAATCCACAATATACCCGTCACTTAAAACATTCTTATCATGGTTCATATGCATAGAAGTATCATTAATTTTGGCATAAGAAGAGTTATTCTCATTAATAGTAATTGGAGCAAGATTATTATCAAGAATTTGAACATGGTAAACAAGTTGCATACTAAAAGAATTGTTTTTGGCAAGCCCATCATAACTATGACAAGTTTCATAAGGATAATTGTAGCATGTGTCATATACATCTCTACAGTAATTATCTAAACCTGAATATGTAATATCATCATTTTCACTAAAAGTAGAAGTCTCAAATATAGGATCTTCAAGCACAACATCCCCAAGCTTAGGGCTTTCAATATCATCGTTTAAGGGGACATGAATAATGCTATCATCATTACTTTCATAATCAGTACCAAAGAGATTTTCAATATCAAAGGCAGCATGCTCATCCAAATCATGATCACTAATATGGGTAAAGGGTATAGGAAGATCATCGTACTCAGATTCATTATCATAATAATCATTAGGAGCAACATACTTACGGTTACCTAGCGTTATCTCATTCACGCGGTGATACGCCGTTACCTCTTTCTTTTTATTCTCCTTCTTCTTCTTCTTCTTCTTCTTCCCTTCTTCTTCTTCTTCTTCTCTTCCTTCTCCTCATTCCCTTCTTTAGGAGGAAGAGGCTTGAAGGGTGGCTTGTCCGCATAACCTGATTTACTTTTAGAAACAATAGAAGAAACTTGGGAGGATCCCTCCTTCTCATTAATTAGTTGAAAACACACAGCGGTCCTATCATATTTTGGCAAGGTGTCATCTTCTAAAATATTTTGTATGTAAGTATTTGTATGGCTATTATCAATGCAATAAGAAAGACAACCATGCAGGACATCATCAATATCAAGATCGTTAATATTTAACAAAGAAATTTTTCTTGATAACTCTTCACACTTCAAAAATAAGGTAAGTTCATCATGCTGATTAGGAGTAATTTCATCATCACAATACAAATTTGCAGCACTCATGGGGTTTGAATTATCATTGGAGGAACATTGAAAATTAAAATGACCAACTCTATGGCAAAGTTCACAAATAAAAGGATAGAGGGCACACACTTTTTCTCCAAGATCATCTAGAGCTCTAGACCACTTTCTAGTTTTTTCATTTCTGTGATGGATACAATATTCATCTTCTATTTGATTAATTCCACAAGGTCTATGTATTCCACAAAAATTAACATGCTTATAGGAAATAGCATTCTTAGGAGTTTGAGCATGCTTATTGCAATCATTAACAACAATGTCATTTTTTATGCAAGCCTCTTTAAAAGGTTCATGATACTTATCAAAATTCTTCCTAGGCAATTCAATGTGAGAAGCAAAAGCTTTATAAAGATTTGCAGCAACTTGAGAGTCAAGACCATAAGTAGCACTCATATTTCGAAATTTATCAGTATTCATAAAAGTTTCAATGCATTCATAATCATAGTTTATACCTGACTCTTTACCTTTGTCGTTCTCCCAATCTTCAGCGTTCTCCTTAATCCGATCAAGAAGGTCCCTTTTAAACTCTTCTTTATTGCTCGTGAATGATCCAGAACAAGTAGTATCCAGCAAAGTCTTATCTTGAAAAGAAAGTCTCGCATAGAAATTATCAATGATGATATTACCTGGAAGCTCATGATTGGGGCATTTGAGCATTAAAGTCTTCAATCTCTCCCATGCTTGGGCAATACTCTCTCCATCATGAGGCCAAAAATTATATATATGGTTTCGATCTTTGTGAATTTCACTTGGAGGATAGAACTTGGAATAAAATAGAGGCACAATATCCTTCCAATCAAGAGAGCGCCCGTCCTTCAGCAGTTTATACCAATGAGCCGCTTTACCAGACAGCGACATATCAAATAATTTCTTTCTAACTTCATCCATTGAAATACCTGCACACTTGAATAACCCGCATAATTCATGCAAAAACAAGTAAATGATTACTAGGATGGACAGTTCCATCCCCTTCATAGCGGTTATCCATAACACGTTCAATAATTTTCATAGGTATTTTATACGGAATACTTTCAGCAGGTGGATTTAAAATATCAGAAGCATCATTAAAGTTATCGCATATGGGAGATAAAGCATTATCAGAACAAAATATTTCTTCCAAAGCGGAGGAGCTAAAAAGATTATTTTTATGTAAACCAGCTTCCCCAAGCTTAGACTTCTTCATAGCATTAGCAGTAATTGCATTCATACTAATAACATTGCTACTATCATGTAAATAAGGTTCTATAGGTTTTTTAATTTTTGTATCAAACCATCCATGTCTTAAATCAGGAAATAGAATAAGAAGCTCACTAATTTTTTTGTTGTTTTCCATTATGCCTAACTAGTGAAAAATAAAAACAAGAAACAAAAAGATGTAATTGCAGAGTCTAAAGGAAATAGCTTCGAGTACACACACAATGGCGCCAGAAAAGTACTGTTACCTGAACCGGAGTGTGAGTACCTTTTACCTTTCTCCCGGCAACGGCGCCAGAAAATTGCTTGATGTCTACGGGCTTCTATTCTTGTAGACAGTGTTGGGCCTCCAAGTGCGAGGTTTGTAGAACAGCAGCAAGTTTCCCTTAAGTGGATCACCCAAGGTTTATCGAACTCGGGAGGAAGAGGTCAAAGTTATCCCTCTCAAGCAACCCTGTAATCACAAAGCAAGAAGTCTCTTGTGTCCCCAACACACCAAATACACTTGTCAGGTGTATAGGTGCACTAGTTCGGCGAAGAGATAGTGAAATACAAGTAATATGGATGTATATGAGTGGTAATAGCAATCTGAATAAAATATGGCAGCGAGTAAACATGCAACAAAACAGTAAACAAACGGAGATTCGATGCTTGGAAGCAAGGCCTAGGGATCCTGCTTTCACTAGTGGACACTCTCAACAATGATCACATAATAGGACTACTCTACACTCTTTTGTTGGATGATGAACGCATTGCGTAGGATTACACGAACCCTCAATGCCGGAGTTAACAAGCTCCACAATGCAATGTTCATGTTTAAATAACCTTAGAGTGCAAGATAGATCAACATAATTACACCAAGAACTAACATAGCATGCACACTGTCACCATCATGCATATGTAGGAGGAATAATACACATCAATACCATCATAGCAATAATTAACTTCATAATCTACAAGAGATCATAATCATAGCCTATGCCAAGTACTCACACGGTGCACACACTATCACCATTACACACATGGAGGAGGAATAGAGTACTTTAATAACATCACTAGAGTAGCACATAGACAATATTCAACTAGATCACATAAAGAGAGAGATGAACCACATAGCTACAGCGGAGCCCTCAGCCCCGGGGGTGAATTACTCCCTCCTCATCATGGAGGCAGCGATGGCGGTGAAGATGGCGGTGGAGACGGCGGTGGAGACGGCCCGGGCACCGTCCGCAGGGTGCTGGAACAGAGAGTTCTGTCCCCCGAATCTTGATTTCGCGATGGCGCGGCTCTGGAAGGTTTTTCTCCGTATCGTGGTCTCTGGCGGTGTTTTTAGGTCAGGGAGGCTTAAATAGGCGCCGAGAGGGAGTCGGAGGGGCCACGGGGTGCCCAGACCATAGGGGCGCGCGGCCCGCGGGTGTGGTGGGGCCCCCCGGCTCCCTCTCGTCCCCCTCCTGCCTCGAAGCTCCGGGAAAAATAGGAACTTTGGGTGATTTCGTCCGATTCCGAGAATATTTCGTTACTAGGATTTCGAAACCAAAACAAAGCAGAAAACAAATCGGCCTTTCGGCATCTCGTCAATAGGTTAGTTCCGAAAACGCATAATAATGACATATAATGTGTATAAAACATGTAGATATCATCAATAAAGTGGCATGGAACATAAGAAATTATAGATACGTTTGAGACGTATCAGTATCACATGAAGTATTTACTTGGAATGGCAGAAAATACCATGTAGTAGGTAGGTATGGTGGACACAAATGGCATAGGTTTGGTCTAAGGTTATGGATGTATGAGAAGCATTCCCTCTCGATACAGGTCTTTGGCTAGCAAGGTTTGATAGCAAGCATAAAGTTGAGGGAAACAAACAAATATACATATGATAGAAACAATCATGCATCTTTCTCATAAGCACAAGCAATTTTAACTTTAGAATACTAAGCATAGAGATAATAGTAGTATATCTAAGTGTATTTCTCTCTTTTCAAAGATGTTGTTGCTATTGACCAATGCTAAGTTTGCCAAAACCAAATAGATTTACTTGATGCTCCCAAAGTGATATCAATACTCATGTCAAGAGTAATCATATAATGGAGATTGCAAACTAAAATAAGGTGTGCAAAAAGTAAATGATAAGACTTCTCATTAATATTCCATAACGATAACTCACACCAACGGATACATAGATAACTAACTAAGAGAGATACTTCCACATTGCATACTATTCCATATGATAACTTCCCTACTCATGATATGACACTACTTGATAGTAAAAGATAAAGGTGGTGATGATGTGATACCGCGGCACTCCCCCAAGCTTGGAACAAACCAAGGGGATGCCAATACCGATGATGAATTACTCCTTCGGTGATGGTGGTGATGGATTCTTCTCGACAAGCTTCCTGACAAGCTCCTGTAAACCTTCAATCTCATAGGTCAGGTTGCGGATCATCTCCGAGTTGTGCTCAACGCGGCTCATAATCATGTCCGGTGGTGAATCCCAATTCTTAGAATTGTTTCCCCATCCTTCAGCTTCAGATTTCATCTCTCCTGCATTGTCAGAACGATTTATATCCCAATTACTTGGCAACACTACCTTGGGGGTCCTTTCAGTTTGACGATCATAGATTAGATTGCGGTAAGGGTTGTAATGGCTCGGAGAAGATGTCCTTGGAGCCAAGTAATGACGTGGAACCGCTCCTCCGGTAGCGATTCGTGCACTCCTCTTGATGTTGGATGGATTTGATATCACGCCAATACTTGCAACGGTGGCTTGCTGGTGTTCCTGCGGAGCTTCCTCCACTTCTTCCTCATCCTCTCTTGCGTCTTCTTTCTTCAGCTCCGGGTCTTGAATATTTTCCTTCAAAGGTTCCTTGTCCTTGTTGTTGGAGGCCATGGTGCTTCTAGATCAAAACAAATCTGGCAGAAAACAGCTCGAAACAAAACACGACGAGAAAACGATATTACGGACCTCCAGGGGTCCGGGGGATTATATAGCAAATATTTTTACGACAAAAGGAAGGTTCCAGGTCGAAACGAGTCGGAAAGGGGCAACGAGGCGGCCAGACCATAGGTCGGCGCGGCCAGGGTGGGGCCCGCGCGGCCTATGGTGGCACGCCCTCGTGCGTCCTTTCCACTCCGTTTCGATTCCGTAATTTTTCATATTTTCCAAAAACAGCAAAAATAATGTTCGGAAAGGTAAACGCGGACTTTTTATTACCTGTACTGTTACCTATTCAAAGTCGAGTTCTGGCGGACTGTCAATTTGTCCTTTGATGAAAGCCTCCGGTGTTTCCACTTGAATAATATCAACATCAACATTATAAGAATCGCCCGAGATATAATGCTTGAGTCTTTGTCCATTCACCACTTGTGTGGCATTGCCTTGGAGAGAGCTAATTTTAATTGCTCCTGAACGATACACCTCCTCAACAACATATGGTCCTTCCCACTTCGAGAGTAATTTCCCTGCAAAGAATCTGAGACGAGACCGATACAATAGAACTTGATCTCCAACATTAAATTCTCTTTTGATGATCCTTCTATCATGCCACTTCTTAACTTTTTCTTTAAAGAGTTTAGCATTTTCATAAGCTTCACTTCTCCATTCATCTAGAGAACTTAATTGCAACAACCTCTTATTACCAGCTAATTTAGGATCTTTATTTAGTTCTCTAACAGCCCAATAAGCTTTGTGCTCTAGTTCTAAAGGTAAATGACAAGCTTTTCCATAAACCATTTTATAAGGTGACATTCCCATAGGATTTTTATAAGCAGTTCTATAAGCCCATAATGCTTCTTTCAATTTACTAGCCCAATTCTTTCTAGATTTATTAACAGTCTTTCCTAAAATAGCTTTAATCTCTCTATTTGATAATTCTACTTGACCACTAGTTTGAGGATGATAAGGAAGCAATTCTATGATTAATACCATACTTAGCAAGAGTTTTTCTAAAACCTCCATGAATAAAATGAGAACCTCCATCAGTCATAATATATCTAGGTACTCCAAATCTAGGAAATATAATATCTACAAGCATTTTTATAGAGGTCTCACCATCAGCACTTTTTGTAGGTATAGCTTCTACCCATTTAGTAACATAATCAACAGCGACAAGTATATGAGTGTTACCGTCTGAAGAAGGGAAAGGACCCATGAAGTCGAATCCCCAACAATCGAATGGTTCAATAACAAGAGTATAATTCATAGGCATCTCATTGCGTCTAGAGATATTACCAACTCTTTGACATTCATCACAAGATAGAATAAATTTCCTTGCATCTTTGAAGAGTGTTGGCCAATAAAAACCTGATTGTAGAACCTTTTGCGCGGTTCTATCTCCAGCATGATGTCCTCCATAAACACTTCCATGACATTTATTCAATATCTCCTGTTGTTCATATTCAGGAACACATCTTCGCATAATACCATCCACTCCTTCTTTATATAAGTGTGGGTCATCCCAAAAATAATGCCTCAAGTCATAAAAGAATTTCCTCCTTTGCTGAGCTGAAAAGGTTGGAGGCAAATACTTCGAAACAATAAAGTTAGCATAATCAGCATACCAAGGGCTCTCTCGCGAGCTCACCTTTATTACAGCCAATTGTTCATTTGGAAAACTATCATTAACAGGAACAGGATCATAAGCAATATTTTCCAATCTAGACAAATTATCAGCAACAGGATTATCAGCACCTTTCCTATCTATAATATGTAAATCAAATTCTTGCAACAGAAGTACCCATCTAATAAGCCTTGGCTTAGCATCTTTCTTTGTCATAAGGTATCTAATTGCAGCATGATCAGTATGAATTGTAACTTTCGAATCAACAATATAGGGTCTAAACTTATCACAAGCAAAGACTACAGCTAACAATTCCTTTTCAGTTGTAGCATAATTTCTTTGAGCAGCATCAAGAGTCTTACTAGCATAATGAATAACATTTAATTTCTTATCTACCCGCTGTCCAAGAACAGCGCCTACAGCAAAATCACTAGCATCACACATAATTTCAAAAGGCAAATTCCAATCAGGAGGTTCAACTACAGGAGCAGTTGTTAAGGCTTTCTTTAGAGTTTCAAAAGCTTCCTTACAATCATCATCAAAAACAAAAGGTACATCTTTTTGAAGAAGATTAGTAAGAGGCTTTGAAATTTTAGAGAAATCTTTAATAAATCTCCTATAAAACCCAGCATGACCAAGAACACTACGAATACCTTTAACATCCCTCGGATAGGGCATCTTCTCAATTGCTTCAACTTTAGCTCTATCAACTTCAATACCTCTCTCGGAAATTTTATGTCCCAATACAATTCCTTCATTAACCATAAAGTGGCATTTCTCCCAATTAAGAACAAGGTTAGTTTCTTCACATCTCTGCAAAACTTTATCAAGGTTTCGCAAGCAATTATCAAAAGAATTCCCATAGACAGAAAAATCATCCATGAACACCTCTACAATACTTTCGCAAAAACCATGAAAAATAGCAGACATGCATCTTTGAAAAGTAGCAGGAGCATTACATAAACCAAAAGGCATACGCCTATAAGCATAAGTTCCATAAGGACAAGTAAAAGTGGTTTTCTCTTGATCTTTAGCTTTAACAGCAATTTGTGAAAACCCAGAATAACCATCAAGAAAGCAAAAATGAGTATTTTTAGACAACCTTTCTAGCATTTGATCAATAAAGGGTAAAGGGTAATGATCTTTCTTAGTAACTTTATTAACTTTTCGAAAATCAATGCACATTCTATAACCTACAACTATTCTTTGAGGAATAAGCTCATCATTATCATTAGGCACAACAGTCATTCCTCCTTTCTTAGGAACACAATGAACAGGACTAACCCATCTACTATCAGCAATAGGATATATAATACCAGCTTCAAGAAGTTTTAATACCTCGTTCCTTACCACTTCTTTCATCTTCGGAATTAGACGACGTTGATGTTCAACAACAGGCTTTGCATCTTCTTCCATATTAATAGCATGTTGGCAAATAGAAGGAGAAATCCCTTTCAAATCATCAAGAGTATAGCCAATAGCTCCTCGGTGTTTCTTCAATATTTCCAATAACCTTTCTTCCTCAATCTCTGAAAGCTTAGAACTAATAATAACAGGATATATTTTCTTATCATCAATATGAGCATATTTAAGATTATCAGGTAAAGGCTTTAAATCAAAAACAGGATCTTCCTTTGGTGGCGGTGTTGTACCCAAATCTTCCACCGGTAAATCATGCTTGAGAATAGGTTGGCGAAGAAAAATTTCCTCAAGCTCATCTCTTTCTTTCCTAAAAGCTTCACTTTCACTATTCTCCAAATGTTGCTGCAAAGGATTATTAGGAACAAGAACAATAGATGCACACTGCTCCATTTTAAAATCATTACTAGGCAAGTCAGCTTTATAAGGAGTTTTGGTAAATTTAGAAAAGTTAAATTCATAAGGTTCACCAGCAAATCTAGTCAAAATTTTCTCTTTCTTACAATCTATAATAGCTCCACAAGTATTTAGAAAAGGTCTACCAAAAATGATAGGACAATGATCACTAGCAGCAGAACCAAGTACCAAAAAGTCAGCAGGATATTTAATCTTACCACATAGAACTTCCACATCTCGAACAATACCAATTGGAGAAATAGTTTCTCTATTAGCCAAATGAATAACCACATCAATATCTTCAAGTTCACAAGAACCAATTTCGTGCATAATCTCCGTGTAAAGCTCATAAGGAATAGCACTAACACTTGCACCAATATCACATAAACCATAATAGCAATGATCACCAATTCTAACAGATAGCATAGGAACACTAACTTGTTTGGATTTATTAGGATGTGAAACAATATTAGAAGCATCTTCACAGAAAATAATATGACCATCCTCCACATTTTCAGTCACAAGATCTTTAACTATTGCAACAGCAGGTTCAATTTTAATTTGTTCTTCAGGTTCTTTAGGTTTCTTTTCACTTTTATTAACCGCACTAGATATGACAGAGTACTCCTTCATTTTAGCAGGGAAAGGAGTTTTTTCAATATAAGCTTCAGGAATAACATTATCAACAGTTTCAATCACTACACATTTGTTTACAGATGAATCAACTTTATCTTTATATGGTTCATGATACTTATCAAAATTCTTCTTAGGCAGTTCATAATGAGAGGCAAAAGCTTTATAAAGATTTGCAACAACTTGGGAATCAAGACCATATGTAGCACTCATATTTCGAAATTTATCAGTATCCATAAAAGCTTCAATGCATTTATAATCATAAATTATACCTGATTCTCTATCTTTGTCGTTCTCCCATCCTTCAGTATTTTCTTGGATCCGATCAAGAAGGTCCCTTTTAAACTCTTCATTCTTGCGTGTAAATGATCCAGAACAAGAAGTATCCAACAAGGTCTTGTCTTGAAAAGAAAGTCTTGCATAGAAATTATCAATAATAACATTACCAGGAAGCTCATGAATGGGGCATTTGAGCATTAAAGACTTCAATCTCCCCCAAGCTTGGGCAATACTCTCTCCATCATGAGGCCAGAAATTATATATGCGGTTCCGATCTTTGTGAATTTCACTTGGAGGATAAAATTTGGAATAGAATAAAGGCACAATGTCCTCCCAATCAATAGAATCACCATTCTTCAGCAATTTATACCAGTGCGCCGCTTTACCAGACAGCGATATAGTGAATAGTTTCTTCCTAACTTCATTCATAGAAATACCTGCACATTTGAATAACCCGCATAATTCATGCAAAAACAGTAAATGATCACCAGGATGAACAGTTCCATCCCCTTCATAGCGGTTATCCATAACACGTTCAATAATTTTCATAGGTATTTTATATGGTACTACTTCCTCACCTGGCGCTTCATCCACTACCGTTGCAGTAGTAGTAGATTTCCCAAATAGAAATTGAAGAGAAGATCTCTCCATAATGATTTATAGCAGCAATAAAATCAGCACAAACAAACAGTAAATTTCCTTACCAATTCCACTTACCAATAGCGCTTCACTCCCCGGCAACGGCGCCAGAAAATAGTCTTGATGACCCACAAGTATAGGGGTGTATCGTAGTACTTTCGATAAATAAGAGTGTCGAACCCAACGAGGAGCAGAAGGTGTTGACAAGCAGTTTCGATGAAGGATTCACTGTAAATGCTCACAGACAAGTATTCAGGGGGTTTTGATATTGCAGATAAATAAAGTACAAGTAAATAAAATGCGAGAGAAATAATTGCAGCGAGTGGCCCAATCCTTTTTAGCACAAAGGACAAGCCGGTTTGTTTACTTATAATGACCAAACGTTCTCGAGGACACACGGGGATTTTAGTCTAGTACTTTCGCTTCATGTGGTTTAATAATCTTCATTGTTTTGATAAGTGTTGTGTGGGTGAACCTATGCTAATGCACCGCCCTTCCTAGGACTAATACATACTTGTGATTATACCCCTTGCAAGCATCCGCAACTACAAGAAAGTAATTAAGATAAATCTAACCACAGCCTTAAACTCTGAGATCCTGCGATCCCTCCTGCATCGATATACTAACGGGGGCTTAGGTTTCTGTCACTCCGGCAACCCCGCAATTAGCAACCGAATACAAGATGCACTCCCCTAGGCCCATAAATGGTGAAGTGTCGTGTAGTCGACGTTCACACGACACCACTAGAAGAATGACACCACAACTTAAATATCATAACATTGAATATTACTCAACCATAATTCACTACTAGCATTTAGACTTCACCCATGTCCTCAAGAACTAAACGAACTACTCACGAGACATCATATGGAATACAATCAGAGGTGATATGATGATGAATAACAATCTAAACATAAACCTTGGTTCAATGGTTTCACTCAATAGCATCTACAACAAGTATAGAATAACACCGGGAGAGTTTCCCCTATCAAACAATCAAGATTTAACCCGAATTGCTACAGCGATGACGAGGTGCAGCGGTGGTGATGGCGGTGTAGATGGTGGAGATGATGATGATGATGATGGAGATGATGTCCCGCTCGATGACGATGGCGATGGCGTCGATTTCCCCCTCCGGGAGGGAATTTCCCCGGCGGATTCCTGCCCGCCGGAGAGCTCTTTTCTCTCTGGTTCTCTCCGCCCCGCAGAGGCGGCTGTAACCCTTCGTGAGGTCCTCTCTGTGGCTTAGGTTTTCGGGACGAAGGAGTACGCGAAGAAAAGGAGGCGAAAGGGGCTGTGGGGCCCCCAGAGCACAGGGTGGCGCGGCCAGGCCTTGGGCCGCGCCGCCCGTGGTCTGGGCCCACAGTGGCTCCTCTCTGCTCCCCCTTTTGGCTCCCTCCGTCATCTGGAAAAATAGGAATTTACGTGAAATTCCCTTCCACAGTTGATCTTCCGAAATATTGCGTTCTGACGGTGCTTTTTCCAGCAGAATCCTGGCTCCGGTGCTTGATCCTCCAATGATGATGAAACATGCAAAATAGATGAAATAACATAAGTATTGTGTCCCAATATGAAATATATCAATGAATAATAGCAAATTATGATACAAAATAGTGATGCAAATTGGACGTATCATGGCCGAACCAAACCCTAGAAGGCCTTTTCCCCTTCAATACGGACTCTAAAAAGTGGCTGACTTAAATCCTGCAAAAATTAGATGGGCCTGGCCCAAGACTAATGGTGTCGCAGCACCATATACTCATATGGACGAAATTATGAAGTGGATAACTCTATGTTTCATCCATGTCTTCATCTCCAATTATGGTGGCTTCAAAATTCTGAAATCTCCACTCGCAGCGTCCACTTCAATCCTCACATGTTTGCGGCCATCTCCTCCATGTGTGATCATGCTCCATTGCTTGTCCCTCTCATCCATGCTAGGTCCATCATTCCTAAGAGTAACAAACACATCTGATTTAGGCAGCATCATATTCTTATGTATGTCATCTTAGAAAACCGATCCACAACAACAAAGATACTATCCCTCCCCTTCTGTGTACGAGGCAATCCCAAAACGAAATCCATAGAAATATCCTCCCAAGGTACACTAGGAACAGGAAGAGGCATATATAAACCATGTGGATTAAGTCGAGACTTAGCTTTTTGACATGTAGTGCAGCGTGCCACAAATCTCTCAACATCTCGATGCATACGTGTAGTTCTTGTTACCTTGAGCTTCCGAGAGCTCTCAACCCATTGAATGTAATATGGATGTGTGCGCTGTCTTGTAGGAAGAGAAAGCTTCTCCACCATGTCAACGCTAGCCAGATTATTGCAGCTCCCTCCATCAATGATGATCCGTATGGCTCGCTCTTTTACAACGCGTCTTGTTTGAAACAGACCGTGGCGTTGATCATGCTTAGATTTGCTCAATTGCACTCTCAACACGCGTTGTGCAACTAAGCTCTTGTACTGATCAACAGTGTCAGCTTCCATTGCCTCCATCTCTCTCTCAGAATCAGAATTGGCTCCATCACGTGCAGCAATAAGGGCCAATGTATCTTCATCAAAGTCACTTGCAGAATCATATTCTCCATCTTCACGCACCAACATATGACACGTTTGGTCCTGCATTCTCTCTCTATGTGACCAAATCCCAAGCATTTGCGACATTGAATGTCGCGCGTCTTCCCCGTGGAGGCCATGGAAGATGAACTCCGAGGAGGACCAGCAGATGGTGGTGGAGTAGCAGCATGTGGTGCTTGTGATGCATGCGTGGTGTACTTGGAGGTAGTAGGTGCGGATGCAGCCCCACGAGATGATGGCGCTGATTGTCGCGGAGACCACGACGATGTACGACCTACAGAAATATTAGCTCTTCTCCATGGTGGTTGACGATCATGCACTTCACGGTTAGCTTTGCAAGCAAGATGAAACAAGCGAGTAATAGTGTTGTACTCCTTATAGTCTAAAATATGCTGAATCTCTTTATTCAAACCACCAAAGAAACATGCAAGCATAGCCTCATTATCCTCTACAATACCACAACGAATCATGCCAGTTTGCAATTCTTGATAATAGTCTTCTACAGAATTTTTTCCTTGTTCTAAGCGAGACAATTTTTTAAGCAAATCACGCTGATAATGTGGAGGAACAAAACGAGTACGCATAGCAAGTTTTAAACCAACCCAGGTAGTAGGAATATTAGCATGATGTACTCTACAATGCTCAGACCACCAAATAGATGCAAAATCTGTGAACTCACAAGTAGCAGCACTAACACGCAAATGATCAGGATAGCGTAAACATGCAAAGCGTTGCTCTACTTCCAATTCCCATGTAAGATATGCATCAGGATTATATCTACCCTCAAATGGCGGAATATTCAATTTAAGTTTTGCAACATGATCATCATCACGTATCGGCCGTGGAGGTGGGCGAGCGTTGCGGTTCAGCTGCCGTGGACGACCAGGTGCAGGTTGTTTGACCTCCTCGTCTTCCAGCATGTTCTCATCTACCCGCTCGTCCTCGTACCCTCCATAATCCTCGTATCCTTCATCAGAAGGCGGTGCGGGCTGCTGCAGCAGGAGCGGTACCCGCAGGATCTCCGCACGAGGAACGCGGCGTGCGCGGCGTTCGCACGTTGTCGCGAGGTCGGCAACCGAGTCAACAACTCCTGGAACTTGGCGTCGAGCTTGGAGCTGAAAGCTTCCTCGAGGCCATCCATCTTATCCAGCGCGTCGGTGAGTTTGGCGTCAACATCACCAAGGCGCGCGTCCACGTCATGTGCATGCCCACCCAAAAGATGGGTGAAGTGAGCATGCATATCTGCATTCGTCATCTTATCCGGTTCAACAGTCGCCGGTGTAGGTCCTCACATGGTTAGTACTCAAAAAGCACAAATGCATATGCCTACAAACTATGGAATATGGTGGTTCACGCCCAATTCGTCAAGCAAAATACAAAGCTCTTATAAGTTCTTACCAAACATGAGGACGGTGATACGGTAACCAACAAGGGTCAGCGTCTCCAAAGATTGCCAAAGCGATTACCAGGTGTCGACACAGTGCACGTGGAGACAATATGTAGAGTTGTAGGAAGGCTAGTATGATAGCAAAACAACAATTGTCAAAACAGCAATGCAATATTAAAATTATGCTCAACAACGGTACTGTGCTGGTCCTAGGCTAGTCCGTACTAGAGACGCAAGCCTAGAACACGAACGAGGCCACGACGCGGCACACAATGCAGGGTGTAGTGATATATGGTGGCGGTTGGCTCCAAGAAGCACAAAGGAATAGCTCAAAAGCAAGATATAAGTGAAGAACACAGGAATTTTCGGATAGTAAACTTAAAGGTCAAAAATCTCAACCTTCCCGTCGTTTTTTGGCAATTCTAAGAGTTCGGACAGACGTCAACCGTGAAACAGCTGTGGCTGGATAGAACGTTTTCTCCCGGTGATTTTGAGTGGTCGAACATCGAAAACGGAGTTTGTATGCAAAAGTTATGGCCAGTCAAATTTGTTGTCCAAAACTGCCCAATTCGGACTATAACAGCCCAATTTTTTTTTGCTCTCCTTCCAATTCGGCCGAAACTTATCTCACGGAAATTTTTCTATAGCACAGGATAAAATTAGAAGACAACAACTATTAAGGTAAACAGGAAAACCTTAGTCTACATGGACTCTATCGCGGCAGAGAAACAACACAAATCCGTGTCACAGTAAGAACAGGGTATATGACAGATGTATATGACGGTGGCGGAAACGATCTTGGTGGGTGTATATGGCAGTGGCGGAAGTATATGGATGTGGTAGCGGTGATCTGCGTATAGTGCGAGCGGGCAGCGGCGGCGTGACTAATATGACCAGAACTCGGAGCTCTAAAGGAACTAGACACTAAGACCAGCAACTCAATACGAAGATGTAGACACAAATTCAACTATGCAAAACTGAAAAGACAATGCAAGACGTGGTAGGGGGTTATGGGACGATGATCTAAAATCCTAACAGTATTTTTTTTTGGCTTTTTCGTGGTTTATGGGTATGATGGCATATGCAATCTACACTAGGAAAACAGTAAAATCTCACCGAGCAACCTGAAATCTGATACCACTTGATAGGGCAAAGGTGGCCGATCTTTCGATGAGACGTGGATAATGTCGATTTGTTGGTGGAGTTCGTGCTTGACGATCCGACTACACGTGCAAAGCTCGTGCGCCAATGCAATCGCTAGGACAATCTCCGGGAGTTACTGATCTTGCGGATGCGCAATCAGCCTGACCAGCGAGGGTCTTAATTCCTACCTGAAATCGAGAACAAGTAAGAACTAATATTGCAATCAAAATATTACGGATGAAGATGAAAGGTTTATTGAATAAGGTGGGATTCCGAATAGTCGGTCTTGTTCTGGGCGTTGGCCTCAAAAGAAGTACACGAGAGTTGCAGCAACGGCTAACTTTTAGTCTAATCAAAATCCGAGTCTAAACGTGACGGCTATGGGGGTATTTAAAGGAGGAAAAGGTGGGGTTTCGGACAACCATGCATATGGTGGCCGAACCAAACCCTAGAAGGTCTTTCCCCCTTCAATACGGACTCTAAAAAGTGGCTGACTTAAATCCTGCGAAAATTACATGGGCCTGGCCCAAAACTAATGGTGTCGCAGCACCATGGACTCATGTGGACGAAATTATGTAGTGGAGAACTCTATATTTCGTCCAAGTCTTCATCTCCAATTATGGTGGCTTCAAAGTTCTGAAATCTCCACTCGCAACGTCCTCTTCAATCCTCACATGTTTGTTGTCATCTCCTCCATGTGTGATTATGCTCCAATGCTTGTCCCTCTCATCCATGCTAGGTCCATCATTCCTAAGAGTAACAAACACATCTGATTTAGGCAGATCATATTCTCATGTATGTGAGGAATAGTTCCAAGAAACGAAAGTACCTGATAGTTAAGTTGTTTGGCACGAGCTCGAGTGATTGGTCCTTGTATTTGTGTGGTTGTACGTACAGCGGTTGTATCAATAGATGGGATGTCCTCATCAGCGTGCAACCATCTCCATGGTACGGCGTCTCCGGCGAGAGCACGAACAACAACCATAAGATGCTCGTCTCATGTTTGATGTGTCGTTGTGATCCTTCTTTCATCATGCTTGGGCTTGCAGCGGACATCAAGGGGGCGGCAGTGCCGGCGTGGTTTGCCAAGCGAGTTTAGTTATGTGTGTGTTGCAGCTAGCTACTACCAGTTGATTGATTCCATCGGGGGTTGGCTTTGTAGATGAATCTTTTTTTTTTGATTCAGGAGCTTTATTGATCAATCAAATGGGTTACAATCTTTCAACGGGGTATGATAACGCGTGAAGCACACGTCCGTTGGGAACCCCAAGAGGATGGTGTGATGCGTACAATTACAAGTTTTCCCTTAGTAAGAAACCAAGGTTATCGAACCAGTAGGAGTCAAGGAACACGTGAAGATTATTGGTGGAGGAGTGTAGTGCGGCGCAACATCAGTGAAACCGGCGCCAACGTGGAACCTGCACAACACAATCAAGATACTTTGCCCCAACGTAATGAGGTTGTTGATGACCCACAAGTATAGGGGTGTATCGTAGTACTTTCGATAAATAAGAGTGTCGAACCCAACGAGGAGCAGAAGGTGTTGACAAGCAGTTTCGATGAAGGATTCACTGTAAATGCTCACAGACAAGTATTCAGGGGGTTTTGATATTGCAGATAAATAAAGTACAAGTAAATAAAATGCGAGAGAAATAATTGCAGCGAGTGGCCCAATCCTTTTTAGCACAAAGGACAAGCCGGTTTGTGTACTTATAATGACCAAACGTTCTTGAGGACACACGGGGATTTTAGTCTAGTGCTTTCGCTTCATGTAGCTAAATAATCTTCATTGTTTTGATAAGTGTTGTGTGGGTGAACCTATGCTAATGCACCGCCCTTCCTAGGACTAATACATACTTGTGATTATACCCCTTGCAAGCATCCGCAACTACAAGAAAGTAATTAAGATAAATCTAACCACAGCCTTAAACTCTGAGATCCTGCGATCCCTCCTGCATCGATATACTAACGGGGGCTTAGGTTTCTGTCACTCCGGCAACCCCGCAATTAGCAACCGAATACAAGATGCACTCCCCTAGGCCCATAAATGGTGAAGTGTCGTGTAGTCGACGTTCACACGACACCACTAGAAGAATGACACCACAACTTAAATATCATAACATTGAATATTACTCAACCATTCAATATTACTCAACCATAATTCACTACTAGCATTTAGACTTCACCCATGTCCTCAAGAACTAAACGAACTACTCACGAGACATCATATGGAATACAATCAGAGGTGATATGATGATGAATAACAATCTGAACATAAACCTTGGTTCAATGGTTTCACTCAATAGCATCTACAACAAGTATAGAATAACACCGGGAGAGTTTCCCCTATCAAACAATCAAGATTTAACCCGAATTGTTACAGCGGTGACGAGGTGCAGCGGTGGTGATGGCGGTGTAGATGGTGGAGATGATGATGATGATGATGATGATGATGATGGAGATGATGTCCCGCTCGATGACGATGGCGATGGCGTCGATTTCCCCCTCCGGGAGGGAATTTCCCCGGCGGATTCCTGCCCGCCGGAGAGCTCTTTCTCTCTGGTGTTCTCCGCCCCGCAGAGGCGGCTGTAACCCTCGTGAGGTCCTCTCGTGGCTTAGGTTTTCGGGACGAAGGAGTACGCGAAGAAAAGGAGGCGAAAGAGGTCGTGGGCCCCCCAGACCACATGGTGGCGCGGCCAGGCCCTGGGCCGCGCCGCCCTAGGGTCTGGGCCCACCTTGGCTCCTCTCTGCTCCCCCTTCTGGCTCCCTCCGTCATCTGGAAAAATAGGAATTTACGTGAAATTCCCTTCCACAGTTGATCTTCCGAAATATTGCGTTCTGACGGTGCTTTTTCCAGCAGAATCCTGGCTCCGGTGCTTGATCCTCCAATGATGATGAAACATGCAAAATAGATGAAATAACGTAAGTATTGTGTCCCAATATGAAATATATCAATGGATAACAGCAAATTATGATACAAAATAGTGATGCAAATTGGACGTATCAACTCCCCCAAGCTTAGACCTCGCTTGTCCCCAAGCGAAACTGAGCTCGATAAACAAGACCACATGTTTATGGAGTGAAGAGTCGATAAATAAAATACGGACAAGAAGCATCATATTCATTCACACAAGACATTCTAGTAAACAACTTCCTCATATAACTCATCTTGAAATAGGTAAAGAGAAATCACAAGTAAAGGTGCATAAGAAATCATAGTTGGTGATGGCAAACTTTGTTCTTGGTCAGAGAACTACTAACGGATTGTACTTCTAAGCAAAGCTTTCATATTAGATTTTATAGCTGAGCCTTCATATTTAAGCATAACAATCTCCTCATAATCATTGATAACTTCAAAGTCATATTCATTCAGATAAAATTGGTACTAAACAAGAAAGTATAAGAGACATGATTAACTGAATCATAGCATAAATGATTGGTTCACAACAACTCAATTGCTTGCTTGAGATAGAGAGAAATAGGTTTACTGACTCAACATAAAAGTAAAAGATAGGCCCTTCGCAGAGGGAAGCAGGGATTAAATCATGTGCTAGAGCTTTTCAAGTTTTGAAATCATATAAAGAGCATAAAAGTAAGATTTTGAGCGGTGTTTGTTGTTGTCAACGAATGGTAGCGGGCACTCTAACCCCTTGCCAAACGAACCTTCAAAGAGCGGCTCCCATGAGGGACGGCATCTCTACCAGCAAGGTAGATCATCCCCCTTCTCTTTTATTTACACATGTATTTTAGTTTTATTAAGGATGACACTCCCCAACCTTGGCCTTCTCAATCCATGGCTAACCGAATCCTCGGGTGCCTTCCAACATTCACATACCATGGAGGAGTGTCTATTGCAAAATTAAGTTGCTTACTGATAAATCAGAGCAAAACATGTGAAGAGAATTATTAATGAAAGTTATTAATTGGGGCTGGGAACCCCGTTGCCAGCTCTTATTGCAAAATTATTGGATAAGCGGATGTGCCGCTAGTCCATTGGTGAAAGTCCGCCCAACAAGATTGAAAGATAAAACACCACATACTTCCTCATGAGCTATAAAACATTGACACAAATAAGGAGTAGTAGTTTGAATAATTTAAAGGTAGCACATGAAGTATTTACTTGGAATGGCAGAAAATACCATGTAGTAGGTAGGTATGGTGGACACAAATGGCATAGGTTATGGATGTATGAGAAGCATTCCCTCTCGATACAGGTCTTTGGCTAGCAAGGTTTGATAGCAAGCATAAAGGTTGAGGGAAACAAACAAATATACATATGATAGAAACAATCATGCATCTTTCCCATAAGCACAAGCAATTTTAACTTTAGAATACTAAGCATAGAGATAATAGAGTAATATATCTAAGTGTATTTCTCTCTTCTATTAAACATCAAGATGTTGTTGCTATTGACCAATGCTAAGTTTGCCAAAACCAAATAGATTTACTTGATGCTCCCAAAGTGATATCAATACTCATGTCAAGAGTAATCATATAATGGAGATTGCAAACTAAAATAAGGTGTGCAAAAAGTAAATGATAAGACTTCTCATTAATATTCCATAACGATAACTCACACCAACGGATACATAGATAACTAACTAAGAGAGATACTTCCACATTGCATACTATTCCATATGATAACTTCCCTACTCATGATATGACACTACTTGATAGTAAAAGATAAAGGTGGTGATGATGTGATACCGCGGCACTCCCCCAAGCTTGGAACAAACCAAGGGGATGCCAATACCGATGATGAATTACTCCTTCGGTGATGATGGTGAATCTTTGTCGTCATCAGACTTCCATGGAAGAGGCCCTCCATCAACAAAAGACATCTTGGTCTCCGGAAACCTGAAACTAGCAGCATGACTTATGCGCTTAAACCTGTTTTCATACTCACAGTTTTGATTATGAACATCATAGAGTTGAGCTTGGAGTTTGTTGGTGGTGTCGTGAAGTGAGAAGATATCGTCCCACAGCTTTGCAGTCTCCTTCTTGTGCCCATCAATGAGTTCAGACACAATCTTGTGAAAGATATCCACTTCACGCTCAGCCATCTTCTTGTAGTTGAAAACCTCTTGTTCCAGTTTCTCCATCCTGTCTTCCAAACTCCCTTCTCCCTTAGGACCCTGGACATCTTTGATCTGCAACTCTCCATCCACGAGCAGCAACTCTTTGGGGTGCATCTTCAGCTCGTTCATGTACGGGTTGACGACGTCCTCAAAGAAGCTGTCCTTCTGAGTTCCCGACGAGGACATGGTGGATCTATATCCGAAGCAGATCCTGGCAGAAAACAGCTCGAAACAAAACACGACGAGAAAACGATATTACGGACCTCCAGGGGTCCGGGGGATTATATAGCAAAAATTTCACGACATAAGGAAAGTACCAGATCGAACCAGTCGGAAAGGGGCAACGAGGCGGCCAGACCATAGGTCGGCGCGGGCCCAGGTCAGGCCGCGCCGGCCTATGGTGGCACCCCCTCGTGCGTCCTTTCCACTCCGTTTCGAACTCGTAATTTTTCATATTTTCTAAAAACAGCAGAAATAATGTTCGGAAAGGTAAACGCGGACTTTTTATTACCTGTACTGTTACCTATTCAAAGTCGAGTTCTGGCGGACTGTCAATTTGTCCTTTGATGAAGGCCTCCGGTGTTTCCACTTGAATAATATCAACATCAACATTATAAGAATCACCCGAGATATAATGCTTGAGTCTTTGTCCATTCACCACTTGTGTGGCATTGCCTTGGAGAGAGCTAATTTTAATTGCTCCTGAACGATACACCTCCTCAACAACATATGGTCCTTCCCACTTCGAGAGTAATTTCCCTGCAAAGAATCTGAGACGAGACCGATACAATAGAACTTTATCTCCAACATTAAATTCTCTTTTAATGATCCTTCTATCATGCCACTTCTTAACTTTTTCTTTAAAGAGTTTAGCATTTTCATAAGCTTCACTTCTCCATTCATCTAGAGAACTTAATTGCAACAACCTCTTATTACCGGCTAATTTAGGATCTTTATTTAGTTCTCTAACAGCCCAATAAGCTTTGTGCTCTAGTTCTAAAGGTAAATGACAAGCTTTTCCATAAACCATTTTATAAGGTGACATTCCCATAGGATTTTTATAAGCAGTTCTATAAGCCCATAGTGCTTCCTTCAATTTGCTAGCCCAATTCTTCCTAGATTTATTAACAGTCTTACCCAAGATAGCTTTAATCTCTCTATTTGATAATTCTACTTGACCACTAGTTTGAGGGTGATAAGCGGAAGCAATTCTATGATTAATACCATACTTAGCAAGAGTTTTTCTAAAACCTCCATGAATAAAATGAGAACCTCCATCAGTCATAATATATCTAGGTATTCCAAATCTAGGAAATATAACATCTACAAGCATTTTTATAGAGGTCTCACCATCAGCACTTTTTGTAGGTATAGCTTCTACCCATTTAGTAACATAATCAACAGCGACAAGTATATGAGTGTTACCGTCTGAAGAAGGGAAAGGACCCATGAAGTCGAATCCCCAACAATCGAATGGTTCAATAACAAGAGTATAATTCATAGGCATTTCATTGCGTCTAGAGATATTACCAACTCTTTGGCATTCATCACAAGATAAAATAAACTTCCTTGCATCTTTGAAGAGTGTTGGCCAATAAAAACCTGATTGTAGAACCTTTTGCGCGGTTCTATCTCCAGCGTGATGTCCTCCATAAACACTACCATGACATTTACTCAATATCTCCTGTTGTTCATATTCGGGAACACATCTTCGCATAATACCATCCACTCCTTCTTTATATAAGTGTGGGTCATCCCAAAAATAATGCCTCAAGTCATAAAAGAATTTCCTCCTTTGAGCTGAAAAGGTTGGAGGCAAATACTTCGAAACAATAAAGTTAATCTGCATACCAAGGGCTCTCTCGCGAGCTCACCTTTATTACAGCCAATTGTTCATTTGGAAAACTATCATTAACAGGAACAGGATCATAAGCAATATTTTCCAATCTAGACAAATTATCAGCAACAGGATTATCAGCACCTTTCCTATCTATAATATGTAAATCAAATTCTTGCAACAGAAGTACCCATCTAATAAGCCTTGGCTTAGCATCTTTCTTTGTCATAAGGTATCTAATTGCAGCATGATCAGTATGAATTGTAACTTTCGAATCAACAATATAGGGTCTAAACTTATCACAAGCAAAGACTACAGCTAACAATTCCTTTTCAGTTGTAGCATAATTTCTTTGAGCAGCATCAAGAGTCTTACTAGCATAATGAATAACATTTAATTTTTTATCTACCCGCTGTCCAAGAACAGCGCCTACAGCAAAATCACTAGCATCACACATAATTTCAAAAGGCAAATTCCAATCAGGAGGTTCAACTACAGGAGCAGTTGTTAAGGCTTTCTTTAAAGTTTCAAAAGCTTCCTTACAATCATCATCAAAAACAAAAGGTACATCTTTTTGAAGAAGATTAGTAAGAGGCTTTGAAATTTTAGAGAAATCTTTAATAAATCTCCTATAAAACCCAGCATGACCAAGAACACTACGAATACCTTTAACATCCCTCGGATAGGGCATCTTCTCAATTGCTTCAACTTTAGCTCTGTCAACTTCAATACCTCTCTCGGAAATTTTATGTCCCAATACAATTCCTTCATTAACCATAAAGTGGCATTTCTCCCAATTAAGAACAAGGTTAGTTTCTTCACATCTCTGCAAAACTTTATCGAGGTTTCGCAAGCAATTATCAAAAGAATTCCCATAGACAGAAAAATCATCCATGAACACCTCTACAATACTTTCACAAAAACCATGAAAAATAGCAGACATGCATCTTTGAAAAGTAGCAGGAGCATTACATAAACCAAAAGGCATACGCCTATAAGCATAAGTTCCATAAGGACAAGTAAAAGTGGTTTTCTCTTGATCTTTAGCTTTAACAGCAATTTGTGAAAACCCAGAATAACCATCAAGAAAGCAAAAATGAGTATTTTTAGATAACCTTTCTAGCATTTGATCAATAAAGGGTAAAGGGTAATGATCTTTCTTAGTAACTTTATTAACTTTTCGAAAATCAATGCACATTCTATAACCTACAACTATTCTTTGAGGAATAAGCTCATCATTATCATTAGGCACAACAGTCATTCCTCCTTTCTTAGGAACACAATGCACAGGACTAACCCATCTACTATCAGCAATAGGATATATAATACCAGCTTCAAGAAGTTTTAATACCTCGTTCCTTACCACCTCTTTCATCTTCGGAATTAGACGACGTTGATGTTCAACAACAGGCTTTGCATCTTCTTCCATATTAATAGCATGTTGGCAAATAGAAGGAGAAATCCCTTTCAAATCATCAAGAGTATAGCCAATAGCTCCTCGGTGTTTCTTCAATATTTCCAATAACCTTTCTTCCTCAATCTCTGAAAGCTTAGAACTAATAATAACAGGATATATTTTCTTATCATCAATATGAGCATATTTAAGATTATCAGGTAAAGGCTTTAAATCAAAAACAGGATCTTCCTTTGGTGGCGGTGTTGTACCCAAATCTTCCACCGGTAAATCATGCTTGAGAATAGGTTGGCGAAGAAAAATTTCCTCAAGCTCATCTCTTTCTTTCCTAAAAGCTTCACTTTCACTATTCTCCAAATGTTGCTGCAAAGGATTATTAGGAACAAGAACAATAGATGCACACTGCTCCATTTTAAAATCATTACTAGGCAAGTCAGCTTTATAAGGAGTTTTGGTAAATTTAGAAAAGTTAAATTCATAAGTTTCACCAGCAAATCTAGTCAAAATTTTCTCTTTCTTACAATCTATAATAGCTCCACAAGTATTTAGAAAAGGTCTACCAAAAATGATAGGACAATGATCACTAGCAGCAGAACCAAGTACCAAAAAGTCAGCAGGATATTTAATCTTACCACATAGAACTTCCACATCTCGAACAATACCAATTGGAGAAATAGTTTCTCTATTAGCCAGATGAATAACCACATCAATATCTTCAAGTTCACAAGAACCAATTTCGTGCATAATCTCCGTGTAAAGCTCATAAGGAATAGCACTAACACTTGCACCAATATCACATAAACCATAATAGCAATGATCACCAATTCTAACAGATAGCATAGGAACACTAACTTGTTTGGATTTATTAGGATGTGAAACAATATTAGAAGCATCTTCACAGAAAATAATATGACCATCCTCCACATTTTCAGTCACAAGATCTTTAACTATTGCAACAGCAGGTTCAATTTTAATTTGTTTCTTCAGGTTCTTTAGGTTTCTTTTCACTTTTATTAACCGCACTAGATATGACAGAGTACTCCTTCATTTTAGCAGGGAAAGGAGTTTTTTCAATATAAGCTTCAGGAATAACATTATCAACAGTTTCAACCACTACACATTTGTTTACAGATGAATCAATTTTATCTTTATACGGTTCATGATACTTATCAAAATTCTTCTTAGGCAGTTCATAATGAGAGGCAAAAGCTTTATAAAGATTTGCAACAACTTGGGAATCAAGACCATATGTAGCACTCATATTACGAAATTTATCAGTATCCATAAAAGCTTCAATGCATTTATAATCATAAATTATACCTGATTCTCTATCTTTGTCGTTCTCCCATCCTTCAGTATTTTCTTGGATCCGATCAAGAAGGTCCCTTTTAAACTCTTCATTCTTGCGTGTAAATGATCCAGAACAAGAAGTATCCAGCAAGGTCTTGTCTTGAAAAGAAAGTCTTGCATAGAAATTATCAATAATAACATTACCAGGAAGCTCATGAATGGGGCATTTGAGCATTAAAGACTTCAATCTCCCCCAAGCTTGGGCAATACTCTCTCCATCATGAGGCCAGAAATTATATATGCGGTTCCGATCTTTGTGAATTTCACTTGGAGGATAGAATTTGGAATAAAATAAAGGCACAATGTCCTCCCAATCAATAGAATCACCATTCTTCAGCAATTTATACCAGTGCGCCGCTTTACCAGACAGCGATATAGTGAATAGTTTCTTCCTAACTTCATTCATAGAAATACCTGCACATTTGAATAACCCGCATAATTCATGCAAAAACAATAAGTGATCACCAGGATGGACAGTTCCATCCCCTTCATAGCGGTTATCCATAACATGTTCAATAATTTTCATAGGTATTTTATATGGTACCACTTCCTCACCTGGCGCTTCATCCACTACCGTTGCAGTAGTAGTAGATTTCCCAAATAGAAATTGAAGAGAAGATCTCTCCATAATGATTTATAGCAGCAGGCAGAAATAAAATCAGCACAAACAGTAAAGGTTTTCCTTACCAATTCCACTTACCAATAGCGCTTCACTCCCCGGCAACGGCGCCAGAAAATAGTCTTGATGACCCACAAGTATAGGGGGTGTATCGTAGTACTTTCGATAAATAAGAGTGTCGAACCCAACGAGGAGCAGAAGGTGTTGACAAGCAGTTTCGATGAAGGATTCACTGTAAATGCTCACAGACAAGTATTCAGGGGGTTTTGATATTGCAGATAAATAAAGTACAAGTAAATAAAATGCGAGAGAAATAATTGCAGCGAGTGGCCCAATCCTTTTTAGCACAAAGGACAAGCCGGTTTGTGTACTTATAATGACCAAACGTTCTTGAGGACACACGGGGATTTTAGTCTAGTGCTTTCGCTTCATGTAGCTAAATAATCTTCATTGTTTTGATAAGTGTTGTGTGGGTGAACCTATGCTAATGCACCGCCCTTCCTAGGACTAATACATACTTGTGATTATACCCCTTGCAAGCATCCGCAACTACAAGAAAGTAATTAAGATAAATCTAACCACAGCCTTAAACTCTGAGATCCTGCGATCCCTCTTGCATCGATATACTAACGGGGGCTTAGGTTTCTGTCACTCCGGCAACCCCGCAATTAGCAACCGAATACAAGATGCACTCCCCTAGGCCCATAAATGGTGAAGTGTCGTGTAGTCGACGTTCACACGACACCACTAGAAGAATGACACCACAACTTAAATATCATAACATTGAATATTACTCAACCATAATTCACTACTAGCATTTAGACTTCACCCATGTCCTCAAGAACTAAACGAACTACTCACGAGACATCATATGGAATACAATCAGAGGTGATATGATGATGAATAACAATCTGAACATAAACCTTGGTTCAATGGTTTCACTCAATAGCATCTACAACAAGTATAGAATAACACCGGGAGAGTTTCCCCTATCAAACAATCAAGATTTAACCCGAATTGTTACAGCGGTGACGAGGTGCGCGGTGGTGATGGCGGTGTAGATGGTGGAGATGATGATGATGATGATGGAGATGATGTCCCGCTCGATGGCGATGGCGATGGCGTCGATTTCCCCCCTCCGGGAGGGAATTTCCCCGGCGGATTCCTGCCCGCGGAGAGCTCTTTTCTCTCTGGTGTTCTCCGCCCCGCAGAGGCGGCTGTAACCCTTCGTGAGGTCCTCTCTGTGGCTTAGGTTTTCGGGACGAAGGAGTACGCGAAGAAAAGGAGGCGAAAGAGGTCGTGGGCCCCCAGACCACATGGTGGCGCGGCCAGGCCATGGGCCGCGCCACCCTAGGGTCTGGGCCCACCTTGGCTCCTCTCTCGCTCCCCTTCTGGCTCCCTCCGTCATCTGGAAAAATAGGAATTTACGTGAAATTCCCTTCCACAGTTGATCTTCCGAAATATTGCGTTCTGACGGTGCTTTTTCCAGCAGAATCCTGGCTCCGGTGCTTGATCCTCCAATGATGATGAAACATGCAAAATAGATGAAATAACATAAGTATTGTGTCCCAATATGAAATATATCAATGAATAACAGCAAATTATGATACAAAATAGTGATGCAAATTGGACGTATCAACTCCCCCAAGCTTAGACCTCGCTTGTCCCCAAGCGAAACTGAGCTCGATAAACAAGACCACATGTTTATGGAGTGAAGAGTCGATAAATAAAATACGGACAAGAAGCATCATATTCATTCACACAAGACATTCTAGTAAACAACTTCCTCATATAACTCATCTTGAAATAGGTAAAGAGAAATCACAAGTAAAGGTGCATAAGAAATCATAGTTGGTGATGGCAAACTTTGTTCTTGGTCAGAGAACTACTAACGGATTGTACTTCTAAGCAAAGCTTTCATATTAGATTTTATAGCTGAGCCTTCATATTTAAGCATAACAATCTCCTCATAATCATTGATAACTTCAAAGTCATATTCATTCAGATAAAATTGGTACTAAACAAGAAAGTATAAGAGACATGATTAACTGAATCATAGCATAAATGATTGGTTCACAACAACTCAATTGCTTGCTTGAGATAGAGAGATATAGGATTACTGACTCAACATAAAAGTAAAAGACAGGCCCTTCGCAGAGGGAAGCAGGGATTAAATCATGTGCTAGAGCTTTTCAAGTTTTGAAATCATATAAAGAGCATAAAAGTAAGATTTTGAGCGGTGTTTGTTGTTGTCAACGAATAGTAGCGGGCACTCTAACCCCCTTGCCAAACGAACCTTCAAAGAGCGGCTCCCATGAGGGACGGCATCTCTACCAGCAAGGTAGATCATCCCCCTTCTCTTTTATTTACACATGTATTTTAGTTTTATTAAGGATGACACTCCCCCCAACCTTGGCTTTCTCAATCCATGGCTAACCGAATCCTCGGGTGCCTTCCAACATTCACATACCATGGAGGAGTGTCTATTGCAAAATTAAGTTGCTTACTGATAAATCAGAGCAAAACATGTGAAGAGAATTATTAATGAAAGTTATTAATTGGGGCTGGGAACCCCGTTGCCAGCTCTTATTGCAAAATTATTGGATAAGCGGATGTGCCGCTAGTCCATTGGTGAAAGTCCGCCCAACAAGATTGAAAGATAAAACACCACATACTTCCTCATGAGCTATAAAACATTGACACAAATAAGGAGTAGTAGTTTGAATAATTTAAAGGTAGCACATGAAGTATTTACTTGGAATGGCAGAAAATACCATGTAGTAGGTAGGTATGGTGGACACAAATGGCATAGGTTTGGTGCATTCCCTCTCGATACAGGTCTTTGGCTAGCAAGGTTTGATAGCAAGCATAAAGGTTGAGGGAAACAAACAAATATACATATGATAGAAACAATCATGCATCTTTCCCATAAGCACAAGCAATTTTAACTCTAGAATACTAAGCATAGAGATAATAGAGTAATATATCTAAGTGTATTTCTCTCTTCTATTAAACATCAAGATGTTGTTGCTATTGACCAATGCTAAGTTTGCCAAAACCAAATAGATTTACTTGATGCTCCCAAAGTGATATCAATACTCATGTCAAGAGTAATCATATAATGGAGATTGCAAACTAAAATAAGGTGTGCAAAAAGTAAATGATAAGACTTCTCATTAATATTCCATAACGATAACTCACACCAACGGATACATAGATAACTAACTAAGAGAGATACTTCCACATTGCATACTATTCCATATGATAACTTCCCTACTCATGATATGACACTACTTGATAGTAAAAGATAAAGGTGGTGATGATGTGATACCGCGGCACTCCCCCAAGCTTGGAACAAACCAAGGGGATGCCAATACCGATGATGAATTACTCCTTCGGTGATGATTACCCAATTTATTGATTCGACACAAGGGGAGACAAAGAATACTTGTAAGCCTTAACAATGAGTTGTCAATTCAGGCACTGAAACACTTGTGCGCAGAGTTTATCAATAGTAACAGTTTTATAGCAGAGGAATAGTAAAATAACAATGGTGAAATAAAGACAGCAGTAGTGATTATAGTAAACAGCAGGATTAAAATACTGTAGGCACAGGACGGATTAACGGGCGTTGCATGGATGAGAGAAACTCATATAACAATCAAAGCAGGGGCATTTGCAGATAATAATAAAACGGTATCCAAGTACTAATCAATCAATAGGCATGTGTTCCATATTTAGTCGTACGTGCTCGCAATGAGAAACTTGCACAACATCTTTTGTCCTACCAGCCGGTGGCAGCCGGGCCTCTAGGGAAACTACTGGAAATTAAGGTACTCCTTTTAATAGAGTACCGGAGCAAAGCATTAACACTCCGTGAACACATGTGATCCTCACATCACTACCATCCCCTCCGGTTGTCCCGATTTCTGTCACTTCGGGGCCATTGGTTCCGGACAGCGACATGTGTATACAACTTGCAGGTAAGATCATAAACAACGAATATCTTCATGAATCAATAACATGTTCAGATCTGAGATCATGGCACTCGGGCCCTAGTGACAAGCATTAAGCATAACAAGTTGCAACAATATCATAAAAGTGACATCTACGGATACTAGGCACTATGCCCTAACAATCTTATGACTATTACATGACCAATCTCATCCAATCCCTACCATCCCCTTCAGCCTACAGCGGGGGAATTACTCACACATGGATGGGGGAAACATGGCTGGTCGATGGAGAGGCGTTGGCGGTGATGGCGGTGAAGATCTCCTCCAATTCCCCGTCCCGGCGGAGTGCCAGAACGGAGACTTCGGCTCCCGAGATGGAGTTTCGCGATGTGGCGGCTCTCTGGAGGGTTTCGGCGACTTCGACTTCTCCGTGCGTTTAGGTCGAGGCCAATAAGTAGTCCGAAGGAGGGCGTCGGAGGCGGCGAGGGCCACACCATAGGGCCGCGCGGGCCCCTTAGGCCGCGCGCCTTATGGTGTGGGGCCCTCGGGCCTCCACCTTACTTGTCCTTCTGGCTCCGTCATTCTGGGAAAATAGGGCCTTCTGCATAAATTCCGAGGATTTTCCCGAAAGTTGGATTTCTGCACAAAAACGAGACACCAGAGCAATTCTGCTGAAAACAGCGTTAGTCCATGTTAGTTGTATCCAAAATACACAAATTAGAGGCAAAACAATAGCAAAAGTGTTTGGGAAAGTAGATACGTTTTGGACGTATCAACTCCCCCAAGCTTAGCTTATTGCTTGTCCTCAAGCAATTCAGTTAACAACTGAGCGATAAAAGAACTTTCACGAACACATTTGCTCATATGATGTATATATTCTCATGCTATGGCTAATACTCAAGCAGTTCATAATGAGATACATGCAAATAAGATCATCCAACAGCTATGTCAATCATGGAGAGGTACCAACAATTAATAATAAGCACCATGAATCATGTATATAAGCAGGATTGCAATGTTCATAAGAGAATATGATAAAGTGGTATCTCGCTTGCCTGTATTTGATCGGCAAAACATAAATGCCGAGGCACCTCTGGAGTTCATAGAAAGACTAGAAGTAGTGATTGTCAAAGATAAAAGCATCAAAGTTATACCACAATCAATCATATTTTGAGACAAGCATATTATACTAAGAATGACAGTTGTGCTCTCAAGATAGTGCTCAAAGGAAGAATGGAGACACAACATAAAAGTAAAAGATTGACCCTTCGCAGAGGGAAGCAGGGATTAACATGCGCTAGAGCTTTTTTTTTTTAAAACAGGAGTAAAATTATTTTGAGAAGTGCTTGTTGTTGTCAACGAATGGTAATGGGTACACTAACTACCTCATCAACCGGACTCCCAAGAGCGGCTCCCATGAATTATTTGCATGTTTATGTGGCACTCCTTCCAACCTTTCTTACACAAACCATGGCTAACCGAATCCTCGGGTGCCTGCCAACAATCACATACCATGAAGGAGTGCCTTTTTATTTAAGTTTTATTATGATGATGACACTCCCCCAACATTTGCTTACACAAGCCATGGCTAACCGAATCCTTCGGTGCCGTCCAACAATCACAAACCATGGAGGAGTGTCTATTTAAGTTAATTAATTTGGGACTGGGAATCCCATTGCCAGCTCTTTTTGCAAAATTATTGGATAAGCGTATGCCACTAGTCCATATGAGAGTCTGTCAAAAGTAAATGACAAGGTTGAAAGCTAAACACCACATACTTCCTCATGAGCTATGAAACATTAACACAAATTGAGAAGCATTTTGAAATTTTTAAAGGTAGCGCATGAGAATTTACTTGGAATGGTTTGAAATGCCATGCATAGGTATTTATGGTGGACACTTTGGAATAACTTGGTTTTCATGTGTTTGGAAGCACGAGCAGCATTCCCGCTCAGTACAAGTGAAGGCTAGCAAAAGACTAGGGAGCGACAAATCAAGAGAGCAATAACTGTCATAATCATGCTTGCGGCAAAATAAATTAACGGAGGCATAAAAGTGATGCAAGAACTCTGAAGCAATATAAATCATCGAGGCTTAATTGAATTTTTGTTCAGTCATATGCATGCGTGAGCATGTACCAAGTCGATATAAATGAATTATTCAGAGGAGGATACCACAATGCCATACTTACTTATGAATAAAACAATGCAAGCGAACCATGACATGCTACTCATATTAATAAATTGGAGCTAAACATGAGAGATCATGAACTACTAGACTTTCTCAAATGACATATACCTCACATGAACCAACTAAGCATGCTCACATGGATGAGTATATGTACAAAAATGAAAACAAATAGAGTTCATACCAGCCTCTCACCACAATCAGATTGTCGTAGATCGTCATTATTGCCTTTCACTTGTGTAGCTTGGATAATATGAAATGAAAACCACGCTCCAGCCACCGAAGACCATTGAACTCATGATGAACTTTACAAACCAAAGAAGAACAGCAAATATTTTTGGTGTTTTCGAATTGGAAACAAGAACAAAAGAAACAAGCAAACAAAGCAAAATCTTTTTGGGTTTTCTCATAGCAAACCAACGATAGCAAATAAAGTAAACTAAGAGCAAAGAACCAAATAAACAAATGGTGAAGAGAAACAACAGAAATATTTTTGGTCTTTTTGTGTTTTAGGAAAGAAACAAAGCGAAAACAAAAGAATGCAAACTAACAGAAACACAGAAAAGCAGGATGACAGAAATCTGCCAAATCCTGACAGCAGTACAGAAATCGAATTTAACAAAAATCTTCCATTGCTCAGACCAAAAAGTGTTCAACTAATGAAAGTTAGATAACAACCTGGGGCACATGCTCAAAAATTGGCAACTCAAAATAACTTTCTGGCTGTGCGTACGATTGTTTTTGGTAACAGCCCAGAATCTGTTTTTGGACAGCACTTCCCCAAATATCATCTCCTTCTTATTAGAAAACCACTCTAAGAAACTAAACAAGTATGTACAAGTATCCAGCAACCATAATATGCAAAGAATGAGTGATGCCGGTATACCTCCCCCAAGCTTAGGCTTTTGGCCTAAGTGGAGTTCATTCCCACGGTCCCCATGAAGTGGTGTCTCCGTAGTACGACGAAGAACGACCCGGTTCCAGGTATGTGCTGGAGGAAACATCGGGGTATGTGACGGTGCAGTCGTAGGAGGGCTCGGCGTCCTCGGAGTCATGCTGCTGGTGGAAGTCTTGTATCTTCATATGTTCCTCCACCTCCTCCTTAGTGAGCGACCATGATTGCCTGTCAATATTGAACAAACCTGGCTGGGGAAGAGGGATTTCCTTCTCATTCCCGTCAGCAAACAACATTCTATAGACCATATTATCTATAGTGGAATCAGTAGTAACAAAATGATGACTCTTCATAGCAGCAATATCTAGTCTCCTAGGGGTTAATGGCACATCATTAGAATCAAGAGGGAGTCTTAAATGTGTTAAAATGCGTAGTGCAATAGTTCCTCCAAAAATAGGCCCCCTGCTAGACAGGCGGCGAGCAATAAGAGAACCAAGATGATAAGGTGTCTGTCCAGTAAGTGCAGCATTCAAGAAAGCAAGATGATAGCTAGAGATATTACTAGTATTTTCCCTACCAAGAATACTAGTAGCAATGTAATATGCAAAATATTTAATGGCGGGAAGTTGAATATTTCTTATCTTCCCGCGCTGAATGGTGCGGCAATCATCTTCGGTGATCCCTCGATAGAGCTCCAACAAGTCCCGGGGGTTGTCATCAATCCTCCTTGCTGTACCTACAGGGGCAATATCCAATGCACGACAAAATTCTTCCAATTCCATAGTAACAGGATTATCATAGATCTTGAATGCAACTGTCGGCTCATATTGCGTGTTGTGGAACTTGAAGCTCTCAACGAAAATTTTGGTGAGCCTGTAGTATTGCTCCCTTTCATCCCCCACGTAGGTGGCTAAGCCTGCCCTGTTGACAAGGGTGAAGAAGTCATCCAATATCCCTGCATTTGTCAGAAAATCATAACATGGGAAGGATGAAGCATTAGGAGCCCCATTGTCCTCCTCGGGCGCGAAGCTAGGCGCGATGATATCCTCATTGTAGGATCGCCTAATCTGAGTGGATGCCCTCGAGGGCCTACCGGTGCTGGTTGTTCCTTTCTTGAACAATTCTCCAAATTTGAATTTCTTCATCTTCCTCTTCTGAAATTTTCAACAACCATTATAAAATTTGATTTCAAGGTATATAATTGAGGGGAACTACTATAGGAACTTGCTAGAGTACTACACATGCATCAAAAGTAATTTCTACCACTTAGAACAAGCATGCAAGCTCACTAAACATGTTATCTACAGCAACAAAATATTCAAGATATACTCAACCAAACAAAATTCTAATTGGACAATCAAAGGAGTCACATACCAAGGAGTAAATGTGCCAAATTTCAGAACAGAAATCTGGGCTGAGCAAGGAGATCGAGAAATCGCGAGTTCTTGAGCAGAAACGCGAGTGAGAGGAACTTGGTACGAGTTTTTCGGGAGAGAGAAGATGCTGGGAGGAAGAGATGAAGTAGTGGGGCAAGGAGGGGCCCACACCACAGGGTGGCGCGCCCACCTCCTTGGCCGCGCCGGCCTGTGGTGTGGCACCCTGTGGTGCCCCACAGGTCATCCTCTGGTACTCCCAGGTGCCTCGTCGAAAAATAGGACCAACGGTGTAATTTTCGCGAATTTTTGAAAACTTTGAAAAATGCACATTTCTGGGTATTAAATTAATTATTACTGCGCAGGAAAATGATTTCCAAAATCCTAACAACTAAGGCATATTGCAAAACAAAAAGGTGCTACAGCAAGTAAAACAAATGGAGGGAGAAAGAAAGAAAGAAATGTTGTTTAGCTCTCTTATGCATTAAAATATACTTGTTAACAAGGTTGATCAAGTCTTGCTACCAAATAGATTTTATATGACATAAGAAGAAATAAACCTCAAATCAATCATGTTACCTTATATTGAATTGATATGGATCCAATCACAAGAGTTTGATATTCTTCTTTAGGTTCATATATAGGACAATCAATGGATCCCACTTTGATAGTTTTCACATTAGAAATTGTATTAACTCCATATACTTTATCAATCCTCTTGGGAAAATAGACAGTGTGTTCCTTATCATCAACATTGAAAGTAACCATGCCTTTATTGCAATCAATAACAGCCCCTGCAGTATTAAGAAAGGGTCTTCCAAGAATAATAGACATATTATCATCTTCAGGCATTTCCAACACAACAAAATCAGTTAATATCAAGCACTGAGTAACTTGAACATGAACATTTTCACATACACCAACAGGAATAGCAGTAGATTTATCAGCCATTTGCAAAGATATATCAGTTGGTATCAACTTATCTAAATCAAGTCTCTTATAAAGAGAAAAAGGCATTACACTAACTCCCGCTCCCAAATCACATAGAGCAGTTCTAACATAATTATTCTTAATAGAACAAGGAATAGTAGGTATACCTGGGTCGCCCAACTTCTTTGGAACTTTGCCATTGAAAGAGTAATTAGCAAGCATAGTGGAAATTTCCTCATTGGGGATTTTCCTTTTGTTAGTAACAATATCTTTCATATACTTTGAATAAGGAGGCAATTTAATAGCATCAGTCAAAGGGATTTGCAAAAATAAAGGTTTCATCCAATCACAAAATTTATTATAATGTTCCTCCTTTGATTTTAGTTTCTTAGCAGGAAAAGGCATTTGCTTTTGAACCCAAGGTTCTCTTTCATTACCATGTTTCTCAGCAATAAAATCTTCTTTAGTGTACTTTTTATTTTTAGCAGGCTTTTCAGGTTCTTTTTCAATTTCTTCTTTATCAGGAGTATCATCCTTATCATTATCTTTATCATGTTCATTACCACTTTCAGTTTCAGCATCAGAAATAGAAATACTATTAGGATCATTAACAGGTTCAGAGGATTCTACAACATTCTTATGTTTCTTTTTCTTTTTCTTAGATGGAGCACTAGTTTTAGTTAGTTGAGAATCTTGTTCAACTCTTTTGGGATGCCCTTCAGGATATAGAGGATCCTGGGTAGAAACACCACCTCTAGTTGTTACTTCATAAGCATGTTTTTCTTTAGAATTATTTCCCAACAAGTCATTTTGCACTTTAGTAAGTTGATCAATTTGAGTTTGAACCATTTGGAAATGTTTAACAAGTATCTTAACATCATTGGAGGTTCTCTCCACAATACCATGCAATTCACTAATAGCTCGAGAATTTTCCATTAAATGATTCTCTACTCTCATATTAAAGTTTTCTTGCTTAACAATATAATTATCAAACTCATCTAAGCATTGAGCAGGAGGTTTTGAATACGGAATATCTTCCCTAGTAAAGCGTTGAAGAGAGTGTACCTCAATCATGGATGAAGGGGGAGTTATCTCACATAAATCTTCTATAGGAGGTAAATTCTTCACATCTTCAGGTTTAATACCCTTCTCTTTAAGAGACTTCTTGGCTTCCCTCATATCTTCATCATTTAATTTAATCATACCCCTCTTCTTCAATATCGGTGTCGGGGTTGGTTCAGGTGTAGACCAATCATCATGATTCCGGCCTATTTTAGCCAATAATTCTTCAGCGTCTGGAGTTCTTTTCCTGAAAACACAACCAGCACAACTATCCAGGTATGCCCTAGACTCAATGGTTAGTCCACTATAAAATATATCAAGTAAATCATGCTTTTCCAAATCATGGTCAGGCTGAGCTCTAATAAGAGAGCAAAATCTCGCCCAAGCCTCAGGCAATTTCTCTCAATCTTCCTGGTCAAAATTATAAATTCTCTGCAAAGCAGCATGTTGAGCACTAGCAGGAAAGTATTTCCGGAAGAAAACATCAAGCAATTCTTTTGGGATTTTAATAGAACCAGGAGGCAAATTATTATACCAAGTTTTAGCATCGTCCTTTAATGAGAAAGGAAAAAATTTAGCGACAAAATAAGTACGCATCTTAATGTCATCAGAAAACAAGCCACTAAGAGTAGATAACTCAGTCATGTGTTCAACAGCACTTTCTTTTTCAGTACCACAAAAGGGTGTTTTCTCAACAATAGCTATATGAGATAGATCAAGAGAAAAATCATAATCTTTATCCTTAATGTTTATAGGAGATGTGGCAAATTTAGGATCAGGAGACAGTTTATATCTAACAGCATGTTCTGCAAGCAACTTTTTAATTTTTCTTGCATCAGTAGTAGCATTGCATTTTTCAATAAAATCATCATCAAGCTCTACATAATCTTCATCAAGATCATCACTAGAATATTCAACAGACTCAGGTGAATTAACAGGTGTAGCAGCATTTTCATTAGGAGTTTCAGTATTTTCAATTTGCCTAGACCTAGCAATTGTAGCATCTAGAAAAGATCCTAACGAACCATCATTATCAAGCACAGCAGAAGCATCATCACAATTATAAGAGGAATTTTCAGATTCAGCAGAAGTACCAGCATTTGAAGCTTGTGGTGGTGAAACAAGTTTACTTATCACAGATGGTGAATCAAGAGCAGCAGAGGTACTAAGAGTTGTACCTTTTCTTGTAGTGGATGGTAATATGGCGATCTTAGTATCGCGAGGTTTACCCATGATGGAGAATTGCAGCGAACAATATCAATCCAAGTGAACTTCCAAATAAAGCTATGCTCCCCGGCAACGGCGCCAGAAAATAGTCTTGATGACCCACAAGTATAGGGGATCGCAACAGTAGGGAAGTATTACCCAATTTATTGATTCGACACAAGGGAGACAAAGAATACTTGTAAGCCTTAACAACGGAGTTGTCAATTCAGCTGCACCTGAAACAGACTTGCTCGCAAGAGTTTATCAGTAACAGTTTATAGCAGTAGGAATAGTAAAATAACAACAATGAAATAAAGACAACAGTAGTGATTATAGTAAACAGCAGGATTAAAATACTGTAGGCACAGGGACGGATTAACGGGCGTTGCATGGATGAGAGAAACTCATATAACAATCAAAGCAGGGGCATTTGCAGATAATAATAAAACGGTATCCAAGTACTAATCAATCAATAGGCATGTGTTCCATATTTAGTCGTACGTGCTCGCAATGAGAAACTTGCACAACATCTTTTGTCCTACCAGCCGGTGGCAGCCGGGAAACTACTGGAAATTAAGGTACTCCTTTTAATAGAGTACCGGAGCAAAGCATTAACACTCCGTGAACACATGTGATCGTCACATCACTACCATCCCCTCCGGTTGTCCCGATTTCTGTCACTTTGGGGCCATTGGTTCCGGACAACGACATGTGTATACAACTTGCAGGTAAGATCATAAACAACGAATATCTTCATGAATCAATAACATGTTCAGATCTGAGATCATGGCACTCGGGCCCTAGTGACAAGCATTAAGCATAACAAGTTGCAACAATATCATAAAAGTGACATCTACGGATACTAGGCACTATGCCCTAACAATCTTATGACTATTACATGACCAATCTCATCCAATCCCTACCATCCCCTTCAGCCTACAGCGGGGAATTACTCACACATGGATGGGGGAAACATGGCTGGTCGATGGAGAGGCGTTGGCGGTGATGGCGGTGAAGATCTCCTCCAATTCCCCGTCCCGGCGAGTGCGAACGGAGACTTCTGGCTCCCGAGACGGAATTTCGCGATGTGGCGGCTCTCTGGAGGGTTTCTGGCGACTTCGACTTCTCTCCGTGCGTTTTTAGGTCGAGGCCAATAAGTAGTCCGAAGGAGGGCGTCGGAGGCCGACCGAGGGGCCACACCATAGGGCCGCGCGGCCCCCCAGGCCGCGCCGGGTGTGGGGCCCTCGGGCCTCCACCTTACTTGTCCTTCTGTCGTATTCTGGAAAATAGGGCCTTCGCATAAATTCCGAGGATTTTCCCGAAAGTTGGATTTCTGCACAAAAAGAGACACCAGAGCAATTCTGCTGAAAACAGCGTTAGTCCGTGTTAGTTGTATCCAAAATACACAAATTAGAGGCAAAACAATAGCAAAAGTGTTTGGGAAAGTAGATACGTTTTGGACGTATCAATAATCAACTTGACATAATATTCTATATTCAGCGGATCCCGCCAAACACAACATGTAGCATTACAAATAGATGATCTTGATCATGTTAGGCAGCTCACAAGATCTAAACATGATAGCACAAGAGGAGAAGACAACCAACTAGCTACTGCTATGGACCCATAGTCCAAGGATGAACTACTCACGCATCAATCCGGAGGCGGGCATGATGATGTAGAGCCCTCCGGTGATGATTCCCGGGTGCCGGAGGCGATCTCCTGAATCCCCCGAGATGGGATTGGCGGCGGCGGCTCTGGGAAGTATTTCCGTATCGTGGCCTCGGTAATAGGGTTTCGACGGAGGCTTTAAGAAGGCGAAAGGGCAGCCTCGGAGGGGCCAGGGTGGCCCCCCATAGGTGCGCCCGAGGCCAGGACGCACCGCCTTGTGGGTGGGGTCCCCGTGGCCCCTCTCGTCCCTCTCTCGCTCTCTGGAAGCTTGCGAAATATAAGACCCGGGCGTTGATTTCGTCCAATTCGAGAACATTTCCTTTGTAGGATTTACAAAACCAAAAACAGCAGAAAACAGAACGGCGCTTCGGCATCTTGTTAATAGGTTAGTGCCGGAAAATGCATAATAATGATGTAAAGTATGTATAAAACATGTGAGTATTGTCATAAAAGTAGCATATGGAACATAAGAAATTATAGATACGTTGGAGACGTATCAGGGTAGACGATCCCTGGTTATACCAAAGGGCTTGTGCCTTTAGAAGTTTTACATGTATGGTCATGTATAACACATCCAGACGTGCCCTCATTTCTCTGAAGATTATATCCAGCGTCAACATTTATCTTGATAGTACCTTGATCCGATGGTTTCCAATTTGAATTAGATCTTTTTGGTTGAACACTTTACTTTTTCCCAACCTGGCGGAGATTTGTAGATGAATCTTTGTAAGGGTATATTGCCCCTATGTGTGGTTTTGGTAATTAATGACAACCCCTATGGACTAATATTTTCATTGAGTTTATATGAAGGAATATTCCATAGGTACTACTTGTACTCCATGTGTTGGATTCAAGTATGGATGCCATGAAGATAAAGATATACCTTGTGTATTGGCATCAAGATCATCGATTTGAAGATACATATGTGATATGATCAAGAAGAAGAAATGAAGATGGAGTTCTTATGTGGAACTCAATATTAGCCATGCTCTAACTTATGTGATAAGCAATGAATGATCAAGATCTTGAGTACTTGATTCCAAGTGAAGAATTCTATATACACCTCAAGATAGTATGATAGAGCATGAGAAGATACTAGGTTGACCAATACAAAGAGTGAAGAATAGATTCAAGTTTGGTCAACACATGAAGCATGAAGAATGTGCCACGAGAAGTCATGTGGTATGGTAAGCCGTGTCAATTATGCTTTATGAACTAACCCATCATATATGTTCCCTTGTGGTGTCTATGTGGGTTAGGTATCTTTTCATGGGCATGCATCAAAAGTGAGATCTCATATAGCCCATGAGAGGATGACGTGAAGTCATCAAGGTTGAGTTGGGCAAGTTCAAGTTGAGCATCTCGAGAGGATCATATGCTTGAAGCTTGCCGTCCATTTGATGATAATGGACATGTGAAGATGTACTTCAATGAAGCTTTCCCATCATAGTGTATGGGGGAGCATTTGTGAGTCTTCACGAAGTAACGATGATCAAGTAAGGCATTCCGGCTTGAGTGGAGCTTGAAGAGCTATCATCAAGATCAAGCGGGATGCGCAAGGCAAAGGTATGGCCTTGCTAGGTTTTCCTTTTACCGGTCTCAAGGTGGTTGTTGGGAGACCGGATTATAGGATAGATAGCCGCACTATCAAGAGGGGCTTTCGGTTGGGTAACTTGATCACATCGTCTTAGGGAGCTCAACCCTTTGCATACTTTGCATATCCTTATTGATTCTTGGTGCTTCTCTGTGAGATTCTTGAGCTTGTTGCTAGCTTTACAACAAGCCCAAGTTCATCGAAAACGGAATCCGCATGCATCTTCTATTGCGTTTTCGAGTTTGGACGTCTTCACCTTTTCTTGACGGTGGGAGACTCCCTCTCTAAAATCATCTAAAATGTTCTGTGAGGAGTCTCCATATTTCCAGTTTTTGTTGGGGTTCTATTTCGTCGTTATCTTTCCAACAAAATTGGTTTCATGTCAATCGGGGTCCGGACACAAAAGTTATCACAGTTTTTGTATAACATGTTTTCCTCACCGGGTCAGGACCGGTCGGACCTGCCCATGCGCCCTGGTCCGGTCTGCCGCCTTGTCAGCCGGCGCGGGGCGGTGTGTCCGGTCGACGGTCGTCAATCGGCGCCAACCGAGCGACCTCCGGACGACACAAAGTGACCCAGTCGGGGTCCGGTGTCCGGTCGTGGCCCGGTCTGACCGGCCCCGGGACCGGAGCCGTCGGGACTCCTCGATGGTTGACTCAGCCCAACTTTTCCCAACGGTTATATTTTCTCTTGGGCTATAAATATCCCTTCTTCCACCTTAGGCTGAGTTAGTTCTTCCCCTTTCTTCACCTCCATTGTTGCTCTTGGAAGAACTTGCTCTCCCCTTTGATTCCTCCCATAATTCTTGCTAATTCTTGAGGGATCTAAGAGAGGAGATCTAGATCTACACTTCCACCAATCCATTTGTTCTCTAAGTGAGGGGAACTCTTGGGATCTAGATCTTGGAGTCTTTTGTTGACTTTCCCCATTGTTCTTCCTCTCAAATCTCATCTTAGCATTTGTTGCTTGGGTGGGATTTGAGAATGAAGGATTTGAACACCTCTAGTGTTCTTGCTTTGCATCATTGCATAGTGTTGAGCTCTCCACCATGATTTGTTCGAGTGAGAGACCGTGAGCTTGTTACTCTTGGAGGGAGACCTCCTAGTTGGCTTGGCGGTTGGTGCTCCGGTGATCTCTTCAAGAAGATTGTGAAGAGGCCCGGGCTTCTCCTTCGTGGAGCTTGTGAAGTGGTTGTGGAGCTTGCCATCTCGGAGCGGAGGAAAAGCTAACCATAAGGAAAGGGCCATTATCCTTCGTGGGTGTGGTTCGGAGAATAGGGTGAGCCTTCGTGGCGCGGGGAATCCTTCGTGGACCTCCACTCCTCCAAACGTGACGTACCTTCTTGCAAAGGAAGGGAACACGGGAATACATCCTCGTCTCCGCGTGCCTCGGTTATTTCTATACCCGAGCTCTCTTTCCTTGTGATAGCCATCGTGCTTGAAGTACATATATCTTGCTATCACTTGTGCTACATATATCTTGTGCCTATCTTGCTTAGCTCTAGTTGTTATTGTTACACTTAGTTGAGCTTAGCATATCTAGGGTTTGTGCTTGTAAACTAAACGATAGTTTAATTCCGCATTCTTACAAGACAAATCCGTAGAGTTTTTTAATTGCCTATTCACCCCCCTCTAGGCGACATCTCGATCTTTCAATCTTATCTTGGCTAAAAAGCACCAGAAGGCACTAGTTTCACGGTAAACATATCGATCCATGGTTCAATTATGCTAGCCACACGCCCACATCGGTTGTGTGCATCTCAGCGAACTCCGTCGGAAAGAGCGACTGAGCAGAGCCTTGTCAGAATGGCGCCCGTTATGATCTTACAGAACCACGCCACGTCAGTGCCATGAGTCTGCAACGGCCAAATACCCCAAACCATCCAAAATCTTGCCAAAACCACCCAACTTTCCCAATAACGGGCCGAGGGGGAGATTTATTGAATAAGTAAGGGTGTGTTTGGTACCCTGGATGCCCCTTGGCTCGCATCGGCCTATCATTTTTCGGGCCATATGGTTCCCTGAGCTCAGTCGCGTTCTTGCATAGCACGGGTCTTAAAGCACCCCCGGGACATGCCCCGGAGGAACGCCCAGTTTGACAGTTTCTCCAGGGCCACGCCCTGGCGACAAAAATCGACAACGCCGTTCGCGTGGGAGCTTCGCCTCAGCATGGCGGGAGAAGCCGAAATCCAAGCGGCATTGTGCGGCAAAGGTAGGGGTTACCTCCCTCTTCGGTTACCCTCTCCATTAGCCCCATCCCAAATTTTCCCTTCGTCCAATTTTCGCACTGGCGGCGGTGACCCAGATCTAGCAGCATGCATCTCCCTTCGGTCTCCAGCGCTGGACCAGGATCCTCTTTTCCAGCCGCAGCGGAGCCTGCACACATATGCGGCGGCTTTCAGCCGTGTCCTTCGTTCGCCATGGCGGAGGTAAGGGGAAACTCTTCTGCTCTACTGTAGTGTTAGATTCATGTTGGTAGAACTACTTGGGTTCGATAAGACCGTTCGTAATGCATATATCTTGTTTGAGTAGACCGACCAGCTCCAGCTTGTGCATCACGCCGCAGCACTCATCATTTGCATACAAGCCTAGATCCTGATGGTGCACAAGAGAGCAGTTAGGCATGCTGCTTTTCCTCGTGTGACTTACGGTCCTATGGTACAACGAGATCAGGAGAGGATTGCTAACCTAAACCACATCTACAACTGCAACGACGTAGAGGCTATCCAGATGCTACGGATGAGAAGAGCCCCTTTATATGCACTTTTGAAAACGTTCAGGGATAGAGGACTGCTGACTGATAGCATCCACACCTCTATCGAAGAACAAGTCGCAAAGTTTTTTCATGTCGTGGGGTATAACCAGAGGTTCAGAGTCAACCATAGCACATTCAGGCGATCCACGGAGACTATCTCTCGGTACTTTCAGCAGGTGTTGTACGCAATTGGGGAGCTCAGAGGTGAAATGATCAAGCCAGCATCAACGAACACACCAGCCAAGATCAAGAACAGCTACAGGTGGTTCCCCTATTTCAGGGTGAGTGCAAAATCATGTTCCTTCCACCTATCAGTTGTGTGGTACTGTCAGAAACATGATTGTGTGCTATTTTTTTTACATGATTGCATTAGGGCTATTGATGGTACTCATGTGACTGCAAAGGTACTGAGATCAATGGCTGCAACATTCTGTGGGAGGAAGCACTACACCAGCCAGAACGTTCTAGCAGCTGTGGATTTCGATATGAGGTTCACCTACGTGCTTGCTGGGTGGGAGGGTTCATCTCATGATGCATCATGGCCGACACCTTGTCAAGGCCTGATGGGTTGCAAATACCTAAGGGTAAGTTCTACCTTCGAGATGCTGGATATGCATGCCGACCTGGAATTCTACCTCCCTTTAGGAAAACAAGGTACCACCTCAACGAGTTCTCTGTGAAGCACCGACCTCAGAACGCGAGAGAGTTGTTCAATCTGAGACACTCAAGCCTTAGAGTCACCACTGAGAGGGCCTTTGCTGCATTGAATAACAGATTCAAGGTCCTTGACCAGAAACCGTTCCACACGTTTGACCCTCAAGTAAAGCTGATCCTTGCTTGTTGCATTCTTCACAACTGGATCCTAGGTTGGGGCGAGGATGAGTTCTTCGAAGAGGTTGTCACTTTTGATGAAGTAGAGACCGACCATGGCATGGACGCAGGCGACAATGATGCCTGGAAGGTGAAGAGGCAAGATTGGGCAGACGCAATGTGGGAAGCCAGAGACAACACCACCATCTGAGAAGAAGTGAAGAAGAAGAAGAAGTGAAGAAGAAGAAGAAGTGAAGAAGAAGAAGAATAACCCCCCTATGATCCCATGTTTCTCGAACCCCTATTCGATCCCCGTATGTTGATCGACCCCGTTATGATAAACTGCCATTCGTAGTAGCTAGGGAGCATCGTGTTATGAACTACCATTCATACTAGCTAGATCTGATTTCGTGAACTGCTAGCTTCGTAAGTTTGTAACTATCATGAACTATGATTCCTGTGTGATGGTAGGTGGGAGCATGGTAAGGCTACCCGTTGTAGAGAAAAGGTAACCTTAGGCATGCCTAGATGGTACCAAACATGCCTAATCTCATATCCATCGAGATTTTGAGTTGGCTGCAGGCAAACAAACAAAAAAGCCTTTTTGGCCCAGCCGATGCAGCCCGACCTACCAAATAACAGGCAAATTCCAGCCCGTGGCTCGTTCTGGACGCATAAGTGTGCTTGCACCACTGCGCTAGTGAGATAGAAATCGGGCCCATGCTACCAAACGCGCCCTAAGTGTTAAATCACACAACAAAAAGTTTAGCAAGGTTTTGCTCCAATAACAAACATTTGAGTTTTGGAGGATTTTGCTCCAATCACCAACATCTAAGGGAAAAATACATACTTAATCCTTATTTTTTTTAAAGACTTCGCTGATCCTCCAACTTCCCCAACAAAATGCTGCCTCGCCAACTTTTATGAAGAAAACAAAACTATAGCTTGCGCCATGTGAGAAACTAACAAGGTCTTGAACAACTATGAGCCCCCCACGTCTTACGTGTCTACAGCTTCGAATACGTCTTTTTTTTTAGCACACGGTCAATTGGGCTGAGATGTTGCGGTGAGCATGTCCATGAATCACTACTTCCATTGAAGCCTATGACTGAGAAATTACCAGATTGATAGAGCTCATCATGGTTGGTTTTCTTATGAGTGCTGTATCATATTTCCAAACTCGGTCTCGTATCGGACATGGCGCACAAGCCTCATCAAAGAATCATGAGAAGGTTTTTCTATAGCAAAACACCGAGCTCTTTCTTGCCAGGATCGATGGACAAGGCGATCATAGGGATTTTTTTTAGATGAAGACGATCAGAGGGAGTGGCGTGGCCGGAAGAAGCTTGGTGGGCTGTCTACCGAGTTGGGCCGTACAAGAAGATGTAGCCCACGCGGGGTCGCGAGGCTGGCGCTGGGCACCGCGGAGGGAAACAGACTCGATGTTTAGTCCCACATCGACAATTGGCAGGAGTTCCGACAGGTTTATAAGCTCGCTTGTTGCAGCTGTGATTGTCCCTTCGGGGACATCCGATAAAATTGGAACGATACAGAGAAGATTAGCATGGCCCCTGCGCAAGGATGACACGCACAAATCGAGAAATGGTCCAATTTTTTTTGAGATTTTAAACGCCGGTCCTTCCCACTCTCAAATATGCCCCTAGATTCTTTCTTTCGCGACCTTGGTTTTTTCTGTATTAGCGCTCCAGTCCTTCTAGGCTCACAGGTGTGCCCTAGGGGTTTCTACTTGAGCCCTTCCATTTTTCGTGCCTTACAAATGGGTCCTTTATTAAGAAAAATGTTTCATGCCTTCAGGCCATAACATTTCTGACTAGTACTACCGCCAGGTCTTCAGTTTGTTTCGTACGAATATGTGCCTGCTATATTGTAACCCCTAATCGCTTACAATCTGACGAAGCTTCACTTTCAAACTGGTCTTCTAGCTTTTGTTTCAAAATTTTCATTGCATATATAGCCCTACATGATAGCTAAGTTGTTGCTGTGATGGTTAGTACTAAAATGTTTCTCAATAAGACGGATTATTCACTATATTATCACAGATCAAACTGTGAGAAGGATGCAGTGCTTTGTAATCCAACCATGTCTGTACAAGATAGTAGATAACGCACTGGGGCTGAAACCATGCTTCGAAAGTTCGTGAGTTACAGGCGGACCATTAGCCATAGTCACCTGACGCACGTTCATGCCTCGCACTCTTTTTTGCGAACATAAAATAGAGCACTCTGGGAGACTTTACTAAGTGCAGAAACGAGAACCAGAAGATAGAAACAATTGCATCTAAGTATGGATCATTTTAGTGCTAGAAGGCCAGTCTTGCTACACCACACAAAGCTTAGACAAGAATACATGTTATGTCTCGTTCATATTGTCTTTTTTGAAACAAGTTCCTGCAGCATGTCCGTCAGGTCTTTTTTTTTCCAGAAGCTTGTGATTTGTCTGGCTTCACTAGTCGTAGTCGGCGCCACCAAAAAACGCGTAATCTGGTTCGGCAGATGACCCCAGCATAGGAATGTACTCCGATCCTCTCACATGAACACCGAAGCATGCTGAAACATATACACACACAATGTTAGAGATTGGAAAACAAGTAGAAATGGATTTATCTCAAACAATGCAAGCAAGCTAAAAGATAACTGCATCTGTCCACATATGACATATGAATCAAATATTAACTGGAACATGAAGATGATACCACAAATGCAGATCTAAGCATCTGAGATGGTTTTGAACTAATTCAACACACAACAGATTACATAAAGAAATTGACAAGAAGAATATTAACAAATAGGGAGTGCAACATGCTTTAAAAATTGATATACACAGACAATACAAGTGGCAGAAAGATAGGCCCAATAACAATAGCATTAGTAATATCGAAACAAATGCATAAAGATAACTTGAGGTGATTGCAAAGCACACCTAAGTCTGAACCTGATGCGTTCGAAACATAATTCCGCAAAAGCATAAACAAAGTTTTAAAACTATCAATAGACTGATTTCAACTTATGTCTATTTTGCTGTGAGAAAGTTCAGAAGAGAAAAAAACTATAAAAGCTTTTGTACCAAGTAAGTTCCTCTTGTCAGAGAATCAGGTAATTAAACTAGGTTCCCAATTATTATTTAAAGCGGAAAATTCACGTGCTTGTATTTTACTTCATTTTAACAGTGTGAGTGCAAGACGCTTGTTTGGGAAAAATGCAAATGGACAAGCAAGGGTGGATGCTTGAGTTCAGGGCTTAGCAACTTCTGCATATTCGGAAATTCAAGAATAATCCAGAGACTTTTGCACATCTTAAAACTGCGCAGAGGCAAAGAAAATAATGCAGAAATAAGATGAAAAAATTCATGCAAAAAAGATGGTTAATTCCATTAAATCATATCTCTGCATGAAGTAGGTGCTCAAGTTATGACATGGTCCACATCTTTGCCTTTTTTGAACTTCTTTAAAGATGCACAGGTAGTTAAAAACTAAGCTCAAGCACCCACCCTTCTATATACAATATCTACTCTCCATTCTTTTGTTTAAAAATGTGAAACATAAGTTCAAACAACATTTTACATAAGACTTATCTAGATGTGCTGCAATAAATCATGAGCTCACGTCATACACAATTACGGTCACACCAAATGATTCTAGTTGATTAGCACTAACACAATTAAGGTCACATCTAAGAATTATACTATAGATAGAACAATCATGCCAGTTTGATCATTGACAAACTTTAACATGATCATGATGGTTCTTGTGGAATAGAACAAATCGATTTAAAGATGAATATCCAGTGTCAAACACAGATAGATGTACGAATCTTCCATAATGGAATGCATCACCAAACAAAAAACTTGTGATTTAAGAATGAAAATCATGCTTACAGAACTGTAATACAATGTTTAATGCAATGTCAGCATCATTAATCCTCGCAGATAAGACCAACAAAGGATGGTCAGTTTCACAACAATATAACTTAGCAGTTACAGGACATCACATTTTTAGTCGAGAAGAACCTTCTTCTCAGACTGGCTATTCTAGCAACTATACACAAATTCCTCTTTTCTTAGCATCTATCGGTGGTAGGTACAAATCATCTTTTAAGATCAGTCTGATGGTCTAGTAACTAAGATGTGATGGATGTGTCAAAAACCCTAGACAATATATCATGTATGTAAAGGTGAAGATAGTATATTCCATCGTGACTCATATTTAGTTATCTAGAAAACAAGATTATTAAGTATCATGCTTAGCCGATTATGTCTTAGTAATTTATGCAATTCACTAACTAATTTAATCAATAAAAAAGTGATTAACATTTGCATAACATATACAGCACTTAGTCGACAAATAATTGCACTTCCATAGGAACACCTATGGAAGTTGATATCTACATATTGCCACTATGGTAGGACATACATATGACATATATGATATTCATCATGTTGGTGTGATATCATGCCTTGTTCATATGTTCTGCAAGTGTTACTCACTGCTTTTGCCGATTAAATTCATCATTAAAGTGCAAATTTCCTTACATTTGAGCAGATGGAAGTTGTGCAGAAAGATAAATTAGCTACTGTAAGTCAGCATATCCAATCTTTGTGTCAATATCTTATCTTTTTTCTTGTCGTCCGCAGTTATTTGGCTAGTCAAGTTGTTATCACTGGCACTATGTAAAGCACGCACGAAAGCAAAGGAAAATAACGAAGAAGAGGTGCTTGCTTTTGTTTGAATGACGGTGACTGTATCGTTCAATCCTAGCTCTGGGCCTAACCACTTGTTTGGTCCGTGGAACAGAATTGGTTTGTCTGCCACCACTTAATCCCTTATAAGCCCAAGACTAGTCTAAAATGACAGATGGAATCGTTCCACCAATACTAACAGGCTTGTCCAATGATCAACCATACTAGTATGAAGTGATTCTTCAAACCAAACAATAGGAAGTTCTTGTTGTGATCTTCCCTCAGAGGTTTACACCCGCATTTACTTAGCATACATTACACAAATGAAGAATCGTAGATAAGTTTAATACTACTGGGAATGACAGAAGTGATACCATTTTCAATTTTCACAACACTTTGAAGCATAACCTCCATTTTCTTCTTCATCTCATTATTATCATCCATGAGTGGCACCAGAAGGGTCAGCTCCCTATAAATGTCACGTACAAATGAACATATATCTTTAGCATATTCAACTTCCCCATCAGATATACGGCCAATTGCAAGCCTCATTAGCTCCCCTGACAAATCAGCAACCTAGTCATTGGCAGCACAGAAATAGCATTAGCTTCAAGCAAGCACAGAAAAGGGAATGAGAATGAATGAACTAGAGTAGTATTAGTATTTACCCCTAAAATATAGTCAAGCACGTTTATCTGCAAGGGCTCAACAGATTTATCACTTAGCGCTAGCAAAGAATCATTGATCTCATCTAGACTCAATAAAGTGCCAGTCTTGCAAAATCTACAAAACGTTGCAGCTTCGATGTATTCTTGTACCTGCAGCATTTATGACATATCAGATCTCCGGCAAAATAAATGTAAAAAGATGATATTGATACTAACACCAAAGGTATAGGCTCTTCTGAGCTTCCAGAAGTCGGTTCCTTGTAATTCTTTTACTAACTTTCCAATGTGTTGGTTAACCACAGCAGCAAGATCATTTTCTGCCTTTGAAAGAACTTCCTCCTTGTTATTTCTGCTGATCCTGGAAAAGAACAATAGTATAGGAATACATGTGAAGTTTACCAGCAAATACACTGGCAGAGAAGATTTAGGTCCGCATAATTAAGCAGGCGTATTCCATATTTGCAATTATAAAATGTAGTCATGATGAAAGAACACTTTGAGATGAGTACGTATTATTCTCCAGTGTTGTGAAGTAAGATGGTTAGTGGTGAAACTAAATGATAATTAGCAAATAATTAACTTGCTGTCTCATACATGTATGATGAATTTCTGAGCTATCTATAATTTGTTCTTAGCAACGAGCTACACAATGGACATGGATTTTAAACTAAAATGGTGTACCTTATTGTCACATTTGATTTGAAGGAAGCAAATACTTTGAATGACTTAACTCGTGCAAACTTCCTCATTGCCTGAGCAGTTAATTACTGGCTTGGGGTATGTTTTGTAAAATCCGGCATGATGTGTTTATACCAAGACAAGCAAAAATTAATTGGAAAAAAAAAGAGAGATTCTGTATTCCACCTTTTAATGTGACAGGACATATACCAATTCACATTAGATCAAAATTAGAAAGTAAGAGCAATATAAATGGTTCCGGCTTCTGAGAATCACTGTAAATTTTCTCAGTTTTCCAACAAATAAATAAATAAACCATGGTAACTGTTGACGCTAAAATCAAGTAGGCCACCAAGGCGCTGTATGATTACCTGTGGACTTGAAAGATGACTTTTTTGCTGTTCATTGTCACGTCCCGACTTGCTTTCACTAGCCTTTCCCTTTTATCATTCTACAATTATACAGAAGAGCGGTGAGATGATATAAAGCTGTTGATGCCTAATAGAGTATGGAGAAACACATCCTATCACAACACAAGGCCTTGCTTTCAGTTTATAAAAGGAAGGAAAATTCTGTAATGGAAAAACTAGTGGAAAGGAAGGTTTTGGAAAGACTTGCAGCATATAGTTCAGGGAGCCTTGAAGAGGCATAACGTTAAGTATAGTAGATAACCTTACAGTTATCCGTCAACTTAAGCAGACTAGTGGAGTTAATTCACACAAAATAAAATGGATGTGACAAACGTTGCAACTTTCCCCTGATATTATAGACGTTCACATGCAAATGTATGATGACAAACACAACGTTCCTTATTGATCTGAAAACAGAGATGCTAGGAAGTCTAACTTAAGACATGGGAGAGGAGAGAGAATATCTCTAACACATCAACTGGGTAAAGACTGAGCAGTGAGCACCGCCTGCGGAAGTGTGGTTTCCTAACAGCTCAGGCAGCTAGCCACCGTCGCGGGCGGCAGTGGCCACCCACAGGTTTCGTGGGAATTTCTCCGAACACCTAGCGCGCATAAGATCTTGGCAACAACAATTGCACATGCCGACCTACAGACAACGCCGTGCACTGAACTTCCCCTCTCCGAGCGCATCGCACAGCACAAAAAAGAATCTCGGGAAGCGAAAGCACGCTTGATCCATGGAGGGAGGGCGGGAAAGCAAGAAGCGGGTGGCGTACTTACGAGCGCGTTGAGGTAGTCGGTGTGCCTGGCGAACTCGGCCTTCATGGCGGAGCACCCCGCCGAGGCCGGAGGAGCCGCCGCGTCCGTGGCCATTGTCCTGAACCTCTTGGGCGCCGGGCCGGCGGTGGACGCTGGGGACAGAGCAGCAGACGGTGAGAACGCGGGGAGGGAGGGAGTGCGGCGTGCGGGTACGGGGGAGGAGAAGAAGAGAGGGACGGGATTGGGGAGTTACGCGAAGAAGAAATGGTGGGGCGAATGGTTTTGCAGCCGGGTTGGGGTTGGGGCGCCGCCATGGTGATGGTGGTGGTGGTGGGGAGGTGATGGTGAGGCGAGGACCAGGAGGGGACGCCGCGCAGGCGGAGGAGGCGGTGGCAGGCGCGTAGCGGCACCATCTGGCTGGCCCGACCCACCGTTTCGGTACGCCACTTGAGGCCGCGTGGGCGAACTTGTGCAAATCTTTTACCATCCCACGAAACATAAAATGAAGGGATTTGCTAATTCACACCTACTTGCTAAGTCCTTTCTATAGTGCCTATTATTTTTTCGCTTTTGTTTCAAAATATAAGAGTAAAGTTTTGCTTTTTTCCAATTTACCCTTTCCACCGATCTGTTCTGGTTCAGGAAATCTGGAAACAAATCTGTTTCCGTCCATAAAGTATGGTAACCAATTTTTTTTTTTTGCTGAAAACATGGAGCCAATCTGTGATGGATCACACGCCTCCTCTCTATTACTCCCTCCGCCAAACGTTGAGCCAATCAGTTGGATCGAGAGGATTTCACCAGCGAGAATAAAGGGAGATACGATCCTTCACGCGAACCGTTATGGCAACCTCGGATCTGATTTCTTTTTCTTTTTTCTCTCTCAGATCGGTAGGGGGTTTTGTGTTAAAACAATTGCTTGCGTTAATTTCCGTGCCAAAAAAGAATAGGCACTATAGAAAGGAACGGAGGGAGTATATTATTAGATTTGCTTCGTCATTCGTATTAGTTATCAGTTGCAATATGAGTTAGTTGCAGTATGAATTGCAAGTGAGATTTGATGACATTATGTGACTACTAAAAATAAAGTTAGTTCTCAATTGACTGAGAAATAACCACACCGTAAAATTAAAGACTAAGTAACTAGTGATGTCTTATTAAAAGGGGAAATATTTGTTAGTGGAAGGCAATGTTCCTGTCGATAGCGAGACGCCCCTTATGACTTCGTCAATCTCAAGATACCAAATCGGTTTCTTTGACTCTATCTCCTGGAGGGGCTCATAGGGGTGGGGTGTACGTGCGTGCGTTCATAGGAGTGAGTGTATGTACTTTTGTGTGAGCGTCTACGGCTGTACTGTGTTTCGCAAAGAAAAGTAACTAGCCAACTTTCTGCAACGAATGGATTATTATCATTATCTTGGCTATTAAGACGATAATAAAATAAATTGATTGCAATGATAACTAGAAAAAAAATCACTAGTTGGGGCTTGTTGGTATTTGAATACTATGAGGTTATTTAGGTGGCCAGTAAAATACTCTAGCTAGGTTGTGTTATTTCAACATTTAGATAAAACTAGCACCTTTGTAATTTTAATTGGTACCTTGACAAAGGTAAAAAAAGGGGTCCAAAATAGATACACGACTTTAATATCTCTCGATGATGAACAAGATGAAATCGTCAAGGAATGCGTGTGGCAACAAAATCAACAAGTATTGATCATTGAAAAACATAAATCATATTTAAAAAATGGACAAGGGACCTAACTTAACATGTTACACGCCTATCACATGCAAGGTATAAAAAGTGTTGTCAATGCTTTAATATCCGGCTTTACATGCTATTTTTACTATCGTATATTCGCATGCAAACTATATGAGTGAACAACACGGTGATCGATCTCATGGAGCACACAAGATGATTCTCATTCGAGGTCCGCCCCAACCCAATCCAAAACAAAACTTTATTATTTCTGTTAGGAAACAATGTAGTACTTTTTTGTCTCTTCTGGCAAAGCTTTTTTTATCTCTCTTATTCAAAAAGGTTAAAAAAAACCCTGCGATAGTGCCACAAATAGCTATTTTAATCATGTATCATGCCTAATTTATGTCATCACAGTAAGGATTTTAAGGGGAGATGGCTTTGCTGATTTGCAAAGCCAAAAGGAAAGCATATGCGGTCATGAAGGACTGGGTGTCTTTCTTTTCTTAGTTTAAACTTTGTTTAGTTCCTTTTGTTCGGAGCTTACCTCTACCCTAGTTTCATTCCATGTGTATCGATGACTCGACATTGTCTCTCATGTTGCTCATACTCTCATCGTGAACAACCGCATCAACCCCACCTCGTGCATTGCTCTCCAGACGTAATCCACTTTTTGTCACCGTAGTGCTTCAAGGTGGGGCAGTGTAGCGCCAGGTTCAAGCTCCCCTTTAAGCGCACTTGGGAATGTAGTGTTACCCGTTAAACCTCTAATAGTGGTTCTATCACTGTTTAACGATAATGACAATCACTTATCGTTGTTTCAATCAAGTTTTCTATCTTCCTTACATTCATTCTGCCTTGTTATACTCTTTGATCCACTTTCTTTCTCCTTCGTGCAAGCCAAATTGCAGACATTCCATTCCGAAGACCAAAGAATGAACATTCAGTATATTGATGGCCAGGTTTGTTTCTAAGAACGTGTTGCTTATTAAGTATTTTATGCGGGTGATTTATTAAGTTGCTTCTACATACAAATTTAACCATGGATACAACAACATGTCCAAAAAGGGGAAGTTATAATCATCTCAAAGAAAAACGCATCTATGTTAAATGCTCAATCCAACTGAACTCTCGGAAGTTGTACCTCTCCCGATCTGAAAAGAATTTAGCTAGTTGGGATGGACCGAGTAATAAGCACGTAGTACCTCCGTTCTTATGAATAAGGCGCACATGTATTTCAGGATGAACTTTAACCTAACAAATTAAACAATAATATATCGATTATATTATGCATAATTAATATTGTTAGAATTTTGTTGAAAATAATATTAGTTTCATATCAAAAAATTTATAAATACTAGTGGAATGCCCGTGCTTCGCCACGGTTGCCTACCTTATGCCAGTCACAATATTACATGGATCTCTACTTTATGTAGTTTCACAAATATTACAAGTGTAAATGATGCGCAAAAACATTTAAGTACATAAAAATAACCACATAATATTTAAAATATCATAAGATCATATCACATAATTTAGTGTAATAATTATAAAAGGCAACGAGACCGACATATTATTTCTTATATTATTTATTAAATCCATGCTCTCTTGATCGTGAATAACATATGCTCGCACAACATCCTATGTTATTTTCAATGTCATTAGCAATGTACTTGAGTATGTGTATCAAAAATCTCTTTGTCAACTCGTAGCCATCCTGCACAATCAATCTATCGAGTTAGCATGAAGTTTTATTTTCATAAAAATATAAGAATGTGAACATAAAGTACTCCCGGTGCAAATTGGATGAACAAATCATTTATCGCATGAAAGCATAAAAGAAAATACTAAGTAACCAAACAATTTTTTTCAAATAAATGGAAAATATTATTATCTCTTGGTCATTAGGATGATAATACTTTTTTGTAATGATAACCACAGAAAACCACATGTCAGTGCTTGTTGGTATTGGAGTACTGAGAAAAGTCGGACAATCCTGCTTTCTTCCTCACCCAAATTTCCCCAACTTTAATTTTAAAATAACAAACTTTTCCCAATTTCACATTCTCCCGACACCACCGCATGGATTACTCATGCCGCCTGTGGCCACACACGCCGCCAAGGTCACTCGCTGTTTGGCGCCCGTCCACGGCTAGCTCTCTCACGTCCATCCCATCCTCGGCGCCGAGCCACTCACCGTCGGCCTCCACACCCCCGCGCACGGTTTCGGCTGCCGGCTCCCGCCATTCGGCGGACGGTTCAGGTTGCCGACCTACCCGCCCTCCGGAGCTAAACCACTCCTCCATCAGCCGCACGGTTGTTACTCCGCCGTTGAAGAGTTGCCCGTGCTTTCCTTTGGTTCCCACGCGGGCCCACTATTACTATTTTTGGAAATATTCCTTTACCACAAATGGATAGTTTCGGTGACCTAACTATAAGCAAAAACAAGGTCGACCTCGATGTAGTTCTGTCCAGGATAGAATGGGAAATTAATATGGCATGAACCAGAATCATTCAATAGATCAGTTTGAACCGTAAAATTGGTTTATAATACACAAACTTTACCGTTCATTTTTCTCCGCTCTTTCCCATTCTCATGGCACAACAAAAAATTCATATGATAGAAATTTATTTCTGACATTGCCATATTTTTTATATGATACGAAATTAATTTCTGATATTACCCATAAAAAATGGTACAGAATTCCAACACGATTTACACATATGGAGATTAAACAAAAGTTTTATTCAGAACAAACCATCCATTGACATTTGGATCTGAAGCATTTGTTCTTGAGATTCCCTTCAACAAAAAAATCTGTTTGAACAAGAACGATTGGCTCAATAAATATAATGGAGTATATGAACAAGAATTTTCTGCAACATGAAGTAGATAAATAAGATGCATGGACCAACGTGAGCCCTCTCCACGTCAGAAATTTACATCAGGCTACAATCATGTTCCACGGTCACATGTTATCATGAATATATCACAGATTCTGCATATATTAATAAACAAGCAAAACAGATTTTGGGGGATCCAAGATCCATGAATACATCGGTAATAAAAACAGGAAAATACAGAATCCAAAAGCAATTATAGAACAAATAAACAGATCGGAGACTTCAGGGGAGAGAAAAAAATATCGGATCTGCAATCTCAATAAATCAAACATCTCGGACTAATTACTTACATAAGCTAAGCAAGATCACCACATGATCTGAACGGTGAAGTATCCAAAGACATGACAGAAGTCAACAACGCAGTAATAGGATCACCACTTCGTATGTCAAAAAAACCTGAACGCGGTGCCGTTGGATGGAGGCGCCCGGGTTGCCGGCCGAGGCGCTGAAACAAAAAGTTTTACAGCAATGAAAGCAGATCTAACACTCCTGTACGTGCTAGCAAGCATCAATAGCAATTAGCAGCCGCGGCATACACAAGAAAGCACACGCGCTCATTCTGAGATAAAATAAGACGGAAACACACCTTTGCAATTGGCAGGCAAACACGCGCGCTAGCCACGGCAAGTAAACACACAAGCCAAATCTATGTCTCCAGCTATTCTCATCTCTTTTCTCAATTTCTCTTGCGCACGGCAAATGAGGCGTACGCGGTAGACCACACGCCATGGTCGCTGCTTAACCCTCGATCTACTCCCTCCCTCCTCCATTCAAAGAGCCGAAAAAATTCAGCGCCCGTTCATCCAAAGAGCTACCGGCGGCCGCGACATGCACGCACCATGGGAAAGCCGACTCGCACGCTACACCTTCCAGATTTGCGCTGGCGTCCCACCCATCGATGCCACGCCACCAGAGTCGGAAACAATGGGTTGCCATGTTGATATGCGTGTGGTAAATTGAGTCAAACTGTGATAACTCCATCAAGGTAGTTGTTCCTATTAGCAAGATAAAATAAGATAAGATAAGATAAGATAAGATAAGATAAGATGGTTAGCTATTTTAGGAGTACGGACCGGGTGGTTTGAGGGAGGAAATATGAATTGAGGACGTGGGGGTATTATTGTCCATCCTGAAAATGTGACACCAGGCATTCACCAGTTTGCTCTTAATAGTAGAGATAGATCATTTTTGTCAAATAAGAAACACGAAAAACGAGAATTAAAATGAGAGGGGTTATCAGACTTGAGTTGGTCGGCCGACCGACTTAACCCTATCCCGATCAAACCGACCCTGCTGAACCCTTTCAAACCTCAAAGGCTCCAACCGGATCCCACCAGTCTGTACAGTCCCCTCGCGTCGCGGGCTTGCGGCTTGCCCCATCGTTCTCGTTTCCGATCTAAAATCCCGTCCGGTCGCCGAAACCCTAGAGCCCGCCGCCGCCGCCGCCCACATGGGAGCCCCCACGGTGGCCCCCATGCCCCTCCTCCCCCCGCCGGACGGCGACGGCGACGTCGACCGCCAGGAGCAGCTCCAGATTGTTCTCTCGTCCGCCGCCGTCGCCGCGCCCGCGCCCTCCAAGCCCGAGCCCGCGCCGACGGTGGCCACGCACACGCGCACCATCGGCATCATCCACCCTCCGCCCGACATCCGCGTCATCATCGAGAAGACGGCCACCTTCGTCGCCAAGAACGGCCCCGACTTCGAGCGCCGCATCGTGCAGCTCAACCAGGGCAACGCCAAGTTCAACTTCCTGCAGCCCTCCGACCCCTACCACGCCTACTACCAGCACCGCATCGCCGAGATCGCCGCCCAGCCCCCCGCCGCCACCGACGCGGGCGCGGCCGCCGTGTCCGAGGACGGCCAGCAGCTCCCGTCCGACCCTGCCGATGGCTCGGATGACAAGCCCGACCACTCGGCCCCCTTCCGCGTCGCGCCGCCGACCAAGGTGCTCGTGCCGCCCAAGGCGGAGCTCTACACCGTGCACCTGCCCGAGGGTATCACCGGGGAGGAGCTGGACATCATCAAGCTCACCGCGCAGTTTGTGGCCCGGAACGGTAAGAACTTCATGACTTCCCTGGCGCAGCGCGAGGCCACCAACCCGCAGTTCAACTTCATCCGCCCCACCCACAGCCTGTTCACCTTCTTCACCATGCTCTCGGATGCTTACTCGAGGGTGATGAGGCCAGATGAGGGCGTGCCTGCGCTCATCAGGGAGCTGCGGGAGGGGTCCAAGGACCTCACCACCGTGCTGGAGCGCTGCCTGAACCGGCTCGAGTGGGATCGCTCGCAGGAGCAGGCTAGGCAGCAGGCGGATGATGAGGTTGAGCTGGAGAGGATGCAGATGTCGATGATCGATTGGCATGATTTTGTTGTTGTCGAGACGATTGAGTTTGCGGACGATGAGTACGAGGGGCTTCCTGTCCCGCTTACCCTGGAAGAACTAAAGCGCCGGAAGAGGATGGAGACCTTGAGAGAGGACGACGAACCCGCGGAATTAGCTGAACCAGCTAAGGATGATGCGATGGAGATGGATGATGATGAGATGCAACTTGTTGAGGAGGGAATGAAGGCTGCGAGGCTCCAGGAGAACGAAGGAGGAGCGCAAGTTATGGTGACTGGTGATGATGAGCCACCTATGAGGATTGTCAAGAACTATAAGAGGCCCGAGGAGAGGATGCCTGCGGAGAGGGATCCCACCAAGGTTGTTGTCTCACCGATAACCGGGGAGCTCATTCCGATCAGCGAGATGGAAGAACACATGCGCATCTCGCTCATTGACCCCAAGTACAAGGAACAGAAAGAAAGAATGATGGCCAAGATTAAGGAGACCACACTTGCTCCTGACGATGAGATCTCTCGTAACATCATTGGTCTTGCACGCACAAGGCCTGATATATTTGGAACGACCGAGGAAGAGGTTTCAAATGCTGTCAAGGCAGAAATCGAGAAGAAGAAGGACGAGCAGCCAAAGCAGGTTATTTGGGATGGTCATTCTGGTAGCATTGGTTGGACTGCCACTCAGGCAATGTCTATGGGTGGTGAGGAACAACAGTTTGATGCTTCGAATGTGCGAGGTCCAGCTCCACTTCCTCAGCCTGGCATGTCGTTGCCCCGGCCTCCTCAACCACTTCCTCTGATTAATGTTCCCCGATTTACACCAAATCCGATGCCTTATCATATGCACCCCCCGCCTCATCATATGCAAGGAGTTCCACATATGATGCCCAACATGCACCAACCTCCACCACCAGGTCAACAGCAGATGATTAGAATGACTGGTCCCATGGGTCATATGCCAAACACTATCCCTCCACCTCCAGGCCATACTACCCAGTTCATGCCTGGTCCACCACGGTTCCCTATGCCCCCGCCGCCACACATGCAGACCATGCCAACAATGGTCAACCCCATCGGAATCCCCCAGCCTCCACCGCCTTTGCCTCCTCAACCACCTGCTGAGGAGCAGCCACCACTACCTGATGAACCAGAACCTAAGAGGCCAAGAACAGATGATGCTTCTCTGATTCCAGCAGAGCAGTTCCTTGCTCAGCATCCGGTAATGTCTCTTCTCATCTATTTCTGCACTAATTACCTACTTCTCTTTCTTACTATCTGGCATGCTAATGCTAACATATCTGTTTCCTGCAGGGCCCTGCTCGCATCTCGGTTTCTGTACCCAACCTTGATGAAGGAAACTTGCAAGGCCAAGTTTTGGAGATCCCTGTCCAATCTCTCTCAGACACCGTCGGCAGTCTCAAGGAGCAGATTGCTGGAGAGCTGCAGCTTCCTGCTAATAAGCAGAAGCTGAGTGTGAGGACTAGTTTCCTCAAAGACAATCTTTCTCTTGCTTATTACAATGTTGGCCATGGGGTGGTGATCAATCTAGCTCTGAGGGAGCGTGGTGGGAGGAAAAAATGAGCTTTTCTTTCCCCAATTTACTCACAGGGCAACACTTACAACCAAGCTTCAGTGGCCATCATGGAGATCCTTTTTGTTGGTTCCTGCCTTGTGGATTCCTGTATTGCGCTTTTTATAAATTCAGCACTGTAATTTGCACTATTTATTTTCCAGACCTGCCTATGTTTTATGGATATGATTACATATTGTTGGAGATGTGTGTGCATGATGTTACTTGATGGAGCTATACTTGATATTACACCAGGGTTCAGGTGCCCACCATAGCTTCTCCTGTTCAGTCTTCTGAGATCTTTTTATAGCATCAAAGTGCACAATGCTTCTTCCCATGTTATGAGATGTTCTCTTAAATGAATACTTGTGTGTTATTGTAGATGCTGCTGCACTGCATCGTAAAGTTACTGTCTTCGAAATGCTTATGAAGAAAGGTCTGTGTAAAGCTTATGACTGTAGGTCTAATTAAATTAGAATTGTGGGTGATATCTCTGATGTTCTAAATTTTATTGACAGAATAGCATGGCTTTCATCAGAGATCTCACTGCTGCTGGTATCTTATAACATATACCTTTTTGTTAAGGACTTAATTCTGTATGCACTGACGGCTATATTTTTATCTTCATTTTGCCTGGTTCATTAAGCTTTGCATAAGCTCATGCAGAACCAATTTGCTGTATGCTAGTATGTGAACCACCTTTGTTGGCTACTGTGCATGTTTGCAAGTCACTGGTATTCCTGTATCTTGCGTTGGTCTTGCAGCTTAGCTCCTGTTTGTGCACCTAAGCATTGATGTTCTAGTCAGGGCTATTAACCATTTTCCTGTCGCCAAGCTTCTATTTTTCTGTGTGGTCATACTAGTAATATCTGCATAAATGTTCAACTTGCATGTTTACCGCACTTTGATTAGCTTAGTTATTCCATGACAATATATGTAAACCCAAACAGCTACCTTCAATCAACAATATTTTCTTTCTTGGTGTAGGATTAGACAGGTTCTTCCTACATTACTGTTTTATTTATATGTTCTTGACATTGGCGGATTCCAACTCAAGATTGAATTCACATGCAAAACATAATGTGTATCAAATTCCTGTTATTACACATTGTACTCACTCCGTTCCTAAATATAAGACATTTTGGCAGTTTAATTTGAACTGCCAAAACATATTGTATAGGAACTAAGGTAGTACTTCGCATCAGTAGTCTAGATACTCTTACCCATTATTAGTAGTCCAAGCGAGAAGCAGTTTCGCATGATCAGAGTAGTATCTGCGTTTCATAAACCTCGAACCAGTTTCCGGTTTTAAGTTGCTTGATTTTATGCTTTGGTGGTGTTGTTCCTCCATTTTCTTATGGGTGTATTAACCCTTTTGAAAGACTGCTATCCTGTTCTTGATTCATGATGCAGCTTATGCATTTATTTTGTATGCTGCGTAAGTTGGCTGTTGCAACTTGCAAATTTTTGTTTGGTTGATGAGTTCAGTATATCTGCTGATGAGCTAACATTTGAGCCGTCTGGTTCTAGACATCTCTCGGGTCTAACTGACTCTACCAAGTTGCAAGGATGCAAAGGAGCTGCAGCAGGCAGAAGATGGTTGTTATCATGGGTGCATCCTTTGTTGTCTTTATTTTACTTTCATATACTAGCTAGATATACTTTCAGAAGATGGTTGTTATCATGGGTGCATCCTTTGTTGTCTTTATCTCAGGGTTTCAAACCTTTGTTCTTATGCTCAGCGACACCTGAGGCCTGGGCATCAGCTCTTGCCCTAGCCCTGTCTAAGTGAATCTTCAGATTCAGAGTATGGGCGTTCTTAATAAAATTTTAAGTGGGACGGGATTTTCCACCAATCCCCGTGTCCCATCCCATCTCACTAAATTTTGTGCTGACATGTAAAAATTTCTGAAAATTTTGAGGGCTACTGAATTTTATCATTAAATGGCTTGCCAGCTTATGGATACGATCCTGCACTGGTACCAGTGTGTTTATGTGTGTGCTCTCCTGGTCCTGGCCATCAGTCGGCACATGGTAGCTCTAGTCTCATGTCGTTGTCCTGGATCAAGTGGGGAAGTTCCTTGTGTAGCTCTCTTAGGCTACTGGCACCTGTAGTTTTCGTTATTTACTGTCTGTGTATTCTGTATCCTATCTCAGAGCTTACTGAAAGAAATTGGTATCAAAAGTTCATGATTGTGTTAAATCTTGCTCCTTGATGTGTTCATGTTTACTTGTGCATCGTGATATTCTGTGCTGACCTCCCTGTTAGTCTAAAAAAAAAAAATCTGTGCTGACATGTAAAAATTTCTGAAATTTTTGAGGGCTACTGAATTTTATCATTAAATGGCTTGCCAGCTTATGGATACGATTATTCTATATGTTCTTATTATGGTCCAGCTCCACCACCTTGAACTTTGATTGCTTACGTTCACGAACCATCTAATCAGTGTTGTTATGAAGCTTATTATAGCAAGTGGTTGTACTTCTGCAGATATACATATAGAAGTCACTTATATCCATTGCCTTTCATTTTCTCAGTTTCTATTCTTACTGCATTTGCTCATATTGTTTACGGGTCCGATTAGTACTTCGTATTGTGTCTCGAGCATGTCATTTTCAGACTGTTGGAGAAGCCATCCATTGGAACAGTAAGTTTATTGCCATTAGGCAGAAAGTGTGGGCTGAACTAGCAGGTGTTTAAGCAAATTCGCCTGTAATTGCAGGTCGTAACAGTTGGTCCAGGTAGTCTCCAAACGATGAAGGCACGAGGCAGCCATTGTTGGTGTCAACGGGTAGCATAGTGCTGTACTCCAAGTATGTGGGCGGTGAGTTCAAGGGCTCTGACGGGACAAACTGCATTGTGTTGCAAGCATCAGATGTGATTGTTGAGCTCTCCAAAGTGTGGTGTACAGTTTTGAGCTTGCAATAGACGCCAGCACGAGTGGTAAGGTACTAAGGTTGCTATGTGGCAATCACCAATCTGCCGTGATGCTACTTCAGATTATTATTAGTACTATACTAAACTTGAACATTAAAGTTTCTCCACAATTTTCGGACTTATTTTTTACCATACCTGTGGCGCTGACAAGTGTTATTTGCTGTTACATTTAGCTGCTGTGTGTATTTTGGGGGCTACGTTGCTCTTTGTTAGTATTTTTTCTCCTCTCTGTGCTTCCTTTCGTGTGTGTTGTCGGGTGACTATAGTGCTGCTCTGTTACTGTGCTTCTGCTGCCCGGTGGGTCCGGCCTGGGACGTGGAGTGTGCCGCTGCAGCGCTGCCGCTTCACCGCCTGGTACCTTTATTCATTTTTATTTTTCTCCTCTGCTATTTTTCTTCCTCTCTCTTTTCTTTGTTTCTCCATTCTGCCCCGCCCCGTTCTTCCCCTCTTCCGATTTGCCTCTAATGGTGAGGGGGTCCCTGCTGCCGCCCCCTGTCTCTACTCTCTATCACCACCAGAGCAGGCGCGAGGTGGATGGGGTCTGGGTTCCGCTGCTCCAGGCAGGGTCGGGGAACCATGGAGGCGCCGCTCAGGAGGATTGACCGACGGTTGCCGATGCACTGCGGATGGCACGGGGTCGGGAAGGGGCTTGGAGGCGCTACTCATGGCGGTGTCCAGGGCCGTGGAGTGCGCCCGTGTAGCGGGGCTGTGGGGCGGAGCAGATCTGGGGCGTAGCAGCGATAGAGAGGGAGGCTCTCGGGTGGGCCTCTGCAGCCTAAAATCTTCCAACCCATCCTCCTCTAGGGAAGAAAGGAGCCTTCTCATCAGGTCAGCAACTACCATGGACTTGCTCTTCTTTTGCTCCTCGACCTCTATTTCTTTTATTGTCTCTTAATGGCTGCTGCTGATTTACTCTATGAAGACGTGGATGGCGACGTCCGTCCTATCAGGTTTCCCTTGCCGTCGGCTGCATCGGGTGGTTTCTGGATCGTCTGGCTGAACTGAAAATAATCCCCTTGGGAAGGCTCAAGTGGGCAGCACCTAGAGGAATGAGGTAGACTTGGAGGTTGCAGATGCGCAATGGAGTCAACATGCCGGCTCGACGAATTGCACTTCGTTCACTCAGCTACACCTACACAGGAGAAAAAGGCAGGTATTGTTTCCTGGGCTGTTGCTGTCTCGAGCTTCTTGCTTGATGGATAGGAGCACGAAATTTTGCCCCAATTGTTAGTTTGTAGATTCTTAATCAAATGGTGTATGGTATTCCGTAAGCAAGGAGTTCAGTTGAATTATGTGACGGAGATTTTAGGTTTAGGGGCTATACTTATTTATAAACATGAGATCAACTCATGGCAGGATGAAGAAGTAGAGTACACTAGAAAGCATGAACTGAAGATTTCATATGAACAGTGCCTCGGTGGTATTTGTTCCTACAAATTTATGGAAGAATACACTAAAATTTAGCCCAAGCTTATATGAATCTGCTATCTAATGCAGTAGTATATCATTCGTTTTGGTAATAGTAAAAATGATAAATGTGATCAAATATTTCCTCAATCTAGGTCCACCTTATGTAAGATATTTTCGGTGATCTGAAAGTATTTCATTTTTTCCTGTTCAGTTTATCTGCTTACATATAAAAAAGAAACGGAAAAAACAATTATCACATATGTGCTTGATCTACTAAGTATGTACATCTTAGAATATGATAGATACAGTAGAATCGTTGGTACTACTAAAGTTCTTGAAGCATTAGGAGAATTAACCACTTGTGTTTGGCCCACAGATCTGGATGGGAACTAGACAATCGGTTTAGCAGAAAGTTTTCTGTTAGCTTATCGCCTACTGGCATCGACTTATGGCATACCTAAATTTTGTACATAGCAATTATAGTATCCTTCCATTTTCATGTAATTTAATATCTTCCAATTGACAGTCAGTCTAAGTATCTATTATGATGGAAAATGCACCTGATGTTGCAGATTTAGTTCGAGTATAAACTTGTGTAAGTTAGGCACAAAATTATTTATGCATGGCTCAATGTTCCTGTTACCATAGAAACATGATAAATTTTGGTAAATATATGTATACGAAATCCACTATTTCTTGAGAACTGGCACCTATTGATGCACAAAGCGAAAGTACAGTACTGTAATTTTGGCTTCTCTTGACTTTACTTTGTAGTTTACCGGAATAAGAGAGTGCACAAAGCACCATGTGTAGATGTTACCAGATTTTTCCTGAAATATATTTAGCTGCAGTCGGCGATAGCTTGCACATACATTACATTACATTACCTCTCTCACTTTTGTGACTTGCACATATGTCTCGGTTGTGAGACTGACCTGTGCAATGTGTCATGATTAAAATGAGCGATTAATGTGGAAATATTTCTGTTCTGGGTGGTTCAAGGCATGCATCAGATAATGTTTCTCACTGAAGTCTGTTGCTGTGATTTTTATCAAGATTCAGGATTTTGTGCAAGATTGCTTCTGAAATCTACTCAATGCTCCAACATTTGTCTTCCTTCTGAAAATCATTTGTAAGTTTAGAGTGTTGTTGTGTACAGATTTTTTTAGGAGACTGGCGAGGACACCAAGCCGAGGATAGGAGTAGTTGATTGTATGCTGGAGAAGGCACGGAAGGGAATGGCGACATAAGCATTGCTGCTGCGACAACGAGTGTTGTTGTGGTCATTGATGTGGTCAATGATGTTGAGCCACAAAGAGCTCATTCCCTTTGGCTCCAGTTTATGTATGCTGATTCTTATGTTAATAATTTCTGTTGCGAAGAGTGTCTTGTGATGTTACTTAACCCTATTATGATTATGGGTGTGTACTTGAAGAAACTGCACGAATATGGTTTCAGGCTTTCAGATTTGGATGTAGAGTAGGATCTTGCATTAATTTTGTACTGTAGTAATTGCTATGATCGGATATCAAAAAAAAAATCTTTCAACCTTCTCACCATAGATATTAAAATCCTACTTTACATGGTTGTTTCTTTCCTTTTGTTGTGGTCCAAACAGCTTAGCTAAGTATACCAATTGTACAGTATTCATTTTCACTGAAACCTATTTTTTCTTTTATTTTCAGATATTACTTGAGAGTAAGTGTATTGGATAGAGGATTAAGGTTGTGCTTTGTTTCCAGATGTCCCTTTCGAAGAAAGCTTAGTCGGTCTACTGGCCTTACTGATTCTTAATTCAGGCAGTTGTTGTAGAAGATACAGAGTTTCAGAGAATTGCAACACCACAATTTGATTCCCAACAACAATAGCAGTGATAGATTTAATTCGCTCCAGATGATGGTCAAGAACTCACCATATGCTGACAATATTGTTCTACCATTGTCATCTCTAAGGACAGGTACCATGATTCACAATATTCTTCAATAGAATAGCTGACAGCTTATTCCATCCTGCATCAGCTTTCCTCCAAGATTCATTTATTTCTTTTTACTGTTTGGAAAATTTTATTGCCGAGGAAAAAATGGCCTTCTTTTCCTTATTATGTCAGTCATTGTTCAACCATTTACATTCCTAAAACAAAGCTAAGTATCATTTTAGAAACAGGGCTGATTGTTCAAGTCTGCATTTCCTGTCACGGAAATAAGAGTTATTTTGTAAGTGCCAACATCTTTGCCAAAGAGAAGCTTTGAAATCACTCATTACCTAAGTTACTGAATTTGGTATCCGTAGGCAGGGTCCAACGTTATTTCAAGCCGTGTCAAATACCTCTTGCTTTTGTACAAACCACCATGGCAAGATGAGTCATCTCCCGGTCCATCCCGCAAGTGATAAGTATCAGATCCAACCTTTCACGTCGTTTCGTGAGTGATGAGAGCATATTGTTGTCTTGCAAAGTTGCTTGCAATAGAATTAAGCATTTAGAGTTCTTCAGTTGCAGGCTCTAGGTGGTGATATCATACATTGCTTTGCATGCCAACATATATTATTTGTCAAAAAGTACTAGAGACACAAGCTGGAATTAATAGCTCAATCAGTTTTCAGTTTGCAAGGCTAAACGTAGTGCTCTAAAACCATTCGTGTCGGTCTTCCTCATTCTTTTTTATGTTTCTATATATGTGTATGTATCTCTGTACTTAATGAGATCACTTGCACGCAGGTTAGAGGGACAATTTACACTGATTAGTCAAGCATGTCTTGCTTCAAGCCCATCAATGGAACATATTCTATGCGCATCAGCAGGGGCGGCTCTGTGCATCAACAGCGATTCGGATTAAAACCGCAGATGATCTGTCCCCACAATAGTTTAGCTCAAGCTAATCTACAAACCTGTGGAAACCTCTATCGGCACCATCTGTTTCGGCCTGCAGGAAGATGTATCGGCACCCTCTAAACCAGTTCAGTCAAACCATGTACTGCCAGTCCAGTGAACCGGCATATTCTCCGTATAATCCAGTGTGAATGGCCTTATCCACTAAAGTATCCCTGCTTATATTATATGTCTCATCTTAGTTCAAGTAGATGTTTGGAGACACTAATTTTGAAACTCCTGCAATGCCTGCTTATACTAGATACATCATTTTAGTTCTCACATGTGTTGAGAGACCCTGATTTTGAAACTGCTGCAATACGACGGTCGATCTATTAACAATCAAACATATGCATAGATTTCTTAATACAGATCACATATACCAAAGATGTATAGGCACAGCAGCGGAACCACTATATTTCACATGGGTTCAAAACAGTAACCACCGTATTTTAAATCACCATAGAAGCCAAAACAATATTTACTCGCCCATCCATTTTTACATGAGCCAAAACAGTAACCACAATATTTTAGACACAGTAGAAACCTACAAGTATTTACTATCCCATCCATTTTTGTTAATCTGTTTTATCATACATATTATAATTCAAGCAGTGTAGTTTTAACACCAAAACCTTCATCAGTCTGCTCTATACTGGCGCGGCGTGCCGCCGCGCCGATCTTTTGCTAGTAGGATTATATGAGCAAACCGCTTGTCTGGGGTTGAAGACGTTCACTGAATTTGTTTACAAAGTCAGTTTGGGGACAAATGCCTGTTTTCTCCGCCTTTTACAGTCACGCATGTCGGTTGCTGATTAACTGATTATTGTTTTCCCACCATTTACATTCACACATGCATGGTGAGGGGGGCAGCAGGAGGATCAGAGAGCTTTGCTCCTTTTCCGTCGACTCGTTGATTCAATCCTACTATCACGAGCTGACGAGTGATTCAGACCTACCATATCCGTTGTCAATTTGCCTCGTAGGCCTACCTCTGGGTCTCTTGGAGATGCACTGCTACAACAGTGTCTCCACACGATGCTGCCACGTTTTTGCTAATGCAGACAAATTTTCAGTCGTTGACATTCCATCCCAGCCAAGAAATGAAAGATAGTCGCCATTCCCTCTATAAGCCAAGAAAGGAAAGAACACATTCTTTGTTCCTTGGGCTTGTGGGCGCGACGGTCAAACGAGGGAGACAAAGTCAAAGGAGGGAGGCAAGAAGCAGGGCACAGCAGCAATCCAACCAAAGCAGAGCTAGAGGGCGAGCATAGCATCGGTTCAGTCCTGGTAGTGCGTGTTATAATTTCAGCGTTTTCCTTATAATTCCTGCTGCCTTCTATGCCTACATATACCTATCAAATCCAAATCCTAGTGTATGGCAACATGATGAGCAATACACAAAATGTGAGTACATAATTCGAATACAAAGAAGTAAAATGAGGAGCGAGCAGTTCATCGTTTGTATAGGGAAGCCTTGCTTTTATAAGAAAACTTAGGTGGTATGCTATGAGCCTATGACATGTAGTCCTTGGTCCTTTGGTAGATCAAACCATTTGGTGCGCTTGGTCCTTGGGTAGGACAAGGCTACAAGAGCTTTACTGATTCTGTAAGCAAATGATATATTTCGTTGGCCTTTTCTTAAAAAAAGGAACATTACTGATATCCGATCCTTACACCAAGATGATGCACCTACCCAACACACAATTTAGTTTTACAGCTTGTATGAAAAGAAGTCCAGCGTCTAACGATCAGGTTGTGATCAAGGAAAACACATGGTAAACTCATGCGGCGGTAAAATGAACGCTTGGCCATAGTGCTGTGAATGCGGATATTACCGAACAAATGATTCTGCTTAGAGGCTGCTCCGGTCCTGAGTTTTCAGGGCCGAGGGCGAAACTAGATACTACATACTAGGCCCTTAATACAATGATCATAATAATGTTAACATATATGTATATATACAAGGTTACGACTCTAAAAGTGGATCTAAAGACACAACATGTATTAAACAATTTGTCAATCATCACATCGACTCTGCCTAGAACCATGATGCTGGAGTGGTTGGTGGATGTAGTAAGTTCTCCTTTCGGCACTAGGCCTATAGCCTCTTGTCCTTACATTGTCATAGCACACTTCCCTCTGAACAACATAGATGAGCAATCTGAAGGATATTTATGATAGCCAAAAGTTCTGAACATTATGTGATCATAGAAAGATTTCAGAACTCTCCTTAACTTTATTGATTACCTGAGTTGTGTTTATACACATATTACAAGAGGTATACACGAGAGAGCTACTAGTGCTACAGCAGAATTGGCCAGTGCCATTTGTCAACCAAATAGTGAGTCCATAGTGAGACACTACAACCCAAATAAGAACTACTCCCTCCAGCTCTATATACTTGCCGCTAGTTAGTCTAGATTTGTATGTATCTAACACTAAAACACGTCTGAATGCATACAAATCTAGACATGTGTGATAGGTATTTAGGGCCGGAGGGAGTAACAATCTTGACACGAGTCAGTGAATTGTAGAAGTAGTAAAAGATGAGTTCTAAACTGCACATATAGTCACTCAACTAATCGTTCTCTTCTGAAATTCCAGTATTGCAACTTATATCAGCAGTTTGGTCTATTTGGAGTTGATAGTTTTCCTATTTGGAGTTAATATTTAGACAAACCTACCCTTGTACATTTCCAATAATTTCATCAACCATTACTAGGGAAACCTACGATTATTCTGAATATGTATGCTCTTATTATGGTCCTGGCTTTTCTTATGATATTTAGTGTTAGCTGTTTTTACTGTCAGCACTTGTTTGATTATAGTGTTCTGTCATCTGGACAGTATTTTGTGTTTGGGTATCGATGGATGCATGATGGTGTAGTCATGCAAGGAGGATGTTTCTGTGCTGATAAGAATTCGGTAATGATGCATTTCTGTCTACTACTTTATGTATCTTTGATGGTTGAATTATTTTGGCAACCTCCAAGTTGCTCACACTGTTTTGTTGTGTTTGTTCTTCGTGTGTCGTCCTATTGCCATGAATATTGATAAAACCACAACATATCATCTTGCTTTAGAGCTGACGGATTTGCTTAGTGATCCTGCTTGTTACTGTTTATTAGCACGAACATATATGGAGCAGTTTGATTTTGATGGTCTTTGCTTCAGTTTTAATAAAGCTTAGTTCAGTTTTTGAACAGAGTAACAATTTCTTGTTGGTTTTCTTGTTATAGTATGTTACTGCAGGCCAGGATTACTGGATGAACTTTGTCAACCTCTCAGGATGAGGGACATGGTGCGTCTGAAGATCAACATATTGTTGAATATCATGTACCTACTGTACTTCAAAAGTATATTTTCCCATTATAGATTGCTCTGGTTTTTAGAAACTACCCAGCGTACTTAATTAGTCCTTCAAACAAGGACATTGCCTACACTGACTGATATTCTTGTAGCTTCACTTAGCTACCCGACATGATGTTTCTCTTGGTATACAGCCATTTTATCCAATCATGATGGTCAATCAGTTCTTCCTCACTCGTCAGTATATCTCGAGTTATAGCTTTGATCATGTTTACTGCTGAAAGGAGCCACTGATTCATTATACTAGGATTTTAACGCACGGCGTATGCATGCGTTCAGCAGAAGTTTCATGCATGAGATCCTCGTGGCATTACCTTGTTTCGTACTAGCCTCCAGAAGAAGTTAATAGTGGAATACTAAGAAGTATGAAAAATACAAGTAGGGGTAGAGGACGACCAATGTTGACATGATGGAGGTGGTAAAAGGAGACTTGATGGATTAGATTGTCCCTAAAGTTTTAGTTTTGATAGGACATGGAAATCAGCGATTCATCTTCTTGTTTTGGTTTCTTATGCTTTCGTTGAGTTTCGTATCTCGCGTATCCCAACTTAGGTAGAAAAACTTCACCATGGAACTAAAAGCATGTCTCATGATGGCAACAAACTACGGATCTTCGCATCGCTCCCTCTTGTTGAGAATTAAAATATGGTGGCAATACTTTACCAACAATGAAGTTTGCATAATCAGCAAACCAACTAGATGCAACTCTAGCACTAGACACATTTATATTAGCAAGTTGTTCATTAGCAAAACTATCATTAATAGAAATAGGATCCCGAAGGACTATTTTCCATCCTAGATAAGTGATCAACTACAGGATTATCTTCACCTTTCCTATCAACAATATGTAAGTTGAATTCTTAAAGTAGAAGAACTCATCTTATTAGTCTAGGCTTAGCATCTTATTTATTCATAAGATATTTAATAGATGAATGATAAAAGTCCTGAATGACTTAGGAATAAACAATGTAAGGTTCAAATTTAGTTAAAACTATTTTTTTTAGGAGTAGCATACTTTTCTTGAGCACCATCAAGTGTTTTACTACATAGTAAATAACATTTAATTTCTTCTCAACTCGTTGTCCTAACACAACGCCAACTGCATAATCACTAGCATCCCACATAGTTTGAGAAGGGAAATTCCAATCGAGGTATCACAAGTTTCTTGTACATATAGGCTGACATTAGGGAGCCATCATCCTGCCAGGTCAAAAAGGCGGCAGGGGATCGAAAGAAAAGTAGGAGGTGACCAGCTAGTTGTGTATGCCACCATTGCTCGTGCCCTAAGTTTGAAATGCATCTTACACAAATTTCGAATTTTAAAAAATAAAACAAAAAATTTGTACGTACATCTTCACGTGCTGCGCGCTCATAAAGTCGTCTCATAAAAAAATCGACTTATCATGTAACGTGTGTAAAAAAAGATAAAATTCAATGCTAAGAATAATGCGTTTCACAAGATACGTTTTCTCTTTTTTACATAAATCACAAATAATATTAGTTTGTTGTGAAACTTGACGAAGGCGCATATATTATGGAGAGATATACATGTAGATTTTTTTGTCAAATTATTTTAACACTTTAATATTTTGATAGAGGGAAGCATACGACCCGAAAACCGAATTGAACTCCGCTGAAAAGAAGGGGGCTATGACCTAGGTATCACAATCATCTCCCTGCTCAGGGTTGATGTCAGTGAGACATCCACCGTCAGCTGGGCCCGAGCCCAGCCAGACCCAGCCTCTCCCGAATCCGGATAAAATCTTGCTCAAACAAATTCTGCGCAGGTCCCCATCCATACCGGAACTTTGCCCTTCCCTTCTCTCTCTCTCTCTCTCTTACCTCACGCACGCCCGCCCTCGCTCTCGCCACTCCAAAACCCTAGTCGCCCTCCGCGCCCTAAACCTTCCTTTTACCACTCTCCCTACCACGGCGGCGGCGGCGCCGGCCCCATGGCTGCACCAATCTCCGGCTAAGCCTAGCCCAAGCTCACCTAAGCTAAGTTTCCCCAACACCCCATTACTCTCTCCCCTGCTCTCGGCGGCGGCGGCGGCGGTTGCGGCGGGCCTTAAATCTTAGCCAGTCTCCCGTGGTCCCCGTGCTCTGTTCCGCGGCGGTGGGTGCTCCGGCGGCGGCGATGGAGGACCCGAATGTGGGCGGAGGGGCCGGTGCGGCGCCGGAGGCGGTAGCGGATCCGGGCGGCCCCGCCGCCTCGCCGTGGAGGAAGACCACGCCGCCGCCCGTGGCCGGGGACGCGGCCGTCATGGGGGCCGACTCGTGGCCCGCGCTCGACGAGGCCAGGCAGAAGGTCGCGCCGGAGCCCGCGGGGAAGCCTGTGTCGGCCAATGCTGCCGGCGGCGGCGACCTGGCGCCCCCATCTCCAACGCAGGTATAATATGTCAACTGGTGTGGAGATATGCTTGCTACGATTATATATATTGGTATAACCTGTTTTTTTGTAGTCTATTTTAGTACTGCAAGATTAACGATTATCATTGCGGTGCCAAACTGGCATCGGGTCTTCTTTTATTTAATTTTGTAGTGTATGTAAGCAGTAAAGGAATGGCCTGAGGTTGCTTATTTTGGTAGATATATGTTGCCTTTTCTTTCTATGCGATTAGTGTGGTCTGGTTACGCACTTTTTGTTGCTGATGATAATGCTTTGCTGTTTGTGGAACCAGTATGTATAAATTGCTTTCCATCTTTCTGGGCTGTGCTCAATTATGTTGGTAGTAGATTGTATATCCCATGACAATGGAAGTCTGTTACTTTTCTGGCGGTAAAAATATCAATAATAATCGCTATGCCCTGATGGTGAGGTTAGTGACGAATCGGTTGAGTGAATATTCAGGATATCTTAGTATTAGTGCTTGTTTTCTATTCCACGATTGGGTTTCTGTGAATTCATCTGCTACCGATGTAGCCATCACACTGCTCTTAGGATTTTGTCGAGTTTGACCAGCCAATCGTACAGCGACTCTCCAAAAAGTTCGCTGGCCGAGGCACCTACTAATGTAGCCATCTTGCTTGTAAGTAAGGATTCATTCCTGGGCTGCTATAACACAGATGCCCTGTCTGAAAGGTGTCCCTAACCGAACCACCTTATGGCAGAATAGTTAGATAATGTTTTTACGGTGCGTTTCTGGGAATCTCAAATGGTTTAGAAATAAGCAAAAAATATCTAAACCTTTGAGTACAGATTTTCTATCACTGTTTTACACAGGCAGTTTTCCCTGCTGTGTTCCTATATGCATTCTTTCTGTACTATCCCTATCCTGATTTACTCTGATTGAAAGGGTGCAACTTCTTTTAGGTGGCTAACCGCATGCACAAGTTCGATGGCCACCACGGAAATCTCAACAAGAGTCACCAAGCGCATCATAAAAATGGGCCCAAGAGACGCCCCCCTGGTGCAAATGATGCACCATCATACCCGGCTCCAATGCCGTATCACCAACATCCAGGGCAGCCTATTTTTTACCCTGTTATCCCAAATCCGATGATGCTGCACGACTATCCATACCAGCCTTTTGCTGTTCCGGTCCCAAATCGTGACCCGAATGTTGGGAAGTCTGGATTCGAAAATGCTACACCTCCTTTTGTTCCAGTTGATCAAGTTGGTGGCAATGAAGGTAACAGGCCAATGCCTCCACAGACAAGAGGAGACCCTCATGCTTGGCGTCCTGCTGTTGGTACTCATGGTGCTAGGCCCCATTCTGGTGTTGAAGGCCGGGGACATTTTAACCACAATTGGCATAATCCCCGGGCATTTGGTACGAGTGACAACCCAAGTGTACCACATGGTGTTGGGCCAAGAGCTTTTGTCAGACCAATGGCTCATCTGCCCCCTACTCTTGGGTACATGAATGGACCGTCGTTCCCTGGTAATGCTGTACTCACTGTAATTGCATCTCCTTCCTTATTTGGTATGCTGCAGCCTTTGATGATCTTTTATCTGATAATGTTCTTACCTCAGGGCCTATGCCTCCCATGTATTATTACATGCCTGCTCCACCCATGGAGGCAATGAGAGGTCCACCACGTTTTGTCCAAAGTCAACCAGCTCCTCCACCTGTTTTATCTCCTGAAGCGGCTGAGTTAAGAGCTAAAGTATTAACTCAAGTGGAGTACTACTTTAGGTAAATAATTATTTTCTCCTGTAAATTCTATCCCGAGGTTTCCCTAAAGGAAGCACGACAAGCATAAATGAGCCTATGAGTTTGGCACTGTGCTGGTAAGGTTCTCATGTAATTTCAATGGGCCTGCTAAGTAATTTAGTTTAGGTATGCATGTCGCCATTCAGAATATGTGACCACAGATAGTCTTGTTTGCTTTGACAGTTGCTTCGCTATTATACAATATACATGCAAACGTCGCTATTGCAGTCTAAATAGTATCATGGATGGCTGAACGTGCTTTTAACATCATAGTATGTACACCATACAGTTTTGTTTACTCGTTATGGTGTTTTTTCAGTGATACTAATCTGGATCGCGATGGTTTCTTGAAATCTCTAATGGACGATCATGGCTGGGTTGCAATTTCAAAAGTTGCAGACTTCAATAGAGTATGCCTTCTATGCATATTTTGCCTTTTCAGAGATCATATTTTTTCGTTTTACCTTCTAAAAATTGGTTCTGTTATTGCGTGGCTCATTTGTAGCTGAAGAGAATTACGACGGATGTCCATCTCATCGTAGATGCATTGGCAAGCTCAAGTCTTCTAGAAGTTCAGGTAGCTATGTGTATATCAGCTGTTACTGTTTATGTCCTTGTTGCGTTTGGAATTGGTTTATCTGATTCTACTGACCAAATACCAGGATGACAAAATAAGGAGGCGCTCTGATTGGTCAAAGTGGGTTTCTTTATCTGGGACATCTGTTCAGAGTCCGTCATCTACTGCCAGTATGGATAATACCATGGTTGAGAGCAATACTGGCAGCTTCTCAAATCAGGATGCTTATTCTGAAGATCAAAAGAGCCAGCCTCATCCTCAAGATATTAAAAGCAACATAAATGTTATTGGTGCTGACGCAATAGTTCCCGATGAACAGCTACGTAACAATGTACATAGCTCTTCATTGAATAAGAACTTCTCTGCCATCGCTATTGGTGGAAAGCCCAAGAGCATTTGCACATCCTCTGTGAATTCACGCACACATGAAGCTTCTTTTAGAAGTGGTGATGTTAAAGTTCGGAAAGTAAACACAAAGATGAAAGTACCTGATTCTCAAAGCAAAAGAGGTTTCTGTAATGATTTGCAAAATGAATCCCCTAGCTTCAGTGGGGATCAAAGCACATTCATGCTTGATGAGGAACTAGAATTGGAACATGCGGAACATTCACGCGATGATATCTATTCACACAAAAGGTGAACTTCAAATGGTATACGGTCTTGGGATTTATTTCATGCATTATGATTCTGACTGTCTAATGTAAGTTGCCCTTTAAGAAACCGTGTAAAATCGTGCAATCATTCAGAATAGCTATAATAACACTAGTATGTATCACATACCTTTGTGAGAGTAGAGTGTATAGCTATGCTTCTTTGTGATTGATCTATGTAACATGATATATTACTGTTACCTGCAAAAATGGAAGGTAAATTAAGCTGCAAGCAATTTTTGATTGAACTAAATATATGTTAGATGATGGATTTTAATGTCATTATGACACATATAAGTTGAATGCACATACGTTATTATTTTCATATTTGGGGTTCTAGGTGCCTGTGTATTTATTTTTAGACGACCAACATTTCATTTTGATTATTTGTGTGCTCTTTATATTGCTCATTGTGACTTATCATCTCTTATGTACCTATATTGAGCAGAAATTGTGTGCGAAATTGATTTTCTTTTGCAATATGTTTGTTTCAAGCAGGGTTGATGATGAGGATGACGATTTTTTTGTTGACGACCAAGAAGTGAATAGGCTAATAATCGTTACGCAGGTTCGGTTTCAAAATATTCCATGCTCCTGGTTTTGTTTGGTGATTTGTTTCCTTTAGCTCCCTAGGTTCATCCATTCACTCTTTTGTGCTTGGAGATGAAGTATGAACCACAAACATATAAGTTGATGCACTTTATATCACTTTGCTGTACTAACGTATTACAAACTCGAAGAGTTCGTACCTCGATTAGGTTCGCATATTTCAGCAAGTGATGTATGTGAGTTGCTTGTTACCAATCTTCTTATATTTCTACGTTCTTGGCATTTGCTTTATGAAGAAAGGACATTCATGCAATGCCCATTTCAGAGCAGAAATTATATTTCTCATTTCTCGAAGAAACATTGATGTGGGCCTGAAAGTAAACTACCTATTAAATTGCTATTGTGTAATTTGCTGATATTACAGACCATCAACATGAATTAGTTTGTCAGATTTGGTACTGTTCTGTTTTTCCATCTGAAAATATGACATTAAGAATCAGTTCACTTGATCATCTACCTGATTCATTTATATTTTTAAGTGCTGCGGCCTTGTGGATTTCTGGTTATAGGCTGATAGTCAATCTCTAGCTGAAACTTCTTATTTTGATGTACTCCCTTAGAAGCTTTTGCTGATTGAATTGTCTTTCAGTATGTTACTAGTCAATGTGTTATTTGAAATCCTGTCTATCTTATATTCTTTCACAATCTCCTGAGATCTTGTTTCACTTATCTGCCTCACAGGATACTAGATCAGAAAAGGACGACAGAACTTCCTCGAGTATATCTCAAGCATTTTCAACAGAGGAAGCATCAAAAATAAATGATGCCTTATATTATTATGAGGTGACATGTTACAGCGAAGATGATTTAAACTTTATCATTCATCAATATTGTATTTCCATTCTAGGAGCCAATAAAAGGTTATAAAATAGATGCTGCGTTATCTTGAGAACTGTCATCCACTCGTACAAACTTATTACAAAGTTCCTGCTCAATTTTATACAAGTACATCAGCTCTGCTTTAGGGATGCTGTTTTCTCATGAATTTTCCATACGAAAATAGGAGCTTTGACTTTTGGATTTTTAATGAACCTTATCTATCCCTTGTTACTTTAGATGAGTTGTCTGGTTAGAGATCCGTCATTGACTGTTCCATCTGAACAGTCAGATTCATCTTTTTAGTTGTTTTCTGATATATCTAACATTATCATTCCTTGAACATCAATAGATTAATCTGTTTTAATGTTTATCTTTTTGGGGACATAGCCAATACCTTTTGGGATTGCATGCTATTTTTAGAATTCATTTGTCAAAATATTTGTTCTTGAGAGTTGAGACGTTGATACATTTTCTAGCTATTGAATTTTAGTGTTAGAACTATGCCTTAAAATTTAGTAAGGCAATGGTATTATCATTGTAAATGTTGTTAGGTGTGATGTTTCAGTTTTTGAGTTGTCAACAGCCATCTCATATTTCGGAATGGCTAATAAGTTACAGATTTGATTTGCATGTTTGATATTTCTAATTGGCAATAGTTTTAAATTGAATGAAGTGTTGCAATAACATCTGAAAGCAGAAATTGTGTTCGAACTTTGAGTTTTAATCAAGCTGGCTTGGACCAGATTTGAGCTGAGTTGTGCATTTCTTGTTGTCTCCAAAACCTGCCCTGCTATAGTACTTGCGATAATCCTTCTATGTCCACAACAGATTTTATCATTTTGGGTTTATCACACATATATATTAAATTACTTGTCCAATTTTATTACTTTGGAACTGCTGATGCTAATATTCTATTGTTACTTCTGATTTCAGAGTGTACATGATCGGCACACTAATAATCAGAGGAGTTCCCAGGCTGATGCTGCAGACATGGATTCTAAATCTGGTGGAGCAAAAGGGAACCATGTTAGCATTGGAACTAATGGTATTGAAGAAGGTGGACAACCTATCCCACGTAGGCGGCAAAATAAAGGCAATAGGAAGACGCACACCTCACATAAACAGAGGTTCTTTGCTGGTAATTTTGCGACTAGTCCCAATAGCAGATCTCACTATGGTGGTATATCAGAAAGCCCCCCAAGCAATTCAATTGGATATTTCTATGGATCTACTCCAGAAAATCACAGGTTAGATTTGTAATCAGTTGGAGTTTTCTTTCACTAAAACTCAACCTCATCACTATTATTTCGTATTACCCTTGTTTGACTATTTATTTTTTAGTAGCTATAGAAGTTCAAAGCTGAGCTCGTCTCCTCATGGAATTCCAACTGGGAGCTCACCTATTGGTTCCGTGCCTAAATCTTTCCCACCGTTTCAGCACCCAAGTCATCAGCTACTGGAGAAAAATAAATTCCAACAACAAAGGTAAGTTTCTTCTAATTTCCTGTTAAGTATTATGTATCAGTGTCATCCATTCCTACCTTTCATCCGAAGATTGACATGGTGATGCTTTTGTTCTTTGCTTGTGTAGGTACAATAAGTTCAAAAATCGATGCATCGCTGAACGTAAGAAGTTAGGAATCGGGTTGAGCGAGGTGCAGCTTCCTCTCATATACTTCTCTTGCTACAACAACTTTAATTGTTATTTATTGAAGAAAAACATTTTATAACTGAGTAATGTATCTATAAAGCGGGACAAATTTAACCGTTACGTTGAACTGTAATATTTGTTTTTCAGGATTCATTTTCTTTGGTTAACATGAGGAACTTCTGTCGTCTCATTGATGTTTTGTCGCTTGCTAATTATGTTTCGAGTTGGAAAATTATGTTTTGTTTGATAAATAGTATCATGCTCTTGTTATATCCTCAAAAGATACTTCATGGTTTTACTTACATACTGTGTGCATCCGATGGCGTGCAGGAAATGAATTCGCTCTATCGTTTTTGGTCATACTATCTGAGAGAGAGTTTTAATGAAGATATGTACAAGCATTTTAAGAACTTCGCAGTAGATGATGCAACAGCAAGTTACAGATATGGACTTGAGTGTCTCTTCAGATTTTATAGGTATGGACCATATACTTTTTTAATAATAGGCTTCTCAATCTTAATTACATTTTCTGTAGAGCAGGATCAGTTACCATTTAATTATTTTTGCAGTTATGGTTTGGAAAAGAACTTCCAGCGTAATGTATATGAAGATTTTGAGCAGCTGACACTTGAGTTCTACCTGAAGGGTGATCTTTATGGACTTGAAAAATACTGGTAATTGGCGGCTTTATTTGTTTGCATTCCTCTGTTACTAGACTCTAATAATGAAATGCAACACCACACACTCTTTGCTGATACTTTTGTTATGTATCTGTTTTTTTTGTGGCAACTCAGAGGTGTGCTTACAATATCTAATATTTATTTACAACTTCATTGTTAGGGGATATCATATGTGTAACATAACACATACTTACTAAAGTTGCTAAATGAAAGCTGAACTTTGTACTTCAAACTTGATATAGCCTTGGTGCCTCCTAATTTCTTACCGAGGAATCTCAAAAAGGGCGAATAACAAAATATAACTTCATGACAAATTCAGCTTGCTTACTTTTCTTTTGGCAAATTGGACCATTCTTTGCCGTTGTAAGGTTATCATTCTTTGCGGCTTACTTTTCTTTTGGCAAATTGGACCAGGGCGTTTCATCATTTCCGAAAGCAGGATAGCAGCCCAATAAATAAACATCCAGAGTTGGAGAGGCTCCTAAAGGAGGAGTTCCGAACCATCGAGGACTTCAAGGCACGGCGTGCGGCACAGAAAGAAGCCGGTGTTAGTAGCAGCAAGAGTGGAGCGGTGGCAAGCCATAGCAAGGCTGAGGCTAAGTAGGTCCTACCTAGGCATGAAATTTTGGTGGCGATCCTACAAAGGAGAAAGTAGCAACCTTTTTGTTTGGTGTAAACTGAGGATTTGAGTAGACTCGTCCCTGTGCAGATTTTGCTCTCCCCTGCCAATACTTTTGTAGCCTGTCCAGGATTTTTTCTCTTCTTTTTTACATCTTCCTGGTACCATTGTGGGAGTTGTACATAGAGATAAAATAATTGCCTTCATTAAATAGACCAATTATAGAGTTAAAAGACATGATTGATGTCTTCGTTGTTTGATTAGGTGAGATGTATGTCTAATTGTTGTCTTCTGTTGCAGTGGTGACTGGCATCGGTCTTATTTTTGCTGCGAAAATGTGCACGACTGCTCTGTTGGTATTTTTGTGGGACAGTTATCCATGGCATGCCTAAAAGAAAAAGAAATATAGCGAAGCTTTCTGGTATTATCTGAGGACATTACCTGGCAGCTCATCCGACATTGTTGTGCTTCTCTGGCAACTGTCTTTGTATCTGCTGGAGGGTGTCTCTCTTGAGCTCCATGGAATATTATTACTAAAACTTCGAAGAAACGGCCTACCTTTGCGCGTGAGCTATCTAACCCTTCAGATTCGAGGTGACCTATTGTGACTCCAAACTTGCAACATCAGCAGTACCATTTTCTGCTATTGCTCAGTAACTTGGGCAAAAATGAGGATATCAGAATGCGAAGACCTCGTCAGAGTAGCTAGAGTTGCAAGACAGAGCGGTTGACAGCGGTGAAAATGGGATAAGAGACCTTGCGAACTTGGGCTTTTTTCTCGAGAATACACTCTAGAAGGTGTATTCAGAGTAGCTAGAGTTGCAAGACAAAGCGGTTGACAGCGGTGGAAATGGGATAAGAGACCTTGCGAACTTGAGCTTTTTTCTCGAGAATACACTCTAGAAGGTGTATTAATTGTATACAGAAGAAAAGACAAGACAACCGATATAAACTCCACGCACCAAACATGATACAATCTTCACAACGATGAAGACCTCTCCTTGGTACGTTCCCTACCAACGGTAAGGTGACGGGGTAGTAAGCAACCAAACCGCGCCATGATCAAAACGAGACTCCATAGTGGCACGACTCCAAGGCTGCACGGATCAGCGAGAAGTTGGCAGGATCCAACCGGACTTGACGAAGACGTCGACTAAGAAGCATCCACCATGATGTACATTGCGCCCTGTGGCTCGCATCCTAAGCAACACCCAACACCTGCAGCACCTCGCCACCCCACACTCCAAAACATCGGGCCCTTCCCAGGCAGCCTTGATGATGTTTTCAAGAAAATCACGCCGAGTGGCGCCGTTGTTGCCTGGTCTCGTGACCCGAACCTAGAGTTTTCCCCGCACCGAGAAGAGAAAGACACGATACACGCCATGACCGCGCCCCCAAGGAGGTAGCAGTACCCACAGGCATCGCCGAGGCCAGCATCGGCTGCAACCGAGCAGGCTTTCACCCCGGCCATAAACCGAGTCCCCGAATCGTGCCCAAAGGGCCGGCTGGAACCTTAGTTAGGGTTGTGCGCTCCCGGCTTCCGGGAGAGTTAATAGATCAAGTTTTGATTCTACATACGTCGAGCTAGAACTTTGTAGAACTTTGATAGGTGTACCTCCAGCGTATGTTGTAAACCTTGTGGCATATGACGGTGTCGTTGATTAAATAAAATTGCAGAATTCTATCTAAATAAAAGTTGGAGAAATTTTAGTGTGAGTTAAGAAGAGTGGGCCCTCGGATCAAGATGCAACGACAGGGAAAACTAGCCGAATTTCTGTGAAGCATTTAGGAATTGTTTGGTACTTGGATGATGGCGGGTTGATGACATTGACTTCACGAATAAATGAATACAGTAATATACTCTGTTCTTTCCTGGCATGTGAGATCCGTAGTGTAAGATGGTGTTTCTTCTATTACGAAAATGCATTTTGAATGTTGATATTATGTATTATCTTCAATTATTTATGGGATGTAATGCTGAAGATACATCAGATTATACATGGTACAATTTCTCGCTGCTATTTGGCTAACTTTGGGATGCTAAATTTTGGAAGACTTTGACTCACCTACATGTGGACCCTTCAAATGATGGGTCCAAATGTAAAGTCGCCTCACTTTTAAGTCGTATAAAGCCAGTCAATCCGTACCCAAAAGGACCCTTATTTCTTAGCCAGATTTTTTTCTAGACACAGTTTTGGTGGTTACTCTCCATCTAATAATAACTAGTACGTCGGTACGTGCACAGCACGTCAATTCTGCGCATGCGTTTCGAAAAAATACATGGTCCCTTAAGAAATAAATTGAATAAACTATTTTGTTTTCAAGTTTTTGTTTTGTATGTAAGCTACTGCGATGAATTAAACAATGGGTCGTTTCCACGTAATGTAAATTATATTTACCAGAAGGAATTCTCTAGTCACGTTTGTTTTTCGGAGAAGAACATGTTTTGTAGGATGCAAACCATAGAAAACATACATATACTTATATCAGATTATAAACATATACACAGGGAGGGCAATTATTAAACTATAATCATAAGGAGACAAATCGAATGTAGTGTCAAAGTGTACCCTATTTTGTGTGAATTTAGTATAAGGTTTGGCCACATAAGATCCAGTGAAGCATTCGCAACTCACGCTGCGAAGAACTTCTCCCTCAAGGTGCTCATGTTTAATCGTCTCAGTCTCTATATTTTCCTCACATTTGACCAAGCCAAGATTGAGTTAAAAGAAGGACATATGCGATCAACCGGCCAGGTGGCTTCATTCTTCATAGGCGAAGCTTTGTGGGCATGTCTCTTCTCTACGTGCATATCCAACAGGTAGTCGGGAGTTAGCATTTAGAAAATGAGAATCGGGCCACGCGCGATGCGCTACAGCTGGTGGCGGAGCTTGACAAAAATCCATGGGCGAGCCAGTCTAAAAAAACAAAACAAAAGATGTCGTAAAACCTTAAAATTAACCTGCCCATTTGTCTATTGTTCTCATCGTGGTTCTGCCGTTCCAATCACAACAAAGGTGAAGTATCATTTGCTAGTGCTGAAGTATCTCCTTTTTCTAATCAAGAGAAAATGAAGTCTTCCCTGAGTGGCCTTACTCATCGTTGTTGAAATTGGAAGAACAAATTCAGTAAACAATCGCTCGTCCAATCGAATTGCTAACAAAAAGTTGCGGAAACAAAGAAACAACATTGGTAGGAAAATAGAAGAGGAGTGGGGCTCGATTCGATCGCAGTGTCTATTGGCGGCTGTTGAAACTCCGGCCGGCGCGCCGTGCGTGTTCGGTGTGGCCATACATACAAGCTGATGTGGTGATGCGCTGGTCGCGGGCTACGGCCCGGCGCTGCTGCCTCCTGTTCCCTCCCCGTATCCTCCCTATTATGTGAATAGCTAGACCTAGCGAGGCACCCCTATCCCCATGGCCGCTCCTTTTGTCGATTCATATCGAGAGGATACTGTGGGAAAGTCCACCGAAGGAGACAAGGTAACGTGCAGGCCACTGCGTGCTGAAGGGCTGGGCCTTGTATGCATAGAACTAAAATTTGTTGTGGCAGAAAACTTGAGCGGTCCATGGCCCAATTCGGCCTCAACGGATCTCCGCTACTGGCGGTCTCGATTTCTCTAGAATACTCGCTAAGCACTGTAGACGCGAATCCCTTCCATCTGGAACGTAGGATAGGCACTCATCAACGGTTGAAATTATTTCTCATGCTCACGATTCAAAATTTCAAAACTCGTACACTATATAGAATGTATAGATCATAATTACGTATTTTAAAATTGTGAACACCTTCAAACATGTAACTATGCAAAATGCATCCACTAGTATGTGGGACTAAAGTTTGGACACATGCATACATCTAATTTGAACCATTAAGATTTCACGGGTCGCTATCGTAAAAACAACGACATGTGTCTTCTCGAGGATAGTCACACCACAATATGAGTAGGGGTTTGTACGGCTTCCCTATGGCGAAGGTCGCTCACGAACAAGGTTTGACCTCCTCACGAATGTATAATCAAGTAAGAACGAGTTAAAGAAAAAGTGAACAATTGAATATAAGATCTCCTAAAACACAGAATGTCCATATCTAAACGCAATTGCCCATCACCTAAACAATCATGATTTCCACCCTAAATACTACCTCCTAAAACACATAATTTAGTTTGCCAAACGTAATATATTATGGAGCATAGGTAATACATCATATAATCAAGTAAGAGCACCTATGTCCATATCCCATCAGTCATGGAATTTTTGAGAAACATGGGAGACATAAACAAGTGACAATGACATCAATTTGAGCAAAACAAGTCAGAAATGCTATTGAGGACGAAATTTCATCATTATCATCATGATCAATTTGTCACTTGGTCCTCACATTTTATATATATATAGAATACACCCTTAGAGGTCTATTATCACACAAAAAGTCTCAAGTGACACTACAATGCCACAAAGCGGAAAGTTTTGCTGTCAACATGAGGTGCCAGCTCCTCTAAAACATGAAATGGCTCTTGAAAGACAAATGATTCCGATCGAAACAACCTAGCTACGCACCATCTCTCATAATCTTCGTTGATTTGGCCTTGATGGTGATCACCGTTGGTGCCACTCTGTTGAAGACTACATCATTGCAATGGCGCCAAATGCACCAGTACACCAAAATGACCGCTGTCCACATGTCACCATGGAGTTTGGGTGGGTAATCCCTCGATGTCCACCAATGCAACAAGTTCTCGTCACCAACCGGTATCCACTCCGGTTTATCCCACATCCTGAAGGTCCATGCCTCCGTAGCTACCACATACCCGATCAGAAGGTGATGCATTGTTTCCTAGCTTTGTGGTTGCACTCATGTTGGGCATAAAACCCGAAACCCAAACCTGAACCCGTATATTCTAAACCTGAAAAACCCAAACATATTTTTTGTTAGCAGTTTCAGATACCTGAAATCTAGTTGGAAATTTCGGGTTCATAGTTACAGCACCAGAGCTGCCCGATTTACCCGAAATTTGTAGAAGGGCCTGTACATAATTGCTTCTTGTGGCTAAGGGCATCTCCAACGCGGCGACCCATCCCAAGCCCGCGCGTCCGGATGGGTCGAAACGGACAAAACCGTGGCCCAGCGCGCGGACCCATCCCAAAAACGGATGGCCGCGGCGTTCGGGACGACCCAAACCCGGCCCAAATCTGGGACGAGTTTGCGTGCCGCGGACGCCGAAGGCTGGTCGCTCGCGTCCTCTCCTTGTCTGCCCCTAGCCCGCATGTCTGTCTCCCAAAACAGAAACACTCCACTCAACTCCCAAAACCTAGAGATGGCCGACGAAGCGACTGCCGCCGCCACCGCCACCATCGGAGACGAGGCACAGCTCGCGGCCGTTGCCGCTCCTCCCGTGGAGGCGGCTCCTCAACTGGACGCTCCGGTGGTCGTGGAGCCCGGGCCGCCGACGAAGAAGGCGAAGCCCGAGCTCACCGCGGAGCAGAGGGCGATGGAGAGCAAGAAGCGGGGGGACCGGCGCAGGGCGCTCGAGCAACGGAAGAGGGCCGCCGCCGCGGAGGAGCGGCAACGAGCGGCGGAGCAGCTCCTCCAACTCCAAACGCAGGCGAAGGCGAGTGTCATTCAAAAGCAGGCGCATGCCATGCTCTTTTACGGCCACGCAGTGCTCGGCCAGCACATGATCATCCCGGGCACCGGCACGGCCTCGGGGGGAGCTCGGCCTCGTCCGTGACCCGGCCCCTTCCTCCAAGGTCAACTGCCCCGCCGACTGCCCCGTTTGCGTACACGCCCGGCGCGCACGAAATGGGGGCGCAGTCAGGGCGGTACGCGTACCCGTCACGGGATGGGTCACCGGAGGTGGGCGAGTCCATGACGGGGCCGTCACCTTCGTCCATTGACCTGATCCGTGCGCCGGCGAACTCCAAAGGCCCCAAGTGACATAGGCACCCCAAATGGGCCTGCCATAGATAGTACCTGGGATTTACTGAAGGCCCACTATCCGAAGAATAAGAAGATTCGGGAGCCCAAGATGTATTAAGGAAAGCTAGAGTTGTAATAGGAAGTATTATTTGTGATCTGGCGGGACGAGTTAGAAACCGTCCCGAACTCTGTAACTTGTACGATACGAAACCCTCGGCTCCATCTCCTATATAAGGGGGAGTCGAGGGACAAAGAAAGGATCGAATCTACTGTCAACATAACCCTAGTTTTCATAATCGCCGAGTACTTTTCGCCTAAACCTTCGAGATCTACTTGCCCTCTACTTCTAGCAAAACCCTAGTCTACAATCTGTAGGCATTGACAAGTTAATCCTTTGTCAATTGGCGCCGTCTGTGGGAATATGAGGCTGCAAGGATCTGATCTCGATGGCACGTTCAAGATCTTCGACTTCATCAACAGCAAGCAACGCGATGGATCGAGGTAACAAGGGAAAAACTGATCTATTCAATTTTATTAAGCACCCGCCCTCCCGTATGGATGCATGTGCCTATCTGGAGGAGCCCATCGTCATGACGAGAATTCCGATTTGGCGTCAACAAGGAAGGATCCTACCGTCTCGAAGTTCCGATCTCGTCGGAATTTTCAGCGGTCGACTCCAACTTTTCGTCGACGACGAGGAGTTTTCGTCGACATACTTCGACAACAAGGCAAGCGGAAAGCTCGCCAAGATCTTCAGCAACACATCCTTCGAGTCATCTGCGGACTCCTTTATAAGCAGCGACTCAGACATCGACAGCTTCAACTTCATCGACAAGTCTGCTGCCATCGGAAAGGTATTCACCACTCTATATGATGGTGTCACCAGTCCACAAAAATCAATGCACAAAATATCATCAGATCTATGTGGTAGAAGGGGCAGGCACATCAGACCCGCCAACATCAGAGGCTTTCGACGAATTGGGAAATCCATACGTCGATCCCGCTGATCTCAGACATGGTCTAGGCACCAAATATCCTGGAACCACAACTCGCGCAAGAGTACAGCTCCCGCAAAGTGCGTGGGATAGGGCCGCGAAAGCCATGGATGGTTCAACCCATGACCAACACCGCTACCGCACAAGAACTTCAAGCATATCAATATAGACTTGCTCGAGTAAGCAGAGAGTTGGAAAAACAGACGGCATCCTTGAATAGGAGAAAAGAAGCCAGCATCAAGCAGACGCGGGCAGATTTAAGTCGCCTTTCAGGAAATACGGAGATAGTCACAGAGAAGCTCGGAGGAGAGCAATGTCTCGACGCAAAACATACCTGAAGCAGAAAGAGGAAACATAATCCAAAATCTCGACATGTCCTTTATGTCGATCGACGAAAGAGGAAATATCATCCCGAAAACGCCAGAGGCAGGTTACATGGCAACACAAGCATACATCTTGGCGTCCAGACCACCTCCTGGGGACCCGAGAGAACCATTGTTCAATATGGCAATGGCTGGAGTAGGGGTTATGGGAACAGCGTTTGCAACAACGCCTCCCGAAGAAAATCCCACAAAATAGTCCACGACACACCGCAGCAGTCAAGACCCACCAAGAGCAAGTGGAGCAAGAGACACAGCAGTCCAAGTAAGGGTGGACAGAGCGCGACAAGAAAGGAGGGACCGTCAGTACTCGCCAGAGCTTGCCGACGAAGATATGTGTGGGCTCCCATGCTTTACGAGAAGAGTGCGAAAAACTCGAGTCCCAAAAGGGTTCAAGTTACCCGAGAATTTCAAGAAGTTCGACGGCCTGCAAGATCCCGAGGATTGGCTCGTGGATTATCTCGAGATGGTGAAACTGGTAGGAGGAACCGAGCAACAGCTATGCAAAGTATCCAAGTTCACCCGAGTGGTGCCGCAAGATCTTGGATAAAGAAACTCCCTTTGAACTCCATCGACAGCTGGGAAACCTTTGAGGACATCTTCGTGAAGAACTTCCGATCCACCTGCAAAAAACCCGCGTCGTTGGAAGAATTACGAGCGTGTCGACAAAAACATGACGAGTCGATGAGAAAATATATACAGCGGTGGAACATTATCAAAAACTCGGCGAAGACATATCACGAGAGGGCAATAGATGCGTTCGTGGCAGGAATCCGACGAGCGGACTTCGTCGAGGACTTGGGAAGAACTAATCCCAAGACAATCTCAGCGTTGATGGAAATCGCTAACAAGTGGGCAGATGGAGAAGACGCAATATACAACAAACGACACAGGTCGCCAGAAGAGGATCGTAGTCGAAATTACCAAAATAGAAGGCGATTTTCTCGCCAGTTCTACAACAACGATGCTCCTGGCCATATATCGGCTGGTTTTCGGGGAAACCCTGGAGGAAATAGTCGAGATGATTATCAAAGGAGCAACGAGCAACAAGGCGACAATAGAGGTGATTTTCGCGGCAACAGACAAAATAGTGGACCAAGGATTCAAAGACCTTACGTGTCTCCCGAGGAGATGAACGGTCGTGTCAAATGCACTTTTACCTCGACAACAATGGAAAGAGACAGTCAGGACATCTCCAAAAAGCCGCAATTTTCAGGCAATGTTGCGAGCCGCAGGAATCGCAAATGCCCAAGCAAATAGAAATCCTCGGAGCCAAGGAGCGAGATTCACCTTCCACCTCCTCCCGCAATAACCGAAGAAAATCGACACCAGCTCGAATAGCGGCAGCACCACAACCACCCCCATATGTCGATCCCAATTCCAACGGCGCAGTTTTGATGATTCAAAGCTAGGCCGTCCAACAGGCGCGAAGGTCATATCTCGACAAGTGTTTATGGCAGAGAAGATGCCTCCACCAACAATCGAGTATCTAAATTGGTCGGCAAGACATAGGCTTCACAATCGCGGATCATCCGCAGCAAGTTCCTCGACCAGGACAATCAGCACTTATTCTACCCGCAGTAATTGCTGGGTTCGACGTGTCGCGAGTTTTCATAGATGGCGGCAGCATCTAAACCTCATGTATGCAGACACATTGAGGAAGATGAACATATCCCTGGCAAACTTGAAACCAACCGACACACGCTTTCACGGGATCAGAAGCCAAGTTACCCATTGGGCAAGATCAACCTCGACGTTCGGTTTGGAACCCGAGAAAACTAGAATAGAGAACCTGGAGTTCGGTTGTGGATTTCCCATCGCAATATCACGCTTTGTTGGGACGACCAGCGTACGCCGGTTCATGGCAGTGCCGCATTATACATATCTGTTGTGGAGGTTGCACGGCCTAAGGGACCTATCACAATCAAAGGAAGCTTTGCAGCCGATAAATGCGACAAAGATTTCCATCGATTGTCAAACTTTCGGGATGCAAGCAATATGCGGCACCTAGGTTCACTGATTATGATGTGCTGCCAGAGGTAGGAAGATCTAAGGAGCCAACTTTCAATATAAATAAAGATTCAAAAGAGGTACAGATCCACCCGACAGATCCAAAGAAAACGACGTCCATTGCTGCAAACATGGATGTCGCATAGGAAAGCGCGCGTCGAGTTCCTCCGTGAGCACTGGAAAATCTTCGCATGGTGTCCAGCCGACATGCCAGGAGTACCAGGGAACTTGCGAGCACCACCTCAATTTGGATCCTCTTGCACGACCAGTAAAGCAACCTTTGCGGCGTTTTTCGAGCCTAGCCGCAAAGCTATGTTATCGAAATAGATCGACTCAAAGATGCCGGGTTCATCAGAGAAATATCTACTAAGCCACATGGGTAGCTAACCCGGTGATGGTGCGAAGAAACACACAATAGTCCTTCGCATGTGCGTCGACTTTATGTGTCTCAATAAACATTGTCCCAAGGATCACTTTCCCCTCCCAAGAATCGATCAAATCATCGACTCCACGGCAGGATGTGAACGTCTTTCCTTCCTGGACGCATATTCTGGTTATAACCAGATCAGATTGAAAGAAGAAGATGAAGCCAAGACAGCGTTCATCACACCTTATGGCGTGTTTTGCTACAAAACAATGCCCTTTGGTCTGAAAAACGCGGGAGCAACATATCAGCGGATGATGCGAAGTGCCTAGCAACACAGATCGGGAAAAATGTACAAGTCTACATCGACGATGTCGTAATAACATCAAAGAAAGGGTCGACGTTGATTGAAGATTTGAAGGAAACCTTCGACAACCTCGACAAGTTCTGCCTCAAGTGAACCCGACAAAGTGCTCTTTTGGAGTACCCGCAGGAGAACTTCTTGGGTTCTTAGTATCAGCAAGGGGGATTGAAGCTAATCCCGAAAAAATACAGGCCATCGTCACTATGAGAAAGCCAACAAAGTTGAAGGAAATACAACGCTAACAGCGAGTCGCAGCTTTAAGGATCGTCGCCAGGCTAGGAGAAAATGCGCCGTTTTATGCGTTAATCAAGCAAGGGAAAAATTTCAATGGAACGAGGAAGCAGACAGAGAGAATCTCAAGCGAGCAATTTCGACACCGCCGATATTGGTGGCGCCAAAAGAGAAAGAACCTCTCCTCTTGTACATTGCAGCTACACCTCAGGTGGTCAGCACGGCCCTAGTGGTTGAAAGGGAAGAAGAAGGCAAGCTTCATGGAGTTCAAAGGCCAGTATATTTCATCAAGTACTGCCGTCAAAACAGCGGTACCCGCAATACCAAAAGCTAGCATATGGAGTATTCACGACAGCAAGAAAATTGCGACACTACTTTTCGGCGCATAATAGTGGTCAATGAGGCTCCCTTATCAAATATACTGAACAACCCGAAGCCACGGGTCGTGTCTCCCTTTGGGGAATAGAACTTTCCCTCGGGACATCACGTATGAAAAAGAAAAGCAATAAAGTCGCAGGTCTTACCAGATTTCATTGCAGAATGGATGGAGCTACAAAACACAGGACCCCAGATTTATCGAGGACTTGGACCATGAACTTCGACGGGTCCAAGAGATTGGAAGGTGCCGGAGCAGGCGTGATATTAGTTTCACCTGAAGGTGACAAGTTGAAGTATGTTCTGCGGATGACGTTCCCAAACGCATCTAACAATGAAGCAATATGAAGCTCTCATACACGGGATGAAGATGGCGAAAGCTTGCGGTGCAACCCGATTGAAAATTTTCGGCGACTCACAGTTGGTAGCACAGCAAGTAATGAACCAATGCGACGCAGTCAACGAGAGTATGATAGCATACAAGGAGGTGTACAATGAGCTGGAGAAGCTATTCGATGGTTGTGAGGTAAACCACATCAGCAGGATGAGCAACGATGAAGCCGACGTTCTCGCAAACATCGGGTCACAATGCCTCGCAATCCCTCCAGGTGTGTTTTGGGAAGAGATAAGCGAAAGATCAACAAAGCCGGCAAAAACAAAAAAGGAGAAGAAAGAGAAAACATCGACTGTCACCAAGGGCACAGCAGAAGAAGAAGAAGAAGAGCAAGAACTAGTCATGATGGTACAAGTTCCATGGATGCAGGCCTACATATCATACATCCTAAGGAAAGTCATACCCGACGATCCAAAGCAAGGCGAATAATTAGGCGATCAAAAGCTTTCACTGTGGTAAAAGGGGAACTATACAAACGCAGTATTTCGGGTGTGCTACAACGGTGTGTTACACCCGAAGAAGGAAGGATCATCCTAAAGGACGTGCATGAAGGAATATGTGGGCACACGCGAGTAGAGCTATCGCAGCTAAGGTTTTCAGAGCAGGATTTTATTGGCTAACAGCAATCGAGGATGCGAAGGAAATAGTGCGAACTTGCGATGCGTGCCAAAGATTTGCGGCAAGACCTCACTCTCCTAGAACTTATGCCAATCCCATTGTCTTGGCCTTTCGCTCAATGGGGTCTCGACATGGTAGGTAAATTACACAAAGCTTCGCCAGGAGGTTATGAGTATATGCTTGTTGCTGTCGACAATTTTACAAAATGGATCGAAGCAAAGCCGATAAATTCACCGGACGGCGCGTCGATTAAGTTCGTGAAAAGCATTGTCTTCAGATTTGGAGTTCCTCACAGTATTGTGACAGACAACGGCAGCAATTTCACGTGGAGTTCAAAGCATACTGCGCAGAAGTGGGCATTAAATTAAGTTTTGCGTCTGTTGCACATCCTCGACCAATGGACAAGTCGAGAAGGCCAATGGCATCATCTGCAATGGCATCAAGAAACGCCTGCTAGGACCATTGGAAAAAGCCCGGCATACTTGGCCGGAGGAGTTACAAAGTGTGTTGTGGAGTATCCGAACAACACCAAATACGACACAGGAAACACCGTTCTTTCTGGTTCATGGCGCGCAGTCCTGCCAATAGAAATAGAGCACGATTCTCCAAGAGTCACAGAATATGACGAAGAAACATCGAGGAAATCTTTGGAGGATGATGTCGACGCACTCGATGAAGCTCGAGACGAAGTCCTGTCAAGAGTCGCCAAATATCGCAGGACCTGAAAAATTATCACATCGACGATTGCGGCCAAGGTCTTTTCAAGTTGGTGACTTAGTTCTGCGGCTCAACCAAAAAGTCACGAAAAACTCGAATCACCATGGCTCGGACCCTACATCGTCACGAAGTAATCGAAGGAGGAGCATACAGAATCAAAGACAAGAAGACAGGGATTGACGAGCCAAATCCCTGGAATGTGGCACAGCTAGGCGATTCTACGCCTAGGTGTTGAAAATATAGTCCTTTGTAAAACCTCAATGTACTGAAACGCCCACGAGTTTTCAGACGCACTCTTTTCCTTTTGTGGGGCCGGGAAAGGTTTTTAATGAGGCGGGCTCGTGGTGCTGCAATATAATAAAGATAGTGGAATTATATATCTTCTTCTCGACAAGATCAGGGGTTTTCCCCTACATGATACAATATATATATAAACACAGTGTCGACAAACGCAAAAGAAGCATATTGCCTTGGTAAACATACCTCGCCAAAATAAAAAGAGATACAGACAAAATAGTGATCAACAAAAGACTCGGGGGCTTACACCCACAAAAATAGTATACAGTGTATATTATCTTGCCTTGGGACAACCTCGCATGATATTAAACAAAAGACACTGCAATCAAAACGCCCGGGGGCTTGGCGATAAAAATAAAATACAATGACTTTACAATATAGCTCGTCTATACAGGATACAAAGTTCGGAATAAATGTCAAGGATTTCCCAATATATTATCTATGGTTAAGCGCTCGTTATTTACAGCGAGTACTATGCTCAGCATAGCTACCTTTCACGAAGAATTCGGAATCCATCCGAAGAAGTTCATCCATCATATCTTCAGCAACAGGAGTAACTATGTCATCATATTTGCCGAAGTTCCTCTTCCTCTTCGACATCTTCTCCAGGCACTTTGGGACAATTTGCCCTACATCTAACCGGGTAGCAAATCTTTATCATGATCATCGCAAACCTTGCACCAGCAGCTAGTTGGGCTCGTACAAAGCCGTGGATGCGAGGAGCATCTCGAAATTTCTCCATCAATGCAGGAAGAGTTTCATCTTATTGCGAGGAAACATGGTACCATACACCAGAGACAAAGTTCTTGTACAGAAGTCAAGATATTCGCGAACCTGAAGTGCACGATCTTGAAATCTCACGATTTGGCGGGTCCGCTCAGGTGTACCCCAAAAAGTCGATCCGTGCTCATGTGCAAGCCGAAGGAGAACATTGGAACGAGCCTCGACACGCTCATCTTCAGTTATAGGATCCAAAAAAGCACCTATGGTTTCATAAAACAATTCAGTGGGCAATGAGGAGGCAAGCAGCAAAGGAAATGAAGAAGCGAGATAAAGACAATGAAACTTACCCGCCATATCCAAGCTAGCATCTGTTAGCAGCTGCAGCATAGAATTTTCTCGAGATGCAGCCGCGTCAGCTTCAGCAACAGCAGAGTCCTTTTCAGCAATGGCAGTTTGTGCTTGTTGGAGTGCAATTTCCTCGGCTTCAGATGACTTACGAGCCTTCTCCATCAGCACAAGTGATTGCTTCTTCACGAACTGAAGTTGGTGTCGAAGTTCGTCTAATTCTTGCGACAAGGAATCCTCGGCAGACGAAGCATCAGCAGGAGTTCTCCTTGGGGGAGAAGGCAAAATATTGGAAGAACCAGGAGCTGGCGTATAATTGTCAAAAATTAACTGGAAAAAGAAATATTTCGACATCAATCACTGAGCAAAAGATAGATTTTCATTCATCTCCATAATATATACATGTCTATTACAAAAGAAGGACCTTCTAGAGGGATACTGAAATAGTTCTCGCCAATAACACTACGGCGACAAAGCCAAAAGAAAGAGGAATGCTAAAAAAGAAAAAGCAGAGGCATTCAACTAGACCTCCGGCTTTGATGAGCTAGGAGTCGAAGATGGCTTGATCCCGATATAAGCCAGGATTTTCCTCGTGTTGGGCTTAGCTGCCTTGATCAAAGACCTCCACCTTGACTGTTCTATCTGATCAGTGTCGCCAACTTTCGACCAGTCGATAGATTGTTGGCTATCAGCAACCAAGGCGACAGTATTTTCCACGGCAATCTTCATATTCTCATGGCGCACCCTTAACCCAAGATCTTCAGACGGATTGAAACACTTGGCGAGGTCAAGGAAAGTTGCGGGTTCCTCTTTCTTTGGGAAGAAATAAGGAAAAAGCCGCGACAACCCCGCTTTAGCCTGATCAATGCCTCCGCGTGCCTCTGATCCATGAACTTCAAGGAGTGAAAGGGCGTCAAGAAGAGAATCATTGGCGGGTTCATCAAGTTGAAATTCTTGAGCTGTTCTAGCTGTCAAGAAAGAAAAAATTGAGCAACAAACGAGTGCAGAGAAGAAAATACAAGAGAATAATGAGTGGTACTTACCTACGAAGCGGCTATGTGATCGCTCAGGGAAGTTTCAGCGGTGTGAAGCCTCTTTCTAAGGTCTTCGACACCAGCAGCGTCAGCCTTGGCTTTATCAGCCTCTGCTCGTGCATCAATAGCATCTGACTCAGCCTTTTTGCGAGCCTTTTCACTTTGCTCTAATTGCTGAGCAAGTGTATTGGCACGATCATTGGCTTCCGCCAGTTTTTCTACAATGGAAGATAAATATAGTTACAAATCTCGACAACAAAGAAGGAACAAAAGAACAGAGGCAAAAAGAAGGAGCAGATCATTACCTTCAGCTTTATTCGCATATTCACGGTACCCAACAAATTGGGCACCGATGCGAAGAAGATCCTTGATCACAGGCTGTTAACCAAAAAGAGAAAACAAAGAGAAAATGGGGGTATGAGAAAAATATGGTGATGCACAGAAGCAAACAGAGAAAACATAGACACTGACAAAAAAGTAAAGAACTTACATCTTCCATGAGAAGGTTCGAAGAGCTACTCAATTGGAGAGTAGGCTCCGAGACAATCTCCGTCCTTGCCCTTTTCGGTGAAGGGGCTCGGGGGCTCGAAGGAGGAGTAGAAGCGCCGATGTTTTGTTGAGGAGGCGAGGATTCCTCTCCTTCAACTCGTGGCTCTGAAATAACTAGGGTATGTGACATACTCGTTCGAGCAGCCACATCCAAAGCTGGCGTTTCCTCGTCATCATCACTATTGCAAAAGGGTGGCAGTGTAAAAAGCAAGGCAAGCAAAAATTCTTCGAATAGAAAAATAAAAGAGGGAACTTACGAACTGATGATACTCGCAAGATATGGGTCATAAGCTGCCTTTTGTGGTAAAGGAGCAGCTTCTTCGGGTTTAGAAGTCCCGGAATCTTCGACATCACCCCTTTTCCTTTTGTTCTTTGGAGAATCAGCAGGAGGAGGAGACTGGGCCGATGTAGTGTCTTCAGAAGCAGCATCTTTTTCAGCAGATCCCGCAGAACTGCGGGTTCATTCACAAAAGAGGAGGCCTCTTGGTTATCATTAGAGATAACGGTCCTTTCTTCGACTTCCCCACCTTCAGGAAGAGGAGGAAGTGAAACAAGATTTGGATGATTCTGTCCAAAAAGAGGGAAGGATATCAGAACGAAGCAAACAATGCAAAAAAGCAAGAAAAAATTGCGCGACAATGTTTACCTTAGGAAGCGCATGGGTGGCGCTGTATGGTTTTACGCGACAAGAAGAAGGGATGGCATCTTTTTGCTGAGGGAGGTGATTTTTCGGACAAGCCTCTCCAGGTCCTTGACTTCCAAATCCACCGACAGCCGATCCACGTCTTCGTTGCCAGTATATTTCCAGAGGGAATTTGCGAGCTTGAAGAGGCTGAACTCTACTCTTAAGGAAATACACTATAATCTGGATACCGACAATTCTTTGCCGCGAGTATTTTGCAACTCATGGATGCGAGCCATCAGGGATTCAGTCGAAGTTCTTTCTTCCTCGGTAGCCTCTGCATCCCAGGAACGGCGACGAAGAATTTTCTCGGCACCGTCAAAAGGAGGAATATTATCCTCGAGGCAGCCATCGTTTTCTTCGCGAATGTATAGCCACCTCTTGCGCCAACCTTGAACGGAATCAGGGAGCTTGACGTCGAAGTAATCAGCGGTGGAGCGAATAGAAATAACAACGCCGCCTATATTATAGGCGACATTGGGAGAGCCATTGCGGCGACAGAAGAAAATGCGCTTCCAAAGCGCCCAATTGGGTGAGACGCCAAGGAAGGCTTCACAAAGCGTGATGAAAATAGAAATGTGGAGGATTGAGTTTGGCGTGAGGTGGTGAAGCTGGAGACCGTAGACATAGAGTAATCCACGGAGGAAAGGATGGATGGGGGTGGATAAACCACGGATGAGATGGTCGACAAAACTTACCCGTACCCCATTGGAGGGGCTGGGTAGCTTTCTTCACTGGGGAAGCAAACCGCTTTGGGCTTCGCGGTGATTCCCAGTTTCTTCAGGAGGTTCAGGTCTTGGTTTGTGATCTTGGACCTCTCCCACTCCGCAGTTCCTAGATCCGCGGCGGCCATGGAAGAATCAGGAGTGCTGTGCCTGGTTAAGCGACGCGGTGGCATCAACAATGGCAATGGCGAGCAGCAGCGAAGAGAAGAGCTTTGGCAGCAGTGGAGCGCAAGGGAGATTTTGCAGAGAGAGCAGAGAACGGCGCGAGCGGAAGTGCTCGAGGAAGAAGAAGGAGATCTTATATAGAGGTGCGGTGAAGCGACGGAACCGTTGGATGAAGAAAGAATGCAGGAGATGATTATTACGTGGCAACGAGGGCAAATTAGTATTTCAACATTGACGAGGTTACGGAACGTGCGCCAGGAAAAGCGGAGGACGTGTGTCCCCACTTGCACGACGTGACAACGTGGTGGGAACAGTGGACCCACAAGGCAGAAACAAAAATCCAATTATTGACAGAGATGAAGAGAATTTGACAAGGGAAAATATGTCGACAAGAAAAATAAAAAGAGAATGGCGACAGGGTTAACTATTCGAATACTCTTGGAGCCTTTGATCAAATACAAGTTTTTGCTCAAATGCTCGGGGGCTACTCTGGAAAAACAGAAAATTTCGAGTATGACAATATAGAAATGGCGAGAGCCTATGACCAAATCCAAGAATTTGTTCATAGCCTCGGAGGCTACTCCCATCGGGAGCGCTGGTCGCGCACCCGATAAATATGAAAATATCGAAAAGGATCATAAAAATAGCGGCAAAGGATGTTAATCTGTGGAGCCTACACCCAAGCACAAGTTCTTGGCTGCCTCTCGGCTACTCCCATCGGGAACTGTTCGCGTGCCCGATGAATTTGATCAGAAATAGAGAAAAGAAGTGAGTATATTTCGAGTTACGCAAATAACTCTACATATACTCCCATCGGGAAGACAAAATAAAGTCATCTGATATGACTCAATAAAATGTGCTATTCCAAAGGCGAAAAGCACTCGACAATATATTCTCGAACGCCAAAAAGTTGCGATCAATTTCTGAATGCCGCAAATTTGCGAAGGTAAGACCCAGATCCGTTCTGCTGGGCGTGGCATCGCCTAAGACGCGCTACTTTTATCCGTATCAACAGATACGAAGAAAAATCTAACGGACGCGTTAGGTACCCGATAAATTTGACTGGGACTTGACAATGGTAAGACCTTAAGCGGCACTGTCAAAGTTTACACCGTATCCCGAGATCATGTCCGGGGACGTGATCTTGAAGTAGGTTTTGCGGATTGCCACTAGAGCAGTTAACTAGTACCTGATCCGTCAGATGAACTAGCCCCAACTACCATTATCCCTGTACAATATAGAATTTTATGTGGAGTATGAATAAAAGCTCTCGAATAAAAATAAACGGGAGAGATTTTCCCCGACTCTACGATTCAAGCAAAATCTCGGGGGCTACTGACATAGGCACCCCAAATGGGCCTGCCATAGATAGTACCCGGGATTTACTGAAGGCCCACTATCCGAAGAATAAGAAGATTCGGGAGCCCAAGATGTATTAAGGAAAGCTAGAGTTGTAATAGGAAGTATTATTTGTGATCGGCGGGACGAGTTAGAAACCGTCCCGAACTCGTAACTTGTACGATACGAAACCCTCGGCTCCACCTCCTATATAAGGGGGAGGACACAAAAGGATCGAATCTCTGTCAACATAACCCTAGTTTTCATAATCGCCGAGTACTTTTCGCCTAAACCTTCGAGATCTACTTGCCCTCTACTTCTAGCAAAACCCTAGTCTACAATCTGTAGGCATTGACAAGTTAATCCTTTGTCACCAAGCACCTGGGAGCAGCAGCGATGGCAACCTGATCGACGATTTGTCGGCCGAGCGCGCGCAGTCACCGTCCACTGTGCAGGCCCCTCCGTCTTTCCCGCAGACAATGCCGACGACCGTGCCTTATCCTTCGACACAGCAGGCTCCCCAGCCACCTCCCATTGACACACAGGAGGGCACCACTGCCTGTCTCGGCAGCATAAACATCGAGGAGGAGCCGTTGTTCGCTGAGGAGCTCACACAAGCCGCAGCTGCACAAGCTCGAGGTCGCCGGGTAAGCAAAAGAACCAGCAACTACACGGAGAAGGAGGACAAGGTGCTCGTCGAAGGATGGTTGACCATCGGGCAAGATGCGTTGACAGGTGCCGAGCAGAAGGGGACCGCATTCTGGCGGATCTATGATTACTTCCATGAACATCGCAAATACGGACAGGAGCCATTTGAGAGCGACCGCAGCGAGATATCGCTCCAAAAGAGGTGGGGAGCAATTCAAACGGAATGCAACAAATTCCATGCGGCGTATGATCACGCGAAGCGGATCCCCGTTAGTGGCATGGGTGTGAAGGACTTGGTATGATTCTTAACCTGAACTTATTCATCCGATGTTTGCATATATATATTTATCGTTGTTGTCTCGCTTTGCTCTAGGTGTGGCAAGCTTTGGAATTCTACAAATCCAACAATGGAGAAAAGACCTTTGCCTTCCCTCATTGTTGGAAGGAACTCCATGGCACCCCCAAATTCCAGGAGGGGTACGAGGGGTACATGGCGACCTTGACTGGCAACAAGACCGCCAAAGATGCCACGGTCATTGACCTTGATGGTGGGCAGCCTTGCGGTAGCTCCGCTTCTCGTGCAAGTCGTCCACGCGGCCACAAGTCAACCAAAGCCGACATGAAGCGTGATGCTTCATCCATGCTATTGTTTGGCACTTTGAATGAGATGCATGCGGACAGAGAGGTGTCCACGGACAAGAGGGATGAGAGGAGGCGTCGGGAGAAAGAAGAGGACAGAAAGAACTACTTTGATGTCCAGAAGAAGTAGTTTGACATTGAAGAGGTCAAGGCCAAGACCAAAGCTAGAGAAATTGAGCTCAAAGAGAGAGAACTTGAGCTCATAGCAATAGCAAGGGCCAAAGAGGTGGAGGTGAAGGCGAAGGAAGTTGAGCTTAAACGCCAAGCCGAGGACAACCTCATCATGAACGCCGACTTGACCAACATGAGCGAGGCAAAGAGAGCTTGGTTCAAGAAGAGACAGAAGGAGATCCTAGAGCGCCCAAATTGAGTTAGACAATCTCAATTATAATTTTTATATTTTTCTCAAACTATGGCACATTTTAATTTCTTTATCATGGTACATTTGATATTATTTTATGCTATTCATTATTATTCTATGTTTATTAGATATTATTCTATATTTTTAAGACATTATTTATAAGCATGTGTGGCCAGATGACCTATTTCCCAAAGAAATAGGCCAAATGGGCAAATGGGTGGCCGCTGCGTTGGACGCAGCGTGCGACCCAAACGGACACGCGGACGCGGGGCGCTGTCCACGTGTCCGCGCGGCCACCCACATGGCCCAAAACAGACGGCCCAACGCGTTCATTTAGGTAGCTCGGTTGGAGACGTCCTAAGGCCCAGCCGAACAGCAACAAAAACCTCTCAATTTGCTCACTTATGTGTCACGGACAAGGATTCTTAAAAAACAAAAAAGTGACACTGACAAACCTAATACTCGTACTAGCTAATCCCGTCCCTGACCCCAGTCGGCCATTCCATCCCTATCCCAAACCAGCCGCCACACGGCCAAAGCACCACCGCGGAGCGCGGGCGCCGCGCCGCAGTGCGCAGGGAAAAGCCTAGTCGTCTTGCCGCCTCTACCTGTGCCGGTCGACACTCGACAACACCTCGCGCCAGCAAATCGAGGCCCAAGACAACGCAAATCTAGCCGCGACATCGCACGCTACAGGTACATGCTCGCCTGGCCGCTGCTACCTCGGCACCGTCTGCAACGAGTCCAACGCCAACGGCCGAGGGCCGACACCTCCCAGGCTCCCAGCTACTCCATCTTCTTAAGGGCATGTACAATGGTAGGAAAGATCTGTCTTCTCTTAGTAGTCCACGTCATTTAAAGACGATAAATATTAAAGATACAACACATTATCTCTTATTGTCATCCCTTACAATAAATGAGAATTAATTATTTTTAGTAGAAAATTATGTAGCTAAGGGAAGACAAGTCGTACAATAGGGAAAATAGTCTTCTCTTATTTCATAAGAGATTATCTCTTGGCTAAGGGAAGACAATATTCTCTTTCTTACTTCTTTCTCCTCCAACTAAGCGAAAGTCCTACGTGACAAATATAAGGGAAGGCTGATGTCACCCTATTGTACATGCCCTAACTCCCCTGCTCGACACACTACGACAACACCGCCGATGTTGTATTTAGGGCAATTCGGGATTACCTGAACCTGAACCGGATTGCGGCTACCCGAATAGTAGGGTAGTGTAATCTTTAGGTAAATATCGGGTGCCATTTTTCAAAACCCGAATTCTGCTTTACCCGAATTACGCAACCAGAATATTTCAAGTAACCCGAATGCCTAGACTGACACTTTTGTCTTTGGTTTGGTGATAAGAGAAATGTGTGTGCCTATGTCTCAGTTGACCGAGATTTTCTTAAGTCTCAGTCACCTCAGAAAAGTGCAACTGCAGTTCAAAAAAAAGTGCAACTCGATGCAGTTGCATATTTCTAGCAGAAAAATACAACTCAAAGCACTTTTTTGTATCCGATTTAGACTTAAGTAAATCTCACTGAGACATTGCAAAAACCAAAGAGAAATATCCAACATTTTATTTCGAGGACGGATAACCATTGAAGAAGCATCAACCAGACTTTGGTTCCAAACACTACATATGCTATACATGTCAAAATTTAAGAAAAGATAATTTGGGTTTCTACCAATTCCATAACTTATATGGTATCATTTTAACGGATTACTATGGTGCTCTATTTTTTGTGCAAACGCGGTAACCTCTAAAGTATAATCAACGAAATATAATATAGGTATTATCATCGATACATCAAGGTTTGGATTACTTCTCTCGACATTCCATCATTTATATGTTGTTTCAGGATGCATAAGTCGTGGAACAATTTTGCAACTCTTCAGGTGTTCGATGAAGTCATAACTCAAATATTATCCTCTATGATCCAATCATAAATACTTGATTTTTTTATTACGATTATTTTCTACTTTATGTTGAAATTCTATGAACTTTTTTCAAGTATTTCATACTTATTTCTCATCAAGTAGATATACTCGTGTATATCCACTCAAATCATCGGTGAAGGTTTATGAACTAAAAGAATCCACCATATACGGCTACACATACCGGACTACATACATCACTATGTATAATCTCCAATAAGGTAAGATCTTCAAGTGTCAAATGATCCAAAATCATTTACTAGCACCCTCACATTTGCACATTGAAGTTGATGTGTTTTATTCACTATCAACATATGATTAGCGTTCTTCCAAATTCCACTATTAGTAGTATTTAAGTATGATAAAAAAATATCCATATTTATTTCCTTCCCATCACGACCACTTCACGATGAAGTTACTATAACCTAGAGGGAGGAATTTGAGAATTATTTTAGGGTCCAACTATTTGGGAGATTTAGACACCTAACACCTTTAATCTTCCGCATATTTTCATACAATATGAGCATATGTTTTCTCACTAAATTATACTCAACCATCTTGTATCCAAACAAGGTTTTAGAAATAAGCCTTTCAGATCCTAGATTATCTTCATAATCATCTTGATTCTAAAAACAATTTTTGAAGATCAAGTTCCAAGGAGACAAGCATGACACTAGATTACTAATTGGAATCATCGTTCTTAGATTAACACGACTTATTAAATCATAGAGCTAGGTAGGGTTACCGAAAGTTTGCAATATGACTTAGTCTTAACTTGGCACTAATACGGTACCAGTTCATATAGTTACTACCAAATCATTTAATTCTTTTTGTCTCAGTTAACATGCTAAGTGCACGATAGATAACGGATGCCAATGACTACTATAATTATCCAAATTTACTTTGAGTAATTGTCCATGATACTAATTCAAGTTAATAAACTCCCACTAAATTCAAAATCCCTCAAAGTGGTGTAGTGATACATGAACCAAATTCACTACGGCAAGCCCGATCGTCATGTAAGATGTAGTTTTAATTGTGAACATCATCATGTTGATCATATCATTCATATGACTCATGTTTGACTTTTTGTTGGTATGTTCTAAGGTCATGTCTCTACATGCTAAGCTCGTCAAGTTTAACCCAAGTATTACCGGATGTGTAAAACTAGGTTACACCGGTTGTATGCGAATGTACGTAGAGTTTATAACACTCGATCATCATGAGGTGCTTTAAAAAGACAAAATTTCGTGAGCAGTGGCGGAGCTTCCATTCTGGCAAGCGCTGGTATCTGCCATAGGTAAATTTGGTTTTCAATACTGATATCCTATAACTTAACCAAAATTTAAGCTAGAACGATGACGTGGAGGTAGAGTTTCGAAAGGGTTTCGCTAAGTTGATGAGGGGGTGAGGTTTGAGAGGAGAGGCGAGAGCGGCGGCTAAGGTTGGAGTGCCGCGCCCTGCCGCGACCAAGGAGGGGGGGGGGACTGACCCCCTTGATGGCGTGTAACTCACACGTTCGTTGGGAACCCCAAGAGGAAGGTATGATGCGCACAGTAGCAAGTTTTCCCTCGAAAGAAACCAAGGTTTAATCGAACCAGGAGGAGCCAAGAAGCACGTTGAAGGTTGATGGTCGCGAAATGTGATGCGGCGCAACACCAGGGATTCCGACGCGGAACCTGCACAACACAACCCAAGTACTTTGTCCCAACGAAACAGTGAGGTTGTCAATCTCACCGGCTTGCTGTAACAAATGATTAAACGTATCGAGTGGAAGATGTTTGCAAAGAAAACAGTAAAACAAGTAGATTGTATGCTATGTAAAGAATAGGACCGGGGTCCACAATTCACTAGAGGTGTCTCTCCCATAAGATAAAGCATGTTGGGTAAACAAATTACAGTCGGCAATTGACAAATAGAGAAAGGCATAACAATGCATATACATGATATGATAAATATAGTGAGATTTAATTGGGCATTACGACAAAGAACATAGACCGCCATCCAACTGCATCTATGCCTAAAAAGTCCACCTTCAGGTTATCGTCCGAACCCCTCCGTATTAAGTTGCAAAGCAACAGACAATTGCATTAAGTATGGTGCGTAATGTAATCAACAACTACATCCTTAGACATAGCATCAATGTTTTATCCCTAGTGGCAACAGACATCCACAACCTTAGAACTTTCTGTCACTGTCCCATTCAATGGAGGCATGAACCCACTATCGAGCATAAATACTCCCTCTTGGAGTTAAGAGTAAAAACTTGGCCAGAGCCTCTACTAATAACGGAGAGCATGCAATATCATAAACAACACATGAACAATAGATTGATAATCACCATAATCATAGTACTCTCTATCCATCGGATCCCGAAACACAACATATAGAATTACATATAGATGATCTTGATCATGTTAGGCAGCTCACAAGATCCAACAATGAAGCACAACAAGGAGAAGACGACCATCTAGCTACTGCTATGGACCCATGGTCCAGGGGTGAACTACTCACTCATCACTCCGGAGGCGACCATGGCGGTGTAGAGTCCTCCTGAGATGAATCCCCTCTCCAGGTGCCGGAGGCGATCTCCTAATCCCCGAGATGGGATTCGCGGCGGCGTCTCTAAGGTTTTCCGTATCGTGGCTCTCAGGGGGTTTCGCGACGAAAGCTTTAAGTAGGCGGAGGGTCAACGCGAGGGCCACACGAGGGCCCAGGGATAGGTCGGTGCGGCCGGGCTGGGCCGCGCCGCCACCGGCTGCCTCGTGGCCCCACTTCGTTAGGGTCTTGGTCTTCTGAAGCTTCAAAAATAGGACCCGGGCGAAAGTTTCGTCCAATTCCGAGAATATTTCTTTACTAGGATTTCTGAAACCAAAAACAGAAACAAAGCTGGCTCTTCGGCATCTTGTTAATAGGTTAGTTCAGAAAATGCATAAATATGACATATAATGTGCATAAAACATGTAGGTATCATCAATAAAGTAGCATGGAACATAAGAAATTATCGATACGTTGGAGATATCAGCATCCCCAAATTTCTGCTCGTCCCGAGCAGGTAAAACGATAACAAAGATAATTTCTGAAGTGACATGCCATCATAATCTTGATCATACTATTTGTAAACATATGTAATGAATGCAGCGATCAAAACAAAAGTAATGACATGAGTAAACAACTGAATCATAAAGCAAAGACTTTTCATGAATAGTACTTCAAGACAAGCATCAATAAGTCTTGCATAAGAGCTAACTCATAAAGCAATAAATCAAAGTAAAGGTGTTGAAGCAACACAAAGGAAGATTAAGTTTCAGCGGTTGCTTTCAACTTATAACATGTATATCTCATGGATATTGTCAACATAAAGTAGTATAATAAGTGCAATATGCAAGTATGTAGGAATCAATGCACAGTTCACACAAGTGTTTGCTTCTTAAGGTGGAAGAGATAGGTAAACTGACTCAACAATAAAAGTAAAAGAATGGTCCTTCAAAGAGGAAAGCATCGATTGCTGTATTTGTGCTAGAGCTTTTATTTTGAAAACATGAAACAATTTTGTCAACGGTAGTAATAAAGCATATGAGTTATGAAAATTATATCTTACAAGTTGCAAGCCTCACGCATAGTATACTAATAGTGCCCGCACCTCGTCCTACTTAACTTGGACTACCGGGTCTTCATGCCATGTTTCAACCAAGTGTCACAAAGGGGTACCTCCATGCCGCCTGTACAAAGGTCAAGGAGAATGCTCGCATTTCGGATTTCTCGCTTTTGATTATTCTCAACTTAGACATCCATACCGGGACAACATGGACAACAGATAATGGACTCCTCTTAAATGCATAAGCATGTAGCAAAGTTATTATTCTCATATGAGATTGAGGATATATGTCCAAAACTGAAACTTCCACCATGATTCATGGCTTTAGTTAGCGGCCCAATGTTCTTCTCTAACAATTTTGCATGCTCCAACCACTAAAATGATAGACCTTCAGACAAGACGGACATGCATAGCAACTCACATGATATTCAACAATAGTTGATGGCGTTCCCCGAAGCATGGTTATCGCACAACAGCAACTTAATAAAATATAAAGTGCATAAGTACATATTCAATACTACGATAGTTTTTAAGGCTATTTTGTCCCATGAGCTATATATTGCAAAGGTGAATGATGGAATTTTAAAGGTAGCACTCAAGCAATTTACTTTGGAATGGCGGAGAAATACCATGTAGTAGGTAGGTATGGTGGACACAAATGGCATAGTAGTTGGCTCAAGGATTTTGGATCATGAGAAGTATTCCCTCTCGATACAAGGTTTAGGCTAGCAAGGTTATTTGAAGCAAACTCAAGGATGAACAAGTGCAGCAAAACTCACATAAAAGACACATTGTAAACATTATAAGACTCTACACTGTCTTCCTTGTTGTTCAAAACTCAATACTAGATATTATCTAGACCTTAGAGAAACCAAATATGCAAATCAAATTTTAGCAAGCTCTATGTATTTCTTCATTAATGGGTGCAAAGCATATGATGCAAGAGCTTAAACATGAGCACAACAATTGCCAAGTATCACATTATCCAAGACATTTTAGAATTACTACATGTAGCATTTTCCAATTCCAACCATATAACAATTTAAGAAGAAACTTCGCCATGAACATTATGAGTAAAGCCTAAGGACACATGTGTCCATATGCAACAGCGGAGCGTGTCTCTCTCCCACAAAGTGAATGCTAGGATCCATCTTATTCAAACAAAACAAAAACGAAAACAAACCGACGCTCCAAGCAAAGAACACAAGATGTGATTGAATAAAATATAGTTTCAGGGAGGAACCTGATGATGTTGTCGATGAAGAAGGGATGCCTTGGGCATCCCCAAGCTTAGACGCTTGAGTCTTCTTAAAATATGCAGGGGTGAACCACGGGGGCATCCTCAAGCTTAGAGCTTTCACTCCTCTTGATCATAGTATATCATTCTCCTCTCTTGACCCTTGAAAACTTCCTTCACACCAAACTTCAAGCAAACTCATTAGAGGGTTAGTGCACAATTAATAATTCACTCATTCAGAGGTGACACAATCATTATTTTCACTTCTGGACATTGCATAATGCTACTGGACATTAATGGATCAAAGAAATAAATCCAACATAGCAAAAGAGGCAATGCGAAATAAAAGGCAGAATCTGTCAAAAACAGAACAGTCCGTAAAGACGAATTTAGAAATGGCACCAGACTTGCTCAAATGGAAAAACTCAAAACTAATGAAAGTTGCGTACATATCTGAGGATCACGCTCGTAAATTGGCAGATTTTTCGAATTTTCTACAGAGAATTGTGCCCAGATTCGTGACAGACAGCAATGCTGTTTCTGCGCAGCGATCCCAAATATAACATCAACTTTGACATAGAAACTTTACTTGGCACAAAAACATGATAAGGAGAGGTTGCTACAGTAGTAAACAACTTCCAAGACTCAACAAAACAAAAAAATTGCTGTAGGTAAAAACATGGGTTGTCTCCCATAAGCGCTTTTCTTTACAGCTAGTGCAAATCAAGTAACATCGAGAGTAGAAGCATCAACATCATAGCTTGTTCTAATAATAGAATCAAAAGGCAACTTCATTCTCTTTCTAGGGAAGTGTTCCATACCTTTCTTGAGAGGAAATTGATATTTAATATTACCTTCCCTCATATCAATAACAGCACCAACAGAAGAAAAGGTCTTCCCAACACAATAGGACAAGATGCATTGCATTCGATATCGAAGACAACAAAATCAACGGGGACAAGGTTATTGTTAACCGTAATATGCACATTATCAATCCTCCCCAAAGGTTTCTTTTTAACATTATCGGCAAGATTAACATCATCCAAATAACAATTCTTCAATGGTGGCAAGTCAAGCATATCATAAATCTTTTTAGGCATAACAGAAATACTTGCACCAAGATCACATAAACATTACATTCAAAGTCATTGAATTTCATTTTAATGATGGGATCCCAACCATCTTCTAACTTTCTAGGAATAGAAGTTTCAAGTTTTAGTTTCTCTTCTCTAGCTTTTATGAGAGCATTTGTAATATGTTTTGTAAAGGCTAAATTTATAGCACTAGCATTAGGACTTTTAGCAAGTTTTTGTAAGAACTTTATAACTTCAGAGATGTGGCAATCATCAAAATCTAAATCATTATGAGCTACAGCAATGGAATCATTATTCCCAAGGTTGGAAAAATTTTAGCAGTTTCAGCAGTTTCAGGCAGGTTTGTGCGCTTTGCACTAGGAGTAGAAACATTGCCAACACCAATTATTTTACCATTGATAGTAGGAGGTGCAGCAACATGTGAAGAATTAGCATTACTAGTGGTGGTAATAGTCCAAACTTTAGCTACATTATTCTCTTTAGCTAGTTTTTCATTTTCTTCTCTATCCCAGCACGCAGTTCAGCCATTAATCTTATATTCTCATTAATTCTAACTTGGATGGCATTTGCCGTAGTAGTAATCTTATTATCAATATCATTATTAGGCATAACTTTCAATTTTAGAAGATTAACATCAGAGGCAAGTCTATCAACTCTAGAAGCGATAATATCAATTTTATCAAGCTTTTCCTCAACAGATTTGTTAAAAGCAGTTTGTGTACTAATAAATTCTTTGAGCATAGCTTCAAGACCAGAGGGTACACTCCTATTATTATTGTAGGAATTCCCATAAGAATTACCATAACCATTATCATTAGCAGAAGGATATGGCCTATAGTTATTACCAGAGTTGTTCCTATAAGCATTGTTGTTGAAATTATTATTTTTAATGAAATTCACATCAACATTTTCTTGAGCAACCAATGAAGCTAAAGGAACATTATTTGGATCTACATTAGATCTACCATTCACAAGCATAGACATAATCGCATCAATCTTATCACTCAAGGAAGAGGTTTCTTCAACAGAATTTACCTTCTTACCTTGTGGAGCTCTTTCCGTGTGCCATTCGAGTAATTTATCATCATATCATCAAGAAGTTTTGTAGCCGCCCCCAATGTGATGGACATAAAGGTACCTCCCAGCTGAATCCAATAAATTCGCGAAGAAAAATTTAGTCCTGCATAGAAGGTTTGGATGATCATCCAAGTAGTCAGTCCATGGGTTGGGCAATTCTTTACCAAAGTTTTCATTCTCTCCACAGCTTGAGCAACATGTTCAGTATCTAATTGTTTAAAATTCATTATGCTACTTCTCAAAGATATAATTTTAGCGGGAGGATAATATCTACCAATAAAAGCATCCTTGCATTTAGTCCATGAATCAATACTATTCTTAGGCAAAGATAACAACCAATCTTTAGCTCTTCCTCTTAATGAGAAAGGAAACACTTTCAATTTAATAATATCACCATCTACATCTTTATACTTTTGCATTTCACAAAGTTCAACAAAATTATTGAGATGGGCAGCAGCATCATCAACTAGCACCAAATTGTTCTCTCATGACCAGATTTAGTAAAGCAGGTTTAATTTCAAAGAATTCTGTAGTAAGGGAGCAATAGGTGTGCATAGGAAATCATTATTATTTGCATTTGTGAAGTCACACAATTTAGTATTCTCATGGTTGGCCATTTTAGCAACAGTAAATAAAACAAACTAGATAAAGTAAATGCAAGTAACTAATTTTTTTTTTTCGATATAGAGAGCAAGACAATAAATAAAGTAAAACTAGCAACTAATTTTTTTGTATTTTGTTTAGGTGCAGCAAACAAAGTAGTAAATAAAATAAAGCAAGACAAAAACAAAGTAAAGAGATTGAGAAGTGGACTCTTGCAGCGTGTCTTGATCTCACGACGCACCCAGAAGAAAAAGAACTTGAGCCGTGGGAGGCAATTCTGTGGTGTAACTTTTCTTCGGTCCCCGGCAAGGCGCCAGAAAAAGAGCTTGATGGCGTGTAACTCACACGTTCGTTGGGAACCCCAAGAGGAAGGTATGATGCGCACGTAGCAAGTTTTCCCTCAGAAAGAAACCAAGGTTTAATCGAACCGGAGGAGCCAAGAAGCACGTTGAAGGTTGATGGTCGCGAAATGTGATGCGGCGCAACACCAGGGATTCCGGCGCCAACTAGGAACCTGCACAACACAACCCAAGTACTTTTTCCCAACGAAACAGTAGGCTAATCTCACCGGCTTGTGTAACAAAGGATTAAACGATCGAGTGGAAGATGTTTGCAAAGAAAACAGAAAACAAGTAGATTGTATGCTATGTAAAGAATAGGACCGGGGTCCACAATTCACTAGAGGTGTCTCTCCCATAAGATAAAGCATGTTGGGTAAACAAATTACTCGGGCAATTGACAAATAGAAAGGCATAACAATGCATATACATGATATGATAAATATAGTGAGATTTAATTGGGCATTACGACAAAGAACATAGACCGCCATCCATGCATCTATGCCTAAAAAGTCCACCTTCAGGTTATCGTCCGAACCCCCTCCGTATTAAGTTGCAAAGCAACAGACAATTGCATTAAGTATGGTGCGTAATGTAATCAACAACTACATCCTTAGACATAGCATCAATGTTTTATCCCTAGTGGCAACAAAAATCCACAACCTTAGAACTTTCTGTCACTGTCCCAGATTCAATGGAGGCATGAACCCACTATCGAGCATAAATACTCCCTCTTGGAGTTAAGAGTAAAAACTTGGCGAGCCTCTACTAATAACGGAGAGCATGCAAGATCATAAACAACACATGAACAATAGATTGATAATCACCATAATCATAGTACTCTCTATCCATCGGATCCCGACAAACACAACATATAGAATTACATATAGATGATCTTGATCATGTTAGGCAGCTCACAAGATCCAGCAATGAAGCACAACAAGGAGAAGACGACCATCTAGCTACCGCTATGGACCCATCGTCCAGGGGTGAACTACTCACTCATCACTCCGGAGGCGACCATGGCGGTGTAGAGTCCTCAGGGAGATGAATCCCTCTCCGCGGGTGCCGGAGGCGATCTCCGAATCCATCGAGATGGGATTCGGCGGCGGCGTCTCCGTAAGGTTTTCCGTATCGTGGCTTCTGTACTGGGGGTTTCGCGACGGAAGCTTTAAGTAGGCGGAGGGTCAACGCGAGGGGCCACACGAGGGCCCAGGGGATAGGTCGGCGCGGCCGGGCCCTGGGCCGCGCCGGCCACCCTGGCTGCCTCGTGGCCCCACTTCGTTAGGTCTTCGGTCTTCGGAAGCTTCGTGCAAAAATAGGACCCGGGCGAAGTTTCGTCCAATTCCGAGAATATTTCTTTACTAGGATTTCTGAAACCAAAAACAGCGAAAAACAAGCTGCTCTTCGCATCTTGTTAATAGGTTAGTTCCAGAAAATGCATAAATATGACATATAATGTGCATAAAACATGTAGGTATCATCAATAAAGTAGCATGGAACATAAGAAATTATCGATACGTTGGAGACGTATCACCCCTTAAGTTTCGTTCGGTAGTCCTCTCTTTAGAGTTTCCCTTGGGCTGGCCACAAGGGACAAGGGGGCTGATGTCCCTAGTCAAAGTGGGAGAGTGTGCCACGCCTTGGTCCATGTGGGTGGGCCCCACTCGTTGACACCCTTGAACCTTGTAGAACTTCCCCGCTACAATACCGGAACCCAAAATTTTCTGAAACCCTAAAATGACTTGCCCATATATGATTCCTAATCTTCGGACCATTCTAAAGCTTCTCGTGATATCCTGGATCCTATCCGAGACGCGATCAAAAATTTTGTCTAACAATCATTAAAATATCATTTCTACCCTAGCAACATCGTGCGTTAAGTGTGTGACCCTACGGGTTTGAGAATATGAATACATGATTGTCAACACCCGGATTTTTAAGTCCGGATGCCTATTATGCCATACATCGCAATCCCAGGAAGATTGTTGTTGCGAGACATAACATTTGATATCATAAGTCATCATTCATTACAAACCATCATTGTCATACAAAAGGGGGTCACATGATCCAATATTACACAAATAGTTGATCTATTGATCAACGAACAACACAAGTAGCGGAAGCGTAATAGGAGTGGACTATCTAGTTCCACAGGCCAACGCTTGACGTTAGGCGAACTCCTAGTTGTTGTAGACGTCTGCTGGCGTCATCTTCGTCTGCTGCTCCTCTTCATATTCGCCATTTGAATAGCCAGGGACACAGCCGTGAGTACTTTAAAGTACTTGCAAACTAATACTATTGTAATTACTAGCAATTTTTATTAAGGGGATGCTAAGCTCTAGGTTTATTTGCATAAAGCCAATTTTAGTTCATAAGCATTTCATAAAGACTCTTTATATGCTATGTAACTCAAGTGGGAACATTAGTGTCATTCCCACAACTCAGTTATATTTCAAATTCAAGTCGCCATTTCAATTCAACATTCCTTTTTAAGAAAAGATCTGATGACGGAACAGTATGGCCTTTCCAATTGTCCGTAACCGGGGACACGGCTATTCGAATAGTTTTACACTCTGCAGAGGTTGCACACTTGTGCCACAACATTTGATTACATCCGTCGGGATAACCCTGAATAATCGTAACTCTACGCGGATCATCAACCCTAACCTTTCACTTACACACCCTAGTATAGGCACCTCCTGAAAGGCCCTCCCATGAAGACAAACCGTCGGCACTGGGAACCTGCAGACTTTGGGCCGGACATTCACCTCATTCACGTCATTTCACATTATTTCACATTCAACGGAGGCAGCCTCGGCATAACCCCTATGACGCTTGTTCGAGGGAACCCATACTAAGATACATAAACTTCCAGTTAAGCCCTACCCATAATCAGGTATTGTGGGGGTACTAAATAATTGGAATGGTATCACATCCGAACCCAACTATCAGTTTTTATCAAATTCATCAAGTCCTTCATGTCATTCAAGTCACATTCATCTTCAAAACCTTTCAAAGTCATTTCATTTTACCATGTTCCCATCTAGAGTAGTCAAATTTTATTTGTTAGCACTAGCAACTAGTCATGAGGGGTGCTAACTAACTTTGATTGCCCTAGGCTAACTTTGATGATCTTGTTCTACTCTATACCAAGTGAATCATGAATCAAAAAGTAAACTTTGATAAATCAAAATCAATAAAACTTGTAAGATAAAAACTTGGGATAGGACCATTAAGCATAAAGTAAAATGTGGTGATGCCTTGCTCTTGTAGAGCTTGGCACTTAGCAAGAATATTAGCTTGCCTTGATTGGTGTACTGATCAAAGTGGTCTTCCTCTCCTTGGAAGTAGACCTCCTCCTCCTCTTGGTATTCCTCGGTACTAGCGTCTAAAAACGAATACGATACACACAATCACCAAACAAAGCTTAAGTAATATACTAAGCACCACATGAGTCACACAAACAAGGCTAGCATCACAACATGCTTATTATGGTGGTTGGCTTTGTTGTATTCTTAAGAAAAATAATTTCCTCTCATTACAAATATTAATTTGTGTTTCTATTTAATTCTTGAGAGAAATAATTTCCTCTCATTGAATCTTGTTAAGATTTAATCTCCTCAAATAATGATATATGACCTAGGTTGACTAGTCAATCTCTTCATAATTATCATTTGGGAAAATGATTTAAATGAGGTGATGCACCTCATGCAGTTTAATAACACATAGTAATGGTTTAATATCATCAAATAATTCAATATGAGGTTTAATTGACCATGGTCTCTACCTCATGTTGAATTACTTGAGACAAGATTTAAATGAGAGAATAACTCTCATACATTTTAATAAATAATTTTGCATACTTTAAATGAACTAGAAATAGCCATAGAGCTATTTTTTAGACTAGACCATGATCATACAAAAAACTATGTCATGTTTTTTATATATTCTGATAGACAATGTGAAATATGATTTTTGAGAGTTGGAATCAACTCAAAAGCATTTTTATTTAGTTTTTAATAATTGTTTGAAGTTGCAAAAGGCCCTGCCTTTTTATTTTTGTCACATTTATTCTACAAATAATCTAGAGTTGAGACCAGTGTAGTTTAGTAGATAATTTGACAAGCTTTCCAAATATATAAAATTTGTCAAATTTGGTTTGGTGGATTTTATTCTATTCAAATTTGAAAACAGCATCTGTGAGCAAATTAGGAAATTCGAAAATTAACATTTGAATTAAATGGGCTGGCGGGAAATTAAACGGGCTGCACAGAGGGGAAAAGAAATGGGCTGGCCTAGCTGCACGTCTCGCGTGAGCGGGCCGCCTGACAGAGTGGGGGCCACTCGTTAGTGTCCTTTAAAACGCGAATCGGTATGAGTCTGTCTGGGTCATTGGATTAGAGGGTGATCGAGCGGCTGAGGTTCATCGTCGACGGCGACGAGAGAGCTCACTGGCGCGGCGAGGCTAGGGGGTCGACGGCTCACCGGCGGCGCGGCGAGGGTCGGCGACGTGCGGCGGCGACGTTGTCGAGGAAGGGGAAGCAGATGGTAGCAGCGGCGCGTGTTTGGGAGGCTCCAATCGGCGGCGAGCTTCTCAGCACCTCCGCGGCTCCGGCGATGAAATTGGATGGCGTTGGTGGCTAATCGAGCAAGGGCAGTGAGCGAGGAGAGTGAGAAGAGGGAGGGGAAGCTGGCGGTGTGAAGGATTGGGAGCGGGAGGGCCTCCTTTTATAGCAGCTAGAGGTGGCCGTGGCGCAGGGATGAGGTCATCGGCGACGACGCGTCTACAGGGGGTTCTGGGCACTGGCGATGATGCAGCGGGGTTGGCGAGGCTCTGGCGGTGACGCAGGGCTTGATTGCGTTGAAAACGAGGGACCGTGGCGCTCGTCATCGTCCTCGCGTTCTGGCAGCCGTGGCGGATGGCGTCGGCCATGACGTCGTGCACAAGGTTCCCGCGGGTCAGCGAGCGTGTCCATGGCGTAGAGGGTGACGTGAGGGAGATGGTGGCGCAGAGAGAAGGGGCAGAGGTCAACGGAGGAGTGCTGGCGACGACGTAGCCGGGCGTGTTCTGGAGCGTGCCAGTGCACGCTCTATCGTGCGCGTGCACGTCTGGGCGTGTCTGGGCGCGCATGGTCAGGCGAATGTGGTGCACGAAATCGTCGAGGCTGGTGTCTGGGAGGATCAGGAGAGTGTGGAGAACACGACTGACAAGGTTGGGCTCATTGGATTCGGCCAGAGAGAGAAATGGCATGGTGAGGCCATGCCATGCCACGACATGGTTAGATTAGGTCAAAACAATGATGTTGCAAAGGACCAGACCTTGTCTCTTGTGCTTGGCAAGGTTTAGGGAGGTCAATGGAGTACATTTGATGAGCAAAGCATGTTGGTTTAGGCTATGGACTGCTGGTTTTTAAAGTGTGTTGGTTTGACAGGATTTTGCTCACCACCTGTTTGATGAAATGGCCGCAAGAACTCTACTTTGGAATTTTTGAATGAATTTTGCTGGGTTTGAATCATATAATATTTGTAGTATAATGGTGGTGGTGGTGGTCAAATTTGAAGTGATTGGCAAAAATTAAAAATGCACATGATCTTGAATCTGTTTCAAAGTCCCTACTTTGCTTGATCACCATTTGAAATTGAGAAGGAATTTGTGGTGATGGTTTCGGGCAAAGTTGTTCATCTTGATGTTGTCTTGGATGAGGTGCAAAGAATTGGCCAAGTTTAGTTTAGAAATCTTCCAAGACAGAGGCTCAAAGAGGGCATCAGGCTAAGATTTGCCAATTTGACCATAATTGCATGTGAGCTCATATTTGATTGAAATTTGATTTGATTTGAGTTTCTTTGATTCCAAAAGTGTTAATAAGTGTTCAGTATCCATTTACAACTAATGGTGCAATCCAAAATGGTCTAGGTCAAGTATTTGCAAAATTGGCCTAAACCCTATATGTGAGTGTGTGTTGGATTTTCTCATTTTCTTTTCTTCTTTTATTTCTCTTCTATAGGGTTGATCATGAGATCATGGATTAGGGTTTTAGCACCCTTGCAAACACACAAGCAATCATCATGGCAAAAATGCACACTTAACACAATAATCAAGATGAGTATATGCATAGCACTTGTATTATGAAAAAGTTTTTGTTGGTTCTCAATTTTGCATTTTGGAAACTCTCTTTATCTCTTTATTGCATTTTTGGGATGTTACAATGATCGAGACACCTCTCTAATCAATAATCAATAGCCAGACCTGGTTGTCCATAATGATTCTCACACATTCAAAAAAGATCTTTATCGATTCAACCATGATGTTAAGGATTCAAACAACCAATATTCCATTCCCTTTGTCTCGCGATATTACCTACCCGAGATTTGATTGCTGGTATCATCATACCTAGTTTAATCTCGTTCATAGCAAGTACTCTTTAACCATACCGTAATACAATATTCTTGTGGCTAACTCATTAGTCATGTGATTGAAAGCGATATAGAATGTTTGTTACCGAGCGGCCCTGAGTATATCACTCAATCACGATGGATGGAAAAATCTTAGTCTTGATACATGCTACCCAACAAGAACTTTCTGAGATACCTAAAATACACTTATACACCTTTATGTTCACCTAATTACGAAGTGAGGGTTGATGCCCCAAAGTATTCTTCCGGTACCCAGGAGTAACATAATCTCGTGGTCTAAGGATTATGATACTTGACATTTGAAAGCTACAACAATTTAAACAGAGTGACACGATCTTATTGCTTTGCTTATTAGGTCTTGTTCATCATTTCATTCTCCTAATAACATGACCATATTATTAATTGACAACACTCTTTCTATGGTTGGGAAACTTTAACCATTATTAACCAACGGACTAGTCTAGTAGAGTCTTACATGGGACACAATGTTGTTTGTGAAACCACACATTTATGTTTTTGGTTAATACAATTCTAGCATGGAGTATAACCGTTCATCATGAACAATGAAATGTGATAATAACCATATTACATATTTATTGCCCCGAGGGCATATTTCCAAAATGCACGGCCTCGCAACACCTCATGGCCGGCAATTACCGCCTTGTCGTGCCTCCCGCCAACATGCCACGGCCACCACCGCTCGGCAAAGTTGCCGCATATGAGCCGACAACGACATACATACATACTACTGCTACCTATACTTACACTTCATAAGTTCATATTCGTACAAATAAATTGGACCTTCCGGGTTTTGTACATGGCTGCGCATATTTATTTAGTTTTTTAAAAGACCATCGTGCCTTCAATTATGAAGGAGTATTTATGGATCTCACTTGTCTTTGTGTTTGAGTTTATATGAGTCCGGGAGGAGGGATTTGGATTGGATCACCACAATGAGACTATAATCTTACATAAGTAGTAGCATGCATGTTATATGATATCATGTACATGCATATGTTGGTGTGCGCCACCCTAATTATATGAGCCGTGGCCTGATGAGGAATACATATCATCAATATGATATGATACTTGTATCATGCATAGCACGTAAAACTAAAAAACTTAATGGGAAGCAAATCATGTACTACGTACACCAATTTCCATTGAGATTCTACAAAATATTAAATATGATAATACTATGATACTATCTTATGATATTGGGGGTAGTATCATAAAATAGTATCATGTGCATGATACTAGTGTATGATACTTTCCATTGTGACTAGTCTAAGGCTGGTCATAGTGCATAATATCATATACTAGTATCATCCATATGATACTACTATATGATACTATCTCTCTAGTAGGTGGTATTATAGAGTAGTATCATAACCTTCTAAAGTTATTGTTTTGTACAATCCCAACATAAATCTATGTACAAGATCTATTTGACATTTACTTTTCTCGTAACGTGCATTATGATACAGTATCCACCTATGTTACTCTAATCATATCTCTCCTCCTTAATTAGATGTCACATCATCATTTTGTGGGCCTAAGATGTATGATACTACCTATGATACTAGCATTATGGCCAGCCTAAATCTCTTGTTTAGACTTAGGATAAGACTAGTCACAATGCATAGTATCATAGAAAAATATCATACATATGATACTACTACTACCTCCGATTCAAGGAATAAGGCGCCTTCGTTTCACGTGCTTTTCGTTTGACTAAGAATTACTTCAAATATATAAAGTTTGTTTGTATGAAATTAACATCATTAGAAAGTGTTTTTCAATATGAATCCAACGATACTAATTACATATAATATAACCAAGATTTTGTTGCTTAATTTTGGTCAAGTTCGTCTTGAATCTGTATGCCTTATTCTACGGAGACTAGTATATGTTACTATCTCCACAATGCATGGTATCATATACTAGTATCATAATCTCCTTATATTAAATGATTTGTAGAATCTCAATGCAAATATATGTACACGATTTATTTGATATTAAATTTTCTAGTATTACGTGCTATGATACAGTATCTACCTATCATCTCTCTCATCTTTAATTGCACTGCCACATCAGCTTTTTTCATGCATGCAATGCATGATACTACCTAATGATACTTCTATTGTGAGTAGTCTAATATATTTTGGTGTGCAATTTTAATCCTGACTCCTGAGGTAACGTGCTGGAGTAAAACTTTTTGACCTGGAGCAAGTAATATGATTTGTTGTGCAATTTGAAGACTGAGATAACGTGCTGTCGCCGCCACCGAGGCTGGATCGAGTGTCCTGGCACCACGTACTGCTGCTGGCACCCGACGCAGGCCACTTCTCTAGCTTATCGTAACGTAAATATACTAAATCTCCCAGCTGCCGATCAGAGCACCCACAGGCCACAGCCAGTTTGTCATTTGGCTCCGCCGCGAAGGAGAAGAAGCGTCCAAACCAAGAATCAAAATGGTGGAGTTAACCAGTGCGCTCATCTCCCTCCTCCTCGCCGCCTTCTCGCTCCCCTGCCTCCTCCTCGTCGTCGTCGTCGTGGCGGAGGCCGTCGTCCGCCTCGCCGCACTCGCGGTCCGCGGCGACGGGTACATGTGGCCCTCGCGCTCCGCCTTCCTCGGCTACCGCATCGCGCGCGCCGGGCACCTTTCCTATTCGTCGTCTTCATCCTCCTCCGCCGTGTCCGGCGGCGGCGGCGGCTTCTTCCAGCAGGACGAGCCGCTGCCGCCCGAGTTCCTGGACCTCCTCGCCGTGGCGGTGTACCGCAAAGGGACGGACGCGGCCGTGGACTGCGTGTTCTGCCTGTCGCGGATCGACGAGGGCGAGGAGGTGCGCGAGCTCCGGTGCCGCCACGTCTTCCACCGCGAGTGCCTCGACGCCTGGCTCCTCCGTCCGCGCGCAACTTGCCCGCTCTGCCGCGACCGCCTCCTCCCCTCCGAGCCTCCCCGCGCCTGCGCCCGCGCATTCGACGACGACGAAATCTACGTCGAAGACGAAGAGCACGAGGACCTCTCCTCCTCCTCCTCCTCCTCCTCCTCCTCCTCGTACGCCGCCGGCGCCTCCTACCCCCACGGCGCCGCGCTGTGGCACATGTAAAGCCAGCAAACGATCAATGCCGGACGGCCATTCGCTCCGATCATCCGCTTGGTACATTTCTACCGCGCGAGAGCCAGAGTTCTTTTTTCTTCCTTCACTTTTTTCCTTCCTTCCTTCACATTCACGTAGTTGGTACGTCGATTAATCTCTCGCTCTCTGGAAAAGGTGATGTAGTGTTCTTGGAGAAAAAGAAAAAGGTGATGTATAGGTGCATGGCTCCTATTGCTGTCCTGTCCTGTCTTGGTAAATAAGGCTCGCCTGATTGCTTTTATGGATAACGACGGCTCACCTGCCTCTCTTAATTTCCCTCCTTTTTCCAATCATGGCGATCTAATTGTGTCTACAGTGAGTTTGCTTCTGTATTTCTAGAAGGGTGGTATTCAACTATTCATTCGGCGATACTAAATGTTGCATGAATCTTACAAAATCTTAAACAGATAAGGATTCAGTGTATTGTGGCTAGCGCCACAAGGCATGCTCGAGGCTAGATCGACAAGATTTTCTACTTTGTTGGTGTGCTTTGTACTTGTCGATATTTCTCTTAACGCCGGAGTTTTTTCGCAGAAAAAAAAGAATGTTCAAGGCTAGATCGACAAGATTTTCAACTCAAAGTCGTCAAAAAACACACGTGCTGAATATGTACCAACTTCTATAGCTCGACAGTGACTCGGCAGTGCTTGACAACCCCAATAAACGTAAACTTTGACAGTAGTACTTTTTCATGTTTATTGGTAGTCACGAGACTGTTTGAGCACGTGTTGTGCAATCTTACCACCTTAGTCCAAGTCCTCATGGACCCATCCTCATCGTTTCCCTTTATTAAATTTTCTTCACCACAAAGTTAGACAATCAAACTACCATTGCTTAAAGATAGTTTTTAGTACTCCCTCCGATTCATATTATTTATTGCTAATATAGATATATTTAAAATTAAAATCTGTAAGATGCATTTTAAAATAAAAAGAACATATACTTTCATGTTCTAAAACACCACATCTATACAAGAAACAATTAATATCGATCAGAGAAAGTAGTATATCTTAAAGCCTGCAAATCAAACTTTGGCTGGAGTCAAATTGAGCATGCTCATTTTATTGTAGGAGCTAGGCCCAGATTAGTCTAGATTGACCAACACTCAGACTTCTTTGCACCCTTGATAGTGATAGGTAATACCCTATCTCATTCATATTATTTGATGCTAAAATGGATGTATGTATAACTAAAACGTGTCTAGATACATCTATATTAACGTCAAATAATATGAATCGGAGAGAATATCAAATTTCAGGCCCTAATTTGGGCGATCGCGTTGTTGCCTACGCGATGAATAATAGGATAAGTTAAGTTGCAAGGGTATTTCTGCTGGGCCCTAGCAATTTTCACTTTGCGTTTTTTACTAAGAGAAACAATCACCGTGTGTGGGCTCACATCCCGTTGCACTGCCGTGTCAGAATAGGTACGTTCACGAGGTACATTTGGGGCAAATTAAAAAATTTGGAACTAATGCGGTAGAAAGATTTAGGGATTTCTATTTTCGTGCCCCTGGTTCGTTAGTTGTACTCAGTTTTCCCCAGCCGCTTAACTTTTTCCTCGTTTTCCTCATCAGTTGAAACCCCGAGCGCTCGGACGGGAGGGTTGCCTGTCGAGAGGCCTTGACCGTTATCGGTGACAGATAGGGAGCCGCAAATTTACCGTTGCTTTCGAACCGTGTTGACCCGAGAGTGGAGGAGCTCACACACCGCCCCTCCGCCCGAGACTGGAGGAGTTCACACACCGCCCTCCGCCGCCACGCCGTCCTGCCCACCTAACTTATGGCGTCGTCCGCCGCCGAGCCGCCCCCTCCCCCACCACCACCCCCGGGAGGCGGAGAGGGATCCGCCTCCACCAGATCTAGATCTACCCCTGTCGCGGTAGAGTTTGTATATCCGTCTGGTGTGTAGCCTCATCCCGTCAGCCGCGGAGAAGATTGGGAATCGGAGGGATCTAACGCATGGATTCCATCTGGGTAAGCATCGTCTGCCTATGTGAATTAACAGTAGGCAGTTTTTGAGCGCCAATCGTTGTTGCTCAACTAACTGCGTTGCTTTTCGAATAGGATTGATCCAGCGCTGGCTTTTCGGCTGGTGGTTAGGCTGGATTCTAGCTTTACGCGTGATTCTAAACGCCATATGAATGGGTTTTACTTCCCTGCGGTGGTTGCAACCACCATCTCGTTGAGGGATTTGAAAGCTAACATCTGCGATAAGTACTCCTGGAGCCCTCGCGATGCAGTTCATTCCGAATATTTCAACAGCACGGAGCGAAGATTGGTTCCACTACGATGATCTGGGAATTCTTTTTGCTTTGAATGCTTCTTGCCGTTTCGGTAAAATTCGTATCCATGTGGACAGGGGCCAGGCATCATCTGGTGTTGGGGCATCATCAGGTGGTCGGGCATCATGTCTCTCTACTGCTGCTGCCTCTGCTAATAGTGTGCGCCGCGGCGCTCCTTGTAGGTCCACAGCAGCAGCATCTGTCCCCAGTGCGAGTGGTAGCCAGATCGTTCCTGTGGTCGATGTGGAGGACGATGCAGAGATTGGGGATCAGTCTCCTGAAGATGATGAGGATGAGTTGATGTTTCCTGAATTGGTAGATCGATGCAGTAAGCAGGCAATGGAGGATCAATACATGGAAGATATTGCTTTTGGTGCCAGATTTGATGAGACTGATGATGAAGAGAAGAATGAGAACGATGACAGCCTCGTTTTAGCCGATTACGAAGGTGAAGACTTGCCAACAATTGAGTGGAACAGGGAGGATCCTCAGCTTGCAGAAGGCACCGTGTTTCAAACGATGATGGACTGCCGTAATGCAATTACTACATATCACATTCTCACTAAGAATAATTATGAGGTTATTAAAAGTGAGCCAGGTAGGTTCACAATTAAATGCCCATACCCAAGGTGTAGGTTTAGGCTGCATGCATCCACAATGCGCAGAAGCAGCTTGGTTCAGGTAATACGCCAACCAGTTGTGTATTTAGATCACGGTGTAAAATTTGTTATCTATTACTGACATCCCTTATCATTATGTTTCAGATAAAGAAGAATAAGGAGATCCATAGGTGTCCACCTCTAGGGGGAGAGCCAGAGCTGAAAACAAAGCTAGCGAAGACTAGGTGGTTGGCAGATATAATCCTAGATTGGCTGAGAGAAACTCCTTCACTTGGTCCAACGGCACTCCAGAAAAAGGTGGCTGAGAAGTATAAAATGGAAGTACCTTACATGAGGATGTTCTATGCAAAGGAAATGGCTCTTGACAAGATCAATGGTCCATGGAATGAAAGCTTTCAGTTGCTTTACACTTTCAAAGCTGAAGTGGAGATGGCTAGTCCAGGCAGTGTTGTAGCGATAGACAAGCATACAGTTCCCTACAAATTGAAAAGCGGGAAGGTAATGCACAAGGAATGTTTTAGAAGGGCTTTTGTTTGTTTCAAAGCTTGCTGGAAAGGCTTTTTGGACGGTTGCAGGCCTTATTTGGCCGTGGATGCATCAGCTCTTCATGGCAGGTTTAAAGGACAGCTAGTTGCTGCTACTGCAGTTGATGGACATAATTGGATGTTCCCTGTTGCTTATGGAGTTTTGGAGGTTGAGTCAGAGGAAAGTTGGACTTGGTTTCTGCAGAATTTGCGCGACCTTATAGGTCATCCACCAGGACTTGTTATCCACACAGACGCTTGCAAAGGTTTGGAGAGTGCGGTAGAAGCAGTATTCCCTGGAGTGGAGCATAGGGAATGTATGCGACACTTGGTACAGAATTTTACAAAGAAATTCAAGGGTAAAGTTTTTACTGACAACCTATGGCCAGCTTCATACACATGCAGCTCTAGGAAGCATATGTTTCATTTGGATGTGTTGTATAAACAAAAACCTGGGGTGAAGGAGTACTTGGATGAACATCATGGTAGGGTGTGGTCAAGAAGCCAATTCAATGAAATTTGCAAGGTAGACTATGTAACAAGTAACCTTGCGGAGAGTTTCAACTCAAAGGTCAAGTCATTGAAAGGGCTTATGATGTGGCAAATATTTGATAAGATTAGGCAGATGATCATGATAAAGATCGATCTGCGTCAAAGAATTGCATCCACAAAATATGCTGGCCATCTCATGCTCCCATCTTTGATTAAGTCTTTGCATGACAGGGCAAAACAATTGAGGATGCAATGCGTCAGAAAAGGAATGGAGGCTGAGGTAACCTACACTGACAGTAAAAACATGCAGTGGAGGTATCCAGTGAGTTTGGTTGATAGGAAATGCCATTGTAGGGGATGGCAGATCCGTGGGATACCCTGCATACACGCATTGTTTTTCATGAGTGTTATAGGGGGTGAAGATGGTGAAGTTGATCAGTATGTGTCAGAGTATTTCTCTGTTGCCAAATTTAGGGCTGCATATGCTATGAATGTTCCTACCTTGTTGGGAAAAGACCAATGGATGAAAGTCGATCCAGGCTTCAAAATGTACTCTCCAGTATTGACTAGACCGGCAGGTAGGCCGAGGAAGAATAGGATCAGAGCTAGTGCAGAGGGTGGTGCACCGATTCGAAAACGTAAGTGCAAACATTGTGGAATCCCTGGACACATTGCTAGGCTTTGTAAAAATGGAGTTGACCCAGCTTTTGGAATGGAAGATCAGGCGGGAGCAGCAAATGCAGAGGAGAATGAAGCAGCAATTCAACTTGAGATTGAAGCAGCAGTTCAACATGAGGAGATTGAAGCAGCAAATGCAAGGAGATTTCCTTGTAGCGCAAGCACACGTCCGTTGGGAACCCCAAGTGGAAGGTAGATGCGAAGAAGCAAGTTTTCCTCAGTAAGAAACCAAGGTTTATCGAACCAGAGGAGATGAAGGCCACGTGAAGGTTGTTGGTGGAGGAGTGTAGTGCGGCGCAACACCAGTGATTCCGCCAACGTGGAACCTGCACAACACAATCAAAATACTTTGCCCCAACTTAACAGTGAGGTTGTCAATCTCACCGGCTTGCTGAAAACAAAGGATTAAACGTATGGTGTGGAGAATAATGTTTGCTTGCGAAGAACAACAAAACAGAGATTGCAGTAGATTGTATTTCAGATGTAAAAGAATGGACCGGGGTCCACATTCACTAGTGGTGTCTCTCCAATAAGATAAATAGCATGTTGGGTGAACAAATTACAGTGAGAAATTGACAAATAAAGATTCAATACATATCATGATGATCACTATGAGATTTAATCAGGGAATTACGACAAAGAACATAGACCGCCATCAGCATGCATCTATGCCTAAATAGTCCACCTTCAGGTTAGCATCCGCACCCCTTCCGTATTAAGTTGCAAACAACAGACAATTGCATTAAGTATGGTGCGTAATGTAATCAACACAAATATCCTTAGACAAAGCATCGATGTTTTATCCCTAGTAGCAACAACACATCCACAACCTTAGAACTTTCTGTCACGTCCCAGATTCAATGGAGGCATGAACCCACTATCGAGCATAAATACTCCTCTTGGAGTTACAAGTATCAACTTGGTCAGAGCCTCTACTAGCAACGGAGAGCATGCAAGAACATAAACAACACATATATGATAGATTGATAATCAACTTGACATAATATTCTATATTCATCGGATCCCACCAAACACAACATGTAGCATTGCAAATAGATGATCTTGATCATGTTAGGCAGCTCACAAGATCTAAACATGATAGCACAAGAGGAGAAGACAACCATCTAGCTATTGCTATGGACCCATAGTCCAAGGATGAACTACTCACGCATCAATCCGGAGGCGGGCATGGTGATGTAGAGCCCTCCGGTGATGATTCCCCTCTCCAGGGTGGAGGCGATCTCTAATCCCGAGATGGGATTGGCGGAGCGCTCTGAAGTATTTCCGTATCGTGGCTCTCGGTACAGGTTTTCGCGACGGAGGGTATAAGTAGGCGGAAGGGCAGCGCGGGGGGCTCACGAGGCCCACACCATAGGCGGCGCGGGCCCCCCTCCTGGCCGCTCCGCCTTGTGGTGTCGCCACCTCGTGGCCCCACTTCGTATCCTCTTCGGTCTTCTAGAAGCTCCGTGGAAAAATAAGACCTGGGCGTTGATTTCGTTCAATTCCGAGAATATTTCCTTTGTAGGATTTCGAAACCAAAAACAGCAAAAAAAACAACTGGCGCTTCGGCATCTTGTTAATAGGTTAGTGCCGGAAAATGCATAATAATGATGTAAAGTATGTATAAAACATGTGAGTATTGTCATAAAAGTAGCATGGAACATAAGAAATTATAGATACGTTGGAGACGTATCAAGCATCCCCAAGCTTAGTTCCTACTCGCCCTCGAGTAGGTAAACGATAACAACAATAATTTCTCAGTGACATGCTACCAACATAATCTTGATCAACATTACTGTAAAGCATATGAGATGAATGGTGTGATTGAAAGCAATAGATTGCTAACAAAGAGATAATGACTAAACAACTGAATCATATAGCAAAACCTTTCATGAATAGTACTTTCAAGACAAGTATAAAAAAGACTTGCATAAGAGCTAACTCATAAAGCAATATATTCAAAGTAGAAGCCATTGAAGCAACACAAAGGATGATTAAGTTTCAGCAATTGCTTTCAACTTGTAACATGTATATCTCATGGTTATTTGTCAACATAGAGTAATATAACAAGTGCAATAAGTAATCATGTAAGAATCAATGAACACAGTTAACACAAGTGTTTGCTTCTAAGATAGAAAGAAGTAGGTAAACTGACTCAACATAAAGTAAAAGAATGGCCCTTCGGAGGGAGGCATGGATTACTATTTTTGTGCTAGAGCTTTTATTTGAAAACATAAAAACAATTTTGTCAACGGTAGTAATAATTCATATGTGTTATGCATAATACTTCCTACAAGTTGCAAGCCTCATGCATAGAATACCAATAGTGCCCGCACCTTGTCCTAATTAGCTTGGATTTACATGGATTATCATTGCATAACATATGTTTCAACCAAGTGTCACAAAGGGGTACCTCTATGCCGCCTGTACAAAGGTCCAAGGAGATCAATCGCATTTGATTTCTCGTTTTTGAATAATCTCAACTTAGGACATCCATACGGGACAACATAGAAAACGGATAATGGACTCCTCTTTAATGCATAAGCATTCAACAACAAATAATATTCTCATAAGAGATTGAGGATGAATGTCCAAACTGAAAACTTCCACCATGATACATGGCTTTGGTTAGCGGCCCAATGTTCTTCTCTAACATATGCATACTCAAACCATTTGATCATGATAAATCACCCTTACTTCATACAAGACGAACATGCATAGAAACTCACATGATATTCAACAAAGGTGTAAATAGTTGATGGCGTCCCTAGAAACATGGTTACCGCTCAACAAGCAACTTATAAGAACTAAAACACATAGCTACATATTCATCACCACAATAGTTTTTAAGCTATTTTCCCATGAGCTATATATTGCAAAGACAAAGGAATGAAATTTTAAAGATAGCACTCAAGTAATTTACTTTGGAATGGAAAAATACCACATAGTAGGTAGATATGGTGGACACAAATGGCATGGGTTTTGGCTCAAGGTGTTTGGATGCACGAGAAGCATTTCCTTCAGTACAAGGCTTAGGCTAGCAAGGTTGTTTGAAGCAAACACAAGTATGAACAGGTACAGCAAAACTTACACAAGAACATATTGCAAGCATTATAAGACTCTACACTGTCTTCCTTGTTGTTCAAACACTTTACCATAAAATATCTAGACCTTAGAGAGACCAATCATGCAAACCAAATTTCAACAAGCTCTACGGTAGTTATCCACTAATAGATTAAACTACATGATGCAAGAGCTTAAACATGATCTATGAGAGCTCAAAACAATTGCCAAGTATCAAGTTATTCAAAACCATATGAAGCATTTTCTGATTCCAACCAAATAGCAATCAACGAAGCAATTTTCAGCCTTCGCCATGAACATTAAAGCATAACTAAGAACACAAGTGTTCAAATGAAAAAGCGGAGCGTAATATCTCCAATACAAGGATGGTGGGATCCAACTTTATTCAAACCAAAACAAAAATAAAAGCAAACAGACGCTCCAAGTAAAGAACATAAGATGTGATGGAATAAAAATATAGTTTCACTAGAAGTGACCTGATAAGTTGTCGATGAAGAAGGGGATGCCTTGGGCATCCCCAAGCTTAGATGCATTAGTCTTCTTAAAATATGCAGGGATGAACCACCGGGGCATCCCCAAGCTTAGACTTTTCACTCTTCTTGATCATATTGTATCATCCTCTTCTCTTGACCCTTGAAAACTTCCTCCACACCAAACTTAAAGCAAACTCATTAGAGGGTTAGTGCATAATCAAAAATTCATATATTCAGAGGTGACATAATCATTCTTAACACTTCTGGACATTGCACAAAGCTACTGAAAGTTAATAGAACAAAGAAATCATTTCAACATAGCAAAAGAGGCAATGCGAAATAAAAGGTAGAATCTGTCAAAACGATGCAGAAGATGAATTTTCGGGGCACTTAACTTGCTCAAACGGAAAAACTCAAAACTAATGAAAGTTGCGTACATATCTGAGGATCACGCTACAGTAGTAAAATAAAACATGGGTTATCTCCCAAGAAGTGCTTTTCTTTAACGCTTTTCAGCTAGGCGCAGAAAGTGCAAATCAAGTATTATCAAGAGAAAAGCATCAACGGGCTTTACGCCTACCCTTCTTACTCTTTTTCTTACTCTTTGGTTTAGGGAATACATGACCGCCTCCCGGTGTAGAGGTGAATTTTAGGGTGCCTTTTCCCACATCTATGATTGCTCCCAATAGTTTCAGCAGGGATCTTCCAAGTGTGATTTGTCCTGTTCCTACACATTCAATAACAAGATAATCAGTGGATACCGTTCTTCCAAGAATGGTTGTGAACACACCCTCGGCTATTCCCTTAGGAATTATAACAGAGTTATCAGTAAGAGTTATCCCTTCTCCACCTTCAGTAAGTCCCCAAGTGTCAAAGATTCATAAATGCTCTTAGGCATAAGGCAAAATTCAGACATAATATCACAATGGGCATAAAAAGTTTCACCACCAATAGTAACTTTAATAGTAGGGTCCCACATTGAAGGTTCAGAGTTTACTAAAACATGATCAAGACGCTCACGAATCTGACTATACCTTTCTTTCAAGCAAGATGTATTTGTCTCAAGAGTGTTTAATCTATTATAAATACTAACAAGAGATGAATCAAAATTATTAGCTGAACTATATGATGCAACCAATTTTTTTATGGCATTAAAATCTTGATCCCCATTGCAATGAAGGAAATCTCCTCCCACTACAACATCCAAGGCATATCTATAGCGAATCATAAGCCCAAAATAAAAGTTACTAAGGAGCAGACTTAGAGTCATTTTAGGTTCAGCTTTACGATAAGAATAAAAAATTCTAGACCAAGCATCTTTAAAACTCTCCTCATCCCCTTGTTTAAAAGTGAAGATTAATTCCTCAGGTGAAGAAGTAATAGGTACAGAGCTAGACATGATAACAAAATAAACTAAATGCAAGTAACTAATTTTTTTGTGTTTTTGATATAGAGCAAGTAAACAAGACAAATGAAATAAAGTAAACAACTAGTTTTTTTGTGTTTTTAATATAGAGCAAACAAGACAGTAAATAAAATAAAGCAAGACAAAACCAAAGTAAAGAGATTGGATGTGAAAGACTCCCCTTGCAGCGTGTCTTGATCTCCCCGGCAACGGCGCCTTAAAAAGTGTTGCTAGCGTGTAGAAGCTTCCTTGTGACAGTTGCACACGTCCGTTGGGAACCCCAAGAGGAAGGTATGATGAGCACAGCAGTAAGTTTTCCCTCAGTAAGAAACCAAGGTTTATCGAACCAGTAGGAGATGAAAGCCACGTGAAGGTTGTTGGTGGAGGAGTGTAGTGGGGCGCAACACCAGTGATTCCGGCGCCAACGTGGAACCTGCACAACACAAGCAAAATACTTTGCCCAACTTAACAGTGAGGTTGTCAATCTCACCGGCTTGCTGAAAACAAAGGATTAAACGTATGGTGTGGAGAATAATGTTTGCTTGCGAAGAACAACAAAGAACAGAGATTGCAGTAGATTGTATTTCAGATGTAAAAGAATGGACCGGGGTCCACTAGTGGTGTCTCTCCAATAAGATAAATAGCATGCTGGGTGAACAAATTACAGGTGAGCAATTGACAAATAAAGATTCAATACATATCATGATGATCACTATGAGATTTAATCAGGGCATTACGACAAAGAACATAGACCGCCATCAGCATGCATCTATGCCTAAATAGTCCACCTTCAGGTTAGCATCCGCACCCCTTCCAGTATTAAGTTGCAAACAACAGACAATTGCATTAAGTATAGTGCGTAATGTAATCAACACAAATATCCTTAGACAAAGCATCGATGTTTTATCCCTAGTAGCAACAACACATCTACAACCTTAGAACTTTCTGTCACTGTCCCAGATTCAATGGAGGCATGAACCCACTATCGAGCATAAATACTCCCTCTTGGAGTTAGAAGTATCAACTTGGCCAGAGCCTCTACTAGCAACGGAGAGCATGCAAGAACATAAACAACACATATATGATAGATTGATAATCAACTTGACATAATATTCTATATTCATCGGATCCCACCAAACACAACATGTAGCATTACAAATAGATGATCTTGATCATGTTTGGCAGCTCACAAGATCTAAACATGATAGCACAAGAGGAGAAGACAACCATCTAGCTACTGCTATGGACCCATAGTCCAAGGATGAACTACTCACGCATCAATTCGGAGGCGGGCATGGTGATGTAGAGCCCTCCGGTGATGATTCCCCTCTCCGGCAGGGTGCCGGAGGCGAACTCCTGAATCCCCCGAGATGGGATTGGCGGCGGCGTCTCTGGAAGTATTTCCGTATCGTGGCTCTCGGTAATAGGGTTTCGTGACGGAGGGTATAAGTAGGCGGAAGGAGCAGCGCGGGGCTCACGAGGGCCCACCATAGGCGGCGCGGGCCTCCCCCTTTCCGCCTTGTGGTGTCGCCACCTCGTGACCCCACTTCGTCCTTGGGTCTTGGAAGCTCCGTGGAAAAATAAGACCATGGGCGTTGATTTCGTATTCCTTTGTAGGATTTTTGAAACCAAAAACAGCAGAAACATGACAGCGTGCTTGCATCTGGAAGATCAGGCGGGAGCAGCAAATGCAGAGGAGAATGAAGCAGCAATTCAACTTGAGGAGATTGAAGCAGCAGTTCAACATGAGGAGATTGAAGCAGCAGTTCAACATGAGGAGATTGAAGCAGCAGTTCAACATGAGGAGATTGAAGCAGCAGTTCAACATGAGGAGATTGAAGCAGCAAATGCAGAGGAGATTGAAGCAGCAATTGAACATGAGGAGATTGAACCGATGGATCGAGAGCAGAGGGAACAGATGGATGTAGAATGGCTTCAACCGATGAGTCTAGAGGAGAGGGAACAGTATAGTCGAGAATGCCTCGAAAGTACCTTTGGCCCAGATTGCTGCTAACTTCGAAGAGCATATTCAGAAGAAAAAGCACAAGCTTCGCAGAAGAAGAAGAACAAGAAAGAGGGCAAAAGGAAGGTAGACACCGGTAATATCCCTGGTAGGGTTACCCGGAGTAAGGTGGTGGCCCCGGCGAGTCACACCAGGAGCAAGAGAAAGATTTTATTCTGAACAACTAATTTGAATTTGTATGAACAATTTGTATTGGGGTTCCCTTTGTATTGGGGTTCCCTTTGTATTGGGTATCCCTTTGTGTTGAACAATTTGTATTGGGGTTCCCTTTGTATTGGGGATGCCTTTGTGTTGAAAATTTTGAATTTGTATGAACAATTTGAATTTGAATAAGGGTTCCCTTTGTATTGGGGATCCCTTTGTGTTCAACAATTTGAATTTGTATGAACAATTTGTATGCCACATTTAAGCCACATTTATCATTTTCTCTAGGGTTTAGGGTTTAGGGTTTAAGGGTTTTAGGGTTTAGGGTTTTATTCAAAATAATTCAAAACATGGTGGAACCTTCCCATGGAGTCTTGTTATGTTACCTACAACCTAGAGAAATAATAATGGAAAAGGAAATATAGAGATATGAAGTTTTTATGCCAAAAGCTTCAAAACCACTTCCTAGTCCATGAGCTACTAGCTATGAAGATGCAGGGCTTTCTGCTCAATACACCTCCCAAATACCCACTATGCTTACAAACTTTGTCCAAATGAGTCCAAATTCGTCACACTTGTGTATCTTTGAATTGCAAACAATATCACGTCGGCCAAAATGTAATATATTGTTCAAATAACACAATTTTACAATTTTTATGCCAAAAGCTTCAATTTCCCTTAGTCCCTTTATTATTTGGGTGCCCCTGTTTTACTTAGTGTTACTCAGTTTTCCCCCTCCGGGCCCACTTGTTTTACTCAGTCCTACTCAGTTTTGCCCTTTCGATAAACATTTCCTCACTTTTCCCCCTCTTAGTTCTACTCAGTTTTCCTCACTTGTACTCACTGGCTGATCTCTGATTGGTCGAGATGTATGTCACACGGATCTTGGTTGGTTGAAAGCTCAACGAACGCTTGCACCGTTCGATCATTTATGATCGGACGGCCTGTATATCTCTCTCTACCACGATGGACGCATACGGAGAGAAGAGCAGAGCACATACCTACCAACCCTGGCAGTCGCATATTCCAGTCGCATCTTCCTCTCTCCTATTTCCTCTCTTACTCCGGCGGTCGCGCGGCGGCGCGGATCTAACCGTGCGTGCGGCGGCGTGCGGCGGCGCGGATCTAACCGTGCGGCGGCGTGGATCTAAGAGTGCCGGTGAGGATCTAACCCTCAGAAATAGTTGAAATGTCTCTCTCTGTCTCACTTTCGTTTCTCTTCTCAGATCTGTTGAATGATGAAGAGCACCAAGACGGCGGCAGATCATTGAAGCCATCTCCTACAACATCGCTTCGACGGCGCAGATCCAGCATTCAATGTCGGAGCCTGTTGATGTCTCACTTCCGTTGCCCTCCTCAGATCCGTTGCTGATGAAGGACACCAAGACGGCGGCGGTGCCGACAGTGGTCATCGATGCCACGAACATTGAAGCCATCGCCTACAACATCGCTTCGACGGCGCAGATCCAGCATTCAATGTCGGAGCCTGTTGATGTCTCACTTCCGTTGCCCTCCTCAGATCCGTTGCTGATGAAGGACACCAAGACGGCGGCCGTGCCGACAGTGGTCATCGATGCCACGAACATTGAAGCCATCGCCTACAACATCGCTTCGACGGCGCAGATCCAGCATTCAATGTCTCAGCCGTTGATGTCTCATTTGTTGCCCTCGGCAGATCCGTGTGATGAAGGACACCAAGACGGCGGCGGTGCCGACAGTGGTCATCGATGCCACGAACATTGAAGCCATCGCCTACAACATCGCTTCGACGACGCAGACCCAGCCTGTTGATGTCTCACTTCCGGTGCTGAAAACAGAGGATTAAACGTATGGTGTGGAAAATTATGTTTGTTTGCAAAAGAACAGTAAGAAACAGTGAAGATGTATTCAGATATAAAAGAATGGACAGGTCCCACGGTTCATAGTGGTGTCTATAATAAGGATAAACTACCTTAGCTGGGTGAACAAATGACGGGCGGGCGATTGACAAGCCAGTTATTACATATGTTGATTACCTATGTGATTTAATCAGGGCATTCCGACAAAGTACATAGACCGCTATCCAGCCTGCATCTATGCCTAAATAATCCACCTTTAGGTTATCATCCGAACCCCTTCCAGTATTAAGTTGTAAACAAGAGATAATTGCATTAAGTATGGTGTGTGTAATCAACACAAATATCCTTAGACAAAGCATCAATGTTTATCCCTAGTAACTAGCAGCACATCAGAGAACTTTCTGTCACTGTCTCAGATTCAATGGAGGCATGAACCACTATCGCACAATTACTCCCTCTTGGAGTTACAAGTGTCAACTTGGCCAGAGCCTCTACTAGCTGGAGAGCATGCAGAAACGTAAACAACACATATGATAGATTGATAATCAACTTGACATAGTATTCTATATTCTAGGATCCCGCCAAACACAACATGTAACATTACAAATAGATGATCTTGATCCTTGTTGGGCAGCTCACAAGATCTAAACAATGATAGCATAAGCGGAGAAGACAACTACTGCTATGGACCCATCGTCCAAGGATGAACTACTCACGCATCAATCCGGAGGCGGAGCATGATGTAGAGCCCCTCCGGTGATGGTCCTCTCCGGCCGGTGCGGGCTTGATCTCCTGAATCCCCGAGAGATGGGATTACGCGGCGGCGACGTCTCTTGGAAGGTTTCGATGTCGTGGCTCTCGGTGCTGAGGGGGTTTCGCGACAAGGTATTTGTGGCGGAAGGGCATGCCGGGAGAACTTGCAGGGCCCCACACCACAGGCCGAGGCCGGGGCCAGCTCACGCCCGTCTATGGTCTCGGCCTCGTGACATCGTATCTCCTCGAGATGTACGGAAACCGTGGAAAAATAGGACCACAGGCGTTGATTTCGTCCAATTTCGAGAATATTTCCTTACTAAAGTTTCGAAACCAAGAAACAGCAGAGAAAACAACAGCGCGCTTCGAGCATCTGAGCATTAATAGAGTTAGAGCCGGAAAATGTATAATAATCTTTGTAAAGTATGTATAATACATTCAAGTATTGTCATAAAAGTAGCATGGAACATAAGAAATTAGATACGTTTGAGACGTATCAATCCAGCATTCAATGTCGGAGCCTGTTGATGTCTCACTTCCGTTGCCCTCCTCAGATCCGTTGCTGATGAAGGACACCAAGACAGCGGCGGTTCCGAGAGTGCGAATCGATGCCAAGACGATTGAAGCCATCGTCTACAACCGCGCTGCAAAGCCGCCGATCCAGCCCTCCGCAGATCCGTCGCTGGTGAAGTACACCAAGACAGCGGCGGTTCCGACACTGGTCATCGATGCCACGAACATTGAAGCCATCGCCGATAACATCGCTTCAACGTTTGATGGCGCAGATGACCACCCCTCAGCCGCCCGTCGTCCCGGCCTTTCTTGCCCATCGGTGTGTGATGTCTACGGATGCTTCTATTCTTGTAGACAGTGTTGGGCCTCCAAGAGCAGAGGTTTGTAGAACAGCAGCAAGTTTTCCCTTAAGTGGATCACCCAAGGTTTATCGAACTCAGGGAGGAAGAGGTCAAGGATATCCCTCTCAAGCAACCACAATCACGATACAAGAAGTCTTTTGTGTCCCCAACACACCTAATACACTTGTCAGATGTATAGGTGCACTAGTTCGACGAAGAGATAGTGAAATACAAGTAGTATGGATGTATATGAGTGGTAATAGCAATCTGAATAAAATATGGCAGCAAGTAAACATGCAACAAAACAGTAAGTAAACGGTGTTTGCGGTATTGGAAACAAGGCCTAGGGATCATACTTTCACTAGTGGACACTCTCAACATTGATCGCATAATAAATAGTAACTTCTCTCATTTGTGCTACATACACTCTTGTTTAATAATGAACACCATCAGATTGCGTAGGATTACACGAACCCTCAATGCGGAGTTAACAAGCTCCACAACATTCGATATTCATGTTTAAGTAACCTTAGAGCACAATAGATCTTTGCAAAATAAACAAAGGAACTAGCCAGGGGCACACACTATCCACATTACACTATGAAGGAGGATAAGTCACATCAATACTATCATAATGATAATTAACTCCACAATCTACAGGAGATATGATCACAGCCTACGACAAGAACCACACGATTTTACACTAGTCACCTTTACACCTGTCTGCAGGAGAATAGACTACTTTAACATCACATGAGTAGCACACAATAGTAGTGATACAAAGCTCATCATATGGATCTCAATCATGTAAAGCAGCTCATGAGATCATTGTATTGAAGTACATAGGAGAGAGGTGAACCACATAGCGTACAGCCCCGGAGCCTCGATGGAGAACTACTCCCTCCTCATGGGAGCAGCAGCGATGATGAAGATGGCGGTGGAGATGGCAGCGGTGTCGATGGAAAGCGCCAGGGGGCGCACGTCCCGGCGAGCGTGCCGGAGCCGGGAGACTCTGTCCTCAGGATCTTGGCCCGCGATGGCGGCGGCTGGAAGGTTTCTCGTACGTGGCTTATTCGTATCGGGTTTTAGGTCGGGGAGGCTAACATAGGCGAAAGGGAGCCTCGGAGGGCACAGTGGGAGCGAGACACGAGCCGGCACCCCCTCGAGCCGCGCCGCCTTCAGTGTGGGGCCCTGGCCCCCACTCTGGTCCCCTCTCAAGATTATTCACAGAGGAAGCTTCAAGTGAAAAGAGGCAGGGTGTTGGCGTTGATTTTCATCCGATTCCGGGAAATATCTCACTTACTAAGTTTACGAAACCAAACGACAGGAACTGGCATGACATCCGTCAATAGGTTAGTTCGGAAAATGCATCAAAGCGATATAAAGTGTGAACAAAACATGTAGAGGTATTGTCTTAAAACAAGCATGGAACATCGAAATTATAGATACGTTGGAAACGTATCATCTGATGCGCGTAGATGTACGTCCGTTGGGAACCACAAGAGGAAGGGATCCGCACGGTGGCAATTTCGATAGAAATGAGTTTAATCGGACCAGTAGGAGTCAGAAGCACGTTGAAGGTTGATGGTGGCGAAATGTGATGCGACGCAACACCAGGGCCGGCGCCAACGTGGAACCTGCACAACACAACCAAAGTACTTTGCCCCCACAAACAGCGAGGTTGTCAATCTCACGCTTGCTTGCTGTAACAAAGGATTAACCGTATTATGTGGAAGATGATTGTTTGCAAGAAAACAGTAAAACAAGTATTGCAATAGATTGTATGCGATGTAAAGAATAGGACCGGGGTCCACAGTTCACTAGAGGTGTCTCATAAGATAAAAGCATGTTGGGTGAACAAATTACGGTCGGGCAATTGACAAATAGAAAGGGCATAACAATGCATATACATGATATGATAAATATAGTGAGATTTAATTGGGCATTACGACAAAGTACATAGACCGCCATCCATGCATCTATGCCTAAAAAGTCCACCTTCAGGTTATCATCCGAACCCCATTCAGTATTAAGTTGCAAAGCAGGACAATTGCATTAAGTATGGTGCGTAATGTAATCAACAACTACATCCTTAGACATAGCATCAATGTTTTATCCCTAGTGGCAACAGCACAACACAACCTTAGAACCCACGATCACGATCCCAGGTGTCAATGAAGGCATGAACCCACTATCGAGCATAAATACTCCCTCTTGGAGTTAAGAGCAAAACTTGGCCAGAGCCTCTACTAATAACGCATGCAAGATCATAAACAACACAAAACAATAGATTGATAATCACCATAACATAGTATTCTCTATCCATCGGATCAGCAAACACAACATATAGTATTACAGATAGATGATCTTGATCATGTTGGGCAGCTCACAAGATCCAGCAATGAAGCACAATTGGGAGAAGACGACCATCTAGCTACTGCTATGGACCCATAGTCCGGGGGTGAACTACTCACTCATCACTCCGGAGGCGACCATGGCGGTGTAGAGTCCTCCGGAGATGAATCCCCTCTCCGGCAGGGTGCCGGAGGCGATCTCCTGAATCCCCGAGAGATGGGATTACGGCGGTGGCGTCTCTTAAGGTTTTCGTATCGTGGCTCTCGGTACGGGGTTTCGCGACGGAGGCTATTTGTAGGCGGAAGGGCAGGTCAAGAGGCGGCACGAGGGGCCCACACCATGGTCGGCGCGGCCGGGGCCTGGGCCGCGCCGCCACGTGGTGTCGCCACCTCGTGGCCCCACTTCGACTCTCCTTCGGTCTTACGGAAGCTTCGTGCAAAAATAGGACCCTGGCGTTGATTTCGTCCAATTAGAGAATATTTCGTTACTAAGTTTCTGAAACCAAAAACAACACAACTGGCTCTTCGGCATCTTGTTAATAGGTTAGTTCGAGAAAATGCGTAAATACGACATATAATGTGCATAAAACATGTAGGTATCATCAATAAAGTAGCATGGAACATAAGAAATTATCGATACGTTGGAGGCGTATCATCCCCAAGCTTAGTTCTGCTCGTCCAGCAGGTAAAACGATAACAAAGATAATTTCTGAAGTGACATGCCATCATAATCTTGATCATACTATTTGTAAACATATGTAATGAATGCAGCGATCAAAACAATGGTAATGACATGAGTAAACAAGTGAATCATAAAGCAAAGACTTTTCATGAATAGTACTTCAAGACAAGCATCAATAAGTCTTGCATAAGAGTTAACTCATAAAGCAATAAATCAAAGTAAAGGTATTGAAGCAACACAAAGGAAGATTAAGTTTCAGCGGTTGCTTTCAACTTATAACATGTATATCTCATGGATATTGTCAACATAAAGTAATATAACAAGTGCAATATGCAAGTATGTAGGAATCAATGCACAGTTCACACAAGTGTTTGCTTCTTAAGGTGGAGGAGATAGGTAAACCGACTCAACAATAAAAGTAAAAGAATGGTCCTTCAAAGAGGAAAGCATCGATTGTATTTGTGCTAGAGCTTTTATTTTGAAAACATGAAACAATTTTGTCAACGGTAGTAATAAAGCATATGAGTTATGTAAATTATATCTTACAAGTTGCAAGCCTCATGCATAGTATACTAATAGTGCCCGCACCTTGTCCTACTTAGCTTGGACTACTGGATCTTTGCAATGCCATGTTTCAACCAAGTGTCACAAAGGGGTACCTCCATGCCTGTACAAAGGTCTGGAGAAAGCTCGCATTTTGGATTTCTCGCTTTTGATTATTCTCAACTTAGACATCCATACCGGGACAACATGGACAACAGATAATGGACTCCTCTTAAATGCATAAGCATGTAGCAACAATTATTATTCTCATATGAGATTGAGGATATATGTCCAAAACTGAAACTTCAACCATGATTCATGGCTTTAGTTAGCGGCCCAATGTTCTTCTCTAACAATATGCATGCTCCAATCATTAAGGTGGCAGATCCTTCAGACAAGACGGACATGCATAGCAACTCACATGATATTCAACAATAGTTGATGGCGTTCCCCAGAAGCATGGTTATCGCACAACAAGCAACTTAATAAGAGATAAAGTGCATAAGTACATATTCAATACTACGATAGTTTTTAAGGCTATTTTGTCCCATGAGCTATATATTGCAAAGGTGAATGATGGAATTTTAAAGGTAGCACTCAAGCAATTTACTTTGGAATGGCGGAGAAATACCATGTAGTAGGTAGGTATGGTGGAAACAAATGGCATAGTGGTTGGCTCAAGGATTTTGGATGCATGAGAAGTATTCCCTCTCGATACAAGGTTTAGGCTAGCAAGGTTATTTGAAGCAAACTCAAGGATGAACCGGTGCAGCAAAACTCACATAAAAGACATATTGTAAACATTATAAGACTCTACACCGTCTTCCTTGTTGTTCAAAACTCAATACTAGATATTATCTAGACCTTAGAGAAATATGCAAATCAAATTTTAGCAAGCTCTATGTATTTCTTCATTAATGGGTGCAAAGTATATGATGCAAGAGCTTAAACATGAGCACAACAATTGCCAAGTATCACATTATCCAAGACATTTTAGAATTACTACATGTAGCATTTTTCCAATTCCAACCATATAACAATTTAACGAAGAAGAAACTTCGCCTTGAACATTATGAGTAAAACCTAAGGACATATTTGTCCATATGCAACAGCGGAGCGTGTCTCTCTCCCACAAAGTGAATGCTAGGATCCATTTTATTCAAACAAAAACAAAAGCAAAAACAAACCACGCTCCAAGTAAAGAACACAAGATGTGATTGAATAAAAATATAGTTTCGGGGGAGGAACCACGATGATGTTGTCGATGAAAGGAAGGGGATGCATGGGCATCCCCAAGCAAAGCTTGAGTCTTCTTAAAATATGCAGGGATGAACCACGGGGCATCCCCAAGCTTAGAGCTTTCACTCCTCTTGATCATAGTATATCATACTCCTCTCTTGACCTTGAAAACTTCCTTCACACCAAACTTCAAGCAAACTCATTAGAGGGTTAGTGCACAATTAATAATTCACACATTCAGAGGTGACACAAACATTCTTTTCACTTCTGGACATTGCATAAAGCTACTGGACATTAATGGATCAAAGAAATTCATCCAACATAGCAAAAGAGGCAATGCGAAATAAAAGGCAGAATCTGTCAAAAATAGAACAGTTCGTAAAGACGAATTTTAAGCTGGCACCAGACTTGCTCAAATGGAAAAACTCAAAACTAATGAAAGTTACGTACATATCTGAGGATCACGCTCGTAAATTGGCAGATTTTCGAATTTTCTACAGAGACTTGTGCCCAGATTCGTGACAGACAGCAATGCTGTTTCTGCGCAGATATAACATCAACTTTAACATAGAAACTTTACTTGGCACAAAAACATGATAAGGAGAGGTTGCTACAGTATTAAACAACTTCCAAGACTCAACAAAACAAAAAATTGCTGTAGGTAAAAACATGGGTTGTCTCCCATAGGCGCTTTTCTTTAATTTCAGCTAGGCGCAGAAAGTGCAAATCAAGTAACATCGAGAATAGAAGCATCAACATCATTATTTTTCATGCAAACACAACTTGTTGCAGAGGGTACTTTAGGTGCTCCATTATCTAAATTCTCTATGGTGGTGCTAGGGGTTTTAGCAATTTTAGGCCTATAATAATTCTTTTGTTTAGGCACTTTAGAGGCATACATGAATTTTTGCTCTTTACCCACATAAGCTTTCTCATTATACTTGAGAGAAGAAAAGGTTGAACCCAAGGTTCCCATAGCTTTTTCAAGTTCATCAATCCTATTGGTTTGATTATCATGAACAACACAAGTTCCTAGGACACTAATTCTTTCATCAATTCCTCCTAAGGATTTATCAAGTTCATCAGTTTTATCAAATAACATTTCCAATTTAGTTTCAATACTTGGAAATTTTTTCTCTATGGTTTCCAATTTTTTCATAACATCCTCAAGAGAGATTTCAATTTTAACTTCATTAACAGGTGGTATTCCGACAAGACTCTCAATGATGCAACTAGCTTGTAAAGCGGGAGTACCTAGGAAATTACCTCCCGAAAGAGTATCAAGAACATACCTATTCCAACTAGATAAACCAACATAAAAGTTCCTAAGAAGGATAGTGGTGGAGTGTTTCTTAATGCACCTATGATGAGCATTACTAATTCTGTACCAAGCATCTTTAAAACTTTCTCCACCTTGTTGTTTAAAAGAACGAACTTCAACTTCGGGATTACTCATTTTAGTAGCAATAAAGTAAACTAGAGCAAATAAAGTAAAGACAAATAACTAATTTTTTTGTGTTTTGTTTAGGTGCAACAAACAAAGTAGTAAATAAAATAAAGCAAGACAAAAACAAAGTAAAAGAGATTGAGAAGTGGAGACTCCCCTTGCGGCGTGTCTTGATCTCCCGGCAACGGCGCCGAAATTTGCTTGATGCGCGTAGATGTACACGTCCGTTAGAACCCCAAGAGAAGGTATGATGCGCACGATGGCAAGTTCCCTCAGTAAAAACCAAGGTTTAATCGGACCAGTAGGAGTCAGAAGCACGTTGAAGGTTGATGGTGGCGAAATGTGATGCGGCGCAACACCAGGGATTCCGCCAACGTGGAACACTGCACAACACAACCAAAGTACTTTGCCCCAACGAAACATGAGGTTGTCAATCTCACCAGCCTTTGTAACAAAGGATTAACCGTATTGTGTGGAAGATGATTGTTTGCAAAAAACAGTAAAACAAGTATTGCAGTAGATTGTATGCGATGTAAAGAATAGGACCGGGGTCCACAGTTCACTAGAGGTGTCTCTCCCATAAGATAAAAGCATGTTGGGTGAACAAATTACAGTCGGGCAATTGACAAATAGAGAAGGGCATAACAATGCATATACATGATATGATAAATATAGTGAGATTTAATTGGGCATTACGACAAAGTACATAGACCGCCATCCAAGTGCATCTATGCCTAAAAAGTCCACCTTCAGGTTATCATCCGAACCCCATTCAGTATTAAGTTGCAAAGCAACAGACAATTGCATTAAGTATGGTGCGTAATGTAATCAACAACTACATCCTTAGACATAGCATCAATGTTTTATCCCTAGTGGCAACAACACAACACAACCTTAGAACCTACTGTCACTGTCCCAGGTGTCAATGAAGGCATGAACCCACTATCGAGCATAAATACTCCCTCTTGGAGTTAAGAGCAAAAACTTGGCCAGAGCCTCTACTAATAACGGAGAGCATGCAAGATCATAAACAACACATAAACAATAGATTGATAATCACCATAACATAGTATTCTCTATCCATCGGATCCCGACAAACACAACATATAGTATTACAGATAGATGATCTTGATCATGTTGGGCAGCTCACAAGATCCAACAATGAAGCACAATTAGGAGAAGACGACCATCTAGCTACTGCTATGGACCCATAGTACAGGGGTGAACTACTCACTCATCACTCCGGAGGCGACCATGGCGGTGTAGAGTCCTCCGGGAGATGAATCCCCTCTCCGGCAGGGTGCGGGAGGCGATCTCCTGAATCCCCGAGATGGGATTCGCGGCGGTGGCGTCTCGGAAGGTTTTCCGTATCGTGGCTCTCGGTGCGGGGTTTCGCGACGGAGGCTATTTGTGGCGGAAGGGCAGGTCAGAGGCGGCCGAGGGGCCCACCCCAGGTCGGCGGCGGGGGCTGGGCCGCGCCGCCTGTGGGTCGCCACCTCGTGGCCCCACTCGACTCTCCTTCGGTCTTCGGAAGCTTCGTGCAAAAATAGGACCCTGGGCGTTGATTTCGTCCAATTAGAGAATATTTCGTTACTAGGATTTCTGAAACCAAAAACAGAAAACGACAGCTGGCTCTTCGGCATCTTGTTAATAGGTTAGTTCCGAGAAAATGCGTAAATACGACATATAATGTGCATAAAACATGTAGTGTATCATCAATAAAGTAGCATGGAACATAAGAAATTATCGATACGTTGGAGACGTATCAATCCCCAAGCTTAGTTCCTACTCGTCCTCGAGTAGGTAAACGATAACAAGAATAATTTCTGAGGTGACATGCTACCATCATAATCTTGATCAACATTATTGTAAAGCATATGACATGAATGGAGTGATTCAAAGCAATGATCTACAGGTTGCTAACATATAGCAAAACTTTTCATGAATAGTACTTTCAAGACAAGCATCAAAAAGTCTTGCATAAGAGTTAACTCATAAAGCAATAAATTCAAAGTAAAGGCATCGAAACAACACAAAGGAAGATATAAGTTTCAGGTTGCTTTCAACTTTCAACATGCATATCTCATGGATAATGGTCAACATAGAGTAATATGATGAATGCAAATAAGCAAGTATGTAAGAATCAATGCACACAGTTGACACAAGTGTTTGCTTCTAAGATGGAAGGAAATGGGTAAACTGACTCAACATATAGTAAAAGATAAGGCCCTTAGCAGAGGAAGCAGGATTAAATCATGTGCTAGAGCTTTTCAAGTTTTGAAATCATATAGAGAGCATAAAAGTAAAATTTTGAGAGGTGTTTGTTGTTGTCAACGAATGGTAATGGGTACTCTAACTACCTTATCAACCAGACTTTCAAGAGCGGCTCCCATGAAGGACGTTATCTCTACCAGCAAGGTAGATCATCCCTCTTCTCTTTTGTTTACACATGTACTTTAGTTTTATTTATTAGATGACACTCCCCCAACCTTTTCTTACACAAGCCATGGCTAACCGAATCCTCGGGTGCCTTCCAACATTCACATACCATGGAGGAGTGTCTATTTGCAAATTTAAGTTGCTTACTGATAGATCAGAGCAAAACATGTGAAGAGAATTATTAATGCAAGTTAATTAATTGGGGCTGGGAACCCCGTTGCCAGCTCTTTTTGCAAAATTATTGGATAAGCGGATGAGCCACTAGTCCATTGTGAAAGTATCAGAAGTAAATGACAAGATCGAAAGATAAAACACCACATACTTCCTCATGAGCTATAAAACATTGACACAAATAAGAGATAATAGCTTTTGAATTGTTTAAAGGTAGCACATGAAGTATTTACTTGGAATGGCAGGAAATACCACATAGTAGGTTGATATGGTGGACACAAATGGCATAGGTTTTGGCTCAAGGTGTTTGGATGCACGAGAAGCATTCCCTCTCAGTACAAGGCTTAGGCTAGCAAGGTTATTTGAAGCAAACACAAGTATAAACCGGTACAGCAAAACTTACATAAGAACATATTGCAAGCATTATAAAACTCTACACTGTCTTCCTTGTTGCTCAAACACTTTTACCAGAGAAAATATCTAGACCTTAGAGAGACCAACCATGCAAACCAAATTTCAACAAGCTCTACAGTAGTTCTCCACTACTAGATTTAACTACATGATGCAAGAGCTTAAACATGATTTATGAGAGCTCAAAACAATTGCCAAGTATCAAGTTATTCAAGACCATATGAAGCATTTTCTTATTCCAACCAAATAGCAACAAGTGAAGCGATCAACTTTCGCCCTTGAACATTAAAAGCTAAGAACGAAGAACACTAGCGTTCATATGAAAAGCGGAGCGTGTCTCTCTCCCACACAAGGATGAACTTATTCAGAGAAATGAAAATAACAAAACAAAAATAAAAGCACACGACGCTCCAAGTAAAGTACATAAGATGTGACTGAATAAAAATATAGTTTCAATAGAAGAAACCTGATAAGTTGATGATGAAGGGGATGCCTTGGGCATCCCCAAGCTTAGACCAGAGTCTTCTTGAAATATGCAGGGATGAACCAGGGGCATCCCCAAGCTTAGGCTTTTCACTCTTCTTGATCATATATCATCCTCCTCTCTTGACCCTTGAAAACTTCCTCCACACCAAACTTTAAGCAAACTCATTAAAGGGTTAGTGCATAATCAAAATTCACATGTTCAGAGGTGACACAATCATTCTTAACACTTCTGGACATTGCACAAAACTTCTGAAAGTTAATGGAACAAAGAAACCCATTCAACAAAGCAAAAGCAATGAAATAAAAGGCAGAATCTGTCAAAAACAGAACAGTCCGTAAAGACGAACCTGAAAGGGGCACTTAACTTGCTCAAACGGAAACACTCAAAACTAATGAAAGTTGCGTACATATCTGAGGATCACACACGTAAATTTGCAGATTTTTTTGATTTTTTTACAGAGACGAAATTCGTGACAGACAACAATGCTGTTTCTGCGCAGCAATCCAAATCTAGCATCAACTTTACCATAGAGACTTACTTGGCACAAAAACATGATAAGGAGAGGTTGCTACAGTAGTAAATAACTTCCAAGACTCAACAAAACAAAAATTACTGTAGTAAAATAAACACATGGGTTATCTCCCAAGAAGTTCTTTCTTTATAGCCATTAAGATGGGCTCAACAGTTTTAATGATGCACTTTCGCAAGAAGAAGAGTTGAAGCAAAAGGCATCAAGAAGCAAATTAAAAACACATTTAAGCCTAACCCACTTCCTATCAAAAGGAATCTTGTACACAAATAAATTCATGAAGAACAAAGTGGCAAGCATAGATAAGCAACACAAGCGCAATTTCAAGATTCTCAACATAAAGAGGGGAAACTTAATATTATTAAGATGTATATAACCATGTTTCCCTCTCTCATAATAACTTTCAGTAGCATCATGAACAAACTCAACAATATAACTATCACATAAAACATTCTTGTCATGAGCCATATGCATAAAATTATTACTCTCCACATAAGCATAATCAATTTTATAAGTTGTAGTGGGAGCAAATTCAACAAAGTAGCTATCATTATTATTCTCATCAAGTGTAGGAGGCATAGTATAATCATAATAAAATTTACTCTCCATAGTAGGCGGCACCAAAAGACCACTATCATTGTAATCATCATAAATAAGAGGCAAAGTATCATCAAAGAAAATTTTCTCCTCAATGCTTGGGGACTAAAAATATCATGCTCATCCAAACCAGCTTCCCCAAGCTTAGAATTTTCATATCATTAACAACAATGGTGTTCAAAGCGTTCATACTAATATCATTGCTACCAGCATGCAAATAAGATTCCATAGGTTTTTAATTTTCGCATCAAACAATCCATGTCTTAACTCAGGAAATAGAATAAGAAGCTCATTGTTACTTTCCATTATGCCTAACTAGTGCAAACAAGAAACCAAAAGATGCAATTGCAGGATCTAAAAGAAATAGCTTCGAGTACACAACGGCGCCGAGAAAATAGCTTGTAGCCGAGATCAGTGTGAGTACCTTTTACCTTTCCTCCCCGGCAACGGCGCCATAAAATAGCTTGATGTCTACGGATGCTTCTATTCTTGTAGGCGGTGTTGGGCCTCCAAGCAGAGGTTTGTAGAACAGCAGCAAGTTTTCCCTTAAGTGGATCACCAAGGTTTATCGAACTCGGGGAGGAAGAGGTCAAAGATATCCCTCTCAAGCAACCCTGCAATCACGATACAAGAAGTCTCTTGTGTCCCCAACACACCTAATACACTTGTCAGATGTATAGGTGCACTAGTTCGGCGAAGAGATAGTGAAATACAAGTAGTATGGATGTATATGAGTGGTAATAGCAATCTGAATAAAGTATGGCAGCAAGTAAACATGCAACAAAACAGTAAATAAGCAGTGTTTGCAGTATTGGAAACAAGGCCTAGGATCATACTTTCACTAGTGGACACTCTCAACATTGATCGCATAATAAATAATAACTTCTCTCATTTGTGCTACATACACTCTTGTTTGATAATGAACACCATTAGTTGCGTAGGATTACACGAACCCTCAATGCCGGAGTTAACAAGCTCCACAACATTCGATATTCATGTTTAAGTAACCTTAGAGCATAATAGATCTTTGCAAAATAAACCGAGAACTAACATAGCGCACACTGTCCACATTACACTATGAAGGAGGAATAGATCACATCAATACTATCATAATGATAATTAACTCCACAATCTACAAGAGATCATGATCATAGCCTACGACAAGAACCACACGGTGCACACACTAGTCACCTTTACACCATGCAGGAGGAATAGACTACTTTAATAACATCACATGAGTAGCACACAACTAGTAGCGATACAAAGCTCATCATATGGATCTCAATCATGTAAAGCAGCTCATGAGATCATTGTATTGAAGTACATAGGAGAGAGATTAACCACATAGCTACCGGTACAGCCCCGAGCCTCGATGGAGAACTACTCCCTCCTCATGGGAGCAGCAGCGGTGATGAAGATGGCGGTGGAGATGGCAGCGGTGTCGAAGGAGAAGCCTTCCGGGGGCACTTCCCCGTCCGGCGGCGTGCCGGAACAGAGACTCCTGTCCCCCAGATCTTGGCTTCGCGATGGCGGCGGCTCTGGAAGGTTTCTCGTACCGTGGCTTATTCGTATCGGGGTTTTAGGTCAGGGGCTTCTTATAGGCGAAAGGGGAGCCTCGGAGGGGCTGGTGGGGCCAGACACCAGGCGGCGCGCCCCCCCCTCAGGCCGCGCCGGTGTGTGGGGCCCTGTGGCCCCCTCTGGTCCCTCTCGGGTGTTCTGGAAGCTTCGGTGAAAATAGGGTACTGGGCGTTGATTTCGTCCGATTCCGAGAATATTTCCTTACTAGGATTTCTGAACCAAAAACAGGAACGGCACTTCGGTATCTCGTCAATAGGTTAGTTCCGGAAAATGCATCAAAACGATATAAAGTGTGAACAAAACATGTAGGTATTGTCATAAAACAAGCATGGAACATCAGAAATTATAGATACGTTGGAGACGTATCAGTGCGCGGCCGTGTTCGACGCCGCAAATTGGGATAAATTATGATAAATTTGTATTTTTCAATTTCCAATTGGGATAAAATTGTTCGAACTACTACGTCCGTCTCAAAAAGAGCTTCTCCACGTTCTTGATGTGTCCATGTACATCAGTATGTATGATTTGAATTCTATCCCAACTTGATTGGGAAGATTTTGATATGTATTTGATTCGAGAGGCTGGTACATGCTTTCACTTTTGGGATCCCTTCACTTTTATAAAAGGGCATGCATGCTAAAATTATCGTGCGCATTACTTAGCACAACTAGGAAATTGTACGCCAAAATACAGTGCTTAGAGCCACAACAAAATACAGTGGTTAGAGCCATCTACTGAATAACAATTCTATACTAAATCGTCTACCAGAACCACATAACTGCTAGGACAGGGATGACACCTAATAAAACTGCCCAGATGAATCTACTTTTCTCCTCTCCCATCACTTGAAGTTCATGTTCTAGATTTTCTACCACTTGATCAAATACGGCAAGATCTGTCTCAACTCTCAACTTCTCCTTGCGAATAAGCTCTGAATTCTTCTTTTCTTCCTCCACAATACGCTTCAGCTCGAATATCATCAGGTTTTTACGGGCCAATTCATCACCTAAATTGGCCACCTTCTCCTCCAAATCCATCCTCTGGCTACACCACTGGGTTGATTCATCTTGGTATGCAATGTACCATGGATCATCGGCTTGCCTGGCTAACTGTAACAATAATGGAAAAAAGAACAACTGAAATCACTCCAACAGGCCATGGCGGCACTTCAAATTCAATGTTAGTACAGAGAGCTGAAGCTAGATACCTGCACTTCCGACGAGGTAGGAGAAGTAGAACGTGGCCACGACATGATCGAATCCCCACCCTCGCCGGTGTACCCGCTACGACCAGACATTGAGGACTATTTCGCACCTGCAAACTCCAATAAATTACGGGAACCGAATCGATTAGGGGGCGGGGGAGGCAGAAGCGGAGGTCTTACCAAGCTATACTACCAATTGGTGCGCGGAACAAATCCCGGTCGTCGTGGGCGGCGGATCTGCTTGCGGCGGACTTTCCTGCGGTGGGTACAATGCGTGCGGACGAAACAAGTGCTGGAGCCGTGGTTGACGTGCAGCGCCGCAGTCCGTCCGACGCCGCCGGGGGACAGAGCCGGCGGCGCGACGAGGCGCCGGCGATGGCTGCTCCGTCCGACGGTGGGGAACGAGCTCCGGCGATGGCTGCTCCGTCCGACGGTGGGGAACGAGCTGCCAGCGGTTCTCCGGTGACTAATGATGGGTCTAGCTTATAAGAATAATTAATTAGCGAACTTGTTGCTTCTCTCTATGATATTCTCTAAATAAATAGACGACCCCACTGGTCATTGGCTGCGGCAGCCCCACAGAGCGGCAATATATGTCTTTTCCTGAAAAATAGACGACCCCACTGGTCATTGGCTGCGGAGGCCCCACCGAGCGGCAATATATGATTTTCTCTAAATAAATAGACGACCCCACTGGTCATTGGCTGCGGCAGCCCCACAGAGCGGCAATATATGTCTTTTCCTGAAAAATATACGACCCCACTGGTCATTGGCTGCGGCAGCCCTATAGAGCGGCCCCATTTGTCATTGGCAGCACCGCGTATAAAATCATGAAATAAAACGGCCCACACGTCAGCGATAGATGGATGGCTGCTCCGACGTGTCTCCTGACCCTACCCGTCAGCACGAGACGGTCAGGGAGGAGCTGCCCCTCTGCGGCCCCACCCGGTCAGACTAACGGTCAAGGCCTCTGACCTGACGGCTACCGGCCGTTCCAGCACTTGTGCGTCTTTCAAACTAGAGGAGGGGAAAACTGAGGAAAAATTAAGGGACTGGGGAAAACTGAGTACAACTAACGAACCAGGGGCACGAAAATAGAAATCCCAAAGATTTATATTTCCGTACCTTCATTTCTATCTATGTTGCTCTCTTTGTTCATAAAAGAATGTTATAGATTTGTCTAAATTTAGATATATCTATACACTAAATATAGTGTCTAGATATATCTAGTTTAGATAAACTGTAACCTTTTTTTTGTGAACATACTTCCTCCGTTCTCTTTTAGTCTACATTCTAATGAGATAAAGTAGTAGTGTATTTATTAGTACTATTTAAATTCGGTAAACAACCAATCCAAGCTACATTGAAAATAGTGACATCTAATAGATAAAGGAGGACCACTTCGTTTTTTCGTATTGTTGTTGACTAAAAGCTATTATCTCCGTTTCAAGGAATAATGCGCACATGTATTCCAGGACAAACTTTGACCATAAAAATTGGACAACAAAATCTTGATTATATTATATGTTATTAGTATCATTAGAATCGTATTGAAGAGAAATTTTCAATGATATTAATTTCATACAAACAATATTTATCTATTTGTAGTAATTCTTGGTCAAACAAAAAACACGTAAAACGAGGATGTCTTATTTCTTAAAACGGACGTAGTAGAATGTAGAGTATTTAAGAACAAAGTTTGAACCTATAACGCAGAGTATTTCAGAATGGAGGGAGTAGTACTGAACTTTAAACTTTAAGGAGATTTTGCAATGGTGGTCACTAGATCGGGTGCGCGCCCTATAGTCTATCAGTCATAGATAAATGGTAATAATGACGACCAATTCAATGGGCAATGCATAGCATATCCGCCAACCAGATCAACTATACTCTACTAGGTAGACGAATTTTATCTGGCCATCTGAGTGCCATACGCCAGTGGACACCATCAAGCCGTGTGTTGGGCTTGGGATATTGTGATGGAGATATTTTCTGGGATGCCAACTGTAGGCCTTTTCCTGTTTGGAAATGCATCATACTTTGCCTTGCCAGTGCTGTAAACATGATCAATTTCCACATAATTTAATCAACAAAAACAATAGATAAAACATGACTAAAAAATAGGAAAAACCAGCCATGCAATCTAACAACGGTATTATCAATTCTAAGAAGGATTATAGGACAATAAATTGTATCAAGATCAAGAGTAGAGGCATAAACATGTACAGTGCACAAGGGGAACCTTGTGTTGCTGGTGTTGTCTCCCATACCGTTGATAAGGCTGCTGATGTCGGGGAGAAATCATTGTCAGAGAAGAAATTATCGGTGTCCGTGATGTAGATGAAGTAAGTAATCGTGCAAGAGTGCCTCCCAAAAACCTTATCGCCGCTTTTCCGTACATGATCACAAGAGGAGGGGTTTCGGAGGACTCACGGTGCATGTTGCAAGACAGGACGTGGAAGAATCGACCATACGAAGAGCTGGGAGGTGAGGCAGCGACTGAAGTCGAGCAACCACAGTTTGTATTCATTGTCTACTAGTGTAAAATGTTTCAGCTTATGTACAACCGTTCATATTAAAGCCATGCGTCACAAAAGGAAAGACAACTCGTACACAATGCATAGGTGCTCCCTCGGCGAATTGCCGCAACCCGCAGCGCGCACATCGTGACGAGGCGAGCGGTGGAGGAGTGCACGTGTAGGTGTCCTCTTCAAGTGGTAGAAGATCCTTCGTATAAGGAGGCCCAACTCTATCTAAACTATATCAATGGGGGATAAAACTTTAGTCCCACCTCTTATCATGCATGAATGGGCCAAGTGGGTCCGTGAGATTTCTTGGAATTCTGAAATTACCTAAGCGGGTTGGGCCACATTTAGTCAAATTTCAACAATCTCCACAAAATCTAAAATATTCTTTTGTATAACAGTACTATAGTGGAAATTGTTAAGTTAAAATTTCACCTATAACTCTACGCTACATTAGTTTGTTAATGAACAATGAACTAGGCCTTGAAGTGAAAGTTTTTTGCGAATCTAGTTTCACATAGAGCCTTGACCGAAATTAGGATGTCATGGGACTTTTCCGATGGTGGAGTTTATACGTCATACTCCAAGGCTTTCATGAGTTTATTAGAGAAAAGCCAACTCTCATGAACTGCGACGTTTAACAGTTAGACTCATATACGTGTGTTCTTATGAAGACAACATTTCTACTTAAATAAGGCACTTAGAAGACATTAAGATAAAAATCAACCTACTTTTCACATTAGAGAATAGTGAATCTTATGAAATAAGAATACTCTCTTCTCAATTGACCAACAACTTGTCTCCTAATTATAATTCACGGGATCTCCGATCATATAGGGTGGGTTATCACCGTGGACAACTTATATTGCGGATCTCATGCCATGTCCTTTCATGTATTATCTATCACCCGGGTCGCCCCCGCTGGCGATCCCGGGGCCGCCGCCGCCTCAGTCCGCCCCTCGCCATCCTGCCTGGCCGCTGCTGCTGCCCTCGCCGGCGGCGGCGTGGCACCTTCTCGCCAAAGGCAGAAGGCAGGGGAGGGCACGTACGGCTTTGCATCTGGGCGGGGGCGCAAGGTGTCAGCGGGCTTGGGTGATCTGCAGAGGAGGGCTGCGGTGGGCAGCGCGGAGGTGTGGTGGCCGGCGGTGGTCTACGGCCGCGGTGGGGTTCCGGTGGCAGCGGCGGCTTGATCTAAGCCGAGTCGGATGCTTGGGCCATTCCCACCAAGCCTGTAGCCGAGGAGGTTGCCTTCCTCGATCGCGCCACGTCGTCTCCTCCTCTGCTGCCGGCCGATGGTGTGGGGGCTGTTGGCGCGACTGCTTTGAATAAAGGTGGTTGTTCTAGGGTTCCTCTTGCGCGAAGATGAAGATCTGCCCGAGTGTGTCCTTCTTTGATCTGGCCGGAGTGTTTTGTTCCGGAAGGCATCACCGGCGAATGTAACAGTGCATATATTGCCTGGAGTTTGCCGAACGTGGTGGTCTTCGGTCGTGCGCACCCATGCGTTTATTCCGACCGTTTGGTTTCGGAGGGAGCGTCACGAAGCTCTGTTCTTTCTTGCCATACAGTGACTTTGGCCCTGGGTGAAGTCAGAGGCGGAGAATATCATGATGGCCAGATTGGGAGGTCTAGCAATGGAGGTCAAAGTCTATGCGCTGGTGAGGAACTTGCTTGGTGTTCTGGGCTTGCAGCAGCAGTATGAAAGTGGGGGCGGCAGCACAGGTGAAGTTCAGAGTCCTTCCATTCAGGATGAAAATATAAGGTCTGGCCTTAATTGGTTGTGCCTGGCAATGACCTTGTTGAAGGCATTGTTTTGAATGCGGACTATCTTCAGGGTGAAAACCTAAGATCTTTGATCGGGCGACGACGGCGTTGGTGCACCGTTCCCTTCTTGGAGGCGTCGCTTTTGAAGAGTCTGGAGTTCAGGTGTTGTCATGGTGGTGGTTGTATTGTTGTTGCTAGGGCTGGAATGCTATGGCGGGACTCTTTTTTCTTAGCTTCTTTTCTCTTTTTTGGCTGTGTGCATCCGTATTGTCATTAGGACGGTGCATTGTTGTAGAGGTTGGGTGTAATTGGTATCTTCTGATATTAATATATTCCCTTTATTGAAAAATGTATTATCTATCAGATTATGTGATAGACCCTTTGTGAAGGATCTGCCAAGTTTCTAGACGTATGGATATAATCCAACGCAATAACTCTAGAGTTCCTCATTTTCTAACTGATTTTGATCTCTTTTTCACATGTCTTAATGGCTTCATATTATAACTAGAACTGTTGAATTTAATGATCACAATTCATCGGGATAGGGATATTTTTCAGCAACAAGTAGGTTCCTCAAAGCTCACGAAGCAACTCTTCTTCAAGAGTGGCCATGTCTAATGTTCTGAATTCTTGTTCTGTTGTTGACCTTGTTAGGATGGAATGCTTGCAAGACTTCCACAAAACAATGCAACCTTGTTAGGTTTGGTCACAACAAAAACGTACTTAGGCCTCGCAGCGCTGGCAAAATACATAAGCGAGCTAGATAATCTGAGAATACCTTAGTTGGTATCTAGTAGGCTTTTGATTCTTTCAAAGTAGAACACTAGGATCATACGGTGTTGAAGACAACTTACAGTAGCTATACCCAAAACGACTCAAGATAGTTTCCACATAGTGAGATTGGAGCAAGATAATCCCACTATTCTTGTCTCTCAGCAGCTTGATGCTCAAGATTACATCACCTACTACTAGATGCTCCATCTCAAAACAATGAGATATGAAACCATTGACCTCCTTAATCACATTGAGGTTGGTTCTAAAAATCAGTATGTCATCAACGTATAAGAAAATAATGACTCCCTCGCCCCCACCATGGCAGATAGCACACACTTGTCAACTTAATTTACAACAAATCCTTCAACGGTTGGAGTTCTTCGGAACTTCTCATGCCACTTGTTAGGAGCTTTCTTAAGACCATATAAATACTTGAACAAGTTTCACACCTTTCGTTCTTTACCATTTACTACAAATTCATTTGGTTGCTCCACGTAAATTTCCTCGTCCAACTCTCTTTTTACGAAATTCTTCTTACTTCCATTTGATGAACGAGCAGAATGGGTGAGGGAGCCAATGATAGCATTACTCGAATAGTCAAATGGTACCCAATATTACTACATGTGAGTAAGTATCAAACTACTCCTTTCTTTTGGGTATAACCCTTGGCCACAAGTCGTGCCTTATACTTTTTAATTGTATCATCATAGCTAAGTTTCTTCTTAAACACCCAGTTACATTATACATGTTTGCAACCATAAGTACAACCAGTGATCTCCAAGTTCGATTAGCCAAGATGGAATCCGTCTCACTATGAAAAACTTTCTTCGGGTAGTCAACATATGGAGATAGGCATGTGAGATAGAACAAGAGTGTCATCCACAAGGTAAAATATGAGATCATCACCAATAAACTTTGTAGCCCCTTGTACCTTGCTTCTTTTAGGAGTTTCACTGTCATCCTCCACATGATTTTCACGGTTTTCCATCCGAATAGTAGGTTCAAGAATTGTAACTAATTTATGACTAAATGAACTAGGAACCTCCTGATTCGACGAGCTTGGAATATCCTTCAAGGGAAAGATATCTTCAAAGAAAGTCGACTCATTTAACTCCATGATTGTATCAACATGCATGTCGGACACCTTAGTTTTTACTATCAAGAATCTATAATCGATGCTATGAAAAGCATAGCCCAGTAGGACACAATCTACAATTTTTGGTCCAAGCTTGCCCTCTTGGGAATTGGCACATTAAATTTCGCCAAACATCCCCAAGTCCATAGGTAAGAGAATTTTAACCTTTTATTTCACATTCCTCGAATGGAGTTAATTATTTTTTCTTTCTCGGAACTTGGTTTAGGACATGACACACAATCAATATTTTCTCCTCTACCATGCCTTCGAGGGACCCGATGTATCTAACATGGTGTTAACCAAATTATTAGAGTACACCTTTTTATTTTGGCACCCCATTTGACTAGGGTGAGTAGGGAGGCATCCTCTTATGGATTATACATGGTTCCGCACAAAATGAATCAAAGTCATTGAAAAAATACTCTCCACCACAATTAGACCTAGGCCTCTTGATCTTTCGAACAAGTTGGTTTTGTTTTTCAACTTTATAATAAACCTTAGAGAATTTCAGAGCCTCATCTTTTGATTTCAGAAGATGCACATTGAAGTATCTAGTACGATAATCAATTAACAATCAATTAACGTCATGAAGTATTTCTTTTCATCTTTTGTCAACATGCCATTCATCTTTTAGAGATCTGAATATTTGAGTTCTAGAGATGCCAAAGTTATTACATCCGCAGCCATACGAGACTTGCGAGGTTGCTTAGCTTGCGCACACACACACACACAAAATTAATATGACAAAGTCGTGAACGCCAAACATTTGTTTCCATATTGGTGCAAACATGATTAAAAACTTTATTAATAAGGTATGAAAAAGACAGGCAGAACAAGCCTCCACACCCATAGTCATTCCGAACGAAAGTTCTAACCTTGGACAATATAAATTTATTGCACTCGCAAACTATCTTGTAGCCGTCTTGCCACAGAAGAGATCGCAAACCAGATTTTTAGTGATGGAGGAGGCATGATGCATGTTTTTCAGGTGCACAATCTCTCCCGAAGTGAACTTCAGTGACTATACCAACACCACAGAACGGTAGCATACGAGTTGTTGCCTACCAACATAGAGGAAGTCCCGCGACCTGATAAGAAGAAAACATGGATATATCAGCACAAAAATGTATATTTGCACCCATGTCAATCCACCATTCAGGAGAATGACATGCGAAAGGACAACTGAAATATACCGTCTCCAACATCCTTCATCTCAATATCTCCAAAACAACATTGGCTATCTTACTGCTCTTCCTATTCGGATGCTTGTCAAGGCGCTTAGGGCAGCTGTTTGAGTGATCAGGATCACCACATACATGGCACACACCTTTGTTCTTATCATTTTTATTTTTGAAGTTGGTATTTGTGAAGCCTGGTTCTTCCCATCAAACTTTTCTTTGCCATCGAGACTAGTAATATTTCTTGGACTTGTTGGACTGGAAGTTTTACTTCTGCACCAAATTGTCACTAGAACCTCCATCAACACTTCAAGCACGTGTGTTTTTTGGTCTCTCTTTTTCTTCCACATAAATAGTCCCAATAAGATTGGTGGATGAGAGCTCTTGTCTCTTGTACTTTAGAGAACTAGAAAGTTCCTCCACAAAGGAATAAGCTTGGCAATGATTCCTCTGGTAATAAATTTTTCCAGTAACACACACGTGAACTGCTCAAATTTCTTGGCAATGTACTATATCTCATGAGCCTTCTCAACAACGGAGCGCTCATCTGTCATATTGTAGTCATACTCTTGCTCCATGATATAAAATTCACTGCCGCGTCAGAGAACCCAAACTTGACCGCAAGCGCATCCAACATATATTTGCTTGTAGTGATGGACAAATATGAGTCAACAAACTTCTCGCCAAGAACGTTGATAATAGCACCCCTCATAAGTGTCTCAGCTTCCTGAAAATCTTTATCCTCGATGGGAGTCTCCTTCAGCCTTACCTTTAGTTGCATCAAGGTATCTCTTGGTTGTGAACCGGAGAATTGTCCTCCCACGCCATCTCCTAAAATTCACACCCTCAAATGGAGGGGGCCTCAAAAAGTATCAAACTGAACATGGGAAAATTACCTTATAATAAGGTTCTTGGATCGTTGGAAATATGAGAATTTTTTGCGTAATTTAATAAAAAATAGTAGATAAAGCATAGGAAAAGAACTAGTCATGCAATCTAAAAAACTAGTACAGTAATAGAAATTCTATGTGAGATGCTAAAACAATAAATCGCAGCAAGATCTCAAAGAGCATAGACATAAACAAGTACATAGGAGTGAAAACGGAACAGATTATTTCCGAGCGACTGGAGGCTTATTGAAGACGATAACGGAAATGGTCGAATAGTTGACGGACAGGGTAACAGATACAACTAGTAATTACATGATACAAAAAAGATATGGTTTTACTAATATCCATTTACACAGTGTTTCACAGTTATATCGGACCAATATCCCAACAATATCCGATAACTAATATATATCAAATATTTTGCCTGATAATATATAAAGCTACATCTCAGCCCAAAATTGCTGACCTCTTTATATATACCATAACGCCATAACCCTACACTCTGTCAATTCCCTAGCCCGTACCCCCTAACCCTACCCTCCGTTATTATACATATGGTACGATATTCAACATATTTTACCTGGTTATGTCATCAGTCAATGATCACTATAAGAAATTTTTCATATTGAGTTGTTGGCTCTGTGACTATTTTTTACTTCGAACTTGTGAGATAAAAGAGAGTAATACACTTTGTCTTATGGTACGAAAACATCAACACGCAAGTCACACACTATCTGACTATCATGTTTTATATGGATATATAATCACGCATGTAGAAGAATTTTAAAAGCTAATTTTTGTCCAATAGAAATTCATATTTATATTTACAAAGAGAGATCCGATAAAATGTTTATCCACAACCAAACCATATTTGCCTCATATTTGGTTCATATTCATAACCTATAGACTCTGAATTCAGTATCCGTATGCGCACACTATCCGCTTTGATTTCGAATCTAAAAATATATAGATAAGAATATGGTTTCACTACTATTTAACCGCATCCGCTCTGTTTTCACCCTGACACGTACGGTGCAGAAGAGGAACCGTTCACGTGGCTGGTGTTGTCTCCCTGTTGTTGAGGAGGTTGCTAATGTCGGGAAAGAAGTCATCATCTGGGAAGAAATTGCTGGGGTCCTCCTACACAATTCATAGGTGGTCCCTTAGCTCGGATCATTCCCGCAACCCGCAACTTGCATCGTGACGAGGCAGGCGACGAAGGAGGAGGAACACACGTGCATGTGTGCTCTTCTCGTGCTCGCACAAGTGGTGGAACAGCTTTCTTTATAAGAAGATCAAAAATATCTCTAAACTAGCAATGTGAGACTAAACTTTAGTCCCACCTCTTGCGATACATGAATGGATCAACTGGGCCTCTAATTTTTTTTGAGAAATTCGGAAATTATCTTTTTCGAAATGGGGGAGCCCCTCATCAAAACGATGGGTACGATTTTTATTTAAACTTTATTCAGCGGGGATTTTTCAAGATCATACATCACAAAACCCGTAGAAACCACTCCACGGCTACAAACCCGACAATGGGTGAAAGTAACATGCCGTTAGAGTCTTTGCCTCAAAAACAGAAACAACCGCCCCACCAACTAAAATCCGGGGGCATCCCTGATTCACCCTATAGCAAAGACGGAACTCACAACCGGTTTATCCGACCTTGGCGAGAACCTTTGACCTCCCTTCAGAAGCCGTCACCACCATCGAACCACTGGTCCATTGATACGTCTCAAACGTATCTATAATTTCTTATGTTCCATGCTACTTTTATGACAATACTTAAATATTTTACAGCATTATTATACATTTTCCGGCACTAACCTATTAACAAGATGCCGAAGCGCCGTTTGTTGTTTTCTGCTTTGTTTTTGGTTTCAGAAATCCTAGTAAGGATATTCTCGGAATTGGACGAAATCAACGCCCGGGTCCTACACGAAGCTTCCAGAAGACCGAAGGGGAAACGAAGTGGGGCCACGAGGTGGCCACACACGGCGGCGCGGCCCAAGCCCTGGCGCGCGGCCTATGTGTGGGCCCTCGCGTCGCTGACCTACCCTTCCGCCTACATATAGCCTTCGTCGCGAAACCCCTGTACGAGAGCCACGATACGGAAAACCTTCCAGAGACGCCGCCGTCGCGAATCCCATCTCGGGGGATTCGGGAGATCGCCTCCGGCACCTGCGGGAGAGGGGAATCATCACCGGAGGGGCTCTACATCATCATGCCCGCCTCCGGATTAATGCGTGAGTAGTTCATCCTTGGACTATGGGTCCATTGCAGTAGCTAGATGGTTGTCTTCTCCGCTTGTGCTATCATTGTTTAGATCTTGTGAGCTGCCTAACATGATCAAGATCATCTATTTGTAATGCTACATGTTGTGTTTGGCGGGATCCGATGAATATAGAATATTATGTTAAGTTGATTATCAATCTATCATATATGTGTTGTTTATGTTCTTGCATGCTCTCCGTTGCTAGTAGAGGCTCTGGCCAAGTTGATACTTGTAACTCCAAGAGGGAGTAATTATGCTCGATAGTGGGTTCATGCCTCCATTTAATCTGGGACAGTGACAGAAAGTTCTAAGGTTGTGGATGTGCTGTTGCTACTAGGGATAAAACATTGATGCTTTGTCTAAGGATATTTGTGTTGATTACATTACGCGCCATACTTAATGCAATTATCTGTTACAACTTAATGGGGGTTCGGATGATAACCTGAAGGTGGATTATTTAGGCATAGATGCATGCTGGATAGCGGTCTATGTACTTTGTCGTAATGCCCTGATTAAATCACATAGTAATCATTACTGATATGTATTGAATCTTTATTTGTCAATTGTCCGCCTGTAATTTGTTCACCCAGCATGTTAGTTATCTTATTGGAGAGACACCTCTAGTGAACTGTGGACCCCGGTCCATTCTTTTACATCTGAATACATTCTACTGTTCTTACTGTTCTTTGCAAACAAACACCATTTTCCACTCGATACGCTTAATCCTTTGTTTTCAGCAAGCCGGTGAGATTGACAACCTCACTATTACGTTGGGGCAAAGTACTTTGATTGTGTTGTGGAGGTTCCACGTTGGCGCCGGTTTCACTGGTGTTGCGCCGCACTACACTCCTCCACCAACAACCTTCACGTGCTTCTTGGCTCCTACTGGTTCGATAACCTTGGTTTCATACTGAGGGAAACTTACTGCTGTGCGCATCATACCTTCTACTTGGGGTTCCCAACGGACGTGTACATCTAAGCGCATCAAGCAACTGTTTCTGGCGCCGTTGCCGGGGAGATCAAGACACGCTTCAAGGGGAGTCTCCACTTCCAATCTCTTTACTTTGTTTTTGTCTTGCTTTACTTTATTTTATTTACTGTCTTGTTTGCTTCATATTAAAAAACAAAAAAAAAATAGTTACTTTACTTTCTGTCTTATTTACTAGCTCTATATCAAAACACACAAAAAATTAGTTACTTGCATTTAATTTATTTTGTTATCATGTCTAGTCCTGTACTTGTTTTTATTTTCACTAGTTAGGCTTAATGGAAAACAACAAAAAAATTAGAGATCTTTATGAACTTTATCTTGAATTAGGACATGAGGTGTTTGAAGAGAAAATTAAAAAACCTATGGAGCTTTATATGCATGCTAATGGCAATGTTATTAGTATGAACTCTTTGAACACTATTATTGCTAATGCTATGGAAGAATTTAAGCTTGGGGAAGCTGGTTGTGATATTTTTAGTCCCCCAAGCATGGAGGAGAAAATTTACTTTGATGATACTTTACCTCCTATATATGATGCTTGCAATAATGAATATGATATTTTCAGTCCACCTACTATTGAGGAGAAAGTTAATTATGATTACAATATGCCTCCTATGTATGATGATTATGGTGATGAGAATAATAATGATAGCTATTTTATTGAATTTGCTCCCACTACAACTAATAAAATTGATTATGCTTATGTGGAGAGTAATAATTTTATGCATATAGCTCATGACAAGAATGTTGTATGTGATAGTTATATTGTTGAGTTTGTTCATGATGCTACTGAAAGTTATTATGAGAGATGGTTATATGCATCTTAATAATATTAAGTTTCCCCTCTTTATGTTGAGAATCTTGAAGTTACTCGTGTTTTGTCTTCCTATGCTTGTCACTTTGTTCTTCATGAATTTATTTGTGTACAAGATTTCTTTTCATAGGAAGTGGGTTAGGCTTAAATGTGTTTTGGATTTGCTTCTTGATGCTCTCTTTTGCTTCATCTCTTGATAATACTTGAGTTGCACTTTCTGCGCCTAGCTGAAAGGCGTTAAAGAAAAGCACTTCTTGGGAGATAACCCATGTTTTATTTTATTTACTGTATTGTTGAGTCTTGGAAGTTGTTTACTACTGTAGCAACCTCTCCTTATCATGTTTTTGTGCCAAGTAAAGTTTCTATGCTAAAGTTGATGCTATATTTGGATTGCTGCGCAGAAACAACATTGCTGTCTGTCACGAATTCTCGCAGAGCTCTCTGTAAAAAAATCGAAAAAATCTGAAAATTTACGAGCGTGATCCTCATATATGTACGCAACTTTCATTAGTTTTGAGTTTTTCCATTTGAGCAAGTTAAGTGCCCCTGCCAGATTCATCTTTACGAACTGTTCTGTTTTTGACAGATTCTGCCTTTTATTTCACATTGCCCCTTTTGCTATGTTGAATGAGTTTCTTTGTTTCATTAACTTTCAGAAGTTTTGTTCAATGTCCAGAAGTGTTAAGAATGATTGTGTTACCTCTGAATGTGTGAATTTTTGGTTATGCACTAACCCTCTAATGAGTTTGCTTGAAGTTTGTGTGGAGGAAGTTTTCAAGGGTCAAGAGAAGAGGATGATATACTATGATCAAGAAGAGTGAAAGGTCTAAGCTTGGGGATGCCCCGGTGGTTCATCCCTGCATATTTTAAGAAGACTCAAGCATCTAAGCTTGGGGATGCCCAAGGCATCCCCTTCTTCATCGACAACATTATCAGGTCACTTCTAGTGAAACTATATTTTTATTCCATCACATCTTATGTTCTTTACTTGGAGCGTTGGTTTGCTTTTATTTTTGTTTTGGTTTGAATAAAGTTGGATCCCACCATCATTATATTGGAGATATTACGCTCCGTTTTTTCATATGGAACACTTGTGTTCTTAATTGTGCTTTAATGTTCATGGCGAAGACTGAAATTGCTTCGTTAAATTGCTATTTGGTTGGAATCAGAAAATGCTGCATATGGTTTGGAAATTTGGCAATTGTTTGAGCTCTCATAGATCATGTTTAAGCTCTTGCATCATGTAGTTTAATTTATTAATGGAGAACTACCGTAGAGCTTGTTTAATTTGGTTTGCATGATTGGTCTCTCTAAGTCTAGATATTTTCGGGTAAAGTATTTGAACAACAAGGAAGACAGTGTAGAGTCTTATAATGCTTGCAATATGTTCTTGTGTAAGTTTTGTTGTACCTTTTCATACTTGTGTTTGCTTCAAACAACCTTGCTAGCCCAAACCTTGTACTGAGAGGAAATGTTTCTCGTGCATCCAAACACCTTGAGCCAAAACCCATGCCATTTGTGTCCACCATATCTACCTACTATGTGGTATTTTTCTGCCATTCCAAAGTAAATTACTTGAGTGCTACCTTTAAAATTTCATTCCTTTACCTTTGCAATATATAGCTCATGGGACAAATAGCTTAAAAACTATTGTGGTGATGAATATGTAGTTATGTGTCTTAATTCTTATAAGTTGTTTGTTGAGCGGTAACCATGTTTCTGGGGACGCCATCAACTCTTTACCTTTGTTGGATATCATGTGAGATGCTATGCATGTTCGTCTTGTCTGAAGTAAGTGCGATTTCATGATCAAATGGTTTGAGTATGCATATGTTAGAGAAGAACATTGGGCCGCTAACTAAAGCCATGTATCATGGTGGAAGTTTCAGTTTGGACATACAACCTCAATCTCTTATGAGAATATTAACTGTTGTTGAATGCTTAAGCATTAAAAGAGGAGTCCATTATCTGTTGTCTATGTTGTCCCGGTATGGATGTCTAAGTTGAGAATAATCAAAAGCGAGAAATCCAATGCGTGCTTTCTCCTTAGACACTTGTACATGCGGCATAGAGGTACCCCTTTGTGACACTTGGTTGAAACATATGTTATGCGATGATAATCCGTGTTTTCCGAGCTAAGTAGGACAAGGTGCGAGCACTATTAGTACTCTATGCATGAGACATGCAACTTGTAGGAAGTATTATGCATAGCACATATGAATTATTACTACCGTTGACAAAATTGTTTCTATGTTTTTAAAACAAAAGCTCTAGCACAAAAATAGTAATCCATGCTTCCCTCTGCGAAGGGCCATTCTTTTACTTTATGTTGAGTCAGTCTACCCACTTCTTTCTATCTTAGAAGCAAACACTTGTGTTAACTGTGTGCATTGATTCTTACATGTTTACTTATTGCACTTGTTATATTACTCTATGTTGACAAATATCCATGAGATATACATGTTACAAGTTGAAAGCAATTGCTGAAACTTAATCATCCTTTGTGTTGCTTCAATGCATTCTACTTTGAATTTATTGCTTATGAGTTAGCTCTTATGCAAGTCTTATTGATACTTGTTTGAAAGTATTATTCATGAAAAGTTTTGCTATATGATTCATTTGTTTAGTCATTATCTTTGTTAGCAATCTTTTGTTCAGATCACTCCATTCATCTCATATGCTTTACAATAATGTTGATCAAGATTATGTTGGTACCATGTCACTTCAGAAATTATTTGTGTTATCGTTTACCTACTCGAGGGCGAGTAGGAACTAAGCTGGGGGATGCTTGATACGTCTCAAACGTATCTATAATTTCTTATGTTCAATGCTACTTTTATGACAATACTTGAATGTTTTATACATACTTTACAACATTATTATACATTTTCCGGCACTAACTATAACAAGATGCCAAGCGCCGTTGTTGTTTTCTGCTGTTTTGGTTTCAGAAATCCTAGTAAGGAAATATTCTTGGAATTGGACGAAATCAACGCCCAGGGTCCTATTTTTGCACGAAGCTTCGAGAAGACCGAAAGAGGAAACGAAGTGGGGCCACGAGGTGGCCACATACCCTAGGCGCGGCCCAGGACCTGGCCGCGGCCCTAGTGTGTGGGCCCCGCGTCCCCTGACCTACCCTTCCGCCTACATATAGCCTTCGTCGCGAAACCCCCTTTACCGAGAGCCACGATACGGAAAACCTTCCAGAGACGCCGCCGTCGCGAATCCCATCTCGGGGGATTCCGGAGATCGCCTCCGGCACCCTGCCGGAGGGGAAATCATCACCGGAGGGCTCTACATCATCATGCCCGCCTCCGGATTGATGCGTGAGTAGTTCATCCTTGGACTATGGGTCCATAGCAGTAGCTAGATGGTTGTCTTCTCCGCTTGTGCTATCATTGTTTAGATCTTGTGAGCTGCCTAACATGATCAGGATCATCTATTTGTAATGCTACATGTTGTGTTTGGCGGGATCCGATGAATATAGAATATTATGTTAAGTTTATTATCAATCTATCATATATGTGTTGTTTATGTTCTTGCATGCTCTCCGTTGCTAGTAGAGGCTCTGGCCAAGTTGATACTTGTAACTCCAAGAGGGAGTAATTATGCTCGATAGTGGGTTCATGCCTCCATTTAATCTGGACAGTGACAGAAAGTTCTAAGGTTGTGGATGTGCTGTTGCTACTAGGGATAAAACATTGATGCTTTGTCTAAGGATATTTGTGTTTATTACATTACGCGCCATACTTAATGCAATTATCTGTTGTTTACAACTTAATACGGAAGGGGTTCGGATGATAACCTGAAGGTGGATTATTTAGGCATAGATGCATGCTGGATAGCGGTCTATGTACTTTGTCGTAATGCCCTGATTAAATCACATAGTAATCATCATTGATATGTATTGAATCTTTATTTGTCAATTGTCCGCCTGTAATTTGTTCACCCAGCATGTTAGTTATCTTATTGGAGAGACACCTCTAGTGAACTGTGGACCCCGGTCCATTCTTTTACATCTGAATACATTCTACTGTTCTTACTGTTCTTTGCAAACAAACACCATTTTCCACTCGATACGCTTAATCCTTTGTTTTCAGCAAGCCGGTGAGATTGACAACCTCACTGTTACGTTGGGGCCAAGTACTTTGATTGTGTTGTGCAGGTTCCACGTTGGCGCCGGTTTCACTGGTGTTGCGCACTACACTCCTCCACCAACAACCTTCACGTGCTTCTTGGCTCCTACTGGTTCGATAAACTTGGTTTCATACTGAGGGAAACTTGTTGTTGTGCGCATCATACCTTCCTCTTGGGGTTCCCAACGGACGTGTACATCTACGCGCATCATCCATCTTCGGGCGAGAGACGCATAGCCCTTGCCGATCTGAAGTCGCGCCGTATGGAAGATCGTCGTGCGTAGCACCTGCCGAACAGGCATGACTCGCGTAGAACCTCTTAGATAGGCATGACTTGACATCTCTTCCTTCAGCATCATCACGGCGCTGCTCCACAATCGATGCTCCGAAGAAAATGATACTATAGTGCCGCCATCGTCCGTTACGGAGAGACCATACCAGGGTTTCCCCGAGACGCACGAAGGTCGACATTCATTTCTCGTGATGCCTTCGTCAAGGTAACGTCGCAGACGCCGCCATCGCCGCTAATCGGCTCGGTTTACCTAGCAACTATGTCTCCCGACTCACAGCCGGGGCTAGATGACGATCTAGCGATCCGATAACCCAGCCTCGGGCCGACCACCTCGATGGAGGAGATGGACACCAACGCCATGCCGGTGCAGCTTCTCTAGGGATCCTCATGATGCGGGAGATGCCCGGAGAGTCACCGTCGACGAAGCATCAACCAGAGCAGCAGCGTGAAAAGGCCCGCCCAGACCCATCCGGGCCCAGAACCGGCCAAACCCGCCGCCTGCAGATTGCTTCATGGCCGCTGATACGTCTCCGACGTATCGATAATTTCTTATGTTCCATGCTACTTTATTGATGATACCTACATGTTTTATGCACATTATATGTCATATTTATGCATTTCTGGAACTAACCTATTAACAAGATGCCGAAGAGCCGGTTGTTGTGCTGTTTTTGGTTTCAGAAATCCTAGTAAGGAAATATTCTCGGAATTGGACGAAATCTTCGCCCAGGGTCCTATTTTTGCACGAAGCTTCCAGAAGACCGAAGAGATAACGAAGTGGGCGACGAGCGCCGCCACCATAGGGCGCGGCGAGAGGGGGCCCGCGCCGCCTATGGTGTGGGCCCTCGTCAGCCCCCCTGACCTACCCTTCCGCCTACTTAAAGCCTCCGTCGCGAAAACCCAGTACCGAGAGCCACGATACGGAAAACCTTCCAGAGACGCCGCCGCCGCGAATCCCATCTCGGGGGATTAGATCGCCTCCGGCACCCTGCCGGAGAGGGGATTCATCTCCCGGAGGACTCTTCATCGCCATGATCGCCTCCGGAGTGATGAGTGAGTAGTTCACCCCTGGACCATGGGTCCATAGCAGTAGCTAGATGGTCGTCTTCTCCTAATTGTGCTTCATTGTTGGATCTTGTGAGCTGCCTAACATGATCAAGATCATCTATCTGTAATACTATATGTTGTGTTTGTCGGGATCCGATGGATAGAGAATACTATGTTATGGTGATTATCAATCTATTGTTTATGTGTTGTTTATGATCTTGCATGCTCTCCGTTATTAGTAGAGGCTCTGGCCAAGTTTTTGCTCTTAACTCCAAGAGGGAGTATTTATGCTCGATAGTGGGTTCATGCCTTCATTGACACCTGGGATCGTGACAGTAGGTTCTAAGGTTGTGATGTGCTTTGCCACTAGGGATAAAACATTGATGCTATGTCTAAGGATGTAGTTGTCGATTACATTACGCACCATACTTAATGCAATTGTCTGTTGCTTAGCAACTTAATACTGAATGGGGTTCGGATGATAACCTGAAGGTGGACTTTTTAGGCATAGATGCAGTTGGATGGCGGTCTATGTACTTTGTCGTAATGCCCAATTAAATCTCACTATATTTATCATATCATGTATATGCATTGTTATGCCTTTCTCTATTTGTCAATTGCCTGACTGTAATTTGTTCACCCAACATGCTTTTATCTTATGGGAGAGACACCTCTAGTGAACTGTGGACCCCGGTCCTATTCTTTACATAGCATACAATCTACTGCAATTGTGTTTTACTGTTTTCTTGCAAACAATCATCTTCCACTCGATACGTTTAATCCTTTGTTACAGCAAGCCGGTGAGATTGACAACCTCACTGTTTCGTTGGGGCAAAGTACTTTGGTTTTGTTGTGCAGATTCCACGTTGGCGCCGGAATCCCTGTTGTTGCGCCGCATCACATTTCGCCACCATCAACCTTCAACGTGCTTCTTGGCTCCTCCTGGTTCGATTAAACCTTGGTTTCTTTCTGAGGGAAAACTTGCCACTGTGCGCATCATACCTTCCTCTTGGGGTTCCCAACGGACGTGTACATCACGCATCAAGCTGTTTTTACAGGCGCCGTTGCCGGGAGATCAAGACCGCTGCAAGGGGAGTCTCCACTTCTCAATCTCTTTACTTTGTTTTTGTCTTGCTTTATTTTATTTACTACTTTGTTTGCTGCACCTAAACAAAACACAAAAAAATTAGTTGCTAGTTTTACTTTATTTACTGTCTTGCTCTCTATATCAAAAACACAAAAAAATTAGTTACTTGCATTTACTTTATCTAGTTTGTTTTATTTACTGTTGCTAAAATGAATACCTCTGAAAATACTAAGTTGTGTGACTTCACAAACGCAAATAATAATGATTTCCTATGCACACCTATTGCTCCACCTGCTACTACAGCAGAATTCTTTGAAATTAAACCTTCTTTACTAAATCTTGTCATGAGAGATCAATTTTCTGGTGTTAGTTCTGATGATGCTGCTGCCCATCTCAATAATTTTGTTGAACTTTGTGAAATGCAAAAGTATAAGGATGTAGATGGTGATATTATTAAATTGAAAGTGTTTCCTTTCTCATTAAGAGGAAGAGCTAAAGATTGGTTGCTATCTTTGCCTAAGAATAGTATTGATTCATGGACTAAATGCAAGGATGCTTTTATTGGTAGATATTATCCTCCCGCTAAAAATATATCTTTGAGAAGTAGCATAATGAATTTTAAGCAATTAGATACTGAACATGTTGCTCAAGCATGGGAGAGAATGAAAACTTTGGTAAAGAATTGCCCAACCCATGGACTGACTACTTGGATGATCATCCAAACCTTCTATGCAGGACTAAATTTTTCTTCGCGAATTTATTGGATTCAGCTGCTGGAGGTACCTTTATGTCCATCACATTGGGGGCTACAAAACTTCTTGATGATATGATGATAAATTACTCTGAGTGGCACACGGAAAGAGCTCCACAAGGTAAGAAGGTAAATTCTGTTGAGGAAACCTCTTCCTTGAGTGATAAGATTGATGTGATTATGTCTATGCTTGTGAATGGTAGATCTAATGTTGATCCAAATAATGTTCCTTTAGCTTCATTGGTTGCTCAAGAAGAAAATGTTGATGTGAATTTCATTAAAAACAATAATTTCAACAACAATGCTTATAGGAACAACTCTGGTAATAACTATAGGCCATATCCCTCTGCTAATGGTAATGGTTATGGTAATTCTTATGGGAATTCTTACAACAATAATAGGAGTGTACCCTCTGGTCTTGAAGCTATGCTTAAAGAATTTATTAGTACACAAACTGCTTTTAACAAATCTGTTGAGGAAAAGCTTGATAAAATTGATACTATTGCTTCTAGAGTTGATAGACTTGCCTCCGATGTTAATCTTTTAAAATTGAAAGTTATGCCTAATAATGATATTGATAATAAGATTACTACTACAGCAAATGCCATCCAAGTTAGAATTAATGAGAATATAAGATTAATGGCTGAACTGCGTGCTAGGTGGGATAGAGAAGAAAATGAAAAACTAGCTAAAGAGAATAATGTAGCTAAAGTTTGGACTATTACCACCACTAGTAATGCTAATTCTTCACATGTTGCTGCACCTCCTACTATCAATGGTAAAATAATTGGTGTTGGCAATGTTTCTACTTCTAGTGCAAAGCGTACAAAACTGCCTGAAATTGCTAAAACTGCTGAAACTGCTTGTGATAAAACTGCTGAAATTTTTTTCAACCTTGGGAACAATGATCCCATTGCTGTAGCTCATAATGATTTAGATTTTGATGATTGCCACATCTCTGAAGTTATAAAGTTCTTACAAAAACTTGCTAAAAGTCCTAATGCTAGTGCTATAAATTTAGCCTTTACCAAACATATTACAAATGCTCTCATAAAAGCTAGAGAAGAGAAACTAAAACTTGAAACTTCTATTCCTAGAAAGTTAGAAGATGGTTGGGAGCCCATCATTAAAATGAAATTCAATGACTTTGAATGTAATGCTTTATGTGATCTTGGTGCAAGTATTTCTGTTATGCCTAAAAAGATTTATGATATGCTTGACTTGCCACCATTGAAGAATTGTTATTTGGATGTTAATCTTGCCGATAATGTTAAAAAGAAACCTTTGGGGAGGATTGATAATGTGCACATTACGGTTAACAATAACCTTGTCCCCGTTGATTTTGTTGTCTTGGATATCGAATGCAATGCATCTTGTCCTATTGTGTTGGGAAGACCTTTTTTTCGAACCGTTGGTGCTGTTATTGATATGAGGGAAGGTAATATTAAATATAAATTTCCTCTCAAGAAAGGTATGGAACACTTCCCTAGAAAGAGAATGAAGTTGCCTTTTGATTCTATTATTAGAACAAGTAATGATGTTGATGCTTCATCTCTTGATGTTACTTGATTTGCACTTTCTGCGCCTAGCTGAAAGGCGTTAAAGAAAAGTGCTTATGGGAGACAACCCATGTTTTTACTACAGCAATTTTTTGTTTTGTTGAGTCTTGGAAGTTGTTTACTACTGTAGCAACCTCTCCTTATCATGTTTTTGTGCCAAGTAAAGTTTCTATGTCAAAGTTGATGTTATATTTGGGATCGCTGCGCAGAAACAGCATTGCTGTCTGTCACGAATCTGGGCACAGTTCTCTGTAGAAAATTCGAAAAAATCTGCCAATTTACGAGCGTGATCCTCAGATATGTACGCAACTTTCATTAGTTTTGAGTTTTTCCATTTGAGCAAGTCTGGTGCCAGCTTTAAATTCGTCTTTACGGACTGTTCTGTTTTTGACAGATTCTGCCTTTTATTTCGCATTGCCTCTTTTGCTATGTTGGATTCATTTCTTTGATCCATTAATGTCCAGTAGCTTTATGCAATGTCCAGAAGTGTAAAGAATGATTGTGCCACCTCTGAACATGTGAATTATTAATTGTGCACTAACCCTCTAATGAGTTTGCTTGAAGTTTGGTGTGAAGGAAGTTTTCAAGGGTCAAGAGAGGAGTATGATATACTATGATCAAGAGGAGTGAAAGCTCTAAGCTTGGGGATGCCCCGTGGTTCACCCCTGCATATTCTAAAAGACTCAAGCGTCTAAGCTTGGGGATGCCCAAGGCATCCCCTTCTTCATCGACAACATCATCAGGTTCCTCCCCTGAAACTATATTTTTATTCAATCACATCTTGTGTTCTTTACTTGGAGCGTCGGTTTGTTTTTTTTTTTGTTTTTGTTTTTGTTTGAATAAAATGGATCCTAGCATTCACTTTGTGGGAGAGAGACACGCTCCGCTGTTGCATATGGACAAATATGTCCTTAGGCTTTACTCATAATGTTCAAGGCGAAGTTTCTTCTTCGTTAAATTGTTATATGGATGGAATTGGAAAATGCTACATGTAGTAATTCTAAAATGTCTTGGATAATGTGATACTTGGCAATTGTTGTGCTCATGTTTAAGCTCTTGCATCATATGCTTTGCACCCATTAATGAAAAAATACATAGAGCTTGCTAAAATTTGATTTGCATATTTGGTCTCTCTAAGGTCTAGATAATATCTAGTATTGAGTTTTGAACAACAAGGAAGACGGTGTAGAGTCTTATAATGTTTACAATATGTCTTCTATGTGAGTTTTGCTGCACCGGTTCATCCTTGTGTTTGTTTCAAATAAACCTTGCTAGCCTAAGCCTTGTATCGAGAGGGAATACTTCTCATGCATCCAAAATCCTTGAGCCAACCACTATGCCATTTGTGTCCACCATACCTACCTACTACATGGTATTTCTCCGCCATTCCAAAGTAAATTGCTTGAGTGCTACCTTTAAATAATTCAAAATTTATCACCTCTTATTTGTGTCAATGTTTTATAGCTCATGAGGAAGTATGTGGTGTTTTATCTTTCGATCTTGTCATTTACTTTTGACAGACTTTCACAATGGACTAGTGGCACATCCGCTTATCCAATAATTTTGCAAAAAGAGCTGGCAATGGGGTTCCCAGCCTCAATTAATTAACTTTCATTAATAATTCTCTTCACATGTTTTGCTCTGATTCATCGTAAGCAACTTAATTTTGCAAATAGACACTCCTCCATGGTATGTGAATGATGGAAGGCACCCGAGGATTCGGTTAGCCATGGCTTGTGTAAGCAAAAGGTTGGGAGGAGTGTCATCCATAAATAAAGAAAAACTAAACTAAAGTACATGTGTAAACAAAAGAGAAGAGGGATGATCTACCTTCCTGGTAGAGATAACGTCCTTCATGGGAGCCGCTCTTGAAAGTCTGGTTGATGAGGTAGTTAGAGTGCCCACTACCATTCGTTGACAACAACAAACACCTCTCAAAACTTTACTTTTATGCTCTCTTTATGTTTTCAAAATAAAAGCTCTAGCACAAATATAGCAATCGATGCTTTCCTCTTTGAAGGACCTTTCTTTTACTTTTATTGTTGAGTCAGTTTACCTATCTCTCTCCACCTTAAGAAGCAAACACTTGTGTGAACTGTGCATTGATTCCTACATACTTGCATATTGCACTTGTTATACTACTCTATATTGACAATATCCATGAGATATACATGTTATAAGTTGAAAGCAACCGCTGAAACTTAATCTTCCTTTGTGTTGCTTCAACACCTTTACTTTGATTTGTTGCTTTATGAGTTAACTCTTATGCAAGACTTATTGATGCTTGTCTTGAAGTACTATTCATGAAAAGTCTTTGCTATATGATTCACTTGTTTACTCATGTCATTACCTTTGTTTTGATCGCTGCATTCATTACATATGTTTACAAATAGTATGATCAAGATTATGATGGCATGTCACTTCAGAAATTATCTTTGTTATCGTTTTACTTGCTCGGGACGAGCAGAACTAAGCTTGGGGATGCTGCGACGTATCGATAATTTCTTATGTTCCATGCTACTTTATTGATGATACCTACATGTTTTATGCACATTATATGTCATATTTATGCATTTTACGGAACTAACCTATTAACAAGATGCCGAAGAGCCGGTTGCTGTTTTTGCTGTTTTTGGTTTCAGAAATCCTAGTAAGGAAATATTCTCGGAATTGGACGAAATCGCCCAGGGTCCTATTTTTGCACGAAGCTTCCAGAAGACCGAAGAGATAACGAAGTGGGGCGACGAGAGGCCGCCACCATAGGGCCGCGCGGCCAGAGGGGGGCCCGCGCCGCCCTGTGGTGTGGGCCCTCGTCGGCCCCCGACCTACCCTTCCGCCTACTTAAAGCCTCCGTCGCGAAACCCCGTGCAGGAGCCACGATACGGAAACCTTCCGAGAGGCCGCCGCCGCGAATCCCATCTCGGGGATTCGGGAGATCGCCTCCGGCACCTGCCGGAGAGGATTCATCTCCCGGAGGACTCTTCATCGCCATGATCGCCTCCGGAGTGATGAGTGAGTAGTTCACCCCTGGACCATGGGTCCATAGCAGTAGCTAGATGGTCGTCTTCTCCTAATTGTGCTTCATTGTTGGATCTTGTGAGCTGCCTAACATGATCAAGATCATCTATCTGTAATACTATATGTTGTGTTTGTCGGGATCCGATGGATAGAGAATACTATGTTATGGTGATTATCAATCTATTGTTTATGTGTTGTTTATGATCTTGCATGCTCTCCGTTATTAGTAGAGGCTCTGGCCAAGTTTTTGCTCTTAACTCCAAGAGGGAGTATTTATGCTCGATAGTGGGTTCATGCCTTCATTGACACCTGGGATCGTGACAGTAGGTTCTAAGGTTGTGATGTGCTGTTGCCACTAGGGATAAAACATTGATGCTATGTCTAAGGATGTAGTTGTCAATTACATTACGCACCATACTTAATGCAATTGTCGTTGTTAGCAACTTAATACTGAATGGGGTTCGGATGATAACCTGAAGGTGGACTTTTTAGGCATAGATGCAGTTGGATGGCGGTCTATGTACTTTGTCGTAATGCCCAATTAAATCTCACTATATTTATCATATCATGTATATGCATTGTTATGCCCTTCTCTATTTGTCAATTGCCCGACTGTAATTTGTTCACCCAACATGCTTTTATCTTATGGGAGAGACACCTCTAGTGAACGGACCCCGGTCCTATTCTTTACATAGCATACAATCTACTGCAATTGTGTTTTATTTTCTTGCAAACAATCATCTTCCACTCGATACGTTTAATCTTTGTTACAGCAAGCCGGTGAGATTGACAACCTCCACATTTCGTTGGGGCAAAGTACTTTGGTTTTGTTGTGCAGATTCCACGTTGGCGCCGGAATCCCTGGTGTTGCGCCGCATCACATTTCGCCACCATCAACCTTCAACGTGCTTCTTGGCTCCTCCTGGTTCGATTAAACCTTGGTTTCTTTCTGAGGGAAACTTGCCGATGTGCGCATCATACCTTCCTCTTGGGGTTCCCAACGGACGTGTACATCTACGCGCATCAGCCGCCACCACCCACATTGCCGTCGCAGAAGGAAGCCCAGCCGAACGCTGCTGCCCGCCGCCACGCCCCCAGACAACGGCCGAGGAAGAGCCGCCGCCACGCCACCAGGGCTTTGCCCGACAGCGCCTCGGGTAGCGGTGGTAGGAGCGGAGAGTGCACAACAAAGGGAGCGGGGAGGGGCATCGGTGGCCGCCCTGGCACATGGTGAAAATTCCAACACCTGGTGACTGATACGTCTCCAACGTATCGATAATTTCTTATGTTCCATGCTACTTTATTGATGATACCTACATGTTTTATGCACATTATATGTCATATTTATGCATTTTCGGAACTAACCTATTAACAAGATGCCGAAGAGCCTGTTTCTGTGTTTTTTTGGTTTCAGAAATCCTAGTAAGGAAATATTCTCGGAATTGGACGAAATCAACGCCCAGGGTCCTATTTTTGCACGGAGCTTCCAGAAGACCGAAGAGATAACGAAGTGGGGCGACGAGCGCGCCGCCACCATAGGGCCGCGCGGCCGGAGGGGGACGCGCCGCCTATGGTGTGGGCCCTCGTGGCCCCCCCCCTACCCCTTCCGCCTACTTAAAGCCTCCGTCGCGAAACCCCCAGAGCCACGATACGGAAAACCTTCCAGAGACGCCGCCGCCGCGGAATCCCATCTCGGGGATTCAGGAGATCGCCTCCGGCACCCTGCCGGAGAGGGGATTCATCTCCCGGAGGACTCTTCATCGCCATGATCGCCTCCGGAGTGATGAGTGAGTAGTTCACCCCTGGACTATGGGTCCATAGCAGTAGCTAGATGATCGTCTTCTCCTAATTGTGCTTCATTGTTGGATCTTGTGAGCTGCCTAACATGATCAAGATCATCTATATGTAATTCTATATGTTGTGTTTGTCGGGATCCGATGGATAGAGAATACTATGTTATGGTGATTATCAATCTATTGTTTATGTGTTGTTTATGATCTTGCATGCTCTCCGTTATTAGTAGAGGCTCTGGGCCAAGTTTGTACTCTTAACTCCAAGAGGGAGTATTTATGCTCGATAGTGGGTTCATGCCTTCATTGACACCTGGGACAGTGACAGAAAGTTCTAAGGTTGTGATGTGCTGTTGCCACTAGGGATAAAACATTGATTCTATGTCTAAGGATGTAGTTGTCGATTACATTACCATACTTAATGCAATTGTCTGTTGCTTAGCAACTTAATGGAATGGGGTTCGGATGATAACCTGAAGGTGGACTTTTTAGGCATAGATGCAGTTGGATGGCGGTCTATGTACTTTGTCGTAATGCCGGATTAAATCTCACTATATTTATCATATCATGTACATGCATTGTTATGCCCTTCTCTATTTGTCAATTGCCGACTGTAATTTGTTCACCCAACATGCTTTTATCTTATGGGAGAGACACCTCTAGTGAACTGTGGACCCCGGTCCTATTCTTTACATAGCATACAATCTACTGCAATTGTGTTTTACTATTTTCTTGCAAACAATCATCTTCCACTCGATACGCTTAATCCTTTGTTACAGCAAGCCGGTGAGATTGACAACCTCACTGTTTCGTTGGGGCAAAGTACTTTGGTTTTGTGCGATTCACGTTGGTGCCGGAATCCATTTGTTGCGCGCATCACATTTCGCCACCATCAACCTTCAACGTGCTTCTTGGCTCCTCTTGGTTCGATTAAACCTTGGTTTCATACTGAGGGAAACTTGCTTCTATACGCATCATACCTTCCACTTGGGGTTCCCAACGGACGTGTGCATCTACGCGTATCAAGCTAAATTTCAGCGCCGTTGCCGGGGAACGAAGAAAAGTTACACCACAAAGATTTCTAACTCCCACGTCAACTACACGCCAGCAAGTAAATTTCTGGCGCCGTTGCCGGGGAGATCAAGACACGCTGCAAGGGGAGTCTCCACTCAGGGACGGAGCCAGCAATTGACATCAAGGGGGGCAGTATTAGTGTTGTGATCTGATTAAGGGGGGCTTGCTAACGCCATGGACAAGCATCAAGCATGACTATTTTCCTTAAGGAAATCGGGATCATAGGGGGGGCGTAGCCCCTGCTCGTCCCCCCTTGTCTCCGTCCCTGTCTCCACTTCTCAATCTCTTTACTTTGTTTTTGTCTTGCTTTATTTTATTTACTACTTTGTTTGCTGCACCTAAACAAAACACACAAAAAATTAATTGCTAGTTTTACTTTATTTACTGTCTTGCTCTCCATATCAAAAACACAAAAAAATTAGTTACTTGCATTTACTTTATCTAGTTTGTTTTATTTACCGTTGCTAAAATGAATACCCCTGAAAATACTAAGTTGTGTGACTTCACAAATGCAAATAATAATGATTTTCTATGCACACCTATTGCTCCACCTGCTACTACAGCAGAATTCTTTGAAATTAAACCTGCTTTACTAAATCTTGTCATGAGAGATCAATTTTCTGGTGTTAGTTCTGATGTGCTGCCCATCTCAATAATTTTGTTGAACTTTGTGAAATGCAAAAGTATAAGGATGTAGATGGTGATATTATTAAATTGAAAGTGTTTCCTTTCTCATTAAGAGGAAGAGCTAAAGATTGGTTGCTATCTTTGCCTAAGAATAGTATTGATTCATGGACTAAATGTAAGGATGCTTTTATTGGTAGATATTATCCTCCCGCTAAAATTATATCTTTGAGAAGTAGCATAATGAATTTTAAACAATTAGATACTGAACATGTTGCTCAAGCATGGGAGAGAATGAAAACTTTGGTAAAGAATTGCCCAACCCATGGACTGACTACTTGGATGATTATCCAAACCTTCTATGCAGGACTAAATTTTTCTTCGCGGAATTTATTGGATTCAGCTGCTGGAGGTACCTTTATGTCCATCACTTTGGGGCGGCTACAAAACTTCTTGATGATATGATGATAAATTACTCTGAATGGCACACGGAAAGAGCTCCACAAGGTAAGAAGGTAAATTCTGTTGAAGAAACCTCTTCCTTGAGTGATAAGATTGATGTGATTATGTCTATGCTTGTGAATGGTAGATCTAATGTAGATCCAAATAATGTTCCTTTAGCTTCATTGGTTGCTCAAGAAGAAAATGTTGATGTGAATTTCATTAAAAATAATAATTTCAACAACAATGCTTATAGGAACAACTCTGGTAATAACTATAGGCCATATCCTTCTGCTAATGGTAATGGTTATGGTAATTCTTATGGGAATTCTTACAACAATAATAGGAGTGTACCCTCTGGTCTTGAAGCTATGCTTAAAGAATTTATTAGTACACAAACTGCTTTTAACAAATCTGTTGAGGAAAAGCTTGATAAAATTGATACTATTGCTTCTAGAGTTGATAGGCTTGCCTCCGATGTTAATCTTTTAAAATTGAAAGTTATGCCTAATAATGATATTGATAATAAGATTACTACTACAGCAAATGCCATCCAAGTTAGAATTAATGAGAATATAAGATTAATGGCTGAACTGCGTGCTAGGTGGGATAGAGAAAAAAATGAAAAACTAGCTAAAGAGAATAATGTAGCTAAAGTTTGGACTATCACCACCACTAGTAATGCTAATTCTTCACATGTTGCTGCACCTCCTACTATCAATGGTAAAATAATTGGTGTTGGCAATGTTTCTACTCCTAGTGCAAACAAAAAGCGCCGAAATTGCTAAAACTGCTGAAACTGCTTGTGATAAAACTGCTGAAATTTTTTCCAACCTTGGGAACAATGATCCATTGCTGTAGCTCATAATGATTTAGATTTTGATGATTGCCACATCTCTGAAGTTATAAAGTTCTTACAAAAACTTGCTAAAAGTCCAAATGCTAGTGCTATAAATTTAGCCTTTACAAAACATATTACAAATGCTCTCATAAAAGCTAGAGAAGAGAACTAAAACTTGAAACTTCTATTCCTAGAAAGTTAGAAGATGGTTGGAAGCCCATCATTAAAATGAAATTCAATGACTTTGAATGTAATGCTTTATGTGATCTTGGTGCAAGTATTTTTGTTATGCCTAAAAAGATTTATGATATGCTTGACTTGCCACCATTGAAGAATTGTTATTTGGATGTTAATCTTGCCAATAATGTTAAAAAGAAACCTTTGGGGAGGATTGATAATGTGCACATTACGGTTAGCAATAACCTTGTCCCCGTTGATTTTGTTGTTTTGGATATTGAATGCAATGCATCTTGTCCTATTGTGTTGGGAAGACCTTTTCTTCGAACTGTTGGTGCTATTATTGATATGAGGGAAGGTAATATTAAATATCAATTTCCTCTCAAGAAAGGTATGGAACACTTCCCTAGAAAGAGAATGAAGTTGCCTTTTGATTCTATTATTAGAACAAGTTATGATGTTGATGCTTCTACTCTCGATGTTACTTGATTTGCACTTTCTGCGCCTAGCTGAAAGGCGTTAAAGAAAAGCGCTTATGGGAGACAACCCATGTTTTTACTACAGCAATTTTTTGTTTTGTTGAGTCTTGGAAGTTGTTTACTACTGTAGCAACCTCTCCTTATCATGTTTTTGTGCCAAGTAAAGTTTCTATGTCAAAGTTGATGTTATATTTGGGATCGCTGCGCAGAAACAGCATTGCTGTCTGCCACAATCTGGGCACAGTTCTCTGTAGAAAATTCTAAAAAATCTGCCAATTTACGAGCCTGATCCTCAGATATGTACATAACTTTCATTAGTTTTGAGTTTTTCCATTTGAGCAAGTCTGGTGCCATCTTTAAATTCGTCTTTACGGACTGTTCTGTTTTTGACAGATTCTGCCTTTTATTTCGCATTGCCTCTTTTGCTATGTTGGATTCATTTCTTTGATCCATTAATGTCCAGTAGCTTTATGCAATGTCCAGAAGTGTAAAGAATGATTGTGTCACCTCTGAATATGTGAATTATTAATTGTGCATTAACCCTCTAATGAGTTTGCTTGAAGTTTGGTGTGAAGGAAGTTTTCAAGGGTCAAGAGAGGAGTATGATATACTATGATCAAGAGGAGTGAAGCTCTAAGCTTGGGGATGCCCCCGTGGTTCACCCCTGCATATTTTAAGAAGACTCAAGCGTCTAAGCTTGGGGATGCCCAAGGCATCCCCTTCTTCATCGACAACATCATCAGGTTCCTCCCTGAAACTATATTTTTATTCAATCACATCTTGTGTTCTTTACTTGGAGCGTCGGTTTGTTTTCGTTTTTGTTTTTGTTTGAATAAAATGGATCCTAGCATTCACTTTGTGGGAGAGAGACACGCTCCGCTGTTGCATATGGACAAATATGTCCTTAGGCTTTACTCATAATGTTCAAGGCGAAGTTTCTTCTTCGTTAAATTGTTATATGGTTGGAATTGGAAAATGCTACATGTAGTAATTCTAAAATGTCTTGGATAATGTGATACTTGGCAATTGTTGTGCTCATGTTTAAGCTCTTGCATCATATGCTTTGCACCCATTAATGAAGAAATACATAGAGCTTGCTAAAATTTGATTTGCATATTTGGTCTCTCTAAGGTCTAGATAATATCTAGTATTGAGTTTTGAACAACAAGGAAGACGGTGTAGAGTCTTATAATGTTTACAATATGTCTTTTATGTGAGTTTTGCTGCACCGTTCATCCTTGAGTTTGCTTCAAATAACCTTGCAGCCTAAACCTTCTATCGAGAGGGAATACTTCTCATGCATCCAAAATCCTTGAGCCAACCACTATGCCATTTGTGTCCACCATACCTACCTACTACATGGTATTTCTCCGCCATTCCAAAGTAAATTGCTTGAGTGCTACCTTTAAAATTCCATCATTCACCTTTGCAATATATAGCTCATGGGACAAAATAGCCTTAAAAACTATCGTAGTATTGAATATGTACTTATGCACTTTATCTTTTATTAAGTTGCTTGTTGTGCGATAACCATGCTTCTGGGGAACGCCATCAACTATTGTTGAATATCATGTGAGTTGCTATGCATGTCCGTCTTGTCTGAAGGATCTATCACCTTAGTGGTTGGAGCATGCAAAATTGTTAGAGAAGAACATTGGGCCGCTAACTAAAGCCATGAATCATGGTTGAAGTTTCAGTTTTGGACATATATCCTCAATCTCATATGAGAATAATAATTGTTGCTACATGCTTATGCATTTAAGAGGAGTCCATTATCTGTTGTCCATGTTGTCCCGGTATGGATGTCTAAGTTGAGAATAATCAAAAGCGAGAAATCCAAAATGCGAGCATTCTCCTTAGACCTTGTACAGGCGGCATGGAGGTACCCCTTTGTGACACTTGGTTGAAACATGGCATGCAAAGATCCGGTAGTCCAAGCTAAGTAGGACGAGGTGCGGGCACTATTAGTATACTATGCATGAGGCTTGCAACTTGTAAGATATAATTTACATAACTCATATGCTTTATTACTACCGTTGACAAAATTGTTTCATGTTTTCAAAATAAAAGCTCTAGCACAAATACAGCAATCGATGCTTTCCTCTTTGAAGGACCATTCTTTTACTTTTATTGTTGAGTCAGTTTACCTATCTCCCTCCACCTTAAGAAGCAAACACTTGTGTGAACTGTGCATTGATTCCTACATACTTGCATATTGCACTTGTTATATTACTTTATGTTGACAATATCCATGAGATATACATGTTATAAGTTGAAAGCAACCGCTGAAACTTAATCTTCCTATGTGTTGCTTCAATACCTTTACTTTGATTTATTGCTTTATGAGTTAACTCTTATGCAAGACTTATTGATGCTTGTCTTGAAGTACTATTCATGAAAAGTCTTTGCTATATGATTCACTTGTTTACTCATGTCATTACTTTTGTTTTGATCGCTGCATTCATTACATATGTTTACAAATAGTATGATCAAGATTATGATGGCATGTCACTTCAGAAATTATCTTTACTAGTTGAATGCCCGTGCGTTGCCACGGTTTTTTCTGTTTTTCATTGCAAATTATCTATGTATTGCAACAAATCTAAAATTAAATTGACCTAAAATAAATTAGTATGTGTTCACGATCCTTGAAAGAATGTAATTTGTACTGTCACCCAAAATCTTTCCAGCATCTCTTTGATATTTCAATTATACTATTTGAAATATTAATTACTTCCCCTGTTCAAGTACAACAATCCTCTCAAGAGAGAGCTCACTGGTTTATCTGCATCTTAATACTGAATAACAAGACGATGGGTCAGCAGTGTGGCACCTCCTTGCCCCGCAAGGAGCACATAGCACCGATCATGGTGCCTTCTATTCACATAATAGCAGCATCATTCCCATCCGATCAAATAGCAAAGTGCCCGTACTTTTCAAAGAATGTCAAACCAAATTATATGCTCAACTAACTGATAAATGATGTTCAAATGTAATTTATTTCATTGTTAACACTTGTATAGTTCACACCAATTACACTATCAAACTCATCACTAACTAATATAGTTAATTTTGACTGTGCACTTCCAAACTAAGAAACTATCATGCAAATATGAGCTTACAAACAAGATAACAGAGTGTAAATTTTTCTCAGCTATATGCAAACATAGATATAGCTTACGAAGAAAAATGAAGCTTCACTCAATTCCTCTTCTTCTTTTTTGGCAGAATCAAGCCTTATCAACATTAGATGTGAACATAAAATTCTAAGGAAAAAAATATGCCAATTATAAATATTACACACCATAGCGGACATTTGCACAAAAATGTGCTTGTAGATATGAATAAATACTTCCTTCTTTAAAAGAAAAAGGTAAAATTAACCAAAGGGTAATTACAAATACAGTTAACTGAAATCAACTCCCAAGCCGAGGTATTCAACAAAAAAAACACCATCCTAACTAAGCCCAAAAGTTCCATTGGGACAATGCTCTCTGAAAATATGCAGCTTAACATAGCAAGGCGTTCTGGCTTTTCCGCCGATCTGCAATCATCAGTAATAATAGACTAAGTTGATGAAAGAACAGAGAGATGTATTCTTCTTCCTATATGCATCCCGGATGAAGAAAAATAGATCTCCATATCGTAGCATCAAAGCTATCTTCAACCATTCATTAGTTGGTGGAACCCATTTGTCAACCTGCACATTCATCATTTGTTCCTCTAATCTTCAGGGTTTAGAACTTGAACTTTCTAATACAGGTGTAGAATTATTGAACATTGAACTGCAAGTTGTGATCGTGAACATAACTTGAAATAAATAGGAACAGTGCATTTGAGGCATCGTAACTCAAGAAACAGTAACTGAATCATTGTATAGTGGGACATCCAACATCAAAATAATGTATGCTATTTCATACATCTGGTAGTTCAGCAGAATACCAAAACTAAATGGAGCGATGGTGCATGAATGTAATTTATTTCTTAGACCAAATTCAGTTGATTCTTGTGTTTCTCGAGAGTGATTGCTATCAGACTCCCATTTTTATAAGAAACTTTTTTAACATTTAAGCCAGATACTAAATCTGTACATGTTTTGAAATTCTACTATTCTTACATTAAATAACTTGATAGCTAAAATTTGAGACTCAACCATATTTCAAACTATATGTGGTAAATAAGATGGCAATTAGATCTCCATGTTATCTGTCATACAAGTAAATTCTTGCATAAGAATTGCATTATAATCATTCATATCACGAATCAGATGAAATCATCATTTCCAAGGTTAGAAATAACAAAACAAAGCCTACTTGCATGGCAGGCCATGGTGTGGATCTGCAGGGAGACTGTTACCACTTACCAGAAAGTTGAACCCTGTAAAAACTACAGACTAAACATCTGTAGATATCACCATCAAATTATTCCAGTTGGCACCGTGTTGAACATGCAACAGTACCATGGAAAGAAGGTGCCTCTGGTGTAATAAGAGAAACGAAATGTGGAGAACATGATAAGCCATTAGTAACCTGGTGTGCCGCTGGTGTAAATCCAGGGACAGGCGTGGCAAGGTGAGGCAGAGGCAGCTGCATGTTCCAGATCTGCATCGTGAATCAAATTTACTCGAGTTTCTTGCTGCCATGCTGGGAAGCGGAACACCTGTGTCACTGAGGATGAGAAGAGGTTTGTCTTTGCTTTCTATCAGGAAGACGCAGAGGGGCTCTAAGGCTCGTCATCGTCTCCGGGGATAGAATCCCCCATCGACAATCATGGCGTCGTTTCCTTGTTGCAGTGCTACCTCCCCCATTCCAGCGCCCACCAATACGAGCCCCACTTCATAGTTCATATGGCATAATGTCTTTGCTCAACTTCTTGATGGTGTTCAACAGCTTTGTGTCCTCTTTCAGCAGTGTCTCCCTCATATCCACATGGAAAAGATAGAGAAACATCAAAATGATAATTCCTACCAAATCATTGAACAAAAAGCTACGCGAGACAACGATACAAACAAATGCCAAGTTGGCAGATAAGTTTGACTGCTAGTTGTGGCCTGGAGTCCACACTTCGGTAGTGCTCAGCTCCCAAATCAATGGTGACTCCACTTGACACAAGAATGTCTTGGAATCCAATCATCCACTATACTTTAAATATCAAGCTCTTATCTACCACGTGGTAGAGAGCCTAACATGCTAAGTGCTCCAAGTCTATAAAGAATAGATCGGCAGTATAGTTTCAGAAATTATGTGATATAACATATTTGACATACATGTACGCGCATTCAGCTATGTACGTCACTACTACAGCTATGTACGCACGGGCATTCTCCTATCCGTTAAGCATCCAACCAGTATCACATATTTGAACCAAAATTATGTGATATCAACTTCAAAATAATATTTTGTCTAATCCTCAGTAACATCCTATGACCAAAAAGTCATACACGCGATTCACATCCTATGAGATAAAGGGCCATACACAAAATTCTCTAGAAACAAATTCAAGAGAACTAAAAAGTAACATATAAGTAACCATGTACCCAGGGGAAATCAATTGGCCTTGGTACAACAATAAAAGAATTTCACGAACATAAAAATCATGCTAACTAAAAAACCAGAACTAACCTGAACGTTTCAATCAGGTATGATTTCCAAACCGGTCTTACAAGATGAATACAATGCCCATCAAGTAAAAATACAGTATGTTAGTTATTAGTCAGAACTCAGAAGGGCCACACCATTTGTAAGTGTTCCGTCAAAGATCAAGCCAACATTTCAGCCTCCAGTATAGTGTCTTCCTATAAAATGAAAATAACTGCAATCAAAGAATATATGACATGATTCTTATGTTAAACTGGCACAAAAAAACAAAAGCTTACATGTAAACGTGATGATGGTAGGCTTCTCCATAGAGATCGCGGTTCAGCAATGTAATCAACCTTCTCTTCAAAGGCAACTGTAATAGTACGCTGAATCTTGACTCCTTGAAAAAAATGAGCATCTCAATTTCATACCGTTTAGTACAAAAGACTACTGCAACTTAAAAATTCAGCATCAAATCTGACTCAATAGTCATCGATGTTACAAATCAAAACGAAAACACTTGATGGATGTCGAACTGCCAGTAGTATTCCATTCTACAGAGGTGTGCCAGGCGGAGAGGCTCGGGTCATGTTTACCTGCTCGGGACGAGCAGAACTAAGCTTGGGGATGCTGATACGTCTCCAACGTATCGATAATTTCTTATGTTCCATGCTACTTTATTGATGATACCTACATGTTTTATGCACATTATATGTCATATTTATGCATTTTCTGGAACTAACCTATTAACAAGATGCCGAAGAGCCAGTTGCTGTTTTCTGCTGTTTTGGTTTCAGAAATCCTAGTAAGGAAATATTCTCGGAATTGGGCGAAATCAACGCCCAGGGTCCTATTTTTGCACGGAGCCAGAAGACCGAAGAGATAACAAGTGGGGCGACGCGGCCACCATAGGGGGGGGGGAGGCTGTAATGTCCCAGGTTTAGTGACGATCGAGGGGTAGATTTTAGAAAGGGATGTGCATTGCATAGTAAATTCTGGGGAAATTTCGCGCTTTTAAACAAAAACTACATCGAAGGGGGACAAGTTTCTCTCTCGACACCTTACAGGGTTAGGGTTTCGAGAGTGCGACAAACTTGCATCTCATTTCACTAGTTTAGGGTTTTGAGAAGAGAGGGGAGAGTTTGCATGATTGAGTTCTAAATAATATGACATGGTTGAATTCAAACCAAGGTTGAATTTGAATTTCAAATTCAAACATTAAATAATTACCCTAAATAATTCAATTGAAGAAATTCATTAAGTAAATAATTAATAATAAACAAGATGAAAAATAATAATAAAGTAAAGCTCATTAGGGAAAACTTTGAGCTTTATTGATCATCACACAATATACATTGTCATTACAATATTCATAAGAGAAAATAAATGAATTACAACACATTACAAGAATTGGTGAAACTTGGAAAAAAATAAAAGAAAAATACAAAGAAAAGTACAAGAAATGATCCTAGTCTAAATACTACAAGATCATCTTCACTTGATCTTGGATTTGATGTCCATTTTGCTCAATTGATGATCCCTGCACAAACCAAAGCAAAAACAGAATTAAGCCAAGTGGCAAAGCCACTTGGCAGGTTAACAGAAAAAATGAAATGAAGGGGATATGATCAATCAGCCGAGCTGATCCACCAAATGGACCAAGTTTCCACCAGGAACCACACAGGCAGCTCACAAGGCTGTGTGCATGCCCACCAGCACACACAGCCAGGGAGAGTCACCAAAACGACCAGGCCAAGCTGTCGACCAGGGAGAGCAAGGGAACCTCATATATAAACTTTTCAGAAGCAAACCCTAGCTCATTCATCGACAGGCTTCACTGGTAAGAACACAAGAACTCAAGAACACATGAACAGCCACTGCTGTTCAATCTGCTCACTCACAACAACACTGAATCAAGCCTCACAAGATCACCAGGAGGAGCAGGGCAAGTAAATCAACCACAAGCACAACACAGAAGCAATCCTCTACACCAACACTCAATTTCTAGGAGCTGGAGTGAGGTATACATAAAAGAACCTGAGCAAAACTCTGTTTTGTTCATAAATAAGCATACACATGCATCACAGAAGCAAGGTGGGTATGAAACCCAGTTTGTATCATCATCTGGCTACTAAGCCTTTTGGTGCAAGCAAACTAGAGAACAGACAGAGAGAGATTCCAAGGGGAACATTGGCATGTCAACAAAGTGACATACCAGAGAAATCCAACCTGGATTAATCCCTAACTAGCCATTCCAAAATCATCCAGCACCTAAAGCCAAGCAAGCCATCAGACATTAGACAGATCCTGTCTATTTCTGTTGTCAACAGTAAAGGTACTGGAAAACCAACATGGTTACTTCCAGTGAGAGATCCACCAAATCACAGCCAACCAACAAACAGGGGAGCTACCCTAGGGCAGCACAAGTACTGCCAGGGTCACCTCAAACCCTAGAATAGCAAAACCAATAAGCCTTGCACAGATATCATCACCCTGATGGGTTCAAAAGGAGGGCTAGGGTACACAACAAGTGTTGGCATCCATCTAGCCCTGTCACAATTAATTGGATGATCACAACTGCAAGCAGTTCACATCACTTATCCATTTCAGTAAATCCAGGCAATATAGATAAGTGAACAACACAAATAATCAAAGCATCAGAGCCTTGCTGATGATCCAATGGATCATTGCAAGCAATAGGTGAGGTTTAAACCAGCACCAGCACACACCAGAGCAAACCTGTGTGACACACACACATCACAGGTTGTGTAGCATGAAGCACAGACACAACACAGCAGCATTTACAAGCAACTGATGATCATATGATCATCAGGTGTTGGCTAGAGCATGCCAGAGCATGCTAAGGCATCACTGGCATCAAGTCATGAACCATTTAATTAAACAATTGCATCACAGATAAATGAATAGAGCTCCATAATTATATCCAGAGCACTGGCACTTGCCAAAGGCAAGGATCATCACAGAATGATCAAGCCAAGGGCAATCCATGGCATATACAGGAAAGAAATATTATACAGAGCAGCAGCAGGAGTCACTAAGATTACACAGAGCACCACAGCATGCTCATAAGCCGTAGACCATGAGCCACACAGCCAGCTACAGAGCAAAATTGCATAGCACAGCATACGCATGGCAACAGAGAGCAGTAGCAGCAGCTTAGCAGATTTACACCACACAAGCACAGCAACACATGAACAGGCTAGACAAGAGCAACAGCCAGCATCCATGGCAGCAACAGATAGCACGCACACACACGCACGCACGGCCAGCACAAGCAGTGGGCACGGCACCTGCATCTCCATCGGAGAGGCAGGCCAAACCCTAGAGTAGAGCACCGAGAAAGAAAAGGAGGGGGAAAACAGAGGCGTGTACCTGGAGAGCACCGGCGTGCCATGGCGGCACGGCGGCACGGGCCACCCACGGCAGCGCCAAGCCGCGCCTGGCCTGGCGTCGCCGAGCGCGTGCGCTCCATCATCACGTCGGCGTCCACGGCGGCGTCACGGCGCCAGTCGCCGGTGGGCGGCGCACCATCGCGCAACCGAGCGGCGGTCGTGGCGGGAGCGAACGGGAAGGTGGCGAAGAACAGATCGAGCCGGAGGATCTGGTGCGCCGTCGTGTGGCGGATCAGATCCGCCGCATCTCATCGCCGGGGATGGCCGGAGTTGGCCGGAATAATCCGGCGAAGGGGCGGCGACGCGGAATCGCCAGAGCGACGTGAGGATTAGGGTTTGGTCGCGTGTGAGAGGAGGGAAAAGTGAGGCTGGTTGGGCCGGACCAGACCGTCGGTTCGACCAAACCCACTTGGGTTGCACCGACAGGTGGGCCCAGGGTGTGACTTTCTCAAAATAGACCAAAAATGCTGAAGCATTAAAAAATTCCTAGAAAAATAAAGGTAGCTCTAAAAAAATAATTAAAAATATGATAATTGATCAGCATAAAATTCCCTATCTAAATAAAATATGAAAGAGAATTTTTTAAGATAATCAAGAATAAGTCTTAATATGATGATTTAAATAATCATTTAAATCACACATAATATTTTCTATAATAAAAATTAAGTCCATTAATAAATTTGGACTTTAAAAACACCTTGACAACATTTCAAGGTTGTATTTTTCCCTAAACAAGTATCCCCAAATTATTCTTAGTATAAACCTTCTACCTAAAAATAATAAACACCGGGAAAGGGGGGAACAAACCCTAAAACTGGAATCATGCATAATTGCTTCTTTAACCATTGCCCTTATCGGACAATGATGCTATTTTTCAGAACAAGAGGACAAGGGTCAGTCCACACCATCCAACTGCAACACTTTGCAGTATTCAGGCAAGTTCATCGCTTGCTCATGTCATTTGAGTATTTTTACCAAATTACTTGCAAAGTACTATGTTTATCACTATTGCATAAAAAGACAAAACCACTATTTTCATAACTATGAATATGACTATGTGGTGGGCAATGGAACCATGGATTGTGTTGATATGGTGGAGGTTCCATTGCAAGGGTTTATATCCATCTAGGATTAAACAACAAATGTCGTCCAGTGATTCTTGTGCCGTATAAACCGTGTTCACCATAAGATCTGGAATGGGACGGAGTAGTCAAAAGTGTTTCCACCTCTCGTTCATCAACGGATGCGCTTTACCGTAGTACACTTGTGATCCGAGGGGGCAAGCTGGTGAGGCTGGGGAGTCCTAAGTCCCCACGGCATAGTCCGTAGTACACTTGTCACCCGAAGGATGGTGAGGCTGGGGAGTCCTAAGTCCCCACGGTATTGCGGTCTATGATGGGTTGCAGCTACCGGCGAAGGAGTTTGGTTCGATCCCAAACTGTCGTCGTGGTCGGGGTCCACCCGTGAGTGGGAATAATGGGACCGACGAGGACCCAGGGTCGGGGTATGCAACAAAGGGTGGGTGTTCGAGGTAGCGGAGGAACATGATTGACTAGGACCTTATACCGGGCCTCACACCAAAGGAAGTGTGACGGGAAAGCTGCCCGGTTGGCACCAAGGTTAAGATCTCTTATGGGTAAAGAAACACACCTCTGCAGAGTGTAACGAATCGTGACCAGTCACTCCTTGTTCCGGGATTTGGAACTGCGAACGCTGCCGGAAAGGAACTCCATGAAGTTCTAGTCAACCGGTGAAGGCTGACGGACATAGTTCTTCTGAATAAAAGCAACCTTTTGAAGAAATGGTTATCAAAACTTGCATGATATCAGACATTCTGGTCTGGTGTCGTAGTTAGAGCATTAAACACCTCTTTCCTAATATGAACTTGTTGAGTACGCTCGTACTCATACCACTCTTAAATCCCCTGCTTAGATTGTCTGAACCATCTGGAGGAGGACAACGACAACCCTGAAGGAGCCGACATCATCGGCTATGAAGAACCAGACCTCTCAGGAGGTGTTGAAGGTGTAGACTATCTGATAGTCTACGGAAGCGGAGAGGGATCCGGAGGAGCACAGTCTTAGACCCAGACATAGTAGTAGTAGTACCGAGTAGTCCGAACTTCTAGTATTTAGCTGCTCGCGGAAATAAATGTATAACCTAGTAAGACTTCTATATTGTAAGCTTAGTCGGGTTCGCCTCGAACCCAGGAGTAAACCTCTTTGGACCCAGGAGGAGCTCCAAGATGATATGTACATATGGTTTGTAATAATGTATGAATGAGTTATGGACCTTGCTATGTTCTGTTGTACTACTCTGAGGGATGTAATATTTGCGGAATGGTACTTCGTGAATGTTATATCAACGACTGGCATACTACAACATGCAGTGGTATGCAGGGTCACCACAGTTGGTATCAGAGCAAAAGCTTTGACCTTAGGTTGGAACCTAGTAAATGGGACGAAAACGTTAGGAGTCAAATAGGACTAGTAAAGAATTCTCTAAAAATATGGTGTATATTCACTTGAGAATACAACAATCATATGTTTTAGTGCGATAATTCTTTATTATCTCTATTATGATGCATTATTAATACTAATCTTATATTCTCTCTATTTCTACAGCCAACAATGGCAAGTTCACGCCCGGGACGAAATGTGAAAGTGAAGACTTCAAACTTGAGTGAATACGACGGAGGACTTGCAGACATCCTACGTGCCATGTTACTTGAATTGGGGTGCGATCCCCAAATCCAAGCGACGAAATACTGGTTCTATGATGGACCAGTATTGGCAAAGTGTAGAGTAGGGCTACGACTTCCCGAATCTTTGGGAATGAGCGTAGTTATGCCAGCAGGAGAAGCCCGAACCATCAACACAGCCTATCATATTGCTGTTATGAGAGCCATAACAGACATCCGGGAACATAAGACGAAAGAGCTTATGGGTTCCGAATTCACCCACATTCCTCACCTGGAGGAAGAGGAAGATCTCATGCTGGACCATTTTAAATACGCCAGACGCAAACCAGCCGAAGCGGCAAAATATATGGACAATAGCCGTAACTTGCTATCATTGTTATTTCAGTTGAACCGTCATTTGACGGGAGCAATTGATACAATGCTAGAAGAGTTCACTGAACCCAAGGAGGACAGTAGGGGGAAAGAACCTATGGAGAATGTGGTGCAAACACCAGTTTATTCAGCTGGTGACTACATCAGTATTGATCCACTTGCACGTGAAACTACACCTGCTACACCTGGGAACTACCTGGGTAGTTCCTATGGGGGATACGAGGGCGGAGAGGAATCCGGAAACATGCAGCGTTCCGAGACTCCTATCGAGAATTCCAGGGGTTGGCGTTGGGGATGTGATACTGGAACCCATAGTACTACTGAGTATTATGGTGGGGAGATGAATGATGACGCAACAACCCAGAACCAGAGCTATCCTAGTAATGAAGGAGTGGATGAAGGATATCCGACCCAAGTTGAGACGGGTATGGGTTTTGGTAACCCTTATGGTGTGGCTACAGGAGAGTACACCCGATGGGTGGACTATGATGCACTCAATGATCAGTTTGTGAACACTGATTTCTCCTTAGGATCATCATCGGATTCGGATTACAAGCCAACGGGGAGACCTTATGTTCCAGGGTCTATCAGGAGGACGACACGTTCGACCGGATGGAAGCCTGGAATGTACCGGGAGTGAAGACCGATTAGAAGTCCACCAAGGGAGGCGTGGCTATAATACACAAGTACCACGTGTATTATAGTTTGTAATATTTGTATAAATTTGTACATATACTTTAATAAGTGAGTTTGCATACTCACATCGACTTGAGTATTGTAATAAGACCACTTATGTATGTATATACAGGGTATATGTTTTGTATGATTTGGATTTGCTTCTTGATTTCCATTGCGTGACTAGTTCTGTGCACAATGTTGAGCTCAGAAAACTTGCGCATGGAGTAATTATGAGTATCATCTTGTGTTGCAGAACTAGGGGGACATGTCGGGAACGTCGGGTGAGGAGAGTGAAGAACAGCGCATTGAGCGCGAGGCCAGACAGAAGGCGGAGGCTGATGAAGCAGCCAGAGCTCAGTTTCCACCACCACCACCACCCATGACGCAGCAGAACTTTGTCCAGTACATGCAGATGCTGGAAGAGAGACAGCGTGTGACGCTGGAGCAGCAGAATAGATTCTTCCAAGAGCTGCTGCAACAGAACAGAGTTGAGAGACATGAGAACCAGGGAGTCACTTTGGCAGACTTCCAGAACACAAAGCCAATATCTTTTGCTTACGCGCCCGAGCCAATGGACGCAGAAGACTGGCTTATGGACACCGAGCGAAAGCTCAATACTGTTGGTTGCAATGACCTGGAGAAGGTCCGTTATGCTACACACTTGTTGTGTGGACCTGCCGCATCATGGTGGGACAATATAGTAGCCGTGTATCCGGCAGAGAAAGTATTTACCTGGGAAGAGTTCAAGAGGAAGTTCAGGGAATCCAATGTCCCTGAAAGTATTGTGGAGTTAAAGCGTCGAGAATTTGAGAGTCTTGAGCAGAAGGACAATGCTATTCTGACTTATGTCAGAGAGTTCTCAAAGTTGTCTCGGTATGCCGTTGAGGAGGTCAATACCGAGGACAAGAAGAAGAAGAGGTTCTTGCGGGGATTAAGTCCCCAGTTCAAAGTGCAGCTCAGAATGATGAGAGCAACAGAGTTCCAGGAATTGGTGGATGCGGCCATCACCCTGGAAGATGACTTCAAGCAACTGCAGGAGGAGAAGAGGAAGAAGGCCAAGTTTGAGCCTAAGAGGTTTGGCAGCAACAAGCCAAACATGAGTTTGAGTTTTAAACCAAGGTACAACAACAACAACAACAGCAACTACTACGGTAGTAGGAGGAACCAAGCGTTTCAGACTGCAAACCAGATAGTTTGTCGAAGCTGCGGACTTCCAGGACACTTTTCCAGGGACTGCAAGAACCAAGGATTCCAACAGGCAAACCAGACTGTTTGTCGTATCTGTGGAATGAAGGGACATCTTTCAACAGAGTGTCGTAAACCTAAGATAATATGCTTTGGGTGTCGCCAGGAGGGGCATATGCTGAAAGACTGCCCCAAGAGGAATACCGGAGGAGGTCAATCTGGAGGAGGAGGAAATCGAGGAAACACCGGAGGGAGCTGGAAGAATAAGAAACCCTTCGGCAAGTTAAACTGCACCAGCTTGGAGGAGGTGATTAACTCCGATCAAGCAGTGATAGGTACGCTTCAGATACTCACTCATCCTGGCAAAGTACTTTTTGATACTGGTGCAACTACATCATTCATTTCCCAGCAATTCATCATCAAACATGGGATTAGATGCAATAAATTAGATAAACCAATCACCATACTTTCTGCGGGGGGAACGATATTAGTAACCCACACTAAACCTGGACAAGTCATCATGATCAATAAGTGTGCGTTTGACGCAGACCTGTTCATTTTACCGATGAAGGACATTGATGTCATTCTTGGTATGAACTGGTTAGAGGAGAATGGTGCACTGATACGCGTAGATGCACACGTCCGTTGGGAACCCCAAGTGGAAGGTATGATGCGTATAGAAGCAAGTTTCCCTCAGTATGAAACCAAGGTTTAATCGAACCAGTAGGAGCCAAGAAGCACGTTGAAGGTTGATGGTCGCGAAATGTGATGCGGCGCAACACCAGGGATTCCGGCGCCAACGTGGAACCTGCACAACACAACCAAAGTACTTTGCCCCAACGAAACAGTGAGGTTGTCAATCTCACCGGCTTGCTGTAACAAAGGATTAAACGTATCGAGTGGAAGATGTTTGCAAAGAAAACAGTAAAACAAGTAGATTGTATGCTATGGAAAGAATAGGACCGGGGTCCACAGTTCACTAGAGGTGTCTCTCCCATAAGATAAAAGCATGTTGGGTGAACAAATTATAGTCGGGCAATTGACAAATAGAGAAAGGCATAATAATGCATATACATGACATGGTAAATATAGTGAGATTTAATTGGGCATTACGACAAAGAACATAGACCGCCATCCAACTGCATCTATGCCTAAAAAGTCCACCTTCAGGTTATCGTCCGAACCCCCTCCAGTATTAAGTTGCAAAGCAACAGACAATTGCATTAAGTATTGTGCGTAATGTAATCAATAACTACATCCTTAGACATAGCATCAATGTTTTATCCCTAGTGGCAACAGCACATCACAACCTTAGAACTTTCTGTCACTGTCCCAGGTATCAATGAAGGCATGAACCCACTATCGAGCATAATTACTCCCTCTTGGAGTTAAGAGTAAAAACTTGGCCAGAGCCTCTACTAATAACGGAGAGCATGCAAGATCATAAACAACACATGAACAATAGATTGATAATCACCATAATCATAGTACTCTCTATCCATCGGATCCCGACAAACACAACATATAGAATTACATATAGATGATCTTGATCATGTTAGGCAGCTCACAAGATCCAACAATGAAGCACAACAAGGAGAAGACGACCATCTAGCTACTGCTATGGACCCATGGTCCAGGGGTGAACTACTCACTCATCACTCCGGAGGCGATCATGGCGATGAAGAGTCCTCCGGAGATGAATCCCCTCTCCGGCGGGGTGCCGGAGGCGATCTCCGAATCCCCCGAGATGGGATTCGCGGCGGCGGCGTCTCGTAAGGTTTTCCGTATCGTGGCTCTCGGTACGGGGGTTTCGCGACGGGAGCTTTAAGTAGGCGGAAGGTCAACGCGAGGGGCCACACGAGGGGCCCAGGGGGCAGGTCGGCGCGGCCAGGGCCTGGGCCGCGCCGGCCACCTCGGCCGCCTCGTGGCCCCACTTCGTTAGGTCTTCGGTCTTCTGGAAGCTTCGTGCAAAAATAGGACCGGCGAAAGTTTCGTCCAATTCCGAGAATATTTCTTTACTAGGATTTCGAAACCAAAAGCAGCAAAAACAGCAATGGCTCTTCGGCATCTTGTTAATAGGTTAGTTCCAGAAAATGCATAAATATGACATATAATGTGCATAAAACATGTAGGTATCATCAATAAAGTAGCATGGAACATAAGAAATTATCGATACGTTGGAGACGTATCAGCATCCCCAAGCTTAGTTCTGCTCGTCCCGAGCAGGTAAAACGATAACAAAGATAATTTCTGAAGTGACATGCCATCATAATCTTGATCATACTATTTGTAAACATATGTAATGAATGCAGCGATCAAAGCAAAGGTAATGACATGAGTAAACAACTGAATCATATAGCAAAGACTTTTCATGAATAGTACTTCAAGACAAGCATCAATAAGTCTTGCATAAGAGTTAACTCGTAAAGCAATAAATCAAAGTAAAGGTGTTGAAGCAACACATAAGAAGATTAAGTTTCAGCGGTTGCTTTCAACTTGTAACATGTATATCTCATGGATATTGTCAACATAAAGTAATATAACAAGTGCAATATGCAAGTATGTAGGAATCAATGCACAGTTCACACAAGTGTTTGCTTCTTAAGGTGGAAGGAGATAGGTAAACTGACTCAACAATAAAAGTAAAAGAATGGTCCTTCAAAGAGGAAAGCATCGATTGCTGTATTTGTGCTAGAGCTTTTATTTTGAAAACATGAAACAATTTTGTCAACGGTAGTAATAAAGCATATGAGTTATGAAAATTATATCTTACAAGTTGCAAGCCTCACGCATAGTATACTAATAGTGCCCGCACCTTGTCCTACTTAACTTGGACTACCGGATCTTTGCATGCCATGTTTCAACCAAGTGTCACAAAGGGGTACCTCCATGCCGCCTGTACAAAGGTCCAAGGAGAATGCTCGCATTTCGGATTTCTCGCTTTTGATTATTCTCAACTTAGACATCCATACCGGGACAACATGGACAACAGATAATGGACTCCTCTTTAATGCATAAGCATGTAGCAAAGTTATTATTCTCATATGAGATTGAGGATATATGTCCAAAACTGAAACTTCCACCATGATTCATGGCTTTAGTTAGCGGCCCAATGTTCTTCTCTAACAATTTTGCATGCTCCAACCACTAAAATGATAGACCTTCAGACAAGACGGACATGCATAGCAACTCACATGATATTCAACAATAGTTGATGGCGTTCCCCAGAAACATGGTTATCGCACAACAAGCAACTTAATAAAATATAAAGTGCATAAGTACATATTCAATACTACGATAGTTTTTAAGGCTATTTTGTCCCATGAGCTATATATTGCAAAGGCGAATGATGGAATTTTAAAGGTAGCACTCAAGCAATTTACTTTGGAATGGCGGGTAAATACCATGTAGTAGGTAGGTATGGTGGACACAAATGGCATAGTGGTTGGCTCAAGGATTTTGGATGCATGAGAAGTATTCCCTCTCGATACAAGGTTTAGGCTAGCAAGGTTATTTGAAGCAAACTCAAGGATGAACAAGTGCAGCAAGACTCACATAAAAGACATATTGTAAACATTATAAGACTCTACACTGTCTTCCTTGTTGTTCAAAACTCAATACTAGATATTATCTAGACCTTAGAGAAACCAAATATGCAAATCAAATTTTAGCAAGCTCTATGTATTTCTTCATTAATGGGTGCAAAGCATATGATGCAAGAGCTTAAACATGAGCACAACAATTGCCAAGTATCACATTATCCAAGACATTTTTAGAATTACTACATGTAGCATTTTCCAATTCCAACCATATAACAAATTAACGAAGAAGAAACTTCGCCTTGAACATTATGAGTAAAGCCTAAGGACACATGTGTCCATATGCAACAGCGGTGTCTCTCTCCCACAAAGTGAATGCTAGGATCCATCTTATTCAAACAAAAACAAAAACGAAAACAAACCGACGCTCCAAGTAAAGAACACAGATGTGACTGAATAAAAATATAGTTTCAGGGGAGGAACCTGATGATGTTGTCGATGAAGAAGGGGATGCCTTGGGCATCCCCAAGCTTAGATGCTTGAGTCTTCTTAAAATATGCAGGGATGAACCACGGGGGCATCCCCAAGCTTAGAGCTTTCACTCCTCTTGATCTTAGTATATCATTCTCCTCTCTTGACCCTTGAAAACTTCCTTCACACCAAACTTCAAGCAAACTCATTAGAGGGTTAGTGCATCATTAATAATTCACACATTCAGAGGTGACACAATCATTCTTTTCACTTCTGGACATTGCATAATGCTACTGGACATTAATGGATCAAAGAAATAAATCCAACATAGCAAAAGAGGCAATGCGAAATAAAAGGCAGAATCTGTCAAAAACAGAACAGTCCGTAAAGACGAATTTATAAATGGCACCAGACTTGCTCAAATGGAAAAACTCAAAACTAATGAAAGTTGCGTATATATCTGAGGATCACGCTCGTAAATTGGCAGATTTTTTCGAATTTTCTACAGAGAATTATGCCCAGATTCGTGACAGACAGCAATGCTGTTTCTGCGCAGCGATCCCAAATATAACATCAACTTTGACATAGAAACTTTACTTGGCACAAAAACATGATAAGGAGAGGTTGCTACAGTAGTAAACAACTTCCAAGACTCAACAAAACAAAAAATTGCTGTAGGTAAAAACATGGGTTGTCTCCCATAAGCGCTTTTCTTTAACGCCTTTCAGCTAGGCGCAGAAAGTGCAAATCAAGTAACATCGAGAGTAGAAGCATCAACATTATTATTCTTCATGCAAACACAACTTGTTGCAGGGGGTACTTTAGGTGTTCCATTATCTAGATTTTCTATGGTAGTGCTAGGGGTTTTAGCAATTTTAGGCCTATAATAATTCTTTTGTTTAGGCACCTTAGAGGCGTACATGAATTTTTGCTCTTTACCCACATAAGCTTTCTCATTATACTTGAGAGAAGAAAAGGTTGAACCCAAGGTTCCCATAGCTTTTTCAAGTTCATCAATCCTATTGGTTTGATTATCATGGACAACACAAGTTCCTAGGATACTAATTCTTTCATCAATTCCTCCTAAGGATTTATCAAGTTCATAAGTTTTGTCAAATAACATTCCCAATTTAGCTTCAACACTTGGAAAATTTTTCTCTATGGTTTCCAATTTTTTCATAACATCTTCAAGAGAGATTTCAATTTTAACTTCATTAACAGGTGGTATTCCAACTAGACTCTCAATGATGCAACTAGCTTCTAAAGCAGGAGTACCTAGGAAATTACCTCCCGAAAGAGTATCAAGAACATATCTATTCCAACTAGATAAACCAACATAAAAGTTCCTAAGAAGGATAGTGGTGGAGTGTTTCTTAATGCACCTTTGATGAGCATTACTAATTCTATACCAAGCATCTTTAAAACTTTCTCCACCCTGTTGCTTAAAAGAACGAACTTCAACTTCAGGATTACTCATGATAACAGCAATAAAGTAAACTAGGCAAATAAAGTAAAGACAAGTAACTAATTTTTTTGTGTTTTCGATATAGAGAGCAAGACAGTAAATAAAGTAAAACTAGCAACTAATTTTTTTGTGTTTTGATTTAGTGCAGCAAACAAAGTAGTAAATAAAATAAAGCAAGACAAAAACAAAGTAAAGAGATTGAGAAGTGGAGACTCCCCTTGCAGCGTGTCTTGATCTCCCCGGCAACGGCGCCAGAAATTTAGATACGCGTAGATGCACACGTCCGTTGGGAACCCCAAGTGGAAGGTATGATGCGTATAGAAGCAAGTTTCCCTCAGTATGAAACCAAGGTTTAATCGAACCAGTAGGAGCCAAGAAGCACGTTGAAGGTTGATGGTCGCGAAATGTGATGCGGCGCAACACCAGGGATTTCGGCGCCAACTAGGAACCTGCACAACACAACCAAAGTACTTTGCCCCAACGAAACAGTGAGGTTGTCAATCTCACCGGCTTGCTGTAACAAAGGATTAAACGTATCGAGTGGAAGATGTTTGCAAAGAAAACAGTAAAACAAGTAGATTGTATGCTATGGAAAGAATAGGACCGGGGTCCACAGTTCACTAGAGGTGTCTCTCCCATAAGATAAAAGCATGTTGGGTGAACAAATTATAGTCGGGCAATTGACAAATAGAGAAAGGCATAATAATGCATATACATGACATGGTAAATATAGTGAGATTTAATTGGGCATTACGACAAAGAACATAGACCGCCATCCAACTGCATCTATGCCTAAAAAGTCCACCTTCAGGTTATCGTCCGAACCCCCTCCAGTATTAAGTTGCAAAGCAACAGACAATTGCATTAAGTATTGTGCGTAATGTAATCAATAACTACATCCTTAGACATAGCATCAATGTTTTATCCCTAGTGGCAACAGCACATCACAACCTTAGAACTTTCTGTCACTGTCCCAGGTATCAATGAAGGCATGAACCCACTATCGAGCATAATTACTCCCTCTTGGAGTTAAGAGTAAAAACTTGGCCAGAGCCTCTACTAATAACGGAGAGCATGCAAGATCATAAACAACACATGAACAATAGATTGATAATCACCATAATCATAGTACTCTCTATCCATCGGATCCCGACAAACACAACATATAGAATTACATATAGATGATCTTGATCATGTTAGGCAGCTCACAAGATCCAACAATGAAGCACAACAAGGAGAAGACGACCATCTAGCTACTGCTATGGACCCATGGTCCAGGGGTGAACTACTCACTCATCACTCCGGAGGCGATCATGGCGATGAAGAGTCCTCCGGAGATGAATCCCCTCTCCGGCAGGGTGCCGGGCGATCTCCAATCCCCCGAGATGGGATTCGCGGCGGCGTCTCTGGTTTTCCGTATCGTGGCTCTCGGTACTGGGGGTTTCGCGACGGGAGCTTTAAGTAGGCGGAAGGTCAACGCGAGGGGCCACACGAGGGGCCCAGGGGGCAGGTCGGCGCGGCCAGGGCCGGGCCGCGCCGGCCACCCTCCTGGCCGCCTCGTGGCCCCACTTCGTTAGGTCTTCGGTCTTCTGGAAGCTTCGTGCAAAAATAGGACCCTGGGCGAAAGTTTCGTCCAATTCCGAGAATATTTCTTTACTAGGATTTCTGAAACCAAAAACAGCAGAAAACAGCAACTGGCTCTTCGGCATCTTGTTAATAGGTTAGTTCCAGAAAATGCATAAATATGACATATAATGTGCATAAAACATGTAGGTATCATCAATAAAGTAGCATGGAACATAAGAAATTATCGATACGTTGGAGACGTATCATGCACTTATAGATTGTACCCACAAAACAGTATCTTTGAAAAGCCCAGGTGGAGATAGAATCATTTATCAAGGAGATAAGCATACTCAGATTGAAGTGGAGTTGAAGTTGAACAGCATGAAGGAGGTGAAGTTAGAAGATATACCTGTAGTAAATGAATTCCAGGATGTGTTTCCTGCGGAATTACCTGGTATGCCACCCGATAGGGAGATAGAATTTACTATCGACCTAATTCCAGGAACAGCTCCGATTGCTAAAGCACCATACAAGATGGGGCCTAAAGAGTTGAAGGAACTCAAGGAACAATTGGATGACCTAGAACAGAAAGGATTCATACAGGAGAGTGTTTCACCATGGGGATCACCTGTGATATTTGTGGATAAAAGAGATGGAGGACGACGGATGTGCGGAGACTACAGGAACCTGAACAATGTTACAATCAAGAACAAGTACCCACTTCCTAGAATCCAAGATCTTTTTGATCAAGTAAGAGGCGCGGGAGTCTTTTCCAAGATTGATCTAAGATCCGGTTATCACCAGATAAAGATCAAGAAGGAAGACGTTCCGAAAACAGCCTTTGTCTCGAGATACGGACATCATGAGTATCTCGTAGTACCTTTTGGACTAACCAATGCCCCAGCAATATTCATGAATCTCATGAATAAGATCTTTATGCCATGTCTCGACAAGTTTGTCATCGTATTCATCGATGATATCTTGATATATTCTAAGGACAAAGCTGAACATGCTGAACACCTTAGGATAGTGTTGCAAACACTAACACTACAAGAAAAGTTCTGATAGACAACGTCTCAAAATCGTCCGCTAAGGGGTATTTTTCGTCGCCTATGGGCCTAACCCGACGATATGGGTTCTGTTGTGGAAACTGCGTCAGGCAAAGTCCAACGACGATTTTTTCGGTCCGTCGCGCTTGGGCGCCCTTCCGCCACGGAAAATCGGACCGTTGCGGAAGTGTTTTCGGGAGCCCGTTGACTGCTGACGTCATGCAAACTGACACGTGGCAGACGCCGTTAACTGCCAGTTAACGGCGTTAACCGGCTGAAACCCCGTGGTAGATGGTAGGCCCACACGAGGCCTGCCACGTCTTAAGCGGGCCGGGCCAGATGACATAGTTTGACCGGTCAACTATATAGCTGGGCTGGTCCATTAGTTACGTGGGCCGGGCCTAACCTCTAAGGTTGACTGGTCAAAACTTAAATGGGCCGGCCCATTTAACATGTGGGGTCCACCTTACAGCAACTGGGCCGGCCCAAAAAGCAAGTGGGCGGGCCAAAAACACAGCTGGGTCCCACTTTCCTGTTAAAAGGCCGGCCCATTTAGTGTGTGGGGACCACCATATAGCAAGTGGGCCGGCCCAACAAGCTAGTGGGCCGGGCCAAAAACACAGGTGGGTCCCACTTTCCAGTTAAAGGGTCGGCCCATTTCGTTTGTGGGGTCCACCATACAGCAAGTGGGCCGGCCCAACAAAATAGTGGGCGGGCCAAAAACACAGGTGGGTCCCACTTTCCTGTTAAAGGGCCGGCCCATTTAGTATGTGGGGTCCACCATATAGTGGGGCTGGCCGCAAGATATGGGCCGGCCAAAAACACGGTGGGTCCCACTTTCTGTTAAAGGCCGGCCCATTAGTATGTGGGGTCCACCATATAGCAGTGGGCGGCCCAACAAGATAGTGGGCCGGGCCAAAAACAGTGGGTCCCACTTTCCTCTTAAAGGGCCGGCCCATTTAGTATGTGGGACCACCATATAGCAAGTGGGCCGGCCCAACAAGATAGTGGGCCGGGCCAAAAACACATGTGGGTCCCACTTTCCTGTTAAAGGGCCGGCCCAACTAGTATGTGGGGTCCACCATATAGCAAGTGGGCGGCCCAACAAGATAGTGGGCCGGGCCAAAAACACAGGTGGGTCCCACTTTCCTCTTAAAGGGCCGGCCCATTTATTATGTGGGGTCCACCAAAAAGCAAATGGGCTGGCCCAACTAATTAGTGGGCCGGCCCAGTAGTTGGTGGGGTCCACCTTAAATCAAGTGGGCCCAGCCCAGTGTGTGGGGTCCACCGTAAATCAAATGGGCTGGCCCAAGAAGTAAGTGGGCCAGCCCGTTTAGTTGCTGTTTATATGCCGGCATAATATGCGCTTTAGGATTTTGCGGGCAGGCACATATGTGATTTCGCTTAATTGGGCCGTTTAAGGGATGGGAATTCGTGATTTAGATACTGAGAATATTTACGCAGCATTGATTTCTGTCGGATAGCCTCACTTACCACAAGCACCAAAGAAAAAATGCGCGAAAGAACTATAAAAACTAACTAAATATTACATCAGCTGCAAGGCATTGAAAAAAATATTACAGAACCCAGAGAAATTGAATGGTAATTAAACCTAGCAATACAATGAAGCGATCCGGCAATCTTTTAAGTTGTCCATGCAGCACCTATATCTGAAACAAAGACATTACAAGTTAAGACAGCAACAATGGAAAGGCAAAGACACTACAATATTGTTTGGCAAAGAATTTGGAACTCATCATTTCGTCGTTATAACAAGATCATTGTAATGCGCACAATAAGCAAACAAAGAGTGCATGCCGCATACCAACAGCCAATATAACAGAGCATGTTAGAATGAAACAGCAGACTTACTACTGTCGAGTCCCATGCAAACCAACATGTTCAGGGAGTACAAAATTGGCATGAACAACATAGTAGCAGGCTATAAATTTTGTAACAACGACTGAGCAAGATGAAGTTATGATGGCTACATCTACAGAGCAGGGAATGTAAACCAAAAATAGAAGTTACGATGGCAAAAGCTAAAGAGGAGGGAATGTGAACCAACATGTGCCAAGTGCAATTACTTCATTTTGGCCGTGAACTAAATAATACTCCTGAACTTATAGTGAAGGGGATGCAAATCAAGATGTTTCGGGATATAAACTTGTAATGAGCAACACATGGAGGATAGTTAATGCTGGAGCTTAGGATGGACCAGATACAGAATATAGTGGGATCACCTGTGAACTTGTATAAGAGGGAATGCAAACCAATATGTTCAGCTTTCCATATGTGAGCGTCATGCCAAGTCAGAGAAACAAGTCAATAATGCAGCTTTTGAAGAACAAGATGGCACGCAAAATTATTATCTAGTAGTATGACAAGTTTATTTGTACTACAGGCTAGATAGCAGAGTGATAGCATGCCAAACTAAGTCCTTACTTTGTTAGCTTACAATGAACTAGATACAAAACAATGGCATCACCTGTAGTACAGGGAATGCAAGCCAACATGTTCATGGAGTAAAAAATTGGCACAAACAACATAGTAGCAGGCCATAATTTTTGTAACAACGACTGAGCAAGATAAAGTTATGATGGCTAGATCTACAGAGCAGGGAATGTAAACCAAATATAGAAGTTACGATGCCAAAAGCTATAGAGCAGGGAATGCGAACCAACATGTGCAATTACTTAAAATTGGCCATGAACTAAATAATAGCAGGATGTTACTATAATACCTACAGTATAATTTTTGTAACAACGACTGAGCAAGATAGAAGTTATGATGGCTACATCTACAGAGCAGGGAATGCAAACCAAAATGTTCAATCGCTTAAAGTTAGCAATGAAGTAGAAAATAGCAACGTGTTACGGTCATAGCTAGGAATGAACTAAAAGAGCTTCAGACAAACAAGCATCTGAACCCAGAACATGGCGCTAAAACAAGGGACTTACATTAGGAGAAGCACTCTGTGGGAGTCACAGCAGATCTTCCTGGGGTTGATAGATCCGGTGATGAAGTACGCTACATGTGCTACTTGGGGTTGGAGAGACGGCCATTACACTTCATGGTTACTCATCTAATCTGCAAAGACGTAACGGCGCGTCGTTAGCACAAACAGGTTCCCCCAAGATTAAACAAGAACTTGCAGGCAAGCAATAGAAAAGCGACAGTAGAAGAGTTTAGATCATGGACGGCGCCGGTGAAGCAGATTCGGTTCATGCACATCGGTGTCGGTGAGCAAGATCCGATGCGGTGGACGATGCCGCAGCTGAAGCGACTGCGGTAGACTGCTGGATGAGCATATGGTTTCGAGGTTCGGCGGGGATGATCCGGTCCGGTTGATGACGGCGTCGATGAAGCGGCTCCGGCAGGCAGCCGGATGACGAGGATCGCGAGGGCTCGGGTAGGCCAGGGAAGTCCGGCGGGGATGTTCCGGTGCGGTGGTCGTGGAGGTGGTAGAGAGAGGGACTTGGGAAGTTCCGGTGGGTGGTCTGAGGGAAATGAATTTTTTTGGGAGGGTTTCCGGGCTAGGGAGGTGGTGATCCAAAAAATGACGGGCAGACCCCCCCACCAACCGACTTTCTGTCATCTCCACAAGGGTAGAATGGGAATTTGAAAGCGTGTGAATTTTTTGTATTTTGTGGGCGGGAAGTTTTGCCGCTATGAGATTTTGAATTTGGCTAAGGTCCAAGTATAATGATAAAAAATTGTGAGACCGTACTAGTACCTCTGTTCAAGGCCGAGTGCAAAATCAAATCATCATCACCTTGAATATCGGTTACTATCATCGTGTTCTATCTTCTTATCCCATTCAAAAACACGCCTGAAATATTTCTAGATTGGCGGGAGATTTTGCCGCCCGACTGAGATTTGATTTTGAATATGGCTATGGTCAAGTAATATAATATAATACTAATATAAAGACGGTACACCTGGTTAAGTACTAATTGCTCTGCTTCGGCAGTTAAGGCCAGCAGCCACATCAAGCCATCATCATTACAAACAAAATCAGTCAAATCTAGAAGCTAGTATAGGATAAATTCACAGCAGCATAATAAATCCAGAAAACTAATATAATACTACATAAACTGCATACAAGAGCCAAAAGCAGCCAATAACAATGTTAATGTTCACGACAAACTAATCTGAAAATAATACAAGACACAATGTATGGCCAACATGAAGATTAGGATACCCCAGGATGAACGAATATGTTCTTCATTCAGCATATATTTCTTCGTCACTCCATTGAAGGAAATTTTCATTGAACTCCTTTCGTCTGCAGTGTGCAGCCAATACATCCTCCAAACGGTATGGCCTTTGTTCATTTCTCATACCGTAGTTTCCTAATCTATTCACATGTATTGGCCACTCATCCCAGGCCTTTATATCATCAAAGTACTCTCTGATATAACCAAAATCTGTGTAGTAGATGCAGCCAGGTCGAAGTGTCGGGTGCACTCTGGTGTCGACGGAGATACACCGGATATAATGGACGAAGAAGGCACGACTGCCAATGTTATTGACGGCATGGAGAGAGCGGCTCTCAGTGTCCACACGGTACACCAATGGTTGACCTTCCTCCAAATGCTTGTTGTCCAACAACACAAGCAGCAGAGCACCATCCGACTCCACAAGGTAGAACTTGTTATTTCCAAGTTCTGGAAATGAAAATAGTGTATCCATTTTGACAGTGCTCGCACGCTGCTCCAACTGGACATTGTTGGTGCACACTAATTTTCCGAACTCAAAATTGTTCACAGCTATTGCATACAATTCACCATTGAACGGGGTAATGCAACGCAGACAATGGTGCTCGATCGAAAATCTTCCTTCTCCCCAATCTTCATCTATACCCTTAGTTGGAGTGCTCTCATCGACCCAAGCAATTTCCGCCGGGTAATATCACTACTGCAGAATAGGCTATTAGTGACAGGCTCAAAAGGAATATTAGTGACAGGCAAAGCGCGTGTCACTAATGACTAGTCACTGATATGAGGTTACTAGTGACAGGCACTTTGCCCGTCACTAGTATGTCTATAGTAGTGACAAGCAAAAGAGATGCATGTCACTGGTTGTGATCAAAGGGTTCAGCCCTATGGAGTTTTATAGTGAGAGGCACGTCATTTGTTTTCCACGAATATTCTAGATATCACAATAAGATGTTATAAAAGTAAAATTCATTTTCAACGAATATTTGAGATATCACGATGAATACTGTACCAATGATACATTCACATCACCCAATAGGAAATAATATTTGCACAAGTAATACTTGGTATAAGAACTTGCAATCTATCATAGACTAACAAAGGATAGTTTTTGATCAGTTGTGTAGCAAACAGTTGAACTCCAAAGAACAACAGTACCACCGTGGTACATGTATTATGGTCATGTGTATAGCTGCTAGTTCTTTCACTATTCTACATTTCGATCATCTTGTTGAGGTGCAAATACTTTCATTACATCTTCCTTGTATATATGGATATGAATGTCATATGAACTGATGACGTGATTAACCTGATACAAACAAGAAAATGAGCATATAATTGTGAGCGATGGCAACATGTGGATAATCACTTGTTGGAGAATAAATTGATTCTAAATAAACAAATCAAAGAGTGGCATAAAATTTAGCTTTCGCTATCATTTGTCCCTAAATTCAGAAGAGTGGACTTAGCAACGAGGAGGTAAATCATGCAATGTTTATTTAGATAAGGAACAGACATATTTCTAAGAAAACATAGAATAAATAATGACATCATAAAATGGAGGTAGTCTGTACTGGTTCGTATATTTTAAATGCTAAATTAGAAAATAAATGAAATGGGTCAATACAAGGCGAGGTCCCGGGGAGAACCATGAGAATCCTTAAGTCTTAGCGCCCTTTCCAGTTCTGATAAATACATCAGTCCTATTTCTAATGTACTTCTATTATTGGATATTGTAGGTACACAGAGAAGGATGACTAACCTGCAAGAGATAGGGCTGGCACCTCTAGGATCTAGGTCGGCAGTGGTGGCTTCGGAGCTGTGCGGGTCCGCCATTGCCAGCTGCTCCGGCTTGGGGATCAGCGGAAGCGGAGGTAGGGCGAGGACGGCAACGTGCAAGGCTGTCAGTGGATTCCTATAGGACGATGCACTCAATCCTAGCGGAGCGACGGCGTAATGTGGTCTGCGTCTACAAGCATAGCAGTGCGCGGCGCGGCGTGGCGCGGCGCCATCGTGAGAATGGGGACAACCCCACACCATAACCAAACCAGTCCACCAAGGAAGTTAGTTAACCCCGCACCGCACCATGCTCTAATTACATAGTTACCGGACTACCATGCTCTAATTACATAGGCACCAAAATAATGTGATGTTAAACCTGAACTCCAGGTGTGCACACACACATCTGCACACTAGAACCACGTCAATTATTATCTTCTTTAGGAGATCTTCGAATAACTTGTACCATAAGCAAGGAGGCAACTAACAAAATGTAATGAATTGCTTCACGTTCTACAGACTGCCACCCAAAAATAGACAAACAAAACACATTATGCTCCTGATTGCATGATGTTACTGCTCAAACTTCAGAGGTAATGGGTTCCATTTGACAGTATTTAACAAAAGAAATGGATTGATTAGGGAATTTAAAGAAAAAAATACCTTGAACTTAACATAACCAAGAGTGGTATTTTGAGTTAATTCTTGCCAAGAAACTCCACAACTGATATGGAAGGCTTTGCACTGCAAACTATTGATGGATCAGTGCAATCTCATTATACAAATTGGACAGATCCTGATTAAGAAATAATATGATTAGGAAATAAGTTATCTTTCTGCATCGAACCATTACCAAAACCATTAATATTAGCAAAAACAAAGAAAGCTTCCTTTTATTATTATTATTGGCTTACTGCTTCCATCTGACACTTAACTATAGCATGTAAACAAAATCAAGATTGCAAACAATCTAATGGTTGTGATCTTCATTCGACTAAGAGAGTTAAACATAGCACATCTACACTGCAGATAGAAACCAAAAAAAAAAAAAGCTCTACCAAGATATATGTAATTACTGATCGTATCAGAATAATAACCGAGAGTGGTATTTTGAGTCAATTCTTGCCAAGAAACTCCTGAGGAGGAAGGAGGCCTAGTAGAGAGTTGATGCAGCAAAGTAGTTGAGGAGGCGCACCGGCAATGAGCCGCAGCCACGCCGGCGAACAAACCCCGTTGTCCCCTGCTTATAGTCAGACACGCCGGTCTCAGTAAGCGTGGAGGACGATGAGGCATGTGCATCCCTCCGTGACTCCCATCATTGGCGTGCAGCAGCCGGCCAGCCGCGCCGTCCACATCCTCTTCCACGCGCGCGGCGGCGACGGTGACCGTGCAGGGCGGCGGGCGGCGGTGGCAGCCGAACCCTAGCCGGCGGTGGCCAAGGAGTATGGCGGTGGGCGGTGGGCGGTGGGCTGTGCTGAAGGCCGACGGCGCAGGTAGCAGTGCAGGGCGGCAGCGGTGGAGGTGTGGGAACAACCTAGGCGGCGATGGGGATTAGGGCACGGACGGAGGAAGCCAAGTTGAGGGAGTCTGCTTTTTTAGGGGATCGTGGGAGTCTGGTGCGAATACGGTGTGATTTTGGGCACGATCGTCCCGCGCGGGTTCAGCTCATTTCAGTCACTGTGGTTTGGAACCGCACCAAAGCCACACCAAACCAAGTGGTGGTTGTTCACCTCAAAAAAATTTGGTCGTGGCTCAGAATTTGGGAGAGAGATCTCTGTTTGTTTTGGAGAGCGGAAGCTAGATGTACCATGGGACACCATACACGTTATATACGTACGTCATCGGTTAGACGGCTAAAAAAAGTTATTTGTCTAGCGACAGGTATTTACAGACGCCCGTCACTAACATATTTGCCCTTTCACCTAGCATCTACAAAAACTTCTAGTGACATGCACTTTTATACCGCCGTCACTGGTGCGTATGTACCAGCGACAGGCTTATATGAGCCTGTCACTAGTGTTTATACTAGTGACAGGCATAATTTTGCTAGTCACTAAACATCTGGCGGCTATAAGTCTTTTTGCAGTAGTGAATCTTTGGAAACGAAGACCATAGTCGGGGACTTCATCACAGCGACTGACTTCAGAATAACGTTTGGCATATGCGCCTCAAACATAGTATTCAATGTCTTTGTGAGTGGGTTCAGAAGCCGTATCTTGTGCGGCTGGTTCTTCTGGGCAAGCACGATGACGCCACGGCAAAAGCCGACAAAGTAGTATCTAAAATATATTGATGAAGATAACATTCAGCACTAAGATGTTTACGATTGAAAATAAAAATAGATTAACTCTATAGATATGGAGGAATTTGAACCTTGCATGAACTTCCGTTAGATCGATGGTGACGTAGCGGGATGTGCGGAGGTGGAGGAAGGTGAAATCAGCAGCGCGTGGAAGGCCGTGGTCTAGCATGATCCATTCGTGCAGGTGCACGTCGGGCTCAGGTAAACCTGAGCGCCAATTTCTACAGACTTGCCTCATAGCAGAGTAGGTGTCAGCGTACTGCTCGTTCGCCAGTAAGCATTCGCCGATCTTGTGAAGTGGTCCATCAGCCGAGAGAGAGGCCCAGTTCACGGAGGCGACGGCCGCCGGCGCATTCTTCTTGTCCATCGCCGGCAGGGAGCGCGCGTGGGCGGTTGGTGTTTTTTCCTTCGATTTGGAGAAGTTGATGGGACGTGAGAGGCGTGGTTGCGTGCGTGAGTGAGAATGAGACTGTGTGCAGAGGGAGGGAGAGAGGGGGCTCTGGCAACGTGACGGTTGGTCTCGGCAGTTTCTCAAAAAAGCTAGACGTTTGGTCTCAACACGCGCACCGCCTAACCGCTGTGCACCGCGACACGCGTCCGTGGTACTGCACGTCTGCACCGTTACGTGTACTCAGTTAGCCTTACACTGGAAAAATATCTGCACTCAGTTTTCCCCTCGAGTACTAATACTGGCTAGTGCATTACCTCATAAAAAAAATACTGGCTAGTGCAATATACTCAGTTTTACCCTCAAGTGGCTGATCAACAGAGAGTCAACAAATGGGATTAAGCTATCTAATTGAGTAATTTCATGCGCAAAAAAAAATCATAGTGCCTCCTACTCATGGAGTCTTGTTAAGAAGAGGAGGTCTAATACGTGGAAAACAGAATAGCACACCACAGGTCCGAAATGATGGAAAGGGCTAGGCAATCCACTTATTATAGAACTCAACAAAAACCACATGGAACTATATTAAACTTATGCAGTAGCCAACGCAACCAAAAGTCAGAAGTGCAGGCTGAATCCCAAAGGCACAACACAAAAAGGAAACTTGCAACCTTATATAAAAGGGGCTATGCAACCCACTTATATACACATTAACAGCCATCCTCGTGTGTGACAAGAGAAATTCAACACTGGATTCGGAGGTAGGCACATGAAGCTTTACAAGGGCCAATGGGGCACCAACAATTTAAGGATGAATTGAACCACACCGTCAACAATTCAAACTCGAGACCTTGGCTCTAATACCATTTAAGTTCGAACGGATTGAAAAGGCTAGGCAACCAATTTCTAAAACATCCACAGGAACAACTACCAAGTTGATCCCAGCCGTAGATAAATGCATCCACCAACAAAATAGGAACAGTGCCTCAGTCTCAGTAAACATTTCACAATACCAAGGTACTCACATGTCAATGTCAGTGTTTTCATCTCCAATTATCTATGGCATTTTATTAGTCTTTTGAGAGATTATAACAAACTTGATTGGCCTCCTGCAGTAGGGCATCACATGCTTCTGATCTCGATCTCAACATGTCAACTTGGTTTCTTAACACATCTGCTGCAGCTCGTTCTATTTGGATTTGTTCCTCCAGAACTTGTGCAGAGAAAGACTTGGACTTGGACTTGGACTGCAAAAACCCAGCATTTCGCAGGAAAGTGTTTTTGGTGATATCTTTATTTTTAAGTACCATGGTAAATGTCTCCATACATTCTTCTAGAGTTTTTTCCATACCATCTTTCCCGGGTTTTGCCATCTCCAATTTCATATTTGCCTGAAAAGTTTTGAGTCGTGTAAAAATAAAAGTTATTACAGAGAAACATGCAGACGGTAGATTTAATGTGTATGAACTACTTCTAATCCTACAAGTTGGTATGCCTGATTACACATCAAATGCATTTTCACAAAAACGCCTACAAGATCATATTGACATATTGCTCCTACAAATTGGCAAGTGTGTAGTTAAAAAATTTAAATCATAAAGAAGACTTACAATAACACTTTCTGCAAGTTCTCCTATCACATTATGTTTGTTCTTCTGGCATGCCTCGAACTGCTCTGCCAGAGTCATCTCTTTGTCTGGTTGCATGTTGTTTGCATGATCTACTTTCTGCATTTTTGTACAATCATATGGAGATCAAATAACGTGGTTGAAATGGAGGATGGAAATATAACATGCACACGGAGTTCTACACAATTTACGAGTAACATATGTAGCAGTACAGACCAGCGGGGCATTACTTTTTGCCAGAGATGCCCAACCAAGTGACGAGATCCTGTACGGCTTGGTAAACGTTGTTTCAAGCGGTTAGCCTGGTTCCTTTTAGACAACGTCTGCAAAAGGAGACTAGTGAGACACTGGCGCAAAATAAGTATTCGGAATTTAATCTGGTTTCACGGTCCTCATAAGCCATACCACATTCTTTGGATCAGACCAATGCTTGACAAGATCTCCCCACTGCTCGTCAGTCATACAGGGTGCAGGAGACTTTGTTCGAACATTGGCAGTAATCTGGCCAGTGAAGTATGTCGCCTTAAGCTTATAGCGGTGCTGGCGCAACAATTCTTTGAATATGGAAGCGATGACAAACTTTACATCCTCATTATCCTCATCGAATTCAAACCTTAACTGCTCACAACGGTGGAATGATTGGTGAGTTATATAGCATAGAAACAACAGTAAGCTACAAGAAATGGGACAGATCAATGTGGAATAATTTATCATTACCAGGAGAAGCATGACTTACGTGTAAATTATGCACTAAACTCTCGAACTGTGAAGGGGTGTCAACGTGCTGCTTCCACAATGGGAAGGTAGGAAGTTCATTCCTGATAAAATGGCCAACCTGTGATACAAGATATGAAGATTCATGCGGATGAAGTGGCCTTCTGCCACCTACAATAGATGTGATGCGAAATCTTGAACCCATTCCGGAAATCTTAGCTGCAAGTTTTTTTCCTACCGTTGGCCCCCTCGTTTTTATTGATCGTGGCGAACCTACCAAGTTAAGCATTACATCAAGCTATCATGGTATATAGATACATAAGGGAGCATTAAACTACAAGTCTTGAAAAAAGTATTACCTTTTTTGGCGTGGGTCTCATCATCGGGAGAGGAGTTGTCTTTCGCAGGACTAAGGGTCGGAGGGAGATCATCACCAGTTTGCTGGTGTTGTGGCAGCACTGTTTGGACATTTGAGGCTGTATCATCTGGGACTAGCATCATGTGTCCTTGGCCATTATTACCTACCACCACTCCTGATGGTGCCAATTCTTGGCTAGAATTTGCTGTGGAAACTGGTTCTGTTGGCAATTGTTGCTGAGAATCAGTATTGGCAACTGGTGGTTGTGGAATGTGTGGGCTGGTACATGCTGGGGCTACTTCTGTCTGATTCGATGGTTTGTGGTTTTTACGAGACCTTTTACTGTTATCATTCTTGGCCTGTTCGCCACCTCGTGTCAGTCTCTTGTTAGACCTTGTAATAGGAGGAGCAGCACGAGCATCAGGCTTAACTCTTTTTTTATTACGCACTGTCACCCATCCTCCGGTATCAGCCTGAGGTTCCTGTTGAGTGTTCTTCCTCCTATTCGTTCTTGAAAAGTTCTTTCCCGAATCTGCAGATGCCTGTCACACATAAATGATATTTCAATGTACAATATTATATGATGATGATATGCAGATGGAATGGAAAAACAGTCAGGCAACATATGCCAAAACATATATGAGGCGTTAACTAAGCAGGAAAAATTGTAGTAATGAGATTGAACATGGCATGGGTAACATATTTGGTAGGACTGGGATACAACAAATGGAAGTTGGGACAAATAATTCGATGACAGGACAGAGAAAACTCACCTTGTTGTGTTGCAGACGATAGTCGACCAGGGCATCTTCCTGAGTCAGCTCGCCATCACAATCAGCAGGATCAAATTCTGAATCAGAGGAATGTTCCGTATCCTTTGTGAGGGAGGTGGGTGGCGTTTTTGCACTAGACCTTGTAGAAGGATGTAGTGTTAGGCCCAACGAGGCTGCAACTCGGCTATTATGCAGAATAGTTTGCCTCCGTTGCTCTTCGTACTCATTCTCGAGTGGAAGACCTAACATGCATTGGCGAGAAATGCAGATGAGATTTATCATGGAACTGTGCATATAAGAACAAATTAATAGTAGCAGTGAGACTGCTCAAAAGGTGTAATGACAAACAAACTATGGCTCAAAAATAATTGATGTTCATATTGTCAAGCTTCATGCACTAGCCAACGCAACCGGAAGTCCGGACTGATGGAAAGGGCAAACAAATTATGGCTCAAAAATAATTTATGTTGGGCAACAAAGGGCAGCAGCAACAATTTTTAGGATAAGTATGATGTCAAGCTTCATGCAGTAGCCAACGCAACCAAAAGTCCGAACTGATGGAAAGGGCTAAGCAATCCACATATAGACTCAAACACATATAAGTGTCATTTTCATGCCAATGGTTAACCATATGGAATGGCGTGTGCTTAATATAATTGCCTAGGGTCTTCCAAATTCCAACAGATCGATCTATTGGATGAACTTGCTAGAGCATGCAATTCGAAATGGTATCAGACCTACAAGGTCCTGAGTTCAAATCCTAGCAAGTAGCAACGCAGTATTCAAAATAAATATTTGCAGCCTTCCTAAAAAAATATCTAATGATACATGCCTAAGGCTCGGTCTATTGAATGAGTGGTTTTATCACTTAGCACCACAAGTTGGGGATTTTTAATCACAAAACACCAACATTTGGGGAAATTATTTCACATAACACATTATTTGTCATTAGTCGGCTTGACAAGAGCATGACCCTACAGCGTGACACCAATTTACAGTACGTGAGCATGTTTGCTACAAACAAATGAATTTTGGTGTGAAATTTTGTAGACACTCTGTGGAAATGAGAATATGAGTCACACTTGTTACATATGCTACACACAAATGAATTACCATATGACAAATATCCACAAGAAATTATAACCACACAAGAACATGAGATTTGGGTAATATATTCTGTACCAGCATAAGGTTTTGATAATGTTTACCAATACAACTACCCTGGACATAAGATTTTATTTTGAACTGTCTGGACTTAAGATTTAACAACTAGTGTTGACAAACAGCTTTGTATTTGCGTTTAACAGCAAATACCACAAAATAAAGTCTAATTGTCTTTCTCCTGCGGTCACTCTTAAACTGACGGTGGCCGGAGGTCACTAATGGGCTATCAAACAGAGATCGTGTATTCTGCGAAACAATTACCCCAAATGTTAGTGTTTTGTGATACAAATTTCTAGGGTTGTGGTTCTGTGATAAAAAAAATCCTGAACTTCTGGTGTTAAGTGATAAAACCTCATTGGATGAACTGGCTAGAGCATGCAATTCCACATGGCGCACACAGAGTTGCAAATAGAAAAAAATACAGGCAGTTTAATACTATCAATAAATTGCTCTCCTAGCTTGACTGCTATCATAACCTTTGTAATACGTACTACCACCATCCCGAAGTTTTTATCAAAAATCATTAACATGCAAAATACAAATTTAATATCATTAAATAGATAACGAATATATTTTCGTACGGTATCTACAAAATATTATATTTCTTGATAGATTGTTCTGAAAGTTTGGTCAAACTTTACTTGGTTTGACTTTTATAAATAAGCCTTCAGGTTTGGGGTGGAGGTAGTAATGTACTATCCTCCGTCCTAAATTAGTTGTCTCAAGTTTGTTAAAATATGGATGCATCAAGACACTAAAACATGTCTAGATACATTCATATTTAAAAAAATTTGGGACAACTAATTTGGGACGTTCAAACCCCAAAAAAGTACCGCACAGAAGTGATATTTGGAAAAGAAATGCGTAACGAAAGCGGACATAAGCTCTGCCTCTCCATCAGCAGATGTAAGGTTACGATCAGCAGAGTTCCGAGATAAAAAAAATACAGGCAGTTTAATACTATCAACAAATTGCTCTGCTAGCTTGACTGCTATCATAACCTTTGTAAAATGCATACTTCAAACCCCCAAAACATATCACACAGAAGTGATTCTCGGAAAAGAAATGCATAACGAAAGCGGACATAACCTCGATCTTCCTCTCGATCAGCAGATGTAAGGTTAAGATCTCATATAGCTACGCGGCAAACAACTATCTACACTGATCTAATATCAGCAAGAATGCATTGCAAGAAAGCAACGAAAACTAGTGTAAGAAATCAAATGCATATAACAAAAGCGGACATGTAAAGTATTCATCAACCTTCGTCTGAGGCCCGGGCGGATTTACTCTTTGGTTGGGGGTGGTCGACTTTGGGGCCGCGTTTTTTGCCCATCTCGATCTCCGGTGAGGTGGACTACAGAGTCGGGGAAGCAGATCCGGAGGAGATATGGCGCGGTGAACGTCGGCGTCGAGGAAGCTAATCCGGCTTGCTAGGCAGCAAGGGAGCCGGTAAAACGTGGTCGGTCACTACGGTGGCCGGTGAGAAGGCAGTGATGGTGAGGAGGGGCGGTGGGGCACGGCCGTCGTCGTGGGAGTGTGCCTGGTAGAAGCATGAGAAAGATGTGGTGTTCGAATTGTGCTCTACAGGGAAATATCCTCTGTGGACCGATGTTTATAGGCCGACGGGCAAACCGCAGGTTTTGGGGTAGCTTGAAAATGGGACGCGCCAACAATTTCGGCGCGTGTTTTGCGGCAGAGATGAAAGTCACCCATAAGAAACTTTCCTCATGGATGCTTGTTGCTTGGTCGTGTGGACAACATATATAGTGGGAGATGCCCATAGCTAGCTAGGCCATTCATATCAAACTCGAGTGATTATCACTAAGTTTACAATGAATATATTTCATGACACTTGATATTGGCCGGATAGTAGAAAATATATTTCATGACTATCGATCCCATATTAGTTAATTTATATTATTTCAATTGCTAAAATATTTTCATATTCTTTTAGAGTTCTAAAAAACACACTACACAAGGGATATCACTACCTTCTAGGTCCCGGTCATCAGATTTAGAGTAAAGTAGCTTAGCGACAGATTTAGACCTTTGTGCAACAAATACATGAGTTGGTGATATGTGCAAAAGAACAGGTTAAGTGAGTGTTTTGTGCAACAATGACAACAATAAGTGGAGTTTCGATCGTGCAAAGGATAAAAGGTGGAAGAGGGATCACACGGAAGGAGAAATTAAGAGAAAGGGAGAGCAGTGCCTCACGGGGCCGCTGTTATTTATGGTGAAAAGAAATGCTTCACTTTTTTCGGTGAGTGATGTTGACTGGCACACAGGGTTTCAGTTATGTAGACCTGCAGTGCAGGCTACGCGCCCGTCTAATATTCATTTTTTTCAGCGACAAAAGGGAGAGAGAGAGAGAGAGAGAGAGAGAGTCTTGACGACGAGTCTTTACTTGACAAAGAAGATTGCTGGGAGTTTGCCTACCTACCGCACGTGACTTGTGCTCACTGATGTGTGGGACCTACACGCATGGGACCACACGTAAGTGACCGACCTACTTTATTCTAGGGGTGCCCCTCAAGCTAATACATAATCTGCAACATGAAACTATATTCGCTTATAAAATCTGAACTTTGAAATCCAATTTAATTTAAGTCTATTATTGGTCATATCAACTATCAAGTCTAAAATTACATTCTGAAACTTGTTCAACGCTTTCTCATGAATTATTATGGTAGTTTTTTAAAATCAAATGCTAATTGATTTGAGATAATAAAAAACATATATTATTGCACAACAATGGGATATTAAAATATCTATTTGTAAATAAAAATAAGAAGTCAATGTTGTGGTAAGTTAGGAGGTTCAAAGGGTAAACCAAATATAACGTTTTGTTCAATCTCATAGTTCATATTACCAAGTTTGATTATCCCTGGACAACATTGTTTGTTATAGTGTTCCCTAATTGGGCATGGTGGTGCATCTTGCCATTTCTAACAATGTTGATGACTAGACTTTTCAAGTTTTCGGTATAAAAAATCGTTTTTCATTTTCTAGATGATAAAATATGTTTTTTTGTGCATGGGGTAGAAAAGATATGGGTCAAAATGGCGCATCTACATTTTTTAAATAAATTACGCCATATTTTAATGACAAATCCCAAATTTACGGTTTTTAGTGCTTTCTAGCTAGTTTCGCACATTTAAATGACTTTATGCTGATTTATTGAAAGTAATTCAAATTTGAATTGTAGATATGTTATAACTTGGTCCTACAAGTCCCCATAAATAATTTTTATATACATATTACTTACTATATATAGAAACCAGCGATAGTACTGAAATATTCAACCCCTTTGCAGGATAATCATGTAAAACATTTTGACCTGGTTTTGAAATAAATAAATGAAACTGAAGAAAACCTGAAAAATGAAACCCTTCTACATGGAGTGTGCTTGTATGTGTTAGTTGACAGGGAAAATAAGAAACATGTGATAGGGTAGTGAAAAACAAAATGTCTTCACAAAGCGGACTATCGTGTATGAAGATTCATGGTTTGCAAGCCAAATGATATAGTTATGGCCATATTTGTGGCACAGTTTGTTACAATGTGCCCAAATTGGGCATGGTGGTGCATCTTGCCATTCCCAACAATGTTAATGACTAGACTTTTCAACTTTTCGGTATAAATTTTTTTTTTCATTTTCTAGATGACAAAATATGTTTATTTTGTGAATGGTGTACATATAAGATACGGGTCAAACTGGCAACTCTACATTTTTTAGATAAATTACGCCATATTTTAGTGCCAATTCCCAACTTTTACGGTTTTAGTACTTTCAAGATAGTTTCGCACATTTAAACGACTTTATGCTGATTTACTGAAAGTAATTCCAATGTGAAATGTGGGGGTGTTATAACTTCGTCAAAGAAATCCCCCAAAAACATAGTTTAGGGTTGGGGGTAGATACGGAGTACATGATTTGTATGTTTTGAATATGTCTATACCTTGTTTATCAACCTGAATGCTTAATTACTATATATATGACGTAAGAAGGCTATGTGCTTTGGGTTTTCATTTTTTTTGATTTTTTCTGAATTTTTATGCTCATTTGAATCTTGGTCAAATCCTAGGTTTGACTAGGATTTAAACAAACTTAAAACATGAAAATGAAAAGGTAAGCCTGGATCCTTCCTAGTCACTCTAAAATTAAGCTTTTGGGAAGTTTTAGAAATTTCCATGTTTGAAACCCGAAACCACTTCTCTTCATGCTTGACTTCATAAGACAAAGTTAAGGGTTAGGGGTAGATACATGCCTTTTCTGTTTTGAATATGTCTAGACCTTGTTCATCAACTTGAATGCTTACTATATATATATATATATATATATGACATAAGAAGGCTATATATATATGTGCTTTGGTTTTTGGTTTTTGTTTTTTCTGAATGTTTATATATGCCCATTTGAATCTTGGTCAAATCCTAGGTTTGACCAAGATTTAAACAAGTTTAAAACATGAAAGTGAAAAGGTAAGCATGGATCCTTCCTAGCTAGTCATTCTAAAATGAAGCTTTTGGGGGGGTTCTTGAAATCTCAATGTTTGAAACCCAAAAACCACTTCTCTTCATGGTTGACTTCATAAGACATGCAGAGTTTAGGGTTAGGGGGTAGATACATGATTTGTCGGGTTTGAATATGTCTAGACATGCTTGTTTATCAACTTGAATGCTTACTATATGACATAAGAAGGCTATATATGTGCTTTGGTTTTTCATTTTTCTAGTTTTTTGAATGTTATATGCCCATTTGAAGATTTTGGGTGGTTCTTGAAATTTTCATGTTTGAAACCAATACGACTTCTCTTCATGCTAGACTTCATAAGATCGACCGAGTTTATGGTTAGGGGCTAGATACATGATTTGTCTGGTTTGAACATGTCTAAACCTTGTTTACCAACTTGCAAGGCTTACTATATGACATAAGAAGACTATGTGCTTTTGTTTTTCATTCTTCTATTTTTTTATTTTATGCCCATTTGAATCTTGGTCAAATCCTATGTTTGACCTGGATTTAAACAAGTATAAAATATGAAAACGAAAAGGTAAGCCTGGATCCTTCTTAGTCACTCTAAAATGAAGCGACTTTTGGGATGTTCTTGAAATTTTCATGTTTGAAACCCAAAACCACTTCTCTTCATGATTGCTTCATATATAAGACAGAGTTTAGGGTTAGGGGCAGATATATACATGATTTTCTAGTTTGAATATGTCTAGACCTTATTTATCAACTTGAATGCTTACTATATGACATAAGAATGCTATGTGCTTTGGTTTATCATTCTTTTGGTTTTTTCCTGAATTTTTATGCCCATTTGAATCTTGGTCAAATCCTAGGTTTCACAAAGATTTAAACAAGTTTAAAATCTGAAAATTAAAAGGTAAGCATGGATCCTTCTTAGTCACTCTAAAATGAAGCTTTTGGGAGGTTTTTGATATTTCCATGTTTGAAACCCAAAAACCACTTCTCTTCATGCTTGACTTCATAAGACAGAGTTTAGAGTGTTAGGGGTAGATACATGATTTGTCTAGTTTGAATATGTCTAGACCTTGTTTATCAACTTGAATTCTTACTATATGACATAAGAAGGCTATGTGCTTTGGTTTTTCATTTTTCTGGTTTTTTTGAATATTATGCCCATTTGAAGATTTTGGGAGGTTCTTGAAATTTTCATGTTTGAAACCAATACGACTTCTCTTCAGGCTAGACTTCATAAGATCGATCGAGTTTATGGTTAGGGGGTAGATACATGATTTGTCTGGTTTGAACATGTCTAAACCTTGTTTATCAACTTGAAAGCTTACTATATGACATACGAAGACTATGTGCTTTTGTTTTTCATTCTTCTATTTTATTTTATTTTATGCCCATTTGAATCTTGGTCAAATCCTATGTTTGACCTGGATTTAAACAAGTATATAATATGAAAACGAAAAGGTAAGCATGGATCCTTCTTAGTCACTCTAAAATGAAGCGGCTTTTGGGATGTTCTTGAAATTTTCATGTTTGAAACCCAAACCACTTCTCTTCATGATTGACTTCATATATAAGACAGAGTTTAAGGTTAGGGACAGATATATACATGATTTTCTAGTTTGAATATGTCTAGACCTTGTTAATCAACTTGAATGCTTACTGTATGACATAAGAATGCTATGTGCTTTGGTTTATCAATCTTTTGGTTTTTTCCTGAATTTTTATGCCCATTTGAATCTTGGTCAAATCCTAGGTTTCACAAAGATTTAAACAAGTTTAAAATCTGAAAATTAAAAGGTAAGCATGGATCCTTCTTAGTCACTCTAAAATGAAGCTTTTGGGAGGTTTTTGAAATTTCCATGTTTGAAACCCAAAACCACTTCTCTTCATGCTTAATTGACTTCATAAGACAGAGTTTAGAGTGTTAGGGGTAGATACATGATTTGTCTAGTTTGAATACGTCTAGACCTTGTTTATCAACTTGAATTCTTACTATATGACATAAGAAGGCTATGTGCTTTGGTTTTTCATTTTTCTGATTTTTTTTGAATTTTATGCATGCCCATTTGAATCTTGGTCAAATACTAGCTAGGTTTGACCAAGATTTAAACAAGTTTAAAACATGAAAATGAAAAGGTAAGCCTCGATCCTTCTTAGTCACTCTAAAATGAAGCTTTTGGGGGGTTTTTGAAATTTGCATGTTTGAAACCCAAAACCACTTCTCTTCATGCCTTACTTCATAAGACGGAGTTTAGGGTCGTTAGGGAGTAGATACATGATTTGCCTGGTTTGAATATGTCTAGACCTTGTTTATCATCTTGAATGCTTACTATATGACAGAAGAAGACTATGTGCATTGGTATTTCATTTTTTTTTGAATTTTCATGCCCATTTCAATCTTGGTGAAATCCTAGGTTTGAGCAAGATTTAAACAAATTTAACACGTGAAAACGAATAAGCATGGATCCTTCTTAGTCACTCCAAAATGTACCAATTGATAGATGTGTTAACTTTGCTTCATGGAAAAAATAATGTCATGTAAATGAGTTAACTTGGATTTCCTGCCGTTGAATCCATAGGAAACTTTGTTCTAATGCACTATAATAATCAACCGTGTTTTTACACCAACATTGCCAACAGGTCTGTCACTTACGTGTGGCGCCCATGCGTGAGGTCCCACACTTCAGTGAGCACAAGTCAAGTGCAGTAGGTACGCAAACTCCAAGCCATCTTCTTTGTCAAGAGAAGACGCATCAGGATGCGTTTTGGAAATCTGTGGGTCCTTCTGGATCCTTCGGTTGTCCCTCTCACAAAAAAAAACAAATCTCTCTCATTCTCGGCCTCGCTCGACTCGCTCGCTCGCTCGCTCGCACCTCCTGCTCACTGACAAACCCTGCACAAAAGTCAACATCATCACCCGAAAAAGGGGAGACACCATAATGCTCTCCCTTCTTCTCTCCTTCCGAGTGATCCCTCTTCCTCCGAGTTTCACTCGACGGGCAAACACACATGTGCTGCATAGTAATAATAATAAAAAGGTAGAAAAATCAACCTACGAATCTATAATTAAATACGTTAAACTAGGGTTTTGCCCAGTACTACAGATCAAGTTCATAAAAAATCCAACTACGGGGTTCGAACAACCCCATTTCTAATCCAAGATTTTTTTCGACCTCATCCAAATGGCCTCAAACTATAGGGTTAATTAGCATCTAGTGCAGAATGTGTGAACATGTATGCACTATGTGTGCTATAACTTGTATGTCTTTCAAATTTGAACCAAATTTGAAATATATGAAATGGGGCTTTTGGCTTAAACGTTTGAAACCCAAAACGACTTCTCTTCATGCTAGGCATCATAAGACCGAGTTTAGGGTTAGGGGGTAGATACAGGATTTGTCTGTTTTGAATATGTCTATACCTTGTTTATCTACTTGAATATGCTTACTATAGATATATATGACGTAAGAAGACTATGTGCTTTGGTTTTTTTTTTTTTTCCAGAATTTTTATGCCCATTTGAATCTTGGTCAAATCCTAGGCTTGACCAATATTTAAACAAGCTTAAAACATGAAAATGAAAAGGTAAGCTTGGATCCTTCTTTGTCACTCTAAGATGAAGTTTTTGGGAGGTTTTCAAAATTTCCATGTCTGAAACCCAAAAACACTTCTCTTCATGCTTGACTTCATAAGACAAAGCTAGTTTAGGGCTTTAGGGGGTAGATACATGATTTGTCTAGTTTGAATATGTCTAGACCTTGTTTATCAACTTCAATTCTTACTATATGACATAAGAAGACTATATGTGCTAGCTTTGGTTTTTGATTTTTTGATTTTTTTGAATGTTTATGCCCATTTGAATCTTGGTCAAATCCTAGGTTTGACCAAGATTTAAACAAGTCTATAACATGAAAATGAAAAGGTAAGCCTGGATCCTTCCTAGCTAGTCATTCTAAAATGAAGCTTTTGGGGGGTTCTTGAAATCTCAATGTTTGAAACCCAAAACCACTTCTCTTCATGGTTGACTTCATAAGACATGCAGAGTTTAGGGTTAGGGGGTAGATACATGATTTGTCGGGTTTGAATATGTCTAGACATGCTTGTTTATCAACTTGAATGCTTACTATATGACATAAGAAGGCTATATATGTGCTTTGGTTTTTCATTTTTCTAGTTTTTTGAATGTTATATGCCCATTTGAAGATTTTGGGTGGTTCTTGAAATTTTCATGTTTGAAACCAATACGACTTCTCTTCATGCTAGACTTCATAAGATCGACCGAGTTTATGGTTAGGGGCTAGATACATGATTTGTCTGGTTTGAACATGTCTAAACCTTGTTTACCAACTTGCAAGGCTTACTATATGACATAAGAAGACTATGTGCTTTTGTTTTTCATTCTTCTATTTTTTTATTTTATGCCCATTTGAATCTTGGTCAAATCCTATGTTTGACCTGGATTTAAACAAGTATAAAATATGAAAACGAAAAGGTAAGCCTGGATCCTTCTTAGTCACTCTAAAATGAAGCGACTTTTGGGATGTTCTTGAAATTTTCATGTTTGAAACCCAAAACCACTTCTCTTCATGATTGCTTCATATATAAGACAGAGTTTAGGGTTAGGGGCAGATATATACATGATTTTCTAGTTTGAATATGTCTAGACCTTATTTATCAACTTGAATGCTTACTATATGACATAAGAATGCTATGTGCTTTGGTTTATCATTCTTTTGGTTTTTTCCTGAATTTTTATGCCCATTTGAATCTTGGTCAAATCCTAGGTTTCACAAAGATTTAAACAAGTTTAAAATCTGAAAATTAAAAGGTAAGCATGGATCCTTCTTAGTCACTCTAAAATGAAGCTTTTGGGAGGTTTTTGAAATTTCCATGTTTGAAACCCAAAACCACTTCTCTTCATGCTTGACTTCATAAGACAGAGTTTAGAGTGTTAGGGGTAGATACATGATTTGTCTAGTTTGAATATGTCTAGACCTTGTTTATCAACTTGAATTCTTACTATATGACATAAGAAGGCTATGTGCTTTGGTTTTTCATTTTTCTGGTTTTTTTGAATATTATGCCCATTTGAAGATTTTGGGAGGTTCTTGAAATTTTCATGTTTGAAACCAATACGACTTCTCTTCAGGCTAGACTTCATAAGATCGATCGAGTTTATGGTTAGGGGGTAGATACATGATTTGTCTGGTTTGAACATGTCTAAACCTTGTTTATCAACTTGAAAGCTTACTATATGACATACGAAGACTATGTGCTTTTGTTTTTCATTCTTCTATTTTATTTTATTTTATGCCCATTTGAATCTTGGTCAAATCCTATGTTTGACCTGGATTTAAACAAGTATATAATATGAAAACGAAAAGGTAAGCATGGATCCTTCTTAGTCACTCTAAAATGAAGCGGCTTTTGGGATGTTCTTGAAATTTTCATGTTTGAAACCCAAACCACTTCTCTTCATGATTGACTTCATATATAAGACAGAGTTTAAGGTTAGGGACAGATATATACATGATTTTCTAGTTTGAATATGTCTAGACCTTGTTAATCAACTTGAATGCTTACTGTATGACATAAGAATGCTATGTGCTTTGGTTTATCAATCTTTTGGTTTTTTCCTGAATTTTTATGCCCATTTGAATCTTGGTCAAATCCTAGGTTTCACAAAGATTTAAACAAGTTTAAAATCTGAAAATTAAAAGGTAAGCATGGATCCTTCTTAGTCACTCTAAAATGAAGCTTTTGGGAGGTTTTTGAAATTTCCATGTTTGAAACCCAAAACCACTTCTCTTCATGCTTAATTGACTTCATAAGACAGAGTTTAGAGTGTTAGGGGTAGATACATGATTTGTCTAGTTTGAATACGTCTAGACCTTGTTTATCAACTTGAATTCTTACTATATGACATAAGAAGGCTATGTGCTTTGGTTTTTCATTTTTCTGATTTTTTTTGAATTTTATGCATGCCCATTTGAATCTTGGTCAAATACTAGCTAGGTTTGACCAAGATTTAAACAAGTTTAAAACATGAAAATGAAAAGGTAAGCCTCGATCCTTCTTAGTCACTCTAAAATGAAGCTTTTGGGGGGTTTTTGAAATTTGCATGTTTGAAACCCAAAACCACTTCTCTTCATGCCTTACTTCATAAGACGGAGTTTAGGGTCGTTAGGGAGTAGATACATGATTTGCCTGGTTTGAATATGTCTAGACCTTGTTTATCATCTTGAATGCTTACTATATGACAGAAGAAGACTATGTGCATTGGTATTTCATTTTTTTTTGAATTTTCATGCCCATTTCAATCTTGGTGAAATCCTAGGTTTGAGCAAGATTTAAACAAATTTAACACGTGAAAACGAATAAGCATGGATCCTTCTTAGTCACTCCAAAATGTACCAATTGATAGATGTGTTAACTTTGCTTCATGGAAAAAATAATGTCATGTAAATGAGTTAACTTGGATTTCCTGCCGTTGAATCCATAGGAAACTTTGTTCTAATGCACTATAATAATCAACCGAGTTTTTACACCAACATTGCCAACAGGTCTGTCACTTACGTGTGGCGCCCATGCGTGAGGTCCCACACTTCAGTGAGCACAAGTCAAGTGCAGTAGGTACGCAAACTCCAAGCCATCTTCTTTGTCAAGAGAAGACGCATCAGGATGCGTTTTGGAAATCTGTGGGTCCTTCTGGATCCTTCGGTTGTCCCTCTCACAAAAAAAAACAAATCTCTCTCATTCTCGGCCTCGCTCGACTCGCTCGCTCGCTCGCTCGCACCTCCTGCTCACTGACAAACCCTGCACAAAAGTCAACATCATCACCCGAAAAAGGGGAGACACCATAATGCTCTCCCTTCTTCTCTCCTTCCGAGTGATCCCTCTTCCTCCGAGTTTCACTCGACGGGCAAACACACATGTGCTGCATAGTAATAATAATAAAAAGGTAGAAAAATCAACCTACGAATCTATAATTAAATACGTTAAACTAGGGTTTTGCCCAGTACTACAGATCAAGTTCATAAAAAATCCAACTACGGGGTTCGAACAACCCCATTTCTAATCCAAGATTTTTTTCGACCTCATCCAAATGGCCTCAAACTATAGGGTTAATTAGCATCTAGTGCAGAATGTGTGAACATGTATGCACTATGTGTGCTATAACTTGTATGTCTTTCAAATTTGAACCAAATTTGAAATATATGAAATGGGGCTTTTGGCTTAAACGTTTGAAACCCAAAACGACTTCTCTTCATGCTAGGCATCATAAGACCGAGTTTAGGGTTAGGGGGTAGATACAGGATTTGTCTGTTTTGAATATGTCTATACCTTGTTTATCTACTTGAATATGCTTACTATAGATATATATGACGTAAGAAGACTATGTGCTTTGGTTTTTTTTTTTTTTCCAGAATTTTTATGCCCATTTGAATCTTGGTCAAATCCTAGGCTTGACCAATATTTAAACAAGCTTAAAACATGAAAATGAAAAGGTAAGCTTGGATCCTTCTTTGTCACTCTAAGATGAAGTTTTTGGGAGGTTTTCAAAATTTCCATGTCTGAAACCCAAAAACACTTCTCTTCATGCTTGACTTCATAAGACAAAGCTAGTTTAGGGCTTTAGGGGGTAGATACATGATTTGTCTAGTTTGAATATGTCTAGACCTTGTTTATCAACTTCAATTCTTACTATATGACATAAGAAGACTATATGTGCTAGCTTTGGTTTTTGATTTTTTGATTTTTTTGAATGTTTATGCCCATTTGAATCTTGGTCAAATCCTAGGTTTGACCAAGATTTAAACAAGTCTATAACATGAAAATGAAAAGGTAAGCCTGGATCCTTCCTAGCTAGTCATTCTAAAATGAAGCTTTTGGGGGGTTCTTGAAATCTCAATGTTTGAAACCCAAAAACCACTTCTCTTCATGGTTGACTTCATAAGACATGCAGAGTTTAGGGTTAGGGGGTAGATACATGATTTGTCGGGTTTGAATATGTCTAGACATGCTTGTTTATCAACTTGAATGCTTACTATATGACATAAGAAGGCTATATATGTGCTTTGGTTTTTCATTTTTCTAGTTTTTTGAATGTTATATGCCCATTTGAAGATTTTGGGTGGTTCTTGAAATTTTCATGTTTGAAACCAATACGACTTCTCTTCATGCTAGACTTCATAAGATCGACCGAGTTTATGGTTAGGGGCTAGATACATGATTTGTCTGGTTTGAACATGTCTAAACCTTGTTTACCAACTTGCAAGGCTTACTATATGACATAAGAAGACTATGTGCTTTTGTTTTTCATTCTTCTATTTTTTTATTTTATGCCCATTTGAATCTTGGTCAAATCCTATGTTTGACCTGGATTTAAACAAGTATAAAATATGAAAACGAAAAGGTAAGCCTGGATCCTTCTTAGTCACTCTAAAATGAAGCGACTTTTGGGATGTTCTTGAAATTTTCATGTTTGAAACCCAAAACCACTTCTCTTCATGATTGCTTCATATATAAGACAGAGTTTAGGGTTAGGGGCAGATATATACATGATTTTCTAGTTTGAATATGTCTAGACCTTATTTATCAACTTGAATGCTTACTATATGACATAAGAATGCTATGTGCTTTGGTTTATCATTCTTTTGGTTTTTTCCTGAATTTTTATGCCCATTTGAATCTTGGTCAAATCCTAGGTTTCACAAAGATTTAAACAAGTTTAAAATCTGAAAATTAAAAGGTAAGCATGGATCCTTCTTAGTCACTCTAAAATGAAGCTTTTGGGAGGTTTTTGAAATTTCCATGTTTGAAACCCAAAACCACTTCTCTTCATGCTTGACTTCATAAGACAGAGTTTAGAGTGTTAGGGGTAGATACATGATTTGTCTAGTTTGAATATGTCTAGACCTTGTTTATCAACTTGAATTCTTACTATATGACATAAGAAGGCTATGTGCTTTGGTTTTTCATTTTTCTGGTTTTTTTGAATATTATGCCCATTTGAAGATTTTGGGAGGTTCTTGAAATTTTCATGTTTGAAACCAATACGACTTCTCTTCAGGCTAGACTTCATAAGATCGATCGAGTTTATGGTTAGGGGGTAGATACATGATTTGTCTGGTTTGAACATGTCTAAACCTTGTTTATCAACTTGAAAGCTTACTATATGACATACGAAGACTATGTGCTTTTGTTTTTCATTCTTCTATTTTATTTTATTTTATGCCCATTTGAATCTTGGTCAAATCCTATGTTTGACCTGGATTTAAACAAGTATATAATATGAAAACGAAAAGGTAAGCATGGATCCTTCTTAGTCACTCTAAAATGAAGCGGCTTTTGGGATGTTCTTGAAATTTTCATGTTTGAAACCCAAACCACTTCTCTTCATGATTGACTTCATATATAAGACAGAGTTTAAGGTTAGGGACAGATATATACATGATTTTCTAGTTTGAATATGTCTAGACCTTGTTAATCAACTTGAATGCTTACTGTATGACATAAGAATGCTATGTGCTTTGGTTTATCAATCTTTTGGTTTTTTCCTGAATTTTTATGCCCATTTGAATCTTGGTCAAATCCTAGGTTTCACAAAGATTTAAACAAGTTTAAAATCTGAAAATTAAAAGGTAAGCATGGATCCTTCTTAGTCACTCTAAAATGAAGCTTTTGGGAGGTTTTTGAAATTTCCATGTTTGAAACCCAAAACCACTTCTCTTCATGCTTAATTGACTTCATAAGACAGAGTTTAGAGTGTTAGGGGTAGATACATGATTTGTCTAGTTTGAATACGTCTAGACCTTGTTTATCAACTTGAATTCTTACTATATGACATAAGAAGGCTATGTGCTTTGGTTTTTCATTTTTCTGATTTTTTTTGAATTTTATGCATGCCCATTTGAATCTTGGTCAAATACTAGCTAGGTTTGACCAAGATTTAAACAAGTTTAAAACATGAAAATGAAAAGGTAAGCCTCGATCCTTCTTAGTCACTCTAAAATGAAGCTTTTGGGGGGTTTTTGAAATTTGCATGTTTGAAACCCAAAACCACTTCTCTTCATGCCTTACTTCATAAGACGGAGTTTAGGGTCGTTAGGGAGTAGATACATGATTTGCCTGGTTTGAATATGTCTAGACCTTGTTTATCATCTTGAATGCTTACTATATGACAGAAGAAGACTATGTGCATTGGTATTTCATTTTTTTTTGAATTTTCATGCCCATTTCAATCTTGGTGAAATCCTAGGTTTGAGCAAGATTTAAACAAATTTAACACGTGAAAACGAATAAGCATGGATCCTTCTTAGTCACTCCAAAATGTACCAATTGATAGATGTGTTAACTTTGCTTCATGGAAAAAATAATGTCATGTAAATGAGTTAACTTGGATTTCCTGCCGTTGAATCCATAGGAAACTTTGTTCTAATGCACTATAATAATCAACCGTGTTTTTACACCAACATTGCCAACAGGTCTGTCACTTACGTGTGGCGCCCATGCGTGAGGTCCCACACTTCAGTGAGCACAAGTCAAGTGCAGTAGGTACGCAAACTCCAAGCCATCTTCTTTGTCAAGAGAAGACGCATCAGGATGCGTTTTGGAAATCTGTGGGTCCTTCTGGATCCTTCGGTTGTCCCTCTCACAAAAAAAAACAAATCTCTCTCATTCTCGGCCTCGCTCGACTCGCTCGCTCGCTCGCTCGCACCTCCTGCTCACTGACAAACCCTGCACAAAAGTCAACATCATCACCCGAAAAAGGGGAGACACCATAATGCTCTCCCTTCTTCTCTCCTTCCGAGTGATCCCTCTTCCTCCGAGTTTCACTCGACGGGCAAACACACATGTGCTGCATAGTAATAATAATAAAAAGGTAGAAAAATCAACCTACGAATCTATAATTAAATACGTTAAACTAGGGTTTTGCCCAGTACTACAGATCAAGTTCATAAAAAATCCAACTACGGGGTTCGAACAACCCCATTTCTAATCCAAGATTTTTTTCGACCTCATCCAAATGGCCTCAAACTATAGGGTTAATTAGCATCTAGTGCAGAATGTGTGAACATGTATGCACTATGTGTGCTATAACTTGTATGTCTTTCAAATTTGAACCAAATTTGAAATATATGAAATGGGGCTTTTGGCTTAAACGTTTGAAACCCAAAACGACTTCTCTTCATGCTAGGCATCATAAGACCGAGTTTAGGGTTAGGGGGTAGATACAGGATTTGTCTGTTTTGAATATGTCTATACCTTGTTTATCTACTTGAATATGCTTACTATAGATATATATGACGTAAGAAGACTATGTGCTTTGGTTTTTATTTTTTTTATTTTTCCAGAATTTTTATGCCCATTTGAATCTTGGTCAAATCCTAGGCTTGACCAATATTTAAACAAGCTTAAAACATGAAAATGAAAAGGTAAGCTTGGATCCTTCTTTGTCACTCTAAGATGAAGTTTTTGGGAGGTTTTCAAAATTTCCATGTCTGAAACCCAAAAACACTTCTCTTCATGCTTGACTTCATAAGACAAAGCTAGTTTAGGGCTTTAGGGGGTAGATACATGATTTGTCTAGTTTGAATATGTCTAGACCTTGTTTATCAACTTCAATTCTTACTATATGACATAAGAAGACTATATGTGCTAGCTTTGGTTTTTGATTTTTTGATTTTTTTGAATGTTTATGCCCATTTGAATCTTGGTCAAATCCTAGGTTTGACCAAGATTTAAACAAGTCTATAACATGAAAATGAAAAGGTAAGCCTGGATCCTTCCTAGCTAGTCATTCTAAAATGAAGCTTTTGGGGGGTTCTTGAAATCTCAATGTTTGAAACCCAAAAACCACTTCTCTTCATGGTTGACTTCATAAGACATGCAGAGTTTAGGGTTAGGGGTAGATACATGATTTGTCGGGTTTGAATATGTCTAGACATGCTTGTTTATCAACTTGAATGCTTACTATATGACATAAGAAGGCTATATATGTGCTTTGGTTTTTCATTTTTCTAGTTTTTTGAATGTTATATGCCCATTTGAAGATTTTGGGTGGTTCTTGAAATTTTCATGTTTGAAACCAATACGACTTCTCTTCATGCTAGACTTCATAAGATCGACCGAGTTTATGGTTAGGGGCTAGATACATGATTTGTCTGGTTTGAACATGTCTAAACCTTGTTTACCAACTTGCAAGGCTTACTATATGACATAAGAAGACTATGTGCTTTTGTTTTTCATTCTTCTATTTTTTTATTTTATGCCCATTTGAATCTTGGTCAAATCCTATGTTTGACCTGGATTTAAACAAGTATAAAATATGAAAACGAAAAGGTAAGCCTGGATCCTTCTTAGTCACTCTAAAATGAAGCGACTTTTGGGATGTTCTTGAAATTTTCATGTTTGAAACCCAAAACCACTTCTCTTCATGATTGCTTCATATATAAGACAGAGTTTAGGGTTAGGGGCAGATATATACATGATTTTCTAGTTTGAATATGTCTAGACCTTATTTATCAACTTGAATGCTTACTATATGACATAAGAATGCTATGTGCTTTGGTTTATCATTCTTTTGGTTTTTTCCTGAATTTTTATGCCCATTTGAATCTTGGTCAAATCCTAGGTTTCACAAAGATTTAAACAAGTTTAAAATCTGAAAATTAAAAGGTAAGCATGGATCCTTCTTAGTCACTCTAAAATGAAGCTTTTGGGAGGTTTTTGATATTTCCATGTTTGAAACCCAAAAACCACTTCTCTTCATGCTTGACTTCATAAGACAGAGTTTAGAGTGTTAGGGGTAGATACATGATTTGTCTAGTTTGAATATGTCTAGACCTTGTTTATCAACTTGAATTCTTACTATATGACATAAGAAGGCTATGTGCTTTGGTTTTTCATTTTTCTGGTTTTTTTGAATATTATGCCCATTTGAAGATTTTGGGAGGTTCTTGAAATTTTCATGTTTGAAACCAATACGACTTCTCTTCAGGCTAGACTTCATAAGATCGATCGAGTTTATGGTTAGGGGGTAGATACATGATTTGTCTGGTTTGAACATGTCTAAACCTTGTTTATCAACTTGAAAGCTTACTATATGACATACGAAGACTATGTGCTTTTGTTTTTCATTCTTCTATTTTATTTTATTTTATGCCCATTTGAATCTTGGTCAAATCCTATGTTTGACCTGGATTTAAACAAGTATATAATATGAAAACGAAAAGGTAAGCATGGATCCTTCTTAGTCACTCTAAAATGAAGCGGCTTTTGGGATGTTCTTGAAATTTTCATGTTTGAAACCCAAACCACTTCTCTTCATGATTGACTTCATATATAAGACAGAGTTTAAGGTTAGGGACAGATATATACATGATTTTCTAGTTTGAATATGTCTAGACCTTGTTAATCAACTTGAATGCTTACTGTATGACATAAGAATGCTATGTGCTTTGGTTTATCAATCTTTTGGTTTTTTCCTGAATTTTTATGCCCATTTGAATCTTGGTCAAATCCTAGGTTTCACAAAGATTTAAACAAGTTTAAAATCTGAAAATTAAAAGGTAAGCATGGATCCTTCTTAGTCACTCTAAAATGAAGCTTTTGGGAGGTTTTTGAAATTTCCATGTTTGAAACCCAAAACCACTTCTCTTCATGCTTAATTGACTTCATAAGACAGAGTTTAGAGTGTTAGGGGTAGATACATGATTTGTCTAGTTTGAATACGTCTAGACCTTGTTTATCAACTTGAATTCTTACTATATGACATAAGAAGGCTATGTGCTTTGGTTTTTCATTTTTCTGATTTTTTTTGAATTTTATGCATGCCCATTTGAATCTTGGTCAAATACTAGCTAGGTTTGACCAAGATTTAAACAAGTTTAAAACATGAAAATGAAAAGGTAAGCCTCGATCCTTCTTAGTCACTCTAAAATGAAGCTTTTGGGGGGTTTTTGAAATTTGCATGTTTGAAACCCAAAACCACTTCTCTTCATGCCTTACTTCATAAGACGGAGTTTAGGGTCGTTAGGGAGTAGATACATGATTTGCCTGGTTTGAATATGTCTAGACCTTGTTTATCATCTTGAATGCTTACTATATGACAGAAGAAGACTATGTGCATTGGTATTTCATTTTTTTTTGAATTTTCATGCCCATTTCAATCTTGGTGAAATCCTAGGTTTGAGCAAGATTTAAACAAATTTAACACGTGAAAACGAATAAGCATGGATCCTTCTTAGTCACTCCAAAATGTACCAATTGATAGATGTGTTAACTTTGCTTCATGGAAAAAATAATGTCATGTAAATGAGTTAACTTGGATTTCCTGCCGTTGAATCCATAGGAAACTTTGTTCTAATGCACTATAATAATCAACCGAGTTTTTACACCAACATTGCCAACAGGTCTGTCACTTACGTGTGGCGCCCATGCGTGAGGTCCCACACTTCAGTGAGCACAAGTCAAGTGCAGTAGGTACGCAAACTCCAAGCCATCTTCTTTGTCAAGAGAAGACGCATCAGGATGCGTTTTGGAAATCTGTGGGTCCTTCTGGATCCTTCGGTTGTCCCTCTCACAAAAAAAAACAAATCTCTCTCATTCTCGGCCTCGCTCGACTCGCTCGCTCGCTCGCTCGCACCTCCTGACAAACCCTGCACAAAAGTCAACATCATCACCCGAAAAAGGGGAGACACCATAATGCTCTCCCTTCTTCTCTCCTTCCGAGTGATCCCTCTTCCTCCGAGTTTCACTCGACGGGCAAACACACATGTGCTGCATAGTAATAATAATAAAAAGGTAGAAAAATCAACCTACGAATCTATAATTAAATACGTTAAACTAGGGTTTTGCCCAGTACTACAGATCAAGTTCATAAAAAATCCAACTACGGGGTTCGAACAACCCCATTTCTAATCCAAGATTTTTTCGACCTCATCCAAATGGCCTCAAACTATAGGGTTAATTAGCATCTAGTGCAGAATGTGTGAACATGTATGCACTATGTGTGCTATAACTTGTATGTCTTTCAAATTTGAACCAAATTTGAAATATATGAAATGGGGCTTTTGGCTTAAACGTTTGAAACCCAAAACGACTTCTCTTCATGCTAGGCATCATAAGACCGAGTTTAGGGTTAGGGGGTAGATACAGGATTTGTCTGTTTTGAATATGTCTATACCTTGTTTATCTACTTGAATATGCTTACTATAGATATATATGACGTAAGAAGACTATGTGCTTTGGTTTTTTTTTTTTTTTCCAGAATTTTTATGCCCATTTGAATCTTGGTCAAATCCTAGGCTTGACCAATATTTAAACAAGCTTAAAACATGAAAATGAAAAGGTAAGCTTGGATCCTTCTTTGTCACTCTAAGATGAAGTTTTTGGGAGGTTTTCAAAATTTCCATGTCTGAAACCCAAAAACACTTCTCTTCATGCTTGACTTCATAAGACAAAGCTAGTTTAGGGCTTTAGGGGGTAGATACATGATTTGTCTAGTTTGAATATGTCTAGACCTTGTTTATCAACTTCAATTCTTACTATATGACATAAGAAGACTATATGTGCTAGCTTTGGTTTTTGATTTTTTGATTTTTTTGAATGTTTATGCCCATTTGAATCTTGGTCAAATCCTAGGTTTGACCAAGATTTAAACAAGTCTATAACATGAAAATGAAAAGGTAAGCCTGGATCCTTCCTAGCTAGTCATTCTAAAATGAAGCTTTTGGGGGGTTCTTGAAATCTCAATGTTTGAAACCCAAAACCACTTCTCTTCATGGTTGACTTCATAAGACATGCAGAGTTTAGGGTTAGGGGGTAGATACATGATTTGTCGGGTTTGAATATGTCTAGACATGCTTGTTTATCAACTTGAATGCTTACTATATGACATAAGAAGGCTATATATGTGCTTTGGTTTTTCATTTTTCTAGTTTTTTGAATGTTATATGCCCATTTGAAGATTTTGGGTGGTTCTTGAAATTTTCATGTTTGAAACCAATACGACTTCTCTTCATGCTAGACTTCATAAGATCGACCGAGTTTATGGTTAGGGGCTAGATACATGATTTGTCTGGTTTGAACATGTCTAAACCTTGTTTACCAACTTGCAAGGCTTACTATATGACATAAGAAGACTATGTGCTTTTGTTTTTCATTCTTCTATTTTTTTATTTTATGCCCATTTGAATCTTGGTCAAATCCTATGTTTGACCTGGATTTAAACAAGTATAAAATATGAAAACGAAAAGGTAAGCCTGGATCCTTCTTAGTCACTCTAAAATGAAGCGACTTTTGGGATGTTCTTGAAATTTTCATGTTTGAAACCCAAAACCACTTCTCTTCATGATTGCTTCATATATAAGACAGAGTTTAGGGTTAGGGGCAGATATATACATGATTTTCTAGTTTGAATATGTCTAGACCTTATTTATCAACTTGAATGCTTACTATATGACATAAGAATGCTATGTGCTTTGGTTTATCATTCTTTTGGTTTTTTCCTGAATTTTTATGCCCATTTGAATCTTGGTCAAATCCTAGGTTTCACAAAGATTTAAACAAGTTTAAAATCTGAAAATTAAAAGGTAAGCATGGATCCTTCTTAGTCACTCTAAAATGAAGCTTTTGGGAGGTTTTTGAAATTTCCATGTTTGAAACCCAAAAACCACTTCTCTTCATGCTTGACTTCATAAGACAGAGTTTAGAGTGTTAGGGGTAGATACATGATTTGTCTAGTTTGAATATGTCTAGACCTTGTTTATCAACTTGAATTCTTACTATATGACATAAGAAGGCTATGTGCTTTGGTTTTTCATTTTTCTGGTTTTTTTGAATATTATGCCCATTTGAAGATTTTGGGAGGTTCTTGAAATTTTCATGTTTGAAACCAATACGACTTCTCTTCAGGCTAGACTTCATAAGATCGATCGAGTTTATGGTTAGGGGGTAGATACATGATTTGTCTGGTTTGAACATGTCTAAACCTTGTTTATCAACTTGAAAGCTTACTATATGACATACGAAGACTATGTGCTTTTGTTTTTCATTCTTCTATTTTATTTTATTTTATGCCCATTTGAATCTTGGTCAAATCCTATGTTTGACCTGGATTTAAACAAGTATATAATATGAAAACGAAAAGGTAAGCATGGATCCTTCTTAGTCACTCTAAAATGAAGCGGCTTTTGGGATGTTCTTGAAATTTTCATGTTTGAAACCCAAACCACTTCTCTTCATGATTGACTTCATATATAAGACAGAGTTTAAGGTTAGGGACAGATATATACATGATTTTCTAGTTTGAATATGTCTAGACCTTGTTAATCAACTTGAATGCTTACTGTATGACATAAGAATGCTATGTGCTTTGGTTTATCAATCTTTTGGTTTTTTCCTGAATTTTTATGCCCATTTGAATCTTGGTCAAATCCTAGGTTTCACAAAGATTTAAACAAGTTTAAAATCTGAAAATTAAAAGGTAAGCATGGATCCTTCTTAGTCACTCTAAAATGAAGCTTTTGGGAGGTTTTTGAAATTTCCATGTTTGAAACCCAAAACCACTTCTCTTCATGCTTAATTGACTTCATAAGACAGAGTTTAGAGTGTTAGGGGTAGATACATGATTTGTCTAGTTTGAATACGTCTAGACCTTGTTTATCAACTTGAATTCTTACTATATGACATAAGAAGGCTATGTGCTTTGGTTTTTCATTTTTCTGATTTTTTTTGAATTTTATGCATGCCCATTTGAATCTTGGTCAAATACTAGCTAGGTTTGACCAAGATTTAAACAAGTTTAAAACATGAAAATGAAAAGGTAAGCCTCGATCCTTCTTAGTCACTCTAAAATGAAGCTTTTGGGGGGTTTTTGAAATTTGCATGTTTGAAACCCAAAACCACTTCTCTTCATGCCTTACTTCATAAGACGGAGTTTAGGGTCGTTAGGGAGTAGATACATGATTTGCCTGGTTTGAATATGTCTAGACCTTGTTTATCATCTTGAATGCTTACTATATGACAGAAGAAGACTATGTGCATTGGTATTTCATTTTTTTTTTGAATTTTCATGCCCATTTCAATCTTGGTGAAATCCTAGGTTTGAGCAAGATTTAAACAAATTTAACACGTGAAAACGAATAAGCATGGATCCTTCTTAGTCACTCCAAAATGTACCAATTGATAGATGTGTTAACTTTGCTTCATGGAAAAAATAATGTCATGTAAATGAGTTAACTTGGATTTCCTGCCGTTGAATCCATAGGAAACTTTGTTCTAATGCACTATAATAATCAACCGAGTTTTTACACCAACATTGCCAACAGGTCTGTCACTTACGTGTGGCGCCCATGCGTGAGGTCCCACACTTCAGTGAGCACAAGTCAAGTGCAGTAGGTACGCAAACTCCAAGCCATCTTCTTTGTCAAGAGAAGACGCATCAGGATGCGTTTTGGAAATCTGTGGGTCCTTCTGGATCCTTCGGTTGTCCCTCTCACAAAAAAAACAAATCTCTCTCATTCTCGGCCTCGCTCGACTCGCTCGCTCGCTCGCTCGCTCGCACCTCCTGCTCACTGACAAACCCTGCACAAAAGTCAACATCATCACCCGAAAAAGGGGAGACACCATAATGCTCTCCCTTCTTCTCTCCTTCCGAGTGATCCCTCTTCCTCCGAGTTTCACTCGACGGGCAAACACACATGTGCTGCATAGTAATAATAATAAAAAGGTAGAAAAATCAACCTACGAATCTATAATTAAATACGTTAAACTAGGGTTTTGCCCAGTACTACAGATCAAGTTCATAAAAAATCCAACTACGGGGTTCGAACAACCCCATTTCTAATCCAAGATTTTTTTCGACCTCATCCAAATGGCCTCAAACTATAGGGTTAATTAGCATCTAGTGCAGAATGTGTGAACATGTATGCACTATGTGTGCTATAACTTGTATGTCTTTCAAATTTGAACCAAATTTGAAATATATGAAATGGGGCTTTTGGCTTAAACGTTTGAAACCCAAAACGACTTCTCTTCATGCTAGGCATCATAAGACCGAGTTTAGGGTTAGGGGGTAGATACAGGATTTGTCTGTTTTGAATATGTCTATACCTTGTTTATCTACTTGAATATGCTTACTATAGATATATATGACGTAAGAAGACTATGTGCTTTGGTTTTTTTTTTTTTCCAGAATTTTTATGCCCATTTGAATCTTGGTCAAATCCTAGGCTTGACCAATATTTAAACAAGCTTAAAACATGAAAATGAAAAGGTAAGCTTGGATCCTTCTTTGTCACTCTAAGATGAAGTTTTTGGGAGGTTTTCAAAATTTCCATGTCTGAAACCCAAAAACACTTCTCTTCATGCTTGACTTCATAAGACAAAGCTAGTTTAGGGCTTTAGGGGGTAGATACATGATTTGTCTAGTTTGAATATGTCTAGACCTTGTTTATCAACTTCAATTCTTACTATATGACATAAGAAGACTATATGTGCTAGCTTTGGTTTTTGATTTTTTGATTTTTTTGAATGTTTATGCCCATTTGAATCTTGGTCAAATCCTAGGTTTGACCAAGATTTAAACAAGTCTATAACATGAAAATGAAAAGGTAAGCCTGGATCCTTCCTAGCTAGTCATTCTAAAATGAAGCTTTTGGGGGGTTCTTGAAATCTCAATGTTTGAAACCCAAAAACCACTTCTCTTCATGGTTGACTTCATAAGACATGCAGAGTTTAGGGTTAGGGGGTAGATACATGATTTGTCGGGTTTGAATATGTCTAGACATGCTTGTTTATCAACTTGAATGCTTACTATATGACATAAGAAGGCTATATATGTGCTTTGGTTTTTCATTTTTCTAGTTTTTTGAATGTTATATGCCCATTTGAAGATTTTGGGTGGTTCTTGAAATTTTCATGTTTGAAACCAATACGACTTCTCTTCATGCTAGACTTCATAAGATCGACCGAGTTTATGGTTAGGGGCTAGATACATGATTTGTCTGGTTTGAACATGTCTAAACCTTGTTTACCAACTTGCAAGGCTTACTATATGACATAAGAAGACTATGTGCTTTTGTTTTTCATTCTTCTATTTTTTTATTTTATGCCCATTTGAATCTTGGTCAAATCCTATGTTTGACCTGGATTTAAACAAGTATAAAATATGAAAACGAAAAGGTAAGCCTGGATCCTTCTTAGTCACTCTAAAATGAAGCGACTTTTGGGATGTTCTTGAAATTTTCATGTTTGAAACCCAAAACCACTTCTCTTCATGATTGCTTCATATATAAGACAGAGTTTAGGGTTAGGGGCAGATATATACATGATTTTCTAGTTTGAATATGTCTAGACCTTATTTATCAACTTGAATGCTTACTATATGACATAAGAATGCTATGTGCTTTGGTTTATCATTCTTTTGGTTTTTTCCTGAATTTTTATGCCCATTTGAATCTTGGTCAAATCCTAGGTTTCACAAAGATTTAAACAAGTTTAAAATCTGAAAATTAAAAGGTAAGCATGGATCCTTCTTAGTCACTCTAAAATGAAGCTTTTGGGAGGTTTTTGAAATTTCCATGTTTGAAACCCAAAACCACTTCTCTTCATGCTTGACTTCATAAGACAGAGTTTAGAGTGTTAGGGGTAGATACATGATTTGTCTAGTTTGAATATGTCTAGACCTTGTTTATCAACTTGAATTCTTACTATATGACATAAGAAGGCTATGTGCTTTGGTTTTTCATTTTTCTGGTTTTTTTGAATATTATGCCCATTTGAAGATTTTGGGAGGTTCTTGAAATTTTCATGTTTGAAACCAATACGACTTCTCTTCAGGCTAGACTTCATAAGATCGATCGAGTTTATGGTTAGGGGGTAGATACATGATTTGTCTGGTTTGAACATGTCTAAACCTTGTTTATCAACTTGAAAGCTTACTATATGACATACGAAGACTATGTGCTTTTGTTTTTCATTCTTCTATTTTATTTTATTTTATGCCCATTTGAATCTTGGTCAAATCCTATGTTTGACCTGGATTTAAACAAGTATATAATATGAAAACGAAAAGGTAAGCATGGATCCTTCTTAGTCACTCTAAAATGAAGCGGCTTTTGGGATGTTCTTGAAATTTTCATGTTTGAAACCCAAACCACTTCTCTTCATGATTGACTTCATATATAAGACAGAGTTTAAGGTTAGGGACAGATATATACATGATTTTCTAGTTTGAATATGTCTAGACCTTGTTAATCAACTTGAATGCTTACTGTATGACATAAGAATGCTATGTGCTTTGGTTTATCAATCTTTTGGTTTTTTCCTGAATTTTTATGCCCATTTGAATCTTGGTCAAATCCTAGGTTTCACAAAGATTTAAACAAGTTTAAAATCTGAAAATTAAAAGGTAAGCATGGATCCTTCTTAGTCACTCTAAAATGAAGCTTTTGGGAGGTTTTTGAAATTTCCATGTTTGAAACCCAAAACCACTTCTCTTCATGCTTAATTGACTTCATAAGACAGAGTTTAGAGTGTTAGGGGTAGATACATGATTTGTCTAGTTTGAATACGTCTAGACCTTGTTTATCAACTTGAATTCTTACTATATGACATAAGAAGGCTATGTGCTTTGGTTTTTCATTTTTCTGATTTTTTTTGAATTTTATGCATGCCCATTTGAATCTTGGTCAAATACTAGCTAGGTTTGACCAAGATTTAAACAAGTTTAAAACATGAAAATGAAAAGGTAAGCCTCGATCCTTCTTAGTCACTCTAAAATGAAGCTTTTGGGGGGTTTTTGAAATTTGCATGTTTGAAACCCAAAACCACTTCTCTTCATGCCTTACTTCATAAGACGGAGTTTAGGGTCGTTAGGGAGTAGATACATGATTTGCCTGGTTTGAATATGTCTAGACCTTGTTTATCATCTTGAATGCTTACTATATGACAGAAGAAGACTATGTGCATTGGTATTTCATTTTTTTTTGAATTTTCATGCCCATTTCAATCTTGGTGAAATCCTAGGTTTGAGCAAGATTTAAACAAATTTAACACGTGAAAACGAATAAGCATGGATCCTTCTTAGTCACTCCAAAATGTACCAATTGATAGATGTGTTAACTTTGCTTCATGGAAAAAATAATGTCATGTAAATGAGTTAACTTGGATTTCCTGCCGTTGAATCCATAGGAAACTTTGTTCTAATGCACTATAATAATCAACCGTGTTTTTACACCAACATTGCCAACAGGTCTGTCACTTACGTGTGGCGCCCATGCGTGAGGTCCCACACTTCAGTGAGCACAAGTCAAGTGCAGTAGGTACGCAAACTCCAAGCCATCTTCTTTGTCAAGAGAAGACGCATCAGGATGCGTTTTGGAAATCTGTGGGTCCTTCTGGATCCTTCGGTTGTCCCTCTCACAAAAAAAACAAATCTCTCTCATTCTCGGCCTCGCTCGACTCGCTCGCTCGCTCGCTCGCACCTCCTGCTCACTGACAAACCCTGCACAAAAGTCAACATCATCACCCGAAAAAGGGGAGACACCATAATGCTCTCCCTTCTTCTCTCCTTCCGAGTGATCCCTCTTCCTCCGAGTTTCACTCGACGGGCAAACACACATGTGCTGCATAGTAATAATAATAAAAAGGTAGAAAAATCAACCTACGAATCTATAATTAAATACGTTAAACTAGGGTTTTGCCCAGTACTACAGATCAAGTTCATAAAAAATCCAACTACGGGGTTCGAACAACCCCATTTCTAATCCAAGATTTTTTTCGACCTCATCCAAATGGCCTCAAACTATAGGGTTAATTAGCATCTAGTGCAGAATGTGTGAACATGTATGCACTATGTGTGCTATAACTTGTATGTCTTTCAAATTTGAACCAAATTTGAAATATATGAAATGGGGCTTTTGGCTTAAACGTTTGAAACCCAAAACGACTTCTCTTCATGCTAGGCATCATAAGACCGAGTTTAGGGTTAGGGGGTAGATACAGGATTTGTCTGTTTTGAATATGTCTATACCTTGTTTATCTACTTGAATATGCTTACTATAGATATATATGACGTAAGAAGACTATGTGCTTTGGTTTTTATTTTTTATTTTTCCAGAATTTTTATGCCCATTTGAATCTTGGTCAAATCCTAGGCTTGACCAATATTTAAACAAGCTTAAAACATGAAAATGAAAAGGTAAGCTTGGATCCTTCTTTGTCACTCTAAGATGAAGTTTTTGGGAGGTTTTCAAAATTTCCATGTCTGAAACCCAAAAACACTTCTCTTCATGCTTGACTTCATAAGACAAAGCTAGTTTAGGGCTTTAGGGGGTAGATACATGATTTGTCTAGTTTGAATATGTCTAGACCTTGTTTATCAACTTCAATTCTTACTATATGACATAAGAAGACTATATGTGCTAGCTTTGGTTTTTGATTTTTTGATTTTTTTGAATGTTTATGCCCATTTGAATCTTGGTCAAATCCTAGGTTTGACCAAGATTTAAACAAGTCTATAACATGAAAATGAAAAGGTAAGCCTGGATCCTTCCTAGCTAGTCATTCTAAAATGAAGCTTTTGGGGGGTTCTTGAAATCTCAATGTTTGAAACCCAAAACCACTTCTCTTCATGGTTGACTTCATAAGACATGCAGAGTTTAGGGTTAGGGGGTAGATACATGATTTGTCGGGTTTGAATATGTCTAGACATGCTTGTTTATCAACTTGAATGCTTACTATATGACATAAGAAGGCTATATATGTGCTTTGGTTTTTCATTTTTCTAGTTTTTTGAATGTTATATGCCCATTTGAAGATTTTGGGTGGTTCTTGAAATTTTCATGTTTGAAACCAATACGACTTCTCTTCATGCTAGACTTCATAAGATCGACCGAGTTTATGGTTAGGGGCTAGATACATGATTTGTCTGGTTTGAACATGTCTAAACCTTGTTTACCAACTTGCAAGGCTTACTATATGACATAAGAAGACTATGTGCTTTTGTTTTTCATTCTTCTATTTTTTTATTTTATGCCCATTTGAATCTTGGTCAAATCCTATGTTTGACCTGGATTTAAACAAGTATAAAATATGAAAACGAAAAGGTAAGCCTGGATCCTTCTTAGTCACTCTAAAATGAAGCGACTTTTGGGATGTTCTTGAAATTTTCATGTTTGAAACCCAAAACCACTTCTCTTCATGATTGCTTCATATATAAGACAGAGTTTAGGGTTAGGGGCAGATATATACATGATTTTCTAGTTTGAATATGTCTAGACCTTATTTATCAACTTGAATGCTTACTATATGACATAAGAATGCTATGTGCTTTGGTTTATCATTCTTTTGGTTTTTTCCTGAATTTTTATGCCCATTTGAATCTTGGTCAAATCCTAGGTTTCACAAAGATTTAAACAAGTTTAAAATCTGAAAATTAAAAGGTAAGCATGGATCCTTCTTAGTCACTCTAAAATGAAGCTTTTGGGAGGTTTTTGAAATTTCCATGTTTGAAACCCAAAAACCACTTCTCTTCATGCTTGACTTCATAAGACAGAGTTTAGAGTGTTAGGGGTAGATACATGATTTGTCTAGTTTGAATATGTCTAGACCTTGTTTATCAACTTGAATTCTTACTATATGACATAAGAAGGCTATGTGCTTTGGTTTTTCATTTTTCTGGTTTTTTTGAATATTATGCCCATTTGAAGATTTTGGGAGGTTCTTGAAATTTTCATGTTTGAAACCAATACGACTTCTCTTCAGGCTAGACTTCATAAGATCGATCGAGTTTATGGTTAGGGGGTAGATACATGATTTGTCTGGTTTGAACATGTCTAAACCTTGTTTATCAACTTGAAAGCTTACTATATGACATACGAAGACTATGTGCTTTTGTTTTTCATTCTTCTATTTTATTTTATTTTATGCCCATTTGAATCTTGGTCAAATCCTATGTTTGACCTGGATTTAAACAAGTATATAATATGAAAACGAAAAGGTAAGCATGGATCCTTCTTAGTCACTCTAAAATGAAGCGGCTTTTGGGATGTTCTTGAAATTTTCATGTTTGAAACCCAAACCACTTCTCTTCATGATTGACTTCATATATAAGACAGAGTTTAAGGTTAGGGACAGATATATACATGATTTTCTAGTTTGAATATGTCTAGACCTTGTTAATCAACTTGAATGCTTACTGTATGACATAAGAATGCTATGTGCTTTGGTTTATCAATCTTTTGGTTTTTTCCTGAATTTTTATGCCCATTTGAATCTTGGTCAAATCCTAGGTTTCACAAAGATTTAAACAAGTTTAAAATCTAAAAATTAAAAGGTAAGCATGGATCCTTCTTAGTCACTCTAAAATGAAGCTTTTGGGAGGTTTTTGAAATTTCCATGTTTGAAACCCAAAACCACTTCTCTTCATGCTTGACTTCATAAGACAGAGTTTAGAGTGTTAGGGGTAGATACATGATTTGTCTAGTTTGAATATGTCTAGACCTTGTTTATCAACTTGAATTCTTACTATATGACATAAGAAGGCTATGTGCTTTGGTTTTTCATTTTTCTGGTTTTTTTGAATTTTATGCCCATTTGAAGATTTTGGGTGGTTCTTGAAATTTTCATGTTTTAAACCAATACGACTTCTCTTCATGCTAGACTTCATAAGATCGACCGAGTTTATGGTTAGGGGCTAGATACATGATTTGTCTGGTTTGAACATGTCTAAACCTTGTTTATCAACTTGAAAGCTTACTATATGACATACGAAGACTATGTGCTTTTGTTTTTCATTCTTCTATTTTTTTATTTTATGCCCATTTGAATCTTGGTCAAATCCTATGTTTGACCTGGATTTAAACAAGTATATAATATGAAAACGAAAAGGTAAGCCTGGATCCTTCTTAGTCACTCTAAAATGAAGCGGCTTTTGGGATGTTCTTGAAATTTTCATGTTTGAAACCCAAACCACTTCTCTTCATGATTGACTTCATATATAAGACAGAGTTTAAGGTTAGGGACAGATATATACATGATTTTCTAGTTTGAATATGTCTAGACCTTGTTAATCAACTTGAATGCTTACTGTATGACATAAGAATGCTATGTGCTTTGGTTTATCATTCTTTTGGCTTTTTCCTGATTTTTTATGCCCATTTGAATCTTGGTCAAATCCTAGGTTTCACAAAGATTTAAACAAGTTTAAAATCTAAAAATTAAAAGGTAAGCATGGATCCTTCTTAGTCACTCTAAAATGAAGCTTTTGGGAGGTTTTTGAAATTTCCATGTTTGAAACCCAAAACCACTTCTCTTCATGCTTGACTTCATAAGACAGAGTTTAGGGTTAGGGGTAGATACATGATTTTTCTAGTTTGAATATGTCTAGACCTTGTTTATCAACTTGAATTCTTACTATATGACATAAGAAGGCTATGTGCTTTGGTTTTTCATTTTTCTGTTTTTTTTTGAATTTTATGCCCATTTGAATCTTGGTCAAATACTAGCTAGGTTTAAAACATGAAATTTAGCCCCCAAAAATTGTACATATATGGATTCACTTTGAGATAATTCATGAAACTTTGGAAATGGCCATCTCGTGTCATGTTTCCCCACAAATGAGAATTGGATTAATTGGTGGCAGACAAGTAAACACACATTTATGTGCGACAACCCAAAATGCACATATTTTGCAAAGTTTTCATGCGTGCATGAAAAGTTGCAAATATATACATAAAATGGGCCATGATTCAAAAGTTTGACATGGTTCTTGTGTAGTAGTAGTACCAAAGCTCACACGTGGGAAGAAATTAAGATGGTCGAATTCCAACATATATGTTGCCACACTTTTTTGAAGGGCTCTTTTCTAAAACATTGGTATGGCATGTCTGCTATTTTCCCTAGCTATATAGAAAAATGATGAACAATCCATGATTTCCGATTGCCGTTTTTGAACCACCTTTGGCTTGATTTCAAATTTAGGTCAAAATCATGGGGGGGGGGTAGGGGACAAGATCGTGTTTCTTTGGCTTGATTTGCAAGTTTTTTGGGGTCCCACAAATTTAGGGTAGCATCACAAGGTTTTTTTTCTAAATTTTTCGACACTTAGAATTCAAATATTATGAAGTGGTATCATGGTATCATGTAAGGGATGGTATCACTAGATATTTTCCCCCTATCCGGGAAGTGATGTTGACTGGCACGCAAGGTTTTTCAGTGCTGCAAACCTGCAGTGCGGCGATTTTGACAGAAATAACCCTTTTGGCAAAGAAAATTACGGACTGACCCTCTGAGCAATCTATTTCACTGGACTAACCTTTTTGTGTGGCTTTCTGTGTTTTTCTTCGCCAAAAGGATTACTTTTGTCAAAATCGCCCCCCTGCAGTGCAGGCTACGCGCCCGTCTAATATTCTTTTTTTTTCAATGACAAAAGGGGGGAGAGAGAGAGAGAGTCTTGACGACGTGTCTTCACTTGACAAAGAAGATTGTTGGAAGTTTGCCTACCTAAAGTGTGGGACCTGCACGCATATGGGACCCTGCAGCCCTCTGAGGGCAGTCCGTGTGAGACGCAAAATAGGGTTTTTAGTTTAGTAAGGCAAAAAAATTAAGCCTTGGAGGGCCGAGGCGGGGCGGCCGTCCGCCATTTTATACCTTTTACGCCCCCCACACCTCGTTTCATTTGTCATGTCTACCAAGGAAGAGCTCGGAGGAGAAGATGCAGTCCTAGCTTCTCGACCCCCTGGCGCCCCACGCATAAATACTACTACCAGAAGTACACTGTCTCTAACAATCCTGCCTGCGAAGGGAGATCTCGGAGGAGACGATGCGGGCTCAGCGTCCCCGCCGTTGATTAGCCAGGACACAAGGGTTACTACGCCTCTTTTAATTACCTTCGTTTTGCTGGTAATACTCGGACTTATATCTGTTATCTTCCGCAGGAGAGGGTCGATATCGCCGGAGAAGATGATGTGAGGCAGATGATCAAGCTCGCAGGAGAAGATGATGTAAAGGAGATGGTCAAGCTCGGAGCAGAAGATGATGTAAAGGAGATAGTCAATGTCGGAGAAGATGATGTAAAGGAGTTAGTCAATCTCGGAGAAGATGTGGTGGCATTGGACCAACCGCGGTCTTTGGGCGAGATCCCGGAGATTCACTTACCTCGTTTGCACTGGTAATGATATGCCTGATCTGTAACATTTTGAACATTTTTCGTCGGCTTACACAGGAGCTATCTCGGCTTAGGGTCAACAAGGCCCCGGGAGCGGAACTTCCGCATCTCGGCGCGGAGAACTCCGAGTTACGCCAGAAGCGCCCTGGGGAATCGCACGCGCAGGCGCAGCACATCCGTTCGCAGGATCTCTCATCCTTCGACGTCAGGTTCCAGCGAGAGGTCGTAGAAGAAGATAAGTTGCCAGCTTCCCCGCCGTTCAAGAGGATGAAGGAGCTGAAGACGGAGGTTAATATTACTAGCTGACTTTGGGTTGCTGGTTTTTGGGTACTTCGAGTCACTGACATGTAGACACCACTTAAGTCTGTCCTACATGTTAGTGACCATATTCGTTAATCAGCCAATTTGTGCCCTTCGTTTGCCGGTAACGCTCGATATGTTTGTTGTTACCTTTGGCAGGATCACTCCCCTTGCTTATCTTGTCGGAGGATGAAGTTGGATCTTGCCAGCATGCGGGAGGAGAACAGAGAGTTAGGGATCAAGATATTTCGGTACAGGCAGGCGGTGTCTTTCCTAGAAGTGGATGAGATCACGGCCTGTGCTCGTAGGAGTTGTGACGAGGCCATTCATCTGGGAGAACGGATCAAAGCTCAGCTTGTCTCTTTGATGGAAGTCGCAGAACGCGTGATTTTCAATGCTAGAGAGGCGCGGGAACGACTTCTGGTGGCTGAAGATCTCGCATAGCAGTTTAATCATGTGCGCTTATTAGCTGCCTACTACTTTTGTAATTATTCACAATTATATATGTATCAATGGCTTGCCTTTTGTGTGATGGAGGAAATTGCACATACCACCACTTCTTGGTGCAGTTTTTGCACATAACACAATTTGAGATTCTTTTTACACAAATAACCAGATTTTGACGTAAACTTTTGCACAAAAAACAACCTTACTCCATGTTTTCTTTTGTCTTCTAAAGACAAGTAGGTGCTTCGAAAAATACCTCCGTTCCAATGCTTAAAGCTTTGTATATTTTTCTTGAAAAGTCAAACCAAGTAAAGTTCGACCAAACTCTTAGAAGAATCTATCAGCACATATAATATTTTGTAGACACCATATGAAAATATAATTTATTTTCTATCTAATAATATTGATTTTGTATCTTGCATATTAATGCTTTTGGTAAAAACTTAGTCAAACTTAACATAGTTTGACTTTCTAAAAATCAATATAATCCTTAAGCTTTGGGAAGTGGTTCTAGACGTGGTCTAGACGTGTTTCTACATATTGCCTTCGCATTTGCTAAACGCATGGAGTTTCTTACGAAGTACAAAGTTTATTTTTCGAAATATTTTCGACTTTGTATTATTTTTATTCATTTTCCCCCTGGTTGTCATGTTTTCTGTCCGGCTTCCCCAGCCATGCGCGCGTGACACGAGTAGTGGGAGACATGGTGCCCAAAGGGATAGCTTTTATTAATGGTGGCGACGGTTCCCTAGGCCAATGCTGGCGATACGTCTCATCGTCGCTAGCTGTGCCTTCCCCATGCGGCCGTATTAATGCACACCACTGCTCCTTTGCGCCTCCGCGGCTGATCAAGTAAGTTTGATCATAAAAGATGATCACATAAGCTCGACGATTACCTATAACCTAAAAATTATCTTAATTTGTAAACGAAGACATAAAATAACTAGTTGTTTGATTAGGAAAGACAAAGGAAATTTCTATTGAGATTGAGTTCATTTCATAGTTGTTATAGACACATAGCAATATTACCGAGAGATAGGATTGTAGAGAAAGCAATCCATAGGTATTTTGGAGGGTTCTCAATCCTTTGAATCAAGCAAGCTCTATAGGAAAAATCCCTATGTGTAAAAATCCTACTCCGTACAAGATACCTTTAGAAATCCTTTGAACCAAACAAACTCGGATTCATATTAGTTGACTATAATATAGATATATCTAGACACATTTTAGTTCTAGATTCATCCATATCATTTGACAAGTAATATGAATCGGAGTGATTATATTAAATGGAGTACTAGTATATATTGTTCGAAAAAATTAAGTTATACTGTAATAAAGAAACCATTTCTGTGGTCAAACTGATTTGACGGGACAGTAACTGCACCAGGACGTAGTGGCGTGCTATCCTAGCCGAAGTTTTACTCGGCGCCTCGATGCAGCTGCTGAAGAATAAAAAAAGTCATATCCACTCCTACTCTTCATGTCCATCGTTTCCATCCTTGGCTCTCCACTTCCATCATCGTTCTCCACTCGCCAACCGCTGCTAGAAGTTTTTTCATCCTCTAGATCTCCCATTTGCATAGCTTTCTCTCCTCACCCCTCCGCAGAACCGCAGCACTCCTCCTTCCCGCTCGACTCTCCTACAAAACTCCAATCACACATACTTGCATCCGCCCTTTTAAATCCATCTCGTCTCCATGGCGGCATCGAACGACGACCAGCTGGATGGCGACTGGGGGAAGCTCCCCGCCGAGCTGTTCAATCTCATTGCCCAGAGTCTGGACGTTACAGTCGACGTCCGGCTGGCCGCATGCTCCAAAACGCTGTGCCGCCATGTCGCCGACAACATGAATCTACACCATTGGGATGGACCCTGCTTGCTGATGCCCGATTCTGCCCATTGGCACTATGATGATAGTAGTGCGCACCACACGGTGTACCACGTTGTGCCCCTCGACCATCCTCGGCGCACAGCCATCCTGCCGTTCATGGACAATAGATTCTGGGTTGGCATGAATGGCGACTGGATCGCCGGCGTGGACAGTGGTGGGAACTGGTTCCTCGCGAACATCTACACGCACCAAGAAATCTCCCTACCATCGTCGGAAACTTGCAACATTTTTCGGGAGGAATGGATTGGCTTCCCCGACTTGCCTCCTGAAAGGTACATGACGTATGGGCGTGCCATGTTTTTGTTGAAGATTGTAATTTGCGAAGTGCCCACAAAAGCTGGACATTACTCAGATTACAAGCTCATCGCTCTATTCAATTCTGGACTCGCTTACCTGGCTAATGGTAGCCAGGAGTGGAGGTTATTCTCTCTTGCTAGTTGGGGTGTAGATTACAGTGATGCCATCGAGCACAACGGCTTTATTGTTGCGGTGGATGGGTGGACCGGCACCACATATTGCTGGGATCAATCACAGGCTGGTAATTCTTCAATCCATATGATATACTTCGCAATAAATTTTAATATCAAGCCCATTCATGATATATTGTAACTGAAATAACTAATTGCTCACTAAGACTTTTTTTCACCTTTCAAATGACTGTGCACCATTAAATTATCCTAACCTGACTGAACCATTGCTACAAACGAATTACAGTAGTATATGCTGTGCACTAATCTGTCAACCCAAACCAGATTATTGCAGTATATGAATGCATTCCTGAATTAGTTACTGCATGCTCTTGTCAGAATATGAATAAGGAGCTTAGCCCTGGCCTCTTCATCAATTGATGCATGCAAACTTTCAATTTATTTCAATATTCGATGTACTCAAAGCATTACAATCATGGATCAGATAAGGTTGAGACATGTATCTACCATCAATGAATATGAGTGTAATTAACATACATCTCAAATGGGAACAATTTTATTTCTTCGAGATTTTATACAAGTATAATGACTGCATCCTCCATTTGATCCTACAAATGTGAAGTTGCAGCTACTGGTATTATTGTCTTCCCGAGCCATTCAAACACTATTTTTTGTTGTCTCCGTTTACAATGCAGATGCACACCTTGCCCCGCCATTCGTGATCCCATCACCGATGAAGGAACCATCTGGCAGATGGTTTTTAGCTCGATCAGCCGATGGCAAGCGCTTGATGATCATCCATGAAGATCGGTATATACGTAGCAATGATCACCTTGAGCCTGCAGAAGTTCTGCATCATGGTAATGGCCTTATCCTGCGGGAGTGTCCTGCCCCTGTCATACATGTTTTTGAGAAAGATCTATCCCTGATTGGACCCAATTGGAGTCGAGTTGACAGCCTTGGCACACACTCTCTGTTCATTGGACTGAATTATCCATTGAACCTGAAGATAAATGATGGCAATGCTCCTGATGGAACATTGACTCCATTCATGAGGTCAAATTGTGTGTACATCGCGTACTATGCATTTCGGGAACCAGCATTTAGTTGTATTTGTCGTTGTAACCTGCAGCAAGGGGAAAATGAGCTCATGGGAGTTATCACCCTTCCAGAAGATGGTTGGGGATTTCCCCGACAGGCGACAATGTGGTTTAAGCCTAGTCTGAAAAATATCCGCATGTTGATGCAACCCTAAACTGAGCCATGAATCTTTCTGGAGCAAATAATCTTTTTTGTACGATATGTTTGAACAATTTAGTAACCTGTTCTGTATCTTAAGATGCTCTTCCTTTTTTCTGAATCTTATATACCTGGACCCATTTCAGTGTGTCTGTTTACTCATTTTAGTGCGTATGTAAACCCACATTGAAGTAATCTAATCTTATAATTTAAAACGGATGGTGATGAACTCTGTATTTCCATCCTTCGTAAACCGTGCATGTCTGTTTATTTTTAGTTTCATTTCAGCAACTGTTATTAGTATATGCACACCTTTTTTTTTAATGTTGAGAGGAGTATAAGGGCATTACAATGCTATATACTATATGGCGCTAATAGAGAACAAATGAATGTCAAAAGATTGTAAAATCCTCCAGGTACTCTCCTTGCAGCGCTAATTGCTGATGACAGACTGACTTCCTGTTGGTTCCGGTGCTTTAGCTAGGACAGGTGAAAAGAGTTTCACGCCCCTGCTTTCTTTTGCGTCGACGCTAGGACTACCGCTGGGATTAGCCTCTCCAACCGCCAAACGACGAGGAAATAATTCCTAGCGCCCTTGCAGTAGCGCCTGTGTTGGACATGCCCTAATGTTTTCCAGCTAAAAGATGCAATCTTTTAAGCACTTGGGTACGGTATTTCCCCACCAGCCTGGATGCAGGCCGCCAAACGCGTCTTAACCAAGGTTTAAAATAGCGTGCTAAATGAATTAGCGGCAGCCACCTTCAAACGATATGGACGCTATATCGTGGTAATAGTGTGGTATATTTTAAATAGCATTTTCAAAATAATACTAAATATAGCCTAAAAATAAATAATTTTACTAGAACGAATAGATATATATAGTCCAAAAGTGACTGAATCATACATACATAACCACATATAGAAATAGATCTCAAGTATATTAGAAGGCTAACATCAACATTTCACAAGGCAACAACATAGTATAAATTATTTATTAAAAAAATTAGCATTAGCGATATTATTTTCTGATTTAGAAGTGGAACCAACAGATTAGTTCATCACCACGAAAAAGTGAAAGCAACTTGCCTGAAAAAAATAGCGCGCTAACGATATGAAGTTTTAGGGCGATATAGCATGCTGTTTCGCAAATAGCGCCACAGCGAGCAAAATTACTAAGCGTGGACCCTCTAGATATGCTATAGCGTGCTATTAGCTTCATTGAGGCCCTGGTTTGACAAAGCAGCCTGAGTACGTATCTAAAAAAAATATCAGCCTGAGGACGCATGCTTGTAAAAAAGAGAGAGCAGACTACAATTACTTCAGTCCCGAACCCTCTCTCTCCCACCCATACTCCCACCCACTTCTCCTCTTTTACACTAATGACTGCCATGAACGGCTCGCCTCCTCCTTCCACCGGCAGCTGCTTCGCCGACACAGATGAACATCACCGATATTTCCTGAACTCAGCCGATTTGATCCACCGCATCCTCCAGCAGCTTGATGGACGTCCAGTCTCTTCTATCCAGATCGTGACTAGAGAAGGATCTACGAGTACATCCGTTTCTTACCCTTTGGCAGCGTCGGTTCCATCTCTCGCGGTACTTTCTTCTCCGCTGGAAGCACCATCTGGCTCGGCACTGATTTCCCTGGCGGCGGCACCAGCTTCTCCGGCTGCGCCGACCCCAACCCCCGCGGCACGGTCTTCTCCGGTGGCGGCACCACCAAAAGATGCTGTAAGTTGTCCTGAACTCACTAGGATGCAGGTGTAAGTAGTCAATGATAGTTGGGATCTTAAACAAGTTCTTTTTTCTTTAAAATTTAATGACGGGAAACCGTAGTATTCTTCTGCAAATTTTTTTTAATGACGGGAAACAGTAGATGTTAAGTACTAGTTCTGGCAAAAAAAGATGTTTAGTAATATTATCCATCACAGAGCAGGGTTTCGCAGTCTGAACATACAAATATATGCTCCATGTTACCTGTTTCAGAAAGTCTGAAAGCTTGCTCAGTACCTGTAAAATCAAATTGTCTTGCTGCTGCTAGATTTTGTGCAAACTAATTAAAGAGATAGCTAGATGCATTTTCTCCATGTATGCTACGTTCTGATTTATATGCTGTTGATTGATATATACCGTGCTTAACTAGATGCAGAAGCAAACTCGCTCCAACGTCAATGAGCAACTACGTCTTAGGACTGTCGATTGTACATGTCCTCTGCACCGCCCCGAGTTCAGAATTCAAAGAAATTCACTAGCCAAAAAGCCAAAGGTGACGGGCAGGCGTGATGCAGCAATTCAACGTTGTATATTAAAAGGGCGAGGGAAAGGCCGCCCTAAACGGGTTGGTCACTCGGCGGACCCTCCTCAGCCCTCGCGCTTCTATGTGCAACTGGACGGCAACGATGACATGTATATGTTGGTCATCCCCAGAGAATTCAAGCAATGTCTGAAAGGGATTCTTCCCAGGCCTATCAAGCTCAAGACCAGCGTAGGCTGCGCCTGGTATGTGCACATCGATGAGTACCAGGGTGAACTGGTCTTGAAGGATGGTTGGTTCGGGTTTGCAGAGGCGCATGAACTGCAGCTTGATGACCTTCTCGTCTTCGAGGTGAAAGACACTTCCTTGATGAATGTGTTGATCTACGACAGTAACACCTCCACCCAGAGGATAATCTTTTGTGCTGATCACCCTTAGTTGCATGCATGATCTGCAGTGTTTTTAGGAAGAGGGGATCAGAATAACCTCAATATTTTATTGAATTAACTAGATGCTGCTTTTGGACCTGGGTTACTCCCCTGCTGATGTTCAAGCTGAACTTGGTTTTTGTATTAAGCTGAACTGGGGATCAGATACACTGTGATGAGACTTTGTTAATTAGCTAATATAGTATATGTTAGACTTGTTTTATTTTATTTTAATTTACTGTGATATGCTGCGGTAGTTTCAATGTGCGGTCTGATGATTTGTATTATATGTAGGTACACGGAGCTCAATATTTTGAAATATTCATAGATTTGTAAGTGTAAATGTGATATATCCCAGATGTAGTCAATGCTATCTTGTACGAACTTGTAAAATCTCAGGGAAAAATACATTTTATTTTAGAAAGTGTAAAAGTGACCAATTTTTTGATCTGATTGTAGCAAACACAAGTGCAGATGGTCAAACCCCAAAAACTTCTCATATTCATTGTTACATGGTCGAGATATAAAGGTATTTCACGCACTGGTTTAATACTCAACTGCTTACATCCATGTTTGTTTGCAGTTTTTTTTGGACACCTCTTAATGCTCCCTCCGATCCATATTTTTTTTAGATACACAGTACAAACACAGACGCTCTCATATAGATGTATCTAGACACATATTAGTTGTAGAGACGTCCATTTTATCATCATGTAATGAGGATCAGATGGAGTATCGTTTTCATTTTACCAAAAGAAATGGATATATTACTGTATAGTACAACGTAGCCTGAAGCCCTGAGCTCTGAATGCAATTTCTGTGTGCACACTGAACGGATCATAACCCACACGACATGTCTCACTGGTCTGTAGGTCCGGACCCCACCAGATACTGATAAAGCCCAGTGACCCGCCGGGTGAAGTTTTGTGTGTGGATTCCTGCGTACCTGGCTTCGTTCCTCCTAGACACGCGCATTTTTTTTGACCGGGGGACACGCGCATTTATTCCCTTGCTGATTGCTGATGTATCATTCTCAGTTTCTCACAGCCCCCTCATGTTCAGAACTTCAGATCTCCCCAGATCCCTCGCCGTCCATCTCCCCTGAGTCCTCTCTCTACACCACCGGCGTCCACCACCGCTCGGACTACGCGGCTTGGACTCCGTCCTCTACGGATGCGGCGACGTCGCATCTAAAAACTCCACTAAGGCGGCGCGGCATCCCCGATTCTCTCGGTCCATGGCTGCAATGGCGGTATGTTTCCCCCGAATCACTAGCGTTGCCGGTCACATCTTTATTATATCTAAGCTGTATTGCCGGTTGCTTAGCATTGTTTGATATACAGTACTTCTCTCAGCCAGTGTATATATTAATCCTCTGGTAAAGACTCGGGTTACACATGCACCCATGCTAGCTATGTTGGGACTGGATCTAATGTGTGCAGTAATAATCGTTCAAATATGCTATTGGTCAATCCACGGCCGATGATCACATATGAGGACACCGAGCATGCATGTCTGGCTTGTGGACTCTTTAGGCCGACGCTGATTTTTTTTTGTTTGCTTGGTCAATCTGTACTGGCGGATGATGAACTGCAGATGCATTATTCTGATGCTAGACATAGCCAGCAAGCATGCATGGCTCATGCTAGCTTGATTTCTATTCTCATAGCTACTATTTATATCGATTTGGCTTCTGCGATACAATGATACACTATGCTGAATAATTTGATGATACAAGGTTGTACATATCAGCCTAGCTAGATTCAGAAGCTTATTGTTCAGACTGTGTGTTTGATAAGAACAATGATCCGCTGAGTTTGCTAGGTGCCTTTTATTATGCATTTGCTTGGAATTACGGTCAGAAGCTAGAGGCATTATCTAATTGAGGCCTCTTTTTTGCAGTGTTCAAACAAGAAGCTCAAGCTTGGAGAGAGCTTATCATGGAAGGAGACATCTGTAGAGCCAGCCCCAGTGTGCAAGGTGTTTGGGCGCATCGATGAGGAGAATACCCCTGACAGCTTCTGCAAGGTACTATGTACATCGGAGTTAGAGGTGATTTCCATCCCCAGTCGTGTTCTACCCTGGTTTTACGGTGGGTGTCCAGAGTCCATCAACCTGAAGATGTCCACTGCATGCACCTGGATTGTGGACCTGAAGCAACAAGATGGCAATGTTTTAATGGACAAAGGATGGCCAGAGTTTGTCAAAGCACATGACTTGAAGGTAGGATACCTCCTGACCTTCAAGAAGCTTGACACCAAATCATTGCAGGTGCTCATATTTGGTTACAATTGCTGTGAGAAGGTTATATGGTGTTCAGGTTATCACCCATCGCTGGGGCAACAATATCAATCACAGCTGTATTAAGTTGTCTTACAAATGTTCTTTAGAGAGAGCTGGTCTATAATAGTATACTGCTCTCTTTAATGATGCATTGTGGTGAACATGATGGTACCATTACTGGATTGTGGTCACATGTGAGGGGGGATGTTGAAATGTATAATTGGATTGCCTAGCCCTTTCCATTAGTTCGGACTTTTGGTTGCGTTGGCTAGTGCATGAAGCTTGACAAACCTTATTTATGTGTACAGCTCTCTAGTTGTACTATTAATTATTATGTGCTTATGTTGGCTGGATTGTGATGAACATGAGATGTTTTGTTGTTTACGTAAAGAAAAAAACGTGATGTTTTTTTGAATCCTGCGCTGGATATGTTTTGCACAAACTAGTGAAGTGACCGCTGACAAAACATATTATGCGCAAATAGGCAACCCTCAGCAACGATCATGGGTTCAAGTGTCCAGGATCCAGTGCCTTGACATAAGCAAGGCACAGATGAACAGTACGGTGACTTGTAGATTTGGCCGTTGGATTGAAAATAGATAGCTAAGATCAAAGTACTGTAGCATGTAGCATATGTACTGTTCATGGTTCTAAAGCACATGCACTGTGGACGACGTACTGTAGCACATGTCCTGTACATTGGTTGGTACTGTAGCAGTTACTAGTTAATAGTCATCTGTCTAATTATTTTTTATCCAACGGTTGAAAGGGAGGGGCAAGGCATGGTACGGAGTACTATTTATGTGTGCCTCGCCTTCATCAAGGCACTCGATCTCATTCCGGGTTCAAGTATTACCCCATGTAGCACCACTTTTTTTTTGGGTTAGCCAGACAACCTTCCCAATAAAAAAAAGTACTACCTTCCCTGCATGGGCCAATTGTTTGTACTTTTGGGCTGCCGCCGGCCATGTACATGGTGATTGCTGTCAGCCTGCTTACTTCGCTGATAACATTCCAAAAACACTTAATGGGCCTCCGACTCATGCCATTGGGGCCCTTCCTAATTTAAACACGGATATCCTATGATTGGCCCTCTAGAAACCGAGATTCTACATATAAAGTTATTTTTATTTCGTATCAATTATGATTATGATTCTTTTTAAATGCGCATAGCCAGTATGCGCATCTACATGGGCTCTATATTTTGATATATTCATATAGTCGATTTCAAAATTGTCATTAATTATATAAAGTTCCAAGATTTATTCTATTAGTGTGCAAGATCTTAGAGTGTATTTGTAGTTTAAAAAAATGACAAACCTCTTCATCAGATTGTTGTTAACAAGTGCAGTGTTGTGAACCCAAAATATATTACATACTCCCTCGTAGATCAAATTTGATCTAATTAAGTTGAACTAAAACCCGGATCAACAATTAGTATGGATTAGATGCATGGAGTACGAAAAACAAATGAATAGGCAATATTTCAGTTTTTCCTTCAGTTGAGAATGCTAGAGCAGGACCCATTTGCCAGTAGCGTCCCTCAACATTTGAAGGTAAAAACAAACAGAAGGGATCGAAAAAAAAAGCATCCTACATATCTCGGCTTAAAATATATCGAGAATTCACATATTTCTTGTACATAGAGGCTGACATCGGGGACCCATTGGCCAGCAGTGGAAAAAAAATCAAAGAGAGGAAACAATTATCGTACAGAGAAGCTGACATGTGGGACGCATTTTGCAGCAGCGTCCTCAACTTTAACAAAGGCGGCAGGGGATCGAAAGAAAAAGCAAAGTTGCCAGAAATCAGCGGTCAAAAATAAATCCAAGAAACGAAATGTTTATTGTTCCTAGAGGCTGACATATGGGACCCACGAGCGAGCAGCGTCCTCAACGTTTCAAAGGCGGCAGGGGATCGAAAAAAAGGCAAGTGACCATATATCAGGTGCCAAAAATAATCCAAGGAAAGAAATTTATTGTACATAGAGGATGACATATGGGTCCCGTTTTGCAGGAGCCGTCT